>CM062295.1:168807926-169500382 GCA_031216915.1 Pictodentalium vernedei | reverse complement strand
CGGCGACAGACCTTTTTCGGACGCTGTGGTAGCGGTCGATCAAGTTGCAGGTTTAGATCATGGCTGTCTTTGTAGGGTGGTTCGGGAGGGTGTCATTTTGTGGGGTATTATTGGGAGTGTCGTCAGACAAGTATGAGAAATGTATTGACGGTTGGGAAATGTCGGACGACCGGTCAGTGGTGTAATGCGCTATATGTGATTTGGTGAGAAAAATGTTACTCTCACCGATTGGGTGTGTGTTAATATCACCATTTACCTCCGGGGAGGGTGGTCTATGGGGCGTGATCTCGGGTGGGAGTGTGTTCTTCTGGGTGGCTAGATTAAGGTTTTCCAGGTAGGAATGGGCTTCAGTCGGTAAGAACATAGGTGACCACTCAATATTGTAGGACGGGGTGTCCTGTTTTACAGCCGATTGATGAGCTGATTTGGAAAGTGTGTGTGTGTGTGGGGGGGGGGGGGGGGGGGGTCACAAGTGCTTGGGCCTCTCATGTGATCGGATGAGAGTGCGATCACAGGGGATCGTATTGCTAGTTGGGGTGCATTGTTTTGGTTGGTCCAGGGTAGCAGTGACCAGGGATACATCTTGTTCAAGGATACTGGGATCAAGTTATACAAGGCCACCCTCAAGATGAAAATCACAGAGGTAGATGTTTGAGAAGAATTTACGTGATCTCTCTCTCCAACATTATTATTATTATCATTACCTTTTTGTCTTGATTATTTACAAAAAGGAAATAAAAAATTGCAATTAATTAAATAAATTAAAAAATGTCATTTTTAAAAATCAAAGGTCCCAAGATGAGAGATGTGACAATTCGACGATTTCTCAAATCGAAGAAAACTATTCTGAATAGTGATATGATGAGATGTATGGTGGAAATCGAATTGAAATGCGAGACAACAAAATTATTCAAACTTGTGATAGAAACTTGAGAACAGACGAAAAAAGACATTGTCAAAGAACTGAAACCCTTTGGAGAAAGTAGGACTCCTTCTTACAAACCTTATCCTTCATCATCGTATCCCACATACACTCTAAAATCAGTTGGGTTAAAAATCAACCCAAATCAACTGGGTTGAGTGAATATGAGCCCAATTGGGTTCATATTCACTCAACCCAGTTGATTTGGGTTCATTTTTAACCCAACTGATTTTGGAGTGTACCATTGCCCTCTCAGTATGATTACAGTCCTCATTATGCACTTGCGCCATCACCACCGAGTTCTCTCGAGATAGAAGAATTCCAGACCGATATGGAATCAACGATCAGTGCTGCACCGACGACCATAGATATGGCAGATTTTGGAGATCTGGTTAAACCTTACATGGATATATATAACACACTTCACTTGGACGCCGACTGGACTTATGGTATTCGAAAAGAATCCAATGGAAATCTCTACATGGGAAACAAACGAGTGGAAATAGAAGACAATAATTTGATTGTGGATGGTGATCGCGTGTTCGAAGGCATAGTGTATCACGTGACTTGGATTGCGGGAAGCTAATTTTTTTTGTATCTGGTTCTTGTTATCCTTACCTTAGGTTACCTTAGGTAGTAACTGAACGCAGGCTGTCTTCTTCAATTTCAGCCTCTAGGCTCAGATCTGTATCTTCAATATCTACACTACATACATTTGCTCGGCTTCCGCTTCGGTAGTACAACTGTTCATCATAGTTAAATTTTGCAGGCTGGGCTGATCAAAATTTGTCTAGTTTTTTTCTCAAATTGGATGAGGCTAGGAGCAGTAACAACTTCTTCTGGCAGTCTATTCCAAGTATCTGTTATTCTGTTGCAGAAGTGGTTTTTAGTAGTATCTAGTCGGCATCTGTGTTTATCTGGCTTCAGTGGGTGACCTCTAGTTGTTCTATTAGTGCTCAATGATAGTAGATCAATGGTGGCATTTTTATCATAAATTCCAGATAGGATCATATAGGCCTCGATCATATCCCCTCTAAGTCTTCTGTAGGCTAATGTAGATAGTTTCAATTTCTTTAGTCCCTCAGGGTATGTTAGATGTTTCAGGCTGGGAACTTGCTTTGTGGCTCTCCTCTGTACATTTTCTATGGACTCTAAGTCTTTCTTTCTGTATGGAGACCACACTGAATTTGCGTATTCCAAATTAGGTCGTACCAGTGCTTTGAACAGCAGGACGAAGGTGTTTTCACCTAAAAATTTGAATGTTCTTCTGGCAAGTCCCATGATCTTACTTGCTTTATTTATCTGTAACTGTATGTGGCTTTCAAATGTCAAATGTTTGTCGACTGTGACACCAATGTCTTTTTCACTGCTGATTATTAGTAGTGAAGGCTGACACTATAGGGACAAGCACTTAATACTGATTTCCCCATACCCCAATGCTGACACTATAGGGACAAAATTAACATAGGAATCTCCATAGGGGTTTTGTCCCTATAGTGTCATTTTTGTCCCTATAGTGTCAACATTGGAGGCAGGAAAAAAATTTTAAATTTTTTTTCCTGCCTCCAATGTTGACACTATATCTATGGAGATTCCTATGTTAATTTTGTCCCTATAGTGTCAGCATTGGGGTATGGGGAAATCAGTATTAAGTGCTTGTCCCTATAGTGTCAGCACTGGGGTAGAGGCCTCCCAATGACTTTATACTGACAGGCTTAGGTGGGTTTGTCTTCCATACACTTTATATGCTGGCAAAATATATGTTTATTAATCAATCTCTCCATACTTTAAACCATACAACACTTTACTGTATGGAAGGATTGGTTACTAAACATACAATCTCTTACCCACAGTGGAAAAGAGAAGTATCTCTTAATTCTTTTTCACTTATGAGATGGAATGGTGAAAAAAGAGAAGTATCTCTTAATTTTGTACCTTTAGAGTCAGCACTGGGGGTAGAGGTCTCCCAATGACTTTATACTGACAGGGTTAGGTGGGTTTGTCTTCCATACACATTATATACTGACAAAATGTTCTGCTTGTTTAAAAACGTACTACCTAATCTACATCGCTCGACTGGTGGAGTTTTTTTTTTATTTATTACTGGAAGACACGACATATAAAAATACTGTCAGATTTCGTCTGGGTGTTTTTTACACGCGAATGTCTTATAAATCCGATGTGAATGTGTGTCTTGCAGTCAATTTGTAATACAACACTCCACTACTCAGAGAAAAACATATCTCTCGTTGCGGTTGAAACTATTCTACAAATAGCTCATGTAAGAGATACATTTTTTTCAAACACTAACTAAATGCAACTGCGGAGAAACTCCTTCACGGACTGATTGTTTTTTATCGACTGGCAGTGATGTGTGTTTTCAATACTTTTTCAAAACTGCTTGAAGCTGATTTCAACATTTCACCGTTAGATATTACAGTGACATCAACCCCGAGAAACAATTTCATTTTTCACACCACAAAACAGTGAATGTTTTGCAGTGTAAACTGTTTTACCGGCAAAAAAAAAAAGAATAGCTTTTCCTTTTAACCAAAAGGAAAAGCTATTCTCTTTTATGCTTGTATTAAATTCGTAACAGATGTTGATACGAATTCAGCAAAAGAAGGCGCAATTCTGAGATATCGTTCTGAAATAAATCTTAACCACATTGAAAATCATGCTTTGCACTCCTCAGATGTTTTTGCTACACAATGTCAGTCTTTCCCTCCAAATTATTTTTTGTGTGGGAAATTGTGACATTCTGGCGGTGAAAACTAATACATTGAGTATTTCATCATCCATCATCTGACCAGCGGGGGCAAGGCGCGTGAATTACTCATTGCATTATTTCCTGCCGCCTTTTGCTTTCCCCCTAAATGACTGAAAACACACCTTGGCGTGGGTCATAAACACAATTTTCTAATGGTTATGAAACTTGAAACATTTGTCGAAATAGAATTTCCAACACAAGACTCGTGTAAGGGGATTAAGCATTCCTGTGGTTAGAATTATCTGAGAAATAATTCATGATTTCTTCATTATAAATTATAGAACCCCCACAGGACTCTGAATGCAGTTAGCTGATGGAATATCGCAGTGTGAAAAATAGACCAGCTTATAATTTCCCCAAGTTGTCTCTTCTGTGTGGAAGGATGTGAATTTTATATATTATACATGTGGACAAAATGTGGAGGGAAAATATCGCAGTGTGAAAAAAAACGACATTATTATCGCTTCAGGCGGGGCAGTGGAGTGACAATAATGCAATTTAAATATACACACTGACTGGCGAAAATTTCAAACTATGAGCGGGATATTAATTGATGCGTGTGCTGGAAAAAAAAAACAGATGTAATTGATCTAAAGAGAAAAAAATCGATTTTTTTACAATCTGACTTGCTGCTGAATAAGATAGAGTTTTTCCCCTTCCACCGAAAAATGTTTGATTCACTTGCCATTTTACAAGTAAAAACAGAATTTATTTACCACAGTAAAACAAATACCGCCTTACTTCCTGCCTCCCCACAGAGGCTTACTCCGAGAGTGTAAAAAGGGGGTTTATGTTATTTACAGTAGTAGGGGGGAAATATTTCGGCCACAACACTCAATGTGGCCTTCTGTGGTTTGCGTTATTGGTGAATGGTTGACTTGTGAAAATTGTAATCAGTGGTATTTTCCCTTGCCTTCCACCATCCATTCAATGGTTGGTGGAAGGCGGAGGAAAATAACTCTGAAAAGAAAAAAATATCTAAAACACCATTTTCACATTTTAGAATTTTTATTCCATGAAATTTTACATAAGTGTAGTGTCACTTTGAAAATGTTCACATCTTCTTGGTAAATTTTGCCATTTTAGGTTGAATGTCCTTTTTGGGTTTTCGTTTTCTCGACACTTTCATCGGGGGTGGTTCTGTCTCCGGGAATAAATTTTCTTCATCAACTTCCATCTTTGATTCAGTAGGTATGTCCACTTTGTACAATAAAGTATCATCATCATTGTTGAATTCCTGTAACACCGTCTGCTCAGCTTTTGGATGTAAGGCAAATCCCACAGTTGGTAAAACAGGTATATTATTTAGAGGATGCATGGAATTAAACCCGTACCCTCTAGTTGTTGAAGGAGGTGGACGCTTTATCTGTTGCGGAGTCATGTTATTTGCTGTTGATAAATACATTTTCCGCTTCGTACATTCATTCATGTAATGTCCTCGCTCATTGCAAAAAAACACTCTCCTTTATTGGGGCAAGCCCAACTCCGATGATGTTTTTCTTGACAAATCGAACAACTATCTTTTGGTTGTGTCAACTTATATAACTCATTGACAAGTCTTTTCACTTCACCCCATCTGGATGGGTTGTAGTATATGCTTTTAACATCATTTGTCTTGTCCATTCTTGGATCTCTATTCATTTTTTTAAAAAAAAAAGTTCAGAGGAGACTAAAAGCGCGTCTTTCAGCCTGGTCAACTCAATCACAAGTGTGTTTCAACCCACCGCCCCCTCACTTTTTATACTTTTTTTTTCAACGAACAGATATTTGTGTTTTTCACTGAAACACAAATATCTGGTCGTTGAAAAAAAGTATAAAAAGTGAGGGGAGGGAGTGGGGTGAAACACACTTGTGATTGAGTTGACCAGGCTGAAAGACGTGCTTTTCAAAGATGAAGAGGGGATTAGTAGACTACAGCGAATCAGAGGATAGTGACACAGAACCTGTAACGCCCGATGCCAAGAAGTCGAGATTGACTGAAGATGAATGGAATACAAATTCTGTACAGAATTTGTATTCCATTCATCCACAGTTATTACGTACATCCAGAAAATTTCACTCTGAATCACATGTATGCAGAGTGACTTTAAAGCAATTCGATGGCACTAATCCACTCGAGTTTCTAACTGAAATATTTGATTCGTTAGTGAGAGATGTGAAGCGAGAGTGTGGTATACAAGACAGAGATCCTGTGAGGATATCCATCCACCATCCAGGTCTTGAGGTGGGTATTTTTATTCCTTTTACAAAGGCTATGGGTGTCACTGGAAAAACAGTGTTAGATGAAATTGAAAAAGTTATTCAATCAAATGAGAATTTTACTATACACGATGGTCAATTATCTTTAGAAATAACACACTTCACTACCACATGGGTCTGGGCGAAATGCACCCATTTCATTTGCATCTGTTGGCAAACTGGTTGGAAATAAGAAAAGTATTATCGAAATTAAAAACTCCTGTGATTCCATGTGTCTCGCACGTGCCATTGTAGTGGGAAAATGCCATGTTGATAAAGATAATTCAGAACTTTGGGAGAAAAAATGGAACAAAATAAAAAGATCCAACAGACCGACACAAGAGCGAGAAGCTAAAATATTGATGGATAAAGCAGGCCTCGAATATAATAAAACTTGTGGGTATGAGGAATATCATAAAATTCAAGAGTTACTCTCACCAGACTATGTGATCAAAATCCACCCACAATTTGTCAAAGAAAAGTTTTTATACGAACCACCGCAAACTACAAAAGAGAGTAAAGTTATTCGCATTTACCACCACGAGAAGCATTTTGACACCATCACTAAAATTACAGGGTTTTTAGGGTGTGCTTACTATTGTGAATATTGCAATGTAGGCTATAATAACAGAGAACGTCATAGATGCCCGAAAGGTTGTGTTTGCTATTCTCCACTGCCATGTACACCTGAACATCCTGTTCACTGTTACACTTGTAATAGAGATTTTGTAAGTTCATCTTGTTATAAAAATCACACAACTCTATTACAGAACCAAGAAAAATCAATCTGTCGATTAGTGAAGAAATGTTTATCATGTAAAATGCACATATATCCAGGAGCGGAACACACATCTGCAATGGCTTCAAGAAATGCAAATATTGCCATCAATTAGTCAAAAGCGAACATTATTGTTTCATTCCAAAATACAAACCACCCAAGAAAGACAAAATGCCGAAAGTACCCTTTGTGTTTTATGATTTTGAAACAACTCAAGACTCAGGTCTCCATACCCCAAATTACTGTGTTGCACACCGTGCATGTGGGGAATGTATTTGCAAGCCTATAGATCAAGAATGTATTTTCTGTGACAAAGTTGGAAGAAGGGAATATATTTTTAAAGGAGAATCTACTTTGAGTGATTTTTGCAATTGGCTTTTCAGTAAGGAACATTTAGATACAACATCTATTGCTCACAATTCAAGAGGGTTCGATGCACAATTTATCTTAAGACATCTCATTGAAACTGCTACATCAAAATCCGATGTCATCATGAATGGAAACAAAATTATTTCTCTGAAAGCTTGTGGTGTTAGACTCATCGATTCATTGAGTTTCCTTTCTATGAGATTGGCACAATTCCCTAAAACATTTGGTTTAAGTGAACTTGCAAAAGGTTATTTTCCTCATCTGGCAAACACAAAATCATATCAAAACTACATCGGACCTTATTTAGATGCAAAATTATACATGCCTGATTCTATGTCTCCCCCAGTCAGGGATGATTTTATTAAATAGTACAATCAAAAATTTACTAGTAATGCTACTTTCAATTTTGCCAAAGAAATGGACATGTACTGTAAATCTGATGTAGACATCCTCCGTAGAGGGTGCGGGGAGTTCAGAAAAAATTTATTGAATGTGATGGGATAGATCCTTTCAGGGAAGCTGTGACTTTAGCTGATGCCTGTAATAAAGCTTGGCGGAAAAATTCAATGCCAGAAAACACAGTTGCCATCATTTCAGACATAGGATATCCCACTGCTGTTCGATATTCCATGAAAGCCATTAGATTCTTACAGCTACTAGCACAAGAAGAAGGCATACACATTCAACATGCACTAAATGGTGGGGAAACTAGAATTGGAAATTATCATGTAGATGGTTTTCACAAAGAGACAAACACAATCTATGAATTTTATGGATGTATGTGGCATGGATGTGAGACTTGCTATCCTGACAGATTCGAGAAAAATCCAATCAATTCACAATTCTATCAATCTCTGTACAACAAAACCCAAGATCGCATAAAACATTTCAAATCATTGGGGTATAATGTACACATAGTGTGGGAACACGAATTTGATCATCTATGCAAAACGGAGCCAGATGTTCGAGCTTCTATAGATACATTTTTTCCACACATGGATCCCATTCAGCCACGTGATGCATTGTTTGGCGGGAGAACAAATGCCATTAAATTACATTACAAAATTGATGAAAATACAGACACAGAAATTAAATACATAGACATTTGTTCACTCTACCCATATGTCAATAAACACAGAGAATATCCAGTCTCTCATCCAGTTATTCTTACAAAGGAAAACATAGACACTGACAAAATAAGGCAATACAGAGGGCTTATCAAGTGTAAGATCCTACCCCCTCAAAATCTTTTTTTACCAGTTCTCCCCATTCATTGTAATAAGAAAATGACATTTACACTCTGCAAAACATGTGCAGAACATGAAACAGATCACTGCCAACACACACCAGACCAACGTGCAATAGTAGGTACATGGACATCTGTTGAACTTGCCAGATCACTGGATTTGGGATATAGCCTAATTGAGATTTATCAGATTTGGCACTGGGATGAATGGTCTTCAGAGATTTACAAACATTATGTGAACAAATATTTAAAAATGAAACAAGAAGCTAGCGGGTTTCCAGATTGGGTGAAAACAGAAACAGACAAAAACACATTTAAAAAAGATTATGCACAAATTGAAAACATCTATTTGGAAAATGTTGAAAAAAATCCAGGAAAAAGATCGTTTGCCAAAACCATGTTAAATTGTCTCTGGGGAAAGAATGCACAAAACAATATCAAAAGTAAAACTAAATATATAAATGAACCGTCCGAATATTTTGATATAATACAGAGCAAAGACAAAATTGTGAACAATGTGGAATTTTTTGAGCATGATCAATTTGTTTTAGTAAACTATATTGACACTGCAGATGTTTACACACCACACAGTTCAGCAAATGTTGTTGTAGCATCGTTTGTAACCACGTATGCGTGTTTAGAATTATATAAAGTTTTGGAACAATTAGGAACACGAGTTTTATACTTTGACACAGACAGTTGTATTTACATCCATAATCCCACACTTTGGAACCCCAAAATTGTAAATAGCAGGTTAGGTCAATGGACAGATGAACATCCAGAGGCAAAAATCACAGAGTTTGTTGGATTAGGGCCAAAGAATTATGGATACAAATACATTAAAGGTGGAGAAATACATACCACATGTAAAGTTAAGGGGATCTCATTAGATTTCAAAACATCACAGAAAGTTAATTTTGAGAGAATGGTTGAGTGTGCACGAGACAGAGAGAATTACAAAATAAACATTGAGTACACACATAAACTTAAACGTAATAAAAACAGACAAGTCACAAGTGAAGCACAAACCAAAACATTCAGATCTGTATACACAAAACGTTTTGTAGTGGATAAATATGATACCCTCCCCTATGGGTTTAAGGTATAAATATCCGTCACAAAAACTCATTTCAATTTTGAACAGAGAACAGACTAGATGTCTTTACCACTCGAGCCTGCTTTCCCTAATTATTTATCAGAGTTAAAAAGACTTGAAAGTTTTCATTGGACTTCCTACCCAGTCTTACAATCGAAAAAAGAAGAATTAGCCAAAGCTGGATTTTTCTGTGTTGGGGGTGGTAAAGTGAAGTGTTTTTTATGTGGACAAGGTTTACATAATTGGGAAGAAAAGGATATTCCTTTACAAGAACATGTCAAGTATTCTCCAAATTGTCCTTACATGAAACTTATTAGAGGCTGTCAGTTATATAAACGCCCACATGTATGCAAACACCTCCCGATAAAATATTAGCAGTCATGGATAATGGGTTCACTTTAAAACAAATATTTTCAACAATGAAAAAATATGATAAAACTCTAGATGATTTTCCAGATTCAAATTCATTATTTGCACTCATGGTCATAGATGATCAAAGTACATCATCATTTAGTAAAATAATTGGCAGTCATGCCACAGTACATTTCAGGAATAAGTTAAGTGATTTATTTACTGACGGTCCAGCAAATGATTTTCCTGACTCTTCTGATACACAAAGCACATGGTGTAATGTAATATCTGATGCACAAAGTGCATCAGAACAGACAAAAGAATCATCAGTTTGATTTCAACCATGGAACCAGTAAGACACATCTTAGAAAACAAGATTACACGTAAGGCATTATTATATGCATTTCAAATGATCACTCCTGGTTATCTAACAATAACAAAAGATTTCATTCAAAATCAATTAGAAAAAGATGGAATGTATGGGGAATTTTGTAATGCATTACAAATCATGAATGCTTTTTACAAAGATAATGTACAAAATATTTGGACAAGAGTTATGTGGGATTTTATTATTTATGATGAAGAAATCATTAATTACTTGTATAGACAATGTATGCCACAAATAGATCAGAGTTCTTCAGAAAGTTTATTTGAGTTAAAATCACCCTTAAAACGAAAACCCACACAGAGATGTGAAGAAGCTATGGAGGTAGAAAGTATATAAGTCAATGTTTTGATATTCCTTTTGGTAAAAAAAAAGAAGTCATGGCAATGAGTGAATGTTTATTGTTTCAACATCCCTGTAATATCTTTATATCGGGGCCTAGTGGTTCAGGAAAGACAGTATTTGTCAAAAAGCTTATTGATATGAAACGTGACTTATTTCAAATCCCACCACAAAAAATTGTTTGGTGTTATAAAGAATGGCAAAATACATATGCTTTACTTAAAGAAAGTGAAGATGTTAAATTCATAGAAGGCATTCCTGATGATGAATATGAAATGGTCAGTGATGTCACTATTCCACATCTTGTGGTTTTTGATGATATGTTAGGTGATAAAGATGAAGAAAAAATTAAATTATGGTTCACACGAAAAGGCCATCATCGAAATGCAAGTGTCAAATACATCACACAAAATATGTTTCAACAATCTAAAGCTAGTCGTACCATAAGTTTAAATGCACATTATATGATTCTGTTTCAAAACACCAGAGATAAAGGGCAGATAAAAGTGTTAGCAAATCAACTCCAATTACCCCATTTAAATGCATCCTATCAAGATGCAACGAGTACTGATCATGGTTATTTATTAATTGATTTTCATCCTAAAACCCCCGACTCTTTGAGATTAAGAACTGATATTTTTCATCCTTGGGTGACACAAAATGAACGGGGTCCCATCATTTACACAAAACTATAAAAAGCTGCATCGATAACTTTTTGTGTCACTTGGTAAAAACTTTTGTTGATTAGTACACATCACAATGGTATCTTTTATCCGATCATTAGAACAATTGAGTCAGCAGACAAATCCGTTTGCAAGAGAAAAATTACTTAAGAAAGGTTTCAAGAAAATTTTAAAATGGTTTACGTTAGCAAGTAAAATCATACTCAATAAAAAAATTAAATTGCCAAAACAAACTCTAGCATATATGGATAAGCATAGACAGGATTTACAACAACTTGCAAATCCAAGAGTTGATCTTGCAACCAAGCGAAACATTATTTTAAAACCAGGTGGTGGTGGATTTTTTGGCGGTGTTATTATTCGTAATTTAATTCGATGGGATGGACATAAAACAAGTCATATTTTTATTCACCATTTACAAAAACAAAAAGTAAGAAACGAAAATTGTCTAAAAACAAAAAAATCAAAAGAAATGTTGATAAAAATTACGTGCGTGCAAATTTCTTAGTCACTCCTCAAAAACTGACAAAAACAAAGTCTGTTTTAGTGAGCAAACTTCAAAAACAGAAAAAAGTACCACCATTAAAGTTAACATGTGGAACATCTGGTGGTTTTAGAGTATCGCATGATCCTATGATGTCTAGACAGAGTGTGGGGAATGTAGCACTGAAAGAAAATATTCCAATGACAGCACGATTCACAGCGTTGAATGCACAAAAACCTGTTAAGAGGATAAGATCTTATTTTAGTTGAATAAAATGACTTGCATTTGTCTGCCATATCATTTTATGAATGGTCTTTGTGACGGAAAGATGGTAAAACAATCTCGTAAAATTCCACTAGTTAAAAAATATGGTGGGGTGTTATTGGCACTAAGTCAAACACCACCAGCATTTCAAAAATAAATTATGAAAAATGCACCAAAAGAATTAATTAACTGTGTGGCAGAATGTTGTCATAATCTTTTAAAAGGGAACATACATCTTTCCCCTGTTCAGAAACGAAAATTACACCCGAAACGTGAACAACTAAGATCCCTTGCTAGTAAATCATTATCACTTAAAAAGAAAAAACAAATTTTAAATCAAAAAGGTGGGTTTTTACCATTACTTGGTTTACTTGCACCAGCTGTAGGACTTGCAACAAATCTTGCAAATAAATTAGTGAATAAAATATGAAGAAAATGGCTATTGTACCTTATCAAATGATGGAAGAAATGCAGCATTATAGAAGTGAAAAATCTCAACGCCCAAGATTACCACCTGACCCTCAAATTACTAATACAGCGCTGCTGCAAAATGAATTATCATCCGTGTTAGAAAATTCAGAATTATCAGAAAGTGAGAGAAAACAAAAATACGGTGAAAATTTACAAAAATTTCAAATGTCATATAAGAAGGCATTACAACCAACACTGGTTATACCTGAGACAGACCGAAAGTCATTGTTTTTACGAGATCGTATTTTAGAAAGTGTTCCTGTCACAATGAGGCGTAAAGCAACTTCATTATTATCTGCTTTATCATCTCATCCACACATGAGTTGGGATAATCAGGGTGTTTAAAGTTATGATGGAGAGCCCATAAAAGGTTCAAATATCATTGATTTAGTCAATGATGTTCTCAGATTGAAAAGGCTTTAAACCAAGAGGGTGGGAAATATTCAATCGTGGTTTAAAAGATATAAATATTCCTCAAGATTTTGTTGGAAATCGTGAACGTTGGATGTGGATGAATAGAGAACAGGATGGCATACCCAATGAATATCAAAGTTCCCCTCAAGATAGTTGGTTAGAAACTTCTCTTTCAACAACTCCAAAACGTAAACTACTTCGAGGAAAGAAAACACCTAGACGTAGATTGGCAAAAAGTAAAATTCCTGATAAATGGGAGGCCTATTGAATAATTTATTAACCGAAATATATTACAATACAAATCACCCTGCCAGCTATGGTGGTATACACAAATTATACAAAGCAGCCCACGGTAAAGATAAATCTGTTACACTTGATCAAGTTAAAAAATGGTTGAAAGGAGAGAGGACTTACACTTTACATAAACCCATTCGTAAAAAATTAGCAAGACGTAAGACTATAGTGGGCGGTATTGATCAACAATGGCAAATAGATTTAGCAGATTTACAAAGTTTACAATCTTACAATGACCGATTCCGATATTTAGTTTGTGTCATTGATGTTTTTTCGAAATATGCATGGGTTTTACCCATACACAATAAATCAGGACAAACACTAATAAAATCCTTCCAAAGAATTTTAAAAACTTCTGGACGTAAACCATTATCTTTACAATCAGATAAAGGTTCTGAGTTTAAAAATAAAGATGTGCAGAAATTTTTAAAGAAACAAAAAATTCATTTTTTCACAACAGAGAATCACGAAACAAAAGCTAGTATTGTAGAACGTTTCCAGCGCACACTGAAAACACGAATGTGGAAATATTTTACACACAAACGTACGTTAAGATATATTGATGTGTTACAAAATTTAGTTGATGGATACAATCACAGTTTCCATCGTAGTATTCAGAGAACCCCTGCATCTGTATCAATAGAAAATGAAATACAAGTAACACAAAATTTATATGGTAAAAAATCTAAAGAGAAAAAAATAAAATTTAAAATTGGTGATATAGTACGCATTAACAAAACCAAACATACATTTGAAAAAGGGTATTTACCAAATTGGACAAAAGAATTATTTAAAATCACCCATGTAAAACATACAACACCACCCACTTATAAACTCGAAGATATGGGGGGTGAAAATATACAGGGAACATTTTACCCACAAGAAATTCAAATTATAAAAGATGATAAAAAATATATCATTGATTCAGTTCTTGCCAAACGTTCAAGGCGTGTTGGTAAGAAACTCATCAAGGAACTTAAAGTACATTGGGAAGGTTATCCTACGAAATTTGATAGTTGGGTAGCAGAAACAGATATAGTATAAAAAGAATATGTCACTAAATGAAAATACATTGAGTAGCGAAAGTGCAAGTGTTGAAGTACAAAATCAACAAGAACAATTTAATTGTTGTGGAAGTCTTGTTGCAAAAAATCAAGTAACTTATTTCACACATATAATTGTCATTTATGCAATTATAATTACAGCCATCATTCATCTTAGTTTACAATCCCCAAACAAAGAATTGTGGTTAGTGTTATTGAGTAGTTCTTTAGGATATATTCTTCCAAGTCCAGGTTTAAAATATTTGAAACCTCACGAGAAGAAAAATGAATTCATTTTACGTAACACTACTGAGTGATAGTTCTATGGATATGTTTCCAAATAACACACAATGTTGTTTTCAAACAAAATTATCTAAACCCATTCATATTAATAAAGAACATTGGGAAGTGGGTTTAGTTGAAGTAATTTTACCATCTGAGGCAAGAAATATAACAGATGATGAAACAAATTTTAAAATCATTGTAACAGATTCAAAAATATCAGCACGCATTAATAATATTAATAAATCGTTTTTCAAACATACAGTACGTAAGGGTGTTGCTGCTGTTGAATTAAGTATTTTATTATGCAAATGGTGGTCATGTTGTAGAAGCAATAGAATAAGAAATTCAAGAAAAACTGGGTGATATTTTTAAAGAATTTGGTGTGTCATTTCATCTTGGTTATTCATCTCAACAATCACGTGTAAAAATTGTATCAAATAGTATTGGAACAGTCGGTATTCAATTATCACAAAGTTTATCAGAAAAATTGGGGTGTAAAGATGGTATGTTTCCAGTAATATTTCCTAACACAGCAAAAGATGCATTTAAATATAATGTGGATTTAAATGTGGATTTTAATCAGCTCTTTATTTATTCTGACATAGCAGATTATACATTTCATGGTGATATAGAAGCACCCATTTTACGTGTGATACCCTTTGAAACACGTGACGAATCTCTGCACACTCATAAAGAATTTGATAATGTACATTATGTACCAGTATCAAAATCTTCTTTTGATTATATCACTATAAATATAAATGGGAATACTGGTAAAAACATTCAGTTTTCAAGTGGAAAGAGTGTTGTCAAGTTGCATTTTAGACAGAGACATCAACTCAATTTATAAAAAATGCCTCCAGTGTATCGAGGAGTAGCACGACAATATGGTTATGGATTAGGATCCATTTTTCGCTCAGCAATAAGATCAGCTGTACCATTAATAAAACCAATTGCAAAAAATGCATTTCGAACTTTAAAGAAAGAAGGATTAAAACACGGTTTAGAAATAGCAAATGAATTGATGAGAAATCGTAAACCAACCAAAGAAGTTATGCTCACTCATGCAAAAGATCTAATGACATCAGTGGGTAAAGCTGCTTTGGGAATAAAAAGACAGAAACGAGAACCAAGACATCACTCAGTCATTCGTTCTCAAAGAGGGAAGACACGTAAACGGCAATCTTATTCAAAACGAAATTCAAGACCACTTGATATATTCGATTAAATCATGATGTTGCATGGATCTTGCGAGCATTTTTGTAGTGGATTTGATCCAGATAATGTATCACCAACAGCGAGTGGTATAGAAAATATTGGTGAGATTGAGCAATTTCCTATTGCATCTTTAAATAATTCTTCACCAATAGAATTTTTAATCCCCAGACAAACAACCAAGTGGCTAGATCTTGCAGCATCTACACTTGAGGTTCAGTTCAAAATTACAAAGCAAGATGGGGGTGATTTGGAAGATGATACGAATATTACCCCTATCAATAATTTCTTTCACAGCATGTTCAGTAAAGTTGATGTGACACTGAACGGTAATTTGATAACCACCAATACAGACATGTATCCTTATAGAGCATTTTTTGAAAATCTGTTGAGCTATTCAAAAGATGAGAAAAAACACATCTAGCTGCTAGTGAGATGTGGTATATAGATACCCCTGGCCAACATACTGCATTTGCTAAAGATTCAGCAAACAAAGGTTTGGTTGAACGTCACAAATTAATTGCAAACAGTAAATCTGTACAACTAAGAGGGAAGATGCATTTAGATCTGTTTGTGCAAGAGAAATATTTACCAAATGGTGTGGAAATGAGAGTTAAAATTCATCGCTCCCCAACTAAATTTTGTCTGATTGGTGGTGTAGATGGAAAAATCGAAATTCAAAAAGCCATATTCAGAATACCAGCTTTGGATTTAATTCCTAAATTTGCGAATGATCTGAATGCACAAATAGATCGAACAAATTATAAAATGCCCATTAGACGTACTGAAGTTAAAACTTTTACCATTGGAAACGGTCTTCGATCAAAAATAGAAGACCATCTGTTTCATAAACAGATGCCAAAACGCATAATTCTTGGTTTAGTTTCAAATAAAGATTTAAATGGAGATATTGGTACATCTCCATTTAATTTTCAACATTTCAATTTTAACAAGTTGGAAATTACAGTGGATGGACATTCCATTAAATCACGTCCCTCTGAACCAAATTTCGAAGGTGGACTTTATCTAAATTCATATTTATCATTGTTTGAAGCAATGGGCTATTTTGGACAAAATCAAACATTTAATATATCAATGCAGGATTATGCAAAAGGATATACTCTCCGGGGAATTGATTTGACACCTGATCAATCAAGCAGTGGACCATTAGCTCACCCTATAAAGTCTGGCAACCTTCGAATAGATCTTCAGTTTGCTCAAGCTCTGACACAGGTGATCAACGTTGTTGTCTATGCAGAATTTGATAGTGAAATACAAATCAACAAGTTCAGAGAAGTGATATTTGACTATTAACAATGAGTAAATGTGAACATTGCAAGATGTACAAGGAGATGAGACAAAGAATAAATATAATAAGGAGAGAGAAAACTCACAATGAAAAACTGTTCCTTAGATTATTTAAAGAAATTTGTTGCGAGTAAAGTGACACCTTTGATAAAAGAAGAAGTGAATAAACTGTGTTATGGATGTCGAGGAAATCCTGGACAAGAACATGACTTTTGTATAAAAAAAGATATAAGACCATGGATTAAAATGTATATGGCAGAGTTTATGGAAAAGGTGTGCCCATCAAGTGTACTATATAAACTGTACATACAAGCAAAGAAACTGAATATTGAAGGCTGTTTTACATATACGAATGTGAACTTTAAAATTAACACACAAGAAGACATTCAAATGTGGGCAGATTTAGTAGAGAAAGAGTGGGGCTATTTACACCACTCTGTTAAAGAAGAAGAAGAAGAAGTTGATTAAAAAAAGAACAGCTTCATAACAGCCCTTTTCAGGGCTAAGAAGAGATGGACACCACTCAGCTACAATATATTCTTGATAATTCTCAAAGGTTATCATCATTGAATGGAAAAGTGTGTTCAAGAGACTTATTACCAAAACAAACGTTTAAAAACCGAAAAGCTTATATTGTGAACACAGATTCATCAAGAGAAACAGGAGAACACTGGGTGGTGATATATTTCAAAGACAATCATTCAGCCATCTACTTTGATTCTTATGGCTTACCACCATTACATAAAGACATATACAATTTCATAGTGAAAAACACAGATTCATGGACTATAAACACAATGAGAGTACAGAGTCTTCATACTGTGGTGTGTGGTATGTACTGTATATTTGTTTTAGATCATCTTGCTAAAGGATATGATTTAGAGACAGTTCTTACTATCAAATTCAACCCAAGAAATTTTCAAGAGAATGACAGAGAAGTCCGTCGATGGTTTGAGCAAAACTATAGAAATTATTTAAAATGACTGTAATCAGGTGTCAAAACAACCCACAGAGTTTTTTTTTGATAAAAAAGTCTATTGTATATTTTTTGTCACTCACTGTTGTGTATCATATGTAATATGTGATAATGCTTTATTGCAAGAAAAAAAAACTGGCTGTCGATAATTTCACAAGAAAACAAACATAAAAAACCTTCCAATAAAGCGGTATCACACAACAATTCTTGATGTAAATAGGGTTTCTATAGATAGTCATTCTCATATCTCGATATATATATGTTCCTCTCGCTCTATGTATTATATCTCAATGTAAAAAGACTTTTTTTATAGTCAATCTCAGATCTCGGTGTACATATGTTCCTCTCGCTTGATGTATCAAATAGTGGTAGCAAAAAAAAACTAACTCTTATTTTCTGTTTCAATGTAGTGGTGACCCATTACCCCACCCTCACCAGTAAAAAAAGGAAGAGATACTTCTCTTTTTTTCACCATTCCATCCCATAAGTGAAAAAGAGTTAAGAGATACTTCTCTTTTCCACTGTGGGTAAGAGATTGTATGTTTAGTAACCAATCCTTTCATACAGTAAAGTGTTGTATGGTTTAAAGTATGGAAAGATTGATTAATAAGCAAAATACACATATTTGGCAGTATAAAGTCATTGGGAGGCCTCTACCCCACTGCTGACACTATAGGTACAAGCACTTAAGAGGTACTTCATTCACCATTCTATCTCATAAGTGAAAAAGAGTTAAGAGATACTTCTCTTTTCTACTGTGGGTAAGAGACTATGTTTATCAATCAATCCTTCCATGTAGTAAAGTGTTATACGGTTTAAAGTATGGAGAGATTGATTAATAAATATATATTTTGCCAGCATAAAGTAATTGGGAGGCCTCTACCCCGTGACTGACACTATAGGGATCAGCATTTAAGAGATACTTCATTCACCATTCCATCCCATAAGTGAAAAAGAGTTAAGAGATACTTCTCTTTTCCACTGTGGGTAAGAGATTGTATGCTTATCAACCACTTCGTCCATACAGTAAAGTGTTATACGGTTTAAAGTATGGAGAGATTGATTAATAAACATATATTTTGCCAGCATATAAAGTGTATGGAAGACAAACCCACCTAAGCCTGTCAGTATAAAGTCATTGGGAGGCCTCTACCCCAGTGCTGACACTATAGGGACAAGCACTTAATACTGATTTCCCCATACCCCAATGCTGACACTATAGGGACAAAATTAACATAGGAATCTCCATAGGGGTTTTGTCCCTATAGTGTCATTTTTGTCCCTATAGTGTCAACATTGGAGGCAGGAAAAAAAATTTAAAAATTTTTTCCTGCCTCCAATGTTGACACTATAGGGACAAAAATGACACTATAGGGACAAAACCCCTATGGAGATTCCTATGTTAATTTTGTCCCTATAGTGTCAGCATTTGGGGTATGGGGAAATCAGTGTTAAGTGTTTGTCCCTATAGTGTCAGCCTTCACTACTATTATTTCCAGTTCTGTACGACCGCCGTCGTGGTTTCTCATACTGTACTTTGGAGGCATGCCTTCTTTGGATTTGGGTTTTATTTGCAGGTCTTTGCACTTGTCTGGGTGGAATTTAAGCAGCCACTTGTCACCCCAATCAGTAAGTTTATCGAGGTCAGATTGAATTTCCTCCTGGTCATATTCAGATTTGATTTCTTTGTATATTTTAGTATCGTCTGCAAACATGAAGACATTGGAGTTTACTGTGTCTGGAAGATCGTTGATATATACAACAAAAAGCACTGGTCCTAGTACAAATATGGAATTCTTCGGTTGTGGGTGTAAAATGAGATTTTTTCTTGTGGACTGGGATTTAGAAATGATCGGTCTTTTATTTTTGTCCACTAGATAGTGCGATCTTGGAAAAGTTTATAAGTCATTTTGGATTTGTATGTTCGACTTGTCAACTCATTTCGTGACAACAAACTCCATTCATTGCGTTCAATGGAAAATACTTCAGAAATAAATATTCAGTTGGTATCTGACAAACGAAGGCATTCGTCGGGTGATAGTGATAGTGTAACCTTATCACATAGTACTAAAAAACATAATTGCATGTCTGATCTGTCTCTCTATGAGGCAGATACCAGCAATGATGCAAGTGTAGAGGTATAACATGGAAACAGAAGAGGACAGTGCTAATGGTGATTTGACTGACTTGACAGAGAGTCTGATTGTGGCTCTGATGCACCCCAGAGTGCGGTCTGTTTTGGAGGACCTAATTCAGTCCACTTTTACGGAGCAAATCCGAGAGCTGAGGAATCGTGTGGACGAGCTCGAGAGCTCGAACAGCGCCAAAGATGACACGATAACCCGTGTTGAGAACGAACTCGATGAGGTGGAGCAGTATGGCATGCGTAAGAGCCTTAGGAGATCGGGATTGCCAGAAAATAATGGAGAGGTTACAGTTGATTTAATATTGGATATAACCCAAGAAATGGATATTCCCCTGGACGTATGTGAGATCGAACGAAGTCACCGTTCAGGTGCACCAGGCCTAACTAGGACTCAACCCAGGACCGCTCTTGTCAAATTCAGCAGCTATATGGAACGAGATAGATTTTACAGGGCGCGCAGAAAACACAAGTCTTCGAAAAATACAAACAGTGTGTACGTTAATGAACACTTGACTGCAACGAGGTCCCAGCTGGCGAAAACCTGTCGTACTCTTGTGAAGGACAAAAATATCAGCCAAACCTGGACTTTCGGTGGGACTGTTTGTTAAATTGAAAGATGAGACTGTTCGACGCTTAAGTACACCCAAAGAAGTAACACTTGTTAAGGGATTGAGAAGTACTGGATCCGGTAAAGTAAGATACGGTAAAATATGGTAAAATATTCTAAGTGTTTTAAATGTGTTATACTGTAGTGTTACATTCTCCAAGGGGAGTAAAATGTCATGCGATGACAGGATCAAGGAGCTAATTCTGTTCTACTTTGGAAGGGTGAGTGATGGCGAAGGAAAACTCGTCTTGGCACCAAAAATGCATACATGTATGTATAGAAAATATATGCCCTCATCACTACAGAATCCAATTTCCTCCACCTTACACATTTCAGATATGTATTCCCACTATATATCTTTTTGGGGAGTGATATTAGGCACTGTCTAATATATTTCAACGAGGCAAATGAGCAAAAACAAAAGCGCTACCCCCCCCCCCCCCCCCTACCCCGTCCCAATCCACTGCCTCTATCATGGAGCCGAGTCCTTGAAAAGTTCTCTACACATTAAATTATGAAACATTTCAGCCTGGGACTCGATTATACTTTATTTGCAATCTTGTTCAGCTGTGCCTCCTTGCTTTGATACTGCTCAACTGAATAACCTTAAATAAATGTTCCAAACCCTGATACCGTTCACTAATAAATTGTAACTAACTAAACGTACATAAAGGAAGTGCGAATCTGAAGTTTGGTAATAGGAAAACTGAACTGTATAAAACTGCCTCGTTTCAATCTATTGGGGGCCACCGGACACTCTAAAATAGACTGTACCGAGGCAAATGATCAAAACCAAAAATGCACCACATATTTGACACATCATTGTGAAATTTTCGTGTGACACATTTGTGATATTTTTGTTGGATATGATTGAGGAACGTATTGAGATGGTCCCCAGTGTTTACATTAGCTCTCTTGACAGGCAGTTTTTTGTGACAGTCATGGAAAGCATGTACCCCTTGATTTACATGATGTTTTTGTGTAGTCTACATGTACATGAGATGTGTAGGGTATTCAGTCTTCATTTCAACACAAACCCTTGTGATTTGATGATTGAATATGGCAAATGCAAATGTAAGAAGACATTTGTCTGAAGCAGAAATGTGGTGGGCTGTAGGGATGGTGGAACAAGGGGCAACCCATTGTCAGATTAGTGAAGCCCTTGGTGTGCACCATACGGTGATCACCAGAGCCTGGCCAAGATTTCAGCAGTATGGCACACCAATCAGACGACATGGTAGTGGCAGAGACAAGGCAACATCTGCAGCTGAAGACCGGTTTTTGATCATTCGGGTCCGTAGGAACCGCTTTGACACAGCAACCCAGCTTCGCAGTGACCTTCAGAATGCATCCGGGGTAAATGTTTCGACGCAGGCTATCCGGACAAGGTTGCACGAAGGTGGTCTTCGATCGAGAAGACCATGTATTTGCATTCAGCTGTCCCAGAACCACCGCCAGGCACGATATGAGTGGGCCATGGATCACGTTGGATGGACCAGAGAAGATTAAAGACCTGTCCTTTTTACAGATGAGTCAAGATACTGCCCAGATAACACAGATAGACGTTCTAGGGTATGGAGACGACCAGGAGAGCGAATCCATGTAGCCAACATTGCTGAGTATGACCGCTATGGTAGAGGGTCAAAATGGTCTGTGGCGGCATCAGCTGGGATGGACATACTGAGCTCTGTGTCCTTGACCGGGGTACATTGACTGTGCAGCGGTATATTGATGAGATCCTGGATGTCCACGTCAGATTGTATGCAGGTGCAGTGGGTGATAGATTCATTCTGATGGACGATAATGCCCGTCCTCATTTTGCCCATGCTGTCCGGGAGTACCGAAAGAGGGAGGGGATTGAGCGTATGGACTGGCCATCAAGATCCCCTGATCTCAATCCAATCGAACATGTCTGGAATGAGTTGCAGCTTGCAATTTCAGTCCGTCCAGTTCAACCAAGAAGTGTCCTGGAGCTTGTTGCCATGCTGGTCCAAGAATGGAACAACATCCCACAAAGGACCATCTGGAACCTGATTGGGAGCACGAGAAGGCGTTGTCAAAATGTAATTAACAATAATGGGTCTCATACTCGATATTGAACCCATATCAGTTCGCTCCGTCAACCTTTTGGCAAATTCAAAAAATTTCCTCTTTTACCAATAATATCCATTTTCCATAGTCATCGTATTCAAAAGCTAAAAAATAATGTCAAATACAAACAAAATCTTAATTTCTGTGCTTAAATCATTAATGATATAATTAAATAAAAAATATATACACTTTTCATAACAATATTTCAACTAAAAGGTAAAACAGGTAGTTGGATATACTTGGTGCTTAGCAAACTTTGAGTAGTATATATATATATATACTTGGTACATTCTAGAAGAGAGTGGTCCAAGGCTTCCGTGTTTCCTAGGCTACATATATTACATTCCCTTTCTATCTAACCCTCTTTTTAATCCCCCTCTCCACCCCCCCCCCCCCCAGTTCTAGTGATTTCGATCTGACCCTGAACAACAGTGACCCCAAGCGAACCACCAAGATAACGTTCAAAAGCGGGTGCCTCTTTCTTACTTAGCCCATCAACTAAGCTTTTAAATTTAACACCCACCCTCTCATTCCCATTACAATCCTCTAAAATTCTATAAAAACTCACCGACTGATACTGTTTAAAGATTTTTATCTTTGTGCCCATAATAAGTGTGTTATAAATTATCTTGTTCGCAGGGAAAATTAATGTTTCTGTACAATGCGGACTTTTGGGGTTTTGTGATCTGTTCAGCTCAGTTGTGTGTGTGTCCAAACCGAGAGGTCCACGATTCGATCCCGACCAGGGGTAACTGCGTTGTGTCCTTGGGCAAGGCACTTAATCCCGATTGCCCACGTGGGGGCACGGTGGCACTGAGTACTAAGGCGTACTGCACGTCGATGGTACACCTGTCTTTAACCAATGCTAACCCTGCTTGTGTGGAGTTAGTGCGTTGGGGAGTGTAACAGTTGCTTGCCGTTGCCTGGTGGTTCTCACCCGGTACTCCGGCTTCCTCCACCCGTAAAACTGTCCGCCAAGAGGCAACCCTAGCTGTTGAAAGTGTCGTTAAACCAAATAAATAAATAGCTCAGTTGTGTTACCTAGTGGTCTTATAAAACATTTTATTGCATTTTGTATTCTTCTGTATGTCAAGAGGTCTATTTGTGTATCAAAGCGCATTTTAAATTGCCGAGATAACTGTTTTCCGTTTAACCCTACAAAACGTTTACAATGAAAATACTATTTAATTTTAACATAGTGTTTCCCAGTAGTCTATTTCCTAATTTAATATGTTCATTATCGAAAATGTATAAATTTTAAAAAAAATCGTTGGGCTCCCGGGGAGGAGTCTTTTTGCTGAAAGACGACCAAGCTTCAGTTACGTCTTTCCAGAAAGGATTGTCAATATTTTTAGAGTAATTATTCAATTTGTTGTGTCTGGCTATATACTATATCACTAGTAATAGGAGAGCGATGAACCGAGGTCGGTTGGCAGGACCCTGGGCAGAACCCCGGAAGTGAGGTCATGTCACACGACCCAGTGGCGCCATCTTGTGTTGTCATGGTAACCCGCGAGAGTGGCCATCTTGTGACGTCATCCCCATAGTGATACATGGTCCTAGTGCGCATGTGCAGCGCGTGTTGTTAGGGTGACTCGTGTTTCTGTCGTCAATTTTGTATACTGGAGGCCGCCATCTTGGTTTCTATGGTAGCACTTGGTAGCTATGTTACCCAAATGCTTCTTATAGAATAGGAGTATGTTCGGTGGGTATGTTCCTTTGCACAAGAGTAATTTCTCAATTCGTAGAATTACCACAAACAACCAGACAATTTGTACTATTTCGAATTCTTTCAGAATTCTATGCTTCTATCTATCTAGGCAATAGTTTTCGTCTACTCGACCATGTTCCTTTGTCCTGGGGTATACTCCGGTAGAGTAGAAGAGCCTATCGGCTAGAACAGCTTTGCTTATTATTACTATATTTAGCTTTTTTGGTCTGTTCTTGTTAATTCTGACCCTATTCCGAGTACTCTTGTTGTTTCATTTATCCAGATCACCTAATCAGTTCACTTTACTGGCACATTCATGTACAACTATTTCTATCCACCTGGATGTGCATGGTCGAAAAACTTAAGTTATTTTCTGTTTCCAATTTACTCTACATAGCTACCAATGGGAGAAAAGCTTAAAACTTCATTTTTCACCCAAAATTGTTTTTCCATCAAATGTGCGTTCATATAGTCAAATAATTTAGGATGTACTCTTTAAAATAATGTTAAATTCTTATTGGTAGACAAAGTTATTCATATTTCCATTTTTGTTTGAAGTTTCTAATTTTATCTGTGTGTATTTCCTTATGAATTAATGAAAAAGGCTGACTGGAGTAGCCTTAAACTTAAATAGAGAGTAATCGCTTGACTGGACTGGTTACGTGCAATAATTCATGAGAGGTGTGGGACGTTATACAAACGAGTGTTTTACAATATGGTCCCTCGCCTCGAATGAATTATATCACGTAACCAGTCCAGTCAAGCGATTACTCTGTTTATTACTTTCCATTATTAACAATAATTATATTATTTAACCCTTTACCAAACGTAACGGTTCAAAACCTTCCAGCGCTATTCTCAAAAATCCTCAATTAATTCTCATTATTTTTTTTCATTTTTTGTCTCTAAAACATAGGTTATGACCCCTCATTGGAACGAGCTCGTAGAGCTCGTTCCAATGAGGGGTCATAACCTATGTTTTTGAGAAAAGAAATGAAAATAATAGTTATTCAAGATTTTTTTTTGCAAGTGTCGTCTGCTTTTCATGTTAGGTAAAGGGTTAAAAAAAGCAAAAAAAGAAGAAAAAAACAAACCAATGAAGTTCCCATTACACCCACGGCAAAGCGTCTACGTTTGCGCGCACGGATACATGACACAATTGTTGATTGCATAATTCACTTGTGAAGTTATCGTGTATAATTGAACCCGGAAATCCCAGTTAATCACACTTTGGAAAGTAATAAAAAAAAGATATTATCTTCTTATAGCATGATTTATGCGTTCATCATTCCGAAGAAAGCAATCTTCAAATTATTTGATGGTTTAAGAAAGTTTTGGCTATGGGTTAGTTTTAATATTTAGTCTGCGTGAACTCACAGACTATTGTTTTTGTACGGTTTCTTTTTCTTCTTTTTTTTCTTCTCCTTTTTTTTTCTTCTTCTTCTTCTTCTTCTTCTTCTTCTCCTGTCTTCTGTCTTCTATGCACTTCCTTGTCCTCACGATAACTCGAAAACGAATTGTCCTATCTCGCTGATTTTGGCATACTGGTAGACATTCATAACTTCTCGGCCACCTATGTTTTTCAGGTCGCTAGAGCCATTGAGTATGGCCCAGTAGGCCACAGGGTTTTCACAGCCTCCAATTTCCTGATACAGTAAATTCTCGCCCAAGCAATACGATGTTATGTTCACACTGGAGACTATGTAAACACCAGTGGAGTAAGCTGTCAAAATGAAATCTGAACTTGTCATGACAATGGGATGTAAATTCCTGCAACTAAGTTGAGAGAAACCCTTTGCCTTGCAAGGAAATAAATTATAAATTATTCAGTTCACTGCTTTTAACCCTCTCATGACTTCTATGTGGATTGCACATATTTTATTTCAGGCAGAATAAAGTTAACCCTTTCCATAAAACTGCACTGAATAATTGTTGAAACCTATCTTATTCAGTTCAATGCTTTTAACCCTCTCAAGACTTCAATGTGGATTGCACATATTTTATTTCAGGCAGAATAAAGTTAACCCTTTCCATAAAACTGCACTGAATAAATGTTGAAACCTATCACAAAACTGTCAGGGCGCCGGTAACAATGCAATGCTGACACAGTCGACTGTACTGTTAACTGTGTTAGTGCTATGACTGTTTAAAACTCATTTGTTAGAGGAGTTCAGCGGAGAAACTTAATGTTTTTCGCTTTATTTTCTTAACATTTAATTCTATGTGGAATGGGACACCTTTTCAGTGTGCCTTCCAAAGTAAGGGATTCTTAACCCTTTAGCCAACATAACGGCGAAAACCGGTCAACATTATTTACAGAAACGTCTATTCAGTTTTAATTACCTTTTCATTTTTGCTTGAAAAACATAGCTTATGACCCTTTATTGGATTGAGCTCATTTTTTAAAGGATTATTTATTTATTGGTGTTTAATGTCCCATATTTCTGCACAGTGGCTAATCATGACCACAACAGTTTTTCAGGTGGAGGAAGTCGGAGTACCCGGGAAGAACCATCGGGCTATAACGAGCAACTGTCAGATCCCCCACATACTAACTCCACACAAGCAGGGTTAGCATTGGTTGAAGACGGGTGCACCATCGATGTGCAGTATGCTTTAGTACACATCGCCACCATGCACCCACGTGGGCAATGGGGTGAAGTGTCTTGCCCAAGGACAGAGTGAGGACCTCACGCCTTGCAGCCTGCACCTCTGCCAACTGAGCCACTGCGCCCCCATTTAAAGGATTAAAATGGAGTATTTAAAGGGAATATTTTAACCCTCTGAAGATCTTAATATGGGGGCATTATTCAGAAAGACTGGGAAGTGCATTTTATTACACCTTAATGCATTTTTAAAGTTTATGAATGTATTTCATCACTCAAATTAGTGGGCAGAGCCAAAAATATCCATTTCTGATTCGTGTATCAAACCCTTTGAATGCTGGTCACATATATGCCATTTCTGGTTTCTTATAAAAATGTTCTGATTCCTGTATGAATATTTTCTATCCCCTTCCTTTTGTCTTGACGATAACTCAAAAACAAATCATCTGTCCGGGGAGGGGGGGGGCGTGGTTGCTCAGTTGGTAGAGGTGCAGGCTGCAAGCCGAGAGGTCCTCGGTTCGAATCCCACCTGCGGCAGCCGCGTTGTGTCCTTGGGCAAGACACTTCACCCCCATTGCCCACGTGGGGGCACGGTGACGCTGTGTATTAAGGCGTACTGCACGTCGATGGTGTACCTGTCTTCACCCAATACTGACACTGCTTGTGTGGAATTAGTATGTTGTGGAGCTGACAGTTGCTCGCCGTTGCTCGGCGGTTCTCGCCGGGTACTCCGGCTTCCTCCACCCGTAAAACTGTCGTGGTCATGATTAGCCATTATGCAGAAATATGTGACCTTACACACCAATAAATAAATAATTCGTCCTGGGGCTGTTTGGCATACTGGTAGCATGTCACTAGTACTGGTCGAGCTATGTTATCAGGGAACCTTTGGGAGTGACATTGGGCCACAAAGTTTTTTATACCCCCTAATGTCTTTGTAACAGAAAAGCATCATAAAGAAATAGCCGTTTATATTTAAAAACACAAGAAAATAATGTAAACAATCAAATTAGAGAGAAGTTGCTATAGCTGACAGCCTGACACATATTTACTCTTATCAGCTGTCAGATCAGAATTAAATTCCATCCCCAAACCAAGTTGAAAGAAACCCTTTGAGTGGCAAGAAAATTTGTTTATTATACAGATCTATCTTACAACACTTGATTAATTGTAATTGAATAAATAACCCTTCACCTTTCATTGCATTTTTTAATTTTTTTTTTTCATTTTCAATCATAACTCAAGATCAACAGGTTTCGGGCCGAGTGATAAGCGGCTTTCTCGAAACAGTTATCACAATTATGAATTAATGAAATGGAATATTTAAATGGTCTGTCTTTAACCCTCTTCATACTTCACCGCCCTCTTCATACTTCACCGCGAAGAACAAGCAACATCATTTAACTTATGACTGTACAACCTTTTGCACGCTTCCTGCCATATTGCCGCTCTTTACGCAAATGCCATGATTCAATATTCCACCATCTGATTTTATATATGCCTTGTTTAGGGCACTAGATGCTCTTAGGGTAGGCCTTTAAACGAGCTCTTGGGGGGCTTTTAAGTTTTTTATGGCACTATCCCCGATATAGAGTCTATGCACCCTTTGTCGGCTCGATAACTCAAATACAAATCGTCCTATCTCTATTTGGTTTGGCATGCTGGTTACCAACAATCAGTTTGCACTCATCTTTGTTTTTTCAGCTATTTTGAGGCCGTGTGTGATGCAGTAGGCTGATTGCCTTAGGGGCTTCTAAATCATAATAAATATTTGCTATCATCGCCCAAAAATGACAGATCTGTAGTTGGTGGAGCCATTTCTTTAAAGTGGGTGTATACATGGGACTATACCGACTGATTTAAAAATTGCTGGAGGTTCAATATATGGTCCGCCTGAAAGAGGTCACCAAGGTCATCAAGTGCATATTATTCAGAAAGACTGGGGAATGCATTTCATTACACCTTAATGCATTTCAAAAGTTCATGAACGTATTTCATCACTCAAATTAGTGGGCAGAGCCAAAATGCCCATTTCTGATTCGTGTATCGAACCCTTTGAATGCTGGTCACATATATATGCCTTTTCTGGTTTCTTATAAAAAATGTTCTGATTCCTGTAAGAATATCTGTAAATACTATTAACGAAAACCATTTCTGATTTGTTTAAAAGTATTTTACTCCTGAAAATAAGCCTCCATAAATTCTCCTTCTGTATAGTTTATTCCTGATACTTTAACCCTTTTCACAAAAACTTGAAAAAACTGGGTGCAGTAAATTCTGTTTCTCTAGTTTGTTTTCGTTTTAGTTCAGCCGCCATAATCACGAACATACAAGTATTCAGAATACGATGTTCAGGTCACAACAAGTCGCAAATTGTTCGTATTCACGTATCGTTTTCATATATCTTTTTATTTGTATGTTCAGAACGACTGGAAATTAAGTATTTCATCGTTGTCCCACAGTGAGGTATGAAGCTTTTTAATTAGTCCGACAGAACAAAAGAGAATAAGCCCATTGCCGATTAGCTTCTTTGACGTTAATGATATGCAAGGTCAGAGGTAGCTTCGGGTAAACAATTCGATCAGACTGTCTGTCAAGACTGTCATACATGCGATAGAAACAACCAAAATGTTTCGCTTGAAACGAGAAAATGTGTATTTTCGATTTAATACTAATAAAGATAGAAAAATGGACACACTTTCAACACTTCATTTAATGGACAGGGCAAAGTAATATTGATTTCTTAGTGAAATACCGCAATGAACCCCTTCCCACAAGCGAAGGTAGACTCGGCATCATGGCTTTGTTGTGTTGACGAGTGACAAAATTGCAGATATATCACTGAAATGACATAAAAATGTCTGCGTGAGTGAAAATGCAAACCCTGGGTATCCAAACAACCAACCCATACAAATATTTTCAAGCATAACACACAGATGTTCCAGCTGGAAGACGTTGGGGGTGGAGGGGGCGTGATCCCAGTGGCGTCATGTCAACGGTGCACGGGGGGGGGGGGGGGGCTGGAAAGTGCCATTTCCGGCAATCTGGGAGGCAACCGATGGTGGCGCTCCGCTTAGATGGTGTTACCGATCCGCCCACCCCCACCCCCACCCCCCCCCCACCCCCCCCCCCAGATTTTTCCCTAGCATGGCGCCCTTTGCGTGGTCCCTAAAAAGTGAATGAAAATCGTTTGCTATTAGCAGTGGCGCGTGTCTTCTAATAATATTTTGTCCATATACAGTACAAGTCAAAATGAGCTGAAGAATAAGCACGACCGGTATAAACTATAGATGAATGTTTCCTGTACAAATAACACAAGAATCGGACATAAAAATATATCAATTCTTCTTTTGACTATTTTCTCCTTCAACTCAAACTTACATTTCACACAGTGGAAGCTGTCTTATTACAAAAAACACCCACGAAGTGGAAGGTCCGCGCAGAGCCGGGGAAAGGAAATTCGGACCCGAGGTTAATTCTGTGACGGCTCCCCTTTCAAAAATGTCGGGATATTGCACAGATGATAAAGGCATCTGTAGCGAGTGCTGGAGGCGCGATAGATCACAGAGTGGTTGGAGGGGGCGGCGTTTCTCCCCCCCCCCCCCAACAAAATTTTTAAATCAGTTATTAAATGGAGTCTTCTGGCGGCTTTCGGGATAAAACATCACGTTATTCTTGGCCGTCAAAATGACGTTTCTTAGCAGCATGTTTCAAATTTCCAAGTCGATCAATGAGTATCCAATGACCTACCGCCCATAGCTATATTGAATGCACAATTCTTGAAGTGATAACTTGGTTATGTCACGTTGATTTAATAAAGTTATTACTACAAGAATCATGCAGTCCAGAATTACAGCCGTTGGTCAAGTGCATAGCTTCTTTCACGATACAGCCCCCTTCTTAACTGTTGGCACACGAGTCAGAACCTTGTGGGGGGGGGGGGGGGGTGACTAGGTCAAATATGGCTTGAAAGCCCGTATTTTTTGTTTTGGAACGCCCTTTGAAAGGACGTACCAAACCAAAAAAAAAATAAATAAAATAAAAAGTCTTTCGGGTCATGTTTGGACTAGAGGGTGGGCAGGCGAAACCAAGATCCTTGACTCCTGGGCCAACCTCCCCCCCCCCCCACCCCCAAGTTCCAGGCTCTGGGAGTTACTACCCTCTCCGCGACCCCGGATACATGACCAAAATGTGCATACATGGATATTGTATTACAGAACACACAGGGTGGATTTTGTACTTCTCTAAGTAGGTGGATATACATATATTTCCAACATATTCTTGCCAGTTTGTAGAAGGTTTGGAACTCAACAAGCTAATCTGCAATTTATGGACCACCAGATAACTACCTTATCAGTGCTCCTTAAACTGCAGATTTGCTTTGTGAGTTACAAGTTTTCACTGGCTGTCGGGTATGGTCAGTGGTTGATGCCCATGTGCGTTGTTCTGCACAAGCAAAATTCCAGTCAGCGGACCTCCGAGTGGAATTCAGAAATCACTTGACTTACAGTACAAGTCGAAATACGTCGTAGAATAACCACTATAAACTACTATTATGCATCTTCACCTACAACAGCAACACAAGAACCTGACATAATTTTCGGGAAAGCTCTCACAGAAAGCTTTCCGGAAAATGATTTCGGGTTCTTGTGCTTTTGGTGTAATGGCAATGGGCTACTTTGTTCATTGCGGTTATGCTACGACTTATTTTGGATTCATACAGTATTTGTAGACTTGAACATATGCTTCTACCTTGTACCATGCATTTATACTCATAAGAAGTCTTTTTAAAAAAGTTCTATTAAACATCATTCGACTGTAGCCATAGCTACATTTCAATAGTTTGTGATTATAAATAAGAAGTTTTGACTTGCTGAAATAATCTACAATTGTAGTACTTTGATCACAAAAAAGCAGTATAATATATTTTGTACTTTACCGTTTAAACCTTTACCCACAGATAACATTAAAACTAGCTATTTAAATTTAATTTTTTCAAATTTACACAAAAAGCCTCAAGCAAATCGAATCATGTGATCCTCGGAGGAACAGTCTTGTTCCGATGATAGATCACATTATGTGTCTTGTACAAAGCTTTAAAAAAAAACATTTTTACTTTCATGAATTATGTGTGAAGTTGATTATGTGTGAAGTTGCAGTAAATTTGTTAATTAAGGGTTAGGCAGTGAGGTGTGTGGATTATGGAGATTCTTATCAATCCATTTTCCAATGTTTGAGATAAAAAGTATTAACAGTACCAAAAGGGTAAATTCCCACCACTGATGGGTATGGTTTTTGGCATATCAAAGCTTTGTCAACCAAAAAAATTAGTTTTCCGGAAATAATATTCTTTTGTGGACATTATAAATTACATTTTGAATTTTTATGCATTGAAAAATATAATGCAATAGGAATTCCAATGCAATTACCCCTCTAGAATGCTGTGTATAAACCCAAAACATGTTAAAAAAGGTTACAGCATACAAGTACATATATTTTTTTGTCCGACTCTTATGTTATTAGTATAGGAAACATTACATCTATAGTTTATAACGGTAGTGGTTATTCTTCAACTCTTTTGACCGGTACTGTATATGGACAAAATATTAGTAGTAGACACGCGACACTGCTACTAACAGGCAATTTCCATTCACTTTTTAGGGACCACGCCCCCCTCCACCTCCAACCTCCTTCAACTGGAACATCTGTGTGTTATGCTTGAAAATATTTGTATGGGTTGGTTGTTTGGATACCCAGGGTTTGCATTTTCACTCATTTTTGTGTCATTTCAGTGATATATCTGCAGTTTTGTCACTCGTCAACAAAACAAAACCATGATGCCGAGTCTACCTTCGCTTGTGGGAAGGGGTTCATTGCGGTATTCATTTCACTAAAAAATCAATATTATTTTGCCCTGTCCATCAAATGAAGTGTTGAAAGTGTGTTATTTTTCTATCTTTATTAGTATTAAATCTAAAAAATGCACATTTTCTCGTTTCAAGCGAAACATTTGGTTGTTTCTAATGCCTTTATGACAGTCTTGAAAGATAGTCAGATCGAAGTGTTTACCCGGAGCTACCTTTTAACCTTGCATATCATTAACGTCACAGATGACTAATCGGCAATGGGCTTATTCGGCCCTAGTGGCGTGTGCAGTCACAAAGTGAAAAATTAGGGGGGACAACTCCAAATTCCTTACTCGAAACAAATGGTTCAGCATGTTAAGAAAATGTGCGGGGACAATGCCCCCCCCCCCCCCCCCCCCCCCTTACCTACAGCCTCTACCTAATGGGGAAAATTATGAAATCTGAGAATTTACATTGATGCAGGATGAGATATCATTACAGAGCGTATGTAAGATTTAAAGCATTGAACAAAATTTAAAGAATCGAATGCCTTATCGACAAATGGCCATGATATGGAACCGAACGCCTTTTTGAAATCAATCGAGAGAAGCCATGCAATATTGTCTTTTTCTGTCTGAAAAGGAAAATCAGAAATTAATGTAATATTTTCCCCTATGTTGTACCACTTTAAAAAAACATGTTTGGTCATTATGTATTATTAGTGGTGGCAAATCTTTATCCTATTTACTATAAAATAACCGATAAAATTTCATAAGATGTGTTCAAAAGCGATATGGGCATCCAATTTTTAATTAGATGACGTGGTTCTTTTAGTTTGGGTACGCCTTGTCGTTCGGTAATCGCCACCTTTCCTTGCGAAAGACCAAAACTTTAAGATCTGACTAAGAAACTTCCAATATCAAGCCAGGAGAATTTAAAGAATTCTGCCGAAAAACCGTCAGATTCCGGACTTTTGTTATTTTTCATATTTTTGAGAAAATAAAGTGCCTTCGAGTATATGTTATTGGCTTTTTAAGTTTTTCATCACCCCCCCCCCCCCCCCACCCTCCACTATTTTTGTAACTTGGATTTTTTACAAGCATTGAGACCAGGGATCACACTATTATCCACCATAACACATCAACATCCACTATTAGAGGTTGGATGACCACATGTTAACCATTTACCTAACATGAAAAGCAGACGACACTTGCAAATAAAATTCTTGAATACCTAATTTTTTTCATTTTTTTTTGTCTCAAAAACATAGGTTATGACCCTTCTTTGGAACGAGCTCGTCATAACCTATGTTTTTGAGACAAAAAATGAAAAAAAATAATGAAAATTAATGGACGATTTTTGTGAACATCGCTGGTCGGTTTTTGCCGTTTTGTTGGGTAAAGGGTTAACGCAGACCATAGCGTTATCTGTGCATAGAGCTATAGCCCCTGTTGTATGTGACGTTAAACACGGTGTTGTTTTGTTTCCTAAGTATGAAAGAGTTCACATAAAACTGTGGTCATGTGCAAAGAAGCCACGGGAGGGGGTGGGGGAGGGGGCTTTTGGTGTACACTTACTTTTCATTTTCCAAATTCTATTCCCAGGGAGGGCAGCGGAACTCGCCAACGGAGTGGTATACCCCCTTTCATCCTCGCCCCAATTTGCCATTACGCGCGCCAGAGGATTTTTCGCATCATAACCCATTATCGAAATGTGACACCTCTGTCCAACCCTAAATCCTGGACCCATCATTGAGTGTCGGGAGCCTGTCGGTGTTGTTTCAAGTGTTGTGGTCATTTTATTGTTTTTGACTCCCTTTCTTGTTTGCCTTTTCTCAAACAAAATTTGCTCAAGGAGATAAAATAACCTGTATCTCAACAACAGACCGTGAACCATGATTGAACTCATGACACTCAGGCGCGGATCCAGGATTTTATAAGGGGGGGGGGGTGCTATTGTTGGTCGGCAAGCGCCGAAGGCGCGCAGCGTGACGGCGCTCTGCGCCGTCCTTGCGAGCGCCGAAGGCGCGAAGCGATTAGCGGGGGGGTCTGGGGGTCCTCCCCCAGAAAAAATTTTGAATTAGGAACCCATCAGATGCTATCTGAGACGTATCCTGGTCATATATTTGTCCTTTCTCTTAAACCTATTTTCTGCCGATTTGGCTTGAAATTTGGTAAAAACAATTATGGTACTGACACTGCCCAATGAAAAACAAAATAATCATTCGAAATTGTTACCTACCAAGAAGCAAATATAATCACCCCTGGATTTTGCATCAAATTAACTGAAATGCGGGGATTGCCTGGAAGAAACATAATAATTTTCACCATGACATACCTGTTGTACGCAGGGGCGACAGACGTTCCAAGAAGTATGAGTGTGTGTAGGTGTGTGGACGGGTTGGTGCCACTGGGTAAGTGGCCGAGGGGGGGGGGGGTCACATTTCTTCTGGTCAACTTTGAGATGCATATACTATTTAAATGTTAAACACCCCAAAGGCAGATTTAGACGGGGGCGCACATGGCGTGCGCCCCTCTATTTTCTCAGAAATCATTTCTGAGAAAATAGAGGGACGCATGCCGCGTGCGTCCCCGTCTATTAATCAGATATAAAAAGTATATGTCGTCGAAAATTATTTTGTTAGAATTGACTCGAGCAAGGCAAAGGCACGCCCCAGTCAATTCTAATAAAATAATTGAAGCCAGTGCGTACTATAAATTAATAGTATCTGCACACTTGCATCACAACAGTTTGTGACCATATAAGTATAGAGGGCGACGTCCCTCAATTTAAAATCCTGGATCTGCTTCTGAAACACCCAAGTCCTGTCTCAGTTTGTGTGCTTCAACCGTGCTATGTGAACGCACAAACTTGTACACTGTGTAAATACATTGTTCCATCAACTGATCTTAACTGGTAAGTAGCTTAATTATTTTATTCATGTTATCGAAGAAATAAGTCTGGATACTAGATGTCCTGTTGCTCTGCAACATTAAATTGTTTCAGTTTACTAGAGAATGCCTGTAGGCATTATCCAGCAAGTTCAACTGTTGCGACAATTTAATATTTAACAAAGAGCATTTAACATTGGTGAATCATTCACCAATGTTAAATGCTCTTTGTTAAATATTAAATTGTCCCATTCAATCATCTGTCATAGTGTAAAACTATTGCTGAAGGCGAACGTCACTATAGCATCACTGATTCAGCTGAACAAAGATATATTTACGAACAGAGCTGATATACGTGGAAACTTTGTCCATAAGACCGTAAATATAAGGATGACATTGGAATCAGCTCGTCAACTGATTCAAATGCCATCCATTTTGGGAAAAGCTGTGATTGGTAACTGGTTAAATTCCAGGCACATTCTTATAACAATTACATTTTATTGAAATTAAATCTTCAAGATAGATTATTGGAGGCTGGATCGGAAATACAGTAATCGCGTATGCTTATTACAGTAATACTTGTGATTGGGATGAAGTTCTCACTCTTTCAGAATGTCTGCAAATTCAAATTTTTTTGGATGACTGTGAATAGTGAGTAGGCGTGTGTGTGTGGGGGGGGGGGGGGGTGCTCGAGCACCCAGAGCACCCCCCCCTGGATCCGCCCCTGACACTATTGCTGGGAGTTTATCAGTATTCATTCAAAAGTAATGACCCATTTATATTTCCTGACAGGCCTTCAGTGTTTGTAACCCCTTCCCAAGACAAGATGTAGCAAGCCGGATATAATTTTTTCAGTGACCTAACCACATGCCCCCTTCCCCTTAACACTATTAGCGTGAGCATTATGTCAAACGATATGGCCATTTTGCCATATTACTGTTGTTGATTCCATACCTTTTCCACCATTTAGCCCTTCCTAGGGGGCTAGGGGGGGGGGGGGGGCTCTTCACAATTGTGTATATTTAATTTGCAAACTCTACCCAGAACAAAATATATGTTTCGACCGAAAGACCCACAGCACCGATTGCGTCCACAAATCTCGAGCTGATTATGTTGGCAAACGGGGCGTTTGTGTTAACAGGCAGACCTCGTCCGTTGAAACAAAAGCGATTGTATCCACAAGCCTGTGATCTCTCTACATAACTGGACTGATGAAACGCTCATTGGGCACATATAAAAAGTGTCCTAACAGCCGCCATCTTAGGGGAGGGGTGGTATTACTATAAATAAACAATGCCTGACAAGAAAATGCTTTTACTCCTTTGAAACCGAGAGACCCAGGAAGATGATGCGTCATAATTTCATTAAGTATGATGACTGCCAAGCGAATGTGTGGGGTAGACTAAGCAATATGTTCAACGTGAAGCCTCCAGGCTGCACGTCCAATATTGGCCTACCCCCAAATAATGAATATGGACTCTTCCAATTGGTGCCCTTAAACTGATTTGGAAGATACCACTTGGGTTAAAGGGTTAAATGTTTTCTATTTCCCGACGCCTCGCAAACGCCGATCTCTTTTTAAAGATTATACTTTGATGTCCACGAAAAATAAACATGTTGACGATGTGCACATTTTTCGCGGCAATCTGTTGTATACACTTAACCCTTTAAATTCCAGAGGCGTTTTCCGATCGGATCACATAGCTACGTCATAATGTCATTAAGGGGGATGACTGCAATGTAAATATGTGGTGTAGACCAATCAATATTTTCAACGTGCAGACCCAAGGCTGCACGTTGAAAATAGTAATTGGTCTACCTCCAAATAATAAATACGGACCTTTCCTATTGCTAACATGGACTGACATGGAAGATACCACCAGTCTTCAAAGGGTTTAGGTATAGATAGAGGATATCTACGCTATTTTAGTGAATATCGGGAATTATCTCATGCGTGTGGACCTTAAAGTTTTATTTTTCGCGAGCTCTTGCGAGAGTGAAAAATAATATTTTCAGGTCCACACGAATAAAACAGCCTAGATGTTCTTTTTTATTACATGCTACGTGACATTTTACTGAGCAATCAGTATTCAGCCCAATTCGATTGCAAACACTTACGTTTCAAAACAATAACAAAGATCAGCTGAATGTTTTATCAAGGCGACGTCATGCGCCGAAGCGTGGCGTCGTTTAGGTAGCTACAGAGGTATGTTCCTCGTTATCCATCAAGTCGATGTATATCGAGAAATGTATTTTGGATAATTCACAGGCTGAAGGTGTTTTTTTCTTCCAAAGTCTTCTTCGCTTTCGTGGAGTGGGGGCCATATAAACCAGAAGATGTTCTTCTAAATAGTAGCATACGTACCGAAGATGGGAACTGCTGAGTATCAGGCCTTTAAGTTTTTATTTTTTTTTGTGAAATTAACGAAAAACTTAGAAATTCTGATGTCCTCTACTTAAACATGAGCGTGACGTCACACGGGATTCTGGAGCGCCCCACCCCAAAATCGTCACGCGGTGTATTAAAATAGAACGACCGAGTGAGAGATATTTTAGTCTTCAGACGTCCTGCGATGAATTCAATAGACTCACGCTTCTACACAGTCTTAACTTTAACGTTGACATTGCTTGTTAAGTAAAGCACACTTCTGGGATAATAAAATGCTTTTTTTGTAACCCAGGATAGTTCCGGTAAGCGACCGTACATCAAATATACACCTTTGGTAGATATAAAACTATTCGATGGAAAGCAGAGATTATAATGCCAGTCTAAGTGCGTTGCAAATGGGTAGAACATCCAGCGAATCTTTCATTCAGGCATTCAGTTTCAGTATTCATTCGAAAGTAATGGTTAATTAAAAAAAATAAATATGCAGAAAACATAGCACATATAGTGTGAATTTACGTAATGTCGAGCCCCTAAATCACCCCAGATACTACTATTTGAGAATATTTTTCAAAATATCCTTGGTGGATAGAGGAGAGCAAACTTCTGACAAATTGCTGCGGACGTGATAACCTTTACTTATTCCCAGTTCCTTATTCGACATTCGTTATCAACCGATTTTATCGGTTGATAACGAATGTCGAATAAGGAACTGGGAATAAGTAACGGTTGTCATGTCCCCTCAAATTGCTTACGTTTCAAAAGGCTTAGAGCATATGTATGCAATTAAAATGTACGCAGTTAAAATTAAGCCAATCTCCAAAGTACGGGGTTAGTCCATGCCCCTCTATATTATCAAATAACACAATGGCAGGCACCCCCCCCCCCCCCACCCCAAACTGCAAACTCTACGGTCTTATCTGCGTGGAGGGGCAATTAGTATTAAACGGAAAGAAGAAATAAACATTTTTTTTTCTTTTTGGTGTATGTGTGTGGGGGGGGGGGGGGGTGGCTGAGGGTGCCTATTGACTACGCAAGTATCCCAAAGACGCAGCTTGGGGGCGTGGCCAAAAAATCTCAACTGATCTGCGCGGATCAACAAATACTACACGGAAAAATAAGAGAAAATATCCATTTTGTAATTTGTACGAGAAAGAAAGAAGAGATGCCCAACGGACCTGTGTTCTTTTCGTTGTGTTATCAATACCACAGTGGTGTGTCCCCGCTTCCAAATCCCGAAGTCTATGACCTGTGTGGAGTAGGAGAAATGTAATTATAGATAGCATACCACATTTAGTGGAAATTAACGTTCTGTCGCGCCTCAAAAAGAAAAATGAAAGTGTCAATGACACTGTAGCTCAACTTGTCAAGACAAAGACATGTACATGTATAGTATGTGACACAGCAATGACAAACATCTAGGTAATGACCTGATAACAAAGGTACATATAAAGTATTGTAACGGTCTGTGCATAAATACTGACCGTTGCCTGTAACAAATGTATAGGTAAAGTATTGTAAAGGTGGGTGACAGTCAGATGCTAAACTAGAAAAAAATCTTTGAGTCCCAGAGTGGGTCTGACTGAACCCCAAAATATTTGTTCTCATAGCACAGTGATAACAAAGGCACCCCAAAACACACTCATTCCTGTCCCAAGGTGAAAACAAAGGTACCCAAGAAGTTTCGTGAAGATCAGTTCACAAATATGAGCTGTGTAGAAGTTGTGACAAAAAACTGATTGGACCTAATTTCGGTACAAAATGGCCACTGGCAGCCATCTTGAATTCTGGACTGCACCCAGAAACACTCGTTCTCGTCCCAAGGAGATAACAAAGGTACCCAAGAAGTTCTGTGAAGATCGGTTCATAAATACAGCCTCTAGCCCGAGCCGTATTGACATGTGCACTTACAGTGTATAAGTAGCACTGAATAAATCAAAGTTCATCTAATTTGCATAATTTCTGCACGAGAAAAAAACCCGTACTATATGTGATGTATTCCATGTTACTAAACATTCATACAAAAATATATTCAAATCAGAACTTTCATACAGAAGTTCTGCACAAAAGACTGATTGCACTAATTTTGGTACAAAACGGCTGCTGGTGGCCATCTTGAATTTTGGACCACACCCAAAAACACTCGTTCTCATCCCACGGTGAAAACAAAGGTACCCAAGAAGTTTCGTAAAGATCGGTTCATAAATACGGCCTCTAGCCTGAGCCGTATATAGAAGTTGTGTACAAAAAACTGATTAGACCTAATTTCGGTACAAAATGGCCACTGGCAGCCATCTTGAATTTTGGACCGCACCCAGAAACACTCGTTCTCGTCCCAAGGTGATAACAAAGGTATCCAAGACGTTTCGTGAAGATCGGTTCATAAATACAGACTCTAGCCCGAGCCGTATTGACATGTGTACTTACTGTGTGTAAGTAGCACTGAAAAAATCAAAGTTCATCTAATTTGCATAATTTCTGCACAAGAAAAAAACCCGTATTATATGTGATGTATCCCATGGTACTAAACATTCACACAAAAAATTATTCAAATCAGGGCTTTCATATGGAAGTTCTGTGCAAAAATCTGATTGCACCAAATTTTGTACAAAATGGCTGCCATCGGCCATCTTGAATTTTGGACCGGACCCCAAAACACTCGTTCTCGTCCCACGGTGATAACAAAGTTACCCAAGGAATTTCGTAAAGATCGGTTCATAAATACGGCCTCTAGCCCGAGCCGTATTGGCATTTGCACTTACAGTGCTGAAAGTAACACCAAAAAACATCAAAGTTAGTCTAATTTGCATAATTTACTCACGAGAAAAAAACCCGTATTATATGTGATGTATCCCATGGTACTAAACATTCATACAAAAAATTATTCAAATCATAGCTTTCATATGGAAGTTCTGTACAAAAAACAGATTTCTGCATCGTCGGTACAAAATGGCAGCTGGCAGCCATCTTGAATTTCGGACCAAACCCAAAAACACTCGTTCTCATCCCACGGTCATAACAAAGGTACCCAAGAAGTTTCGTAAAGATCGGTTCATAAATACGGCCTCTAGCCCGAGCCGTATCCAATTGTTGACGGACAGACGGACAGACGGCCAGACGGACAGACGGACGGCGGACGACGGGCCATGGCATAAGCTCAAATTTGGCTTCGCCAAAGTTGAGCTAAAAAAATAAAAATGTTCCCAGCTTACTAATATTTCGAAAAGGCATGGGAAGAAGTTACACTAAAGCCAACCACCAGAGAAAACAGTTTCCATTGGTTCGTCCCTTCTCTATTTCTATCCAAACATCGGCCCCTCCACTAAAAGAATGGCTTTGCACCATTTCGTTTCACATACATGAACCTGAAATTCTATTTGCATTACAATGTACATGTGTATATGAGAATATTAGGCATCTCTGTGTGTCACGGCCTCATTGCTATTTCCATGAAACAGAATATTTTCAGACAAAATATTTGCTGTGTTTGGGAGTGGATCCCCGTTTCTGTATCCATTTCCCTAGATTTATAAATGATGCGTTATAAACATTTTCGATAAATCTTGGTGTGTGTGTGGGGGGGGGGGGGGGGGGGGGTGAACACGCCAACAATGGGACTTCAGTAGTTAAAATTTACACCTGCAGTGGAACTACATCCAAGTTGACCTTTGGTGACGTCGACCTGAATGCGAACTTGTCTAAATTTATCGCACGTCGCCTCACAAAGAGTGAAATGAAAGTGACAATTATTTATTACGTTTTTAAATGAGTTTAAGTAGTATATTGTAGAGGTTTTGACCCTGTTCTTCCGGAGGGCTGGGCCGGAGATCTGGGCCGGAGTCCTGGGTCGATGACATCATCTTAATTAAAAAGTTACGTAAGGTAATTAACGTCACTTAATTAATATTTTTTTTAATCACTTTAATGACTGTTGCATAATTAATGTAATTAATGTAATTAATGAGTGTAATTAGGGTTGATTATAATAATTAGTATATTAATAAATGAATTAATAATGACGTCCTGGGCATATATATGAATGCTATCGACTGACTGACCCGCAAAGGTGAACAGTTCATTGCGTGTTTAGGTGTAATTAAATCGATTTGTCTTTTCAAACGCCAACTACTGACAGATGTTGAAGCAATTAAATGTATTGTCACACTTTAACGACCGGACATAAATATCGTTAGACTGGACATGCTATCATGTATTTAAAAATCAATGATGATCTCACGTGACAAGATGTGTCTTGCTTTCAACTGAAGACTGTGAACTACTCCATTGTGGCTATTTTTATAGGTGTAATTGGATTTAATAACTTAGCGTGATTCTTACATATTAATAACGCTAGTTTATTCTTCTCGTTTTTATGGCTGTCGCAAAACTCTCATAGACCAAGGTATTCTGATTTTACGCCTCACGTGATAAAGTAATTTTTTAATCCGATGACCACATGAACAAATAACATTTCGGTTTTTGAAAAGCGGGCGTGTTTGTTTTTCTCCTATAAAGTCTGACGATTCGAACCTCACTCTCATCGTGCGTGGCATTCACACATCTGACTTCAGAGCGTGAACACCTAGCTAATCATGGAATTACCAGACAGACTTGTGAAAGCCATTTCAGCTCTGGGCGTCTCATGCCCTATTTCCTGGACTATCCAGGAAAAAGGCTTGAGCGTCCACCTGAATCTGGAGTTCGAAATTGAAAAGAACACAACATCAACACCTTTGGGGAGAGGTAGTACCTTTGGAGAGAGGATCCCCTCTCCCACTGGTCCTCACCCATAGGGGCACGGAGGTCCTGAAAAGAGCATCAACAAGAGAAAGAAGAAGAGTCCATCGACCAAGCGCAGGGACGCCCGGCGCTTGGAGGCTTTCCGGAATAGGAAGAAAGAGTTGAGTGAGGGGGTCGAGGCTCTGGAGGCAGCCGCCCGTTCCCCTCCTAGTCCCACTGGTACACCCAATCAACTGCCGGCTCCTGAGCCGGTTCAGTTGGATGAGGAACATCCAGCGGAGACTGAGGAGGAACTGGAAGCAGCTTTTTCACCGCCTCCCACCCCTCTTCCTTCACTACCGGAAAGCCCGGGTGTGTCAATCTCAGCAATACAGCCACCTAAGTCTGCAGTCACCGCTGAAGAAATAAGGAGAATAATAGAGATGGGAAGGCGAGCAGTTGAGATGGGAAACCGAATCGCCTCCGAAACCCACAAGTTCAGGGAACAATCCAAGGCAGATCTCAAAAAGGAATTAGACGCAATCCATTCACCAAACTCAACACTAAACTCAACATCATCGACTTCCACATCACAATCTCAATCACCTTCAAAGAAAAAGAGCCGAAAGAAGCCTAGTCGGGGTTAAGCCACCTCCCTCCTTCTTTTTCCTCCTCCACTGCGCTTTGACATCCTACAACAACAACAAACAGCTAACGAGGGTCGAAAGGGGCTTGTCCTCCAAATCGTCCCTGCGTGCCTTCGGCGCGTCAAACAATTTCGTTCGGGATCTCACTCTCATTAGAAACTGTGTCAGAAAAGCCAAGATGACAAGCATCGACTATACTTCCGTAAACAGCTATGAGCGAACCAAGAAGCAGCGAGCCAACGAAGAATTTGCATTAGCATTAAAAAAATGGTGGTCAGCGATACTCCCCACGAAGGAACAAGAAAAGAGACTAAAAGACTACCCTTTTGTTGAGGCTGCCAGACGTCCTTTTGGGGAGATCCAGTACAGAAATCGACCCAAACACTGGTTCGATCTTCCTGTACACATGCAGGAGGAAGCACTAGTAGGGCCACCAATAACAGTTGGCGAAGATTGGGAAAAGGATTTCTTCACCGAGGTGGAGATGAGAGGAAAAAAATAGCTTTCTATGGAAAGCAAAAAACGGCCCTTTTCAGGGCCAACATAATCTTAAAAAGAGTTGCTTTGTCACAAACACACACTTTTTCAACCAATCAGACACCTCCATTATCCCACACCCTCACCGTCACACCCCTGTATCCCCTCACAGTGCCTAAAACTTTCATGAACTCCCCTCCTCCAGGTCATCCAATACTAAAAAAACTTTTGGAAACCTCTCTCCCCCTCCCCCAGCGCTCACAATAGCTAAATTATCTCGAACCCCAGTTCAGTTCTCTAAATGTAATGGACATGTCAGGCCCCCGAATACGCCTTCCCCACAATTTTGAGCAATCAAATTACCCCGATTAGTCTCCTCTCATAACTTACCACACTCTTAACCCGTATTTACTATGAGATTGTCCCCCTAATAAATAGCGTATGTTCATTTAATATAATATATTAATAATTTTCGTTAAATAATTCATTCCACAAGACACTTGTCGAAAAAACAAAATGGCGGATTAGTTTGACAGAAATACACGTATCGATTTATTCAGGAATGTCTGTCGGTCGTGTCCTTGGGCAAGACACTTCATCCCTATTGACCATGTGGGGGCATGGTGACGCTGTGCACTAAGGCGTACTGCACGTCGATGGAGCACCTGTCTTCAACCACCCGTAAAACTGTCGTGGTCATGATTAGTCATTGTGCAGACCTTAAACACCAATAAATAAATATAAATAAATAGTCGGTTATCAAAACAGCCCTTAAGTGTTTAACAGTTAATTGTGGACCAGTGCGTTTAAAAATGAAAAAAATTGGGTGATAGCACTACGGACTGTGTTTAATCATAGAAAAATCACACCCGCACTATTACTAACCCGTATGATTTATTTTTGAACGTTCACTGAAGAATAACCCACCCATCTAAGTAAAAGCATGAAAGAGCTAATATTATCTAATTACCTATGTGGGGGTGGGGTGGTCGGTAACGTTGTGTACTATAGCGTACTACCTTCAGCCAATGATAACCCTGTGTAGAACTTTGACAGTTGTTTGCCTCTGTACGATGGTTCTTTCTGGATTACTCCAACTGTCGTTAAATAAATGAAAAAAAAAACTACAATTCTATAATAACAGGCCAAGTCCCCCTTATCAACAACAGTACTTTCATCCCCCTCATTTTAATAGTTGAAAAGAGCTGTTACTCGATCAAAAAAAATGGTAAAAGGATATGCGACTCTGTATTAGCCACCCAAATCTGCGAGGATTGGGAAAATATAACCCACCTAGAGCTGCACCAAAGCTACGTACACTATTCGAACTCCCGCATTGTGTCCTTGGGCAAGTTAATTTACCCCGATTATCCCCATGGGAGCACGATGACGACCACAAATAAAACAATGAAAAAATCTTAGATACATTGCATTTTTTTAATTATCCATATTAACCAGAAATCAAAATTAGTCAAATTGATTAGTATTAAATTACAAATGGATATGAAATTTGTAGTAAAATCAACACTGGTATATGCTGCTGGCCGTATTTTTAGTTGTCTGTAATGGCTGTTGTTCAGAATGTCACCCTATTGGTGTGAGTTTTCGCTTTTTCGTCCTGTTTCATGAGAGCTTCCACGAAGTCCGTTCCACATTCGAAATCTTTTCCAGGAGCCATTCTTCAGAGGCTGGTCCATCGCAGCTTTGCAGAGATATTTTTTCTGGATGACACAAGCCAATTTGTTCTTGATTTCCGATCAGACCCCTTGCGATATTTTGATCTTTAAGAATGTTTGCCAAAATTTTCCACCCTGTCGGTTGAAAATCTTTTCTTTTTCGCAGCAGATCATTTATTAGATCACACATATTGGAGCCCGAAATTGTAATGCCATTAAACACGAGTCGATCTTTCTCATCCCAGGATAAATTGGGTATATTCTTTATTATCTGGAGTAACAAAAGCGCCTTCTGCTGCAAGGAATCTGGTATAACGGCTAATCAGTCCGGATGATTGTCCACTGAAAAACTAGTCATTAAGGAGTGTGTTTTGGTGGTTTCTTTGCATAAATTTCATTGGCGCTGAAAGATTGTCTGGTTCAGCAGCCCTTTCTCTTCAGAACCCGATGTTGAAGATTCAGTAATTGGTCTCATACCCTGGTCTATGGGCGGGACAGCTACAGCATTCAGGGGTGTGCGTATTTCCTGCAACTGTTCACTCCCTCATGGTTCAATACACTGAATTCTGCTTGAGGGTAGGCTGGTTGAGTCATCTATAGGTTTTTCCCTCAGTGATTCCCCCATCACTAGCGATTTTACTGGCTCTAGCTTATTTGCAAGCCCCAAAATATTTCCACTTGTTAATACATTGTTCCAACTAAAGGTTGATTTCATATGCACTGGAGGATAGGGTGGCTGGTTACAGACAGATCTGGTTGTTAACTCGGCTGTATTTGGGTTCGCTCCCCCTATAGTGTGTTTAAAATTTACATTTTTGTGTAATTTTCATCTGTGTCGATAATAATGAGTTTTATGAGAGTAAGATATTTGACACAATTCACAGACGTAGCGTGAATTCATCCTTTTCAGAAGCGAGTTAATAGAGTGGCAATACAGTTCCAACACTCTGCCATTTATATGCATGAATAGGATGGGTCCCACTCCAACCTGTTAATCGCTGATTGGCTAATTATATACCAAGATAAGGTGGGTTCTACCCCAACCTGTTGATCATTGGTTACTTCAAATTCTCACACAGTGCATTGTGAGAAATTACAGTGGTAGAGTTCTGGGGTAAAATAAGTTTTTTACTCAACTTCACACAAATTGATATAGTTTACTTCAAAAAAAAGAAACATCAAAGTCACATTCATGACAAGCCGAGGTAGCATATCTGAACCACCTGCGCTGCACTGTTTAATCAGATAATCCCTTTAATCAGATAATGAGTGACCACTGATTTTACAATTCGATGAAACGTTTTTTTAGTGATTTTACAATTCGGTGAAACGGTTTTTTTAGTGATTTTACAATTCAATGAAATGGTTTTTAGTGATTTTGCAATTCGGTAAAATGGTTTTTAGTGATTTTACAATTCAATGAAATGGTTTTTAGTGATTTTACAATTCAATGAAATGGTTTTTAGTGATTTTACAATTTGATGAAACGTTTTTTCGTGATTTTACAATTCGATGAAACGGTTTTTAGTGACCATTTGCTCCTACATGTTCACTAATTACCACTAATTAGTGACCAATGGTCACTAATGGTCACTAATTGCCACTGGTTCAGATATGCTACCTCAGCTTGTCATGAATGTGACTTTGATGTTTCTTTTTTTGAAGTAAACTATATCAATTTGTGTGAAGTTGAGTAAAAAACTTATTTTACCCCAGAACTCTACCACTGTAATTTCCCACAATGCACTGTGTGAGAATTTGAAGTAACCAATGATCAACAGGTTGGGGTAGAACCCACCTTATCTTGGTATATAATTAGCAAATCAGCAATTAACAGGTTGGGGTGGGACCCATCCTATTCTTGCATATAAATGGCAGAGTGTTGGAACTGTATTGCCACTCTATTAACTCGCTTCTGAAAAGGATGAATTCACGCTACGTCTGTGAATTGTGTCAAAAATCTTACTCTCATAAAACTCATTATTATCGACACAGACGAAAATTATACAAAAATGTAAATTTTAAACACACTATAGGGGGAGCGAACCCAAATACAGCCGAGTTAACAACCAGATCTGTCTGTAACCAGCCACCCTATCCTTCAGTGCATATGAAATCAACCTTTAGTTGGAACAATGCATTAACAAGTGGAAATATTTTGGGGCTTGCAAATAAGCTAGAGCCAGTAAAATCGCTAGTGATGGGGGAATCACTGAGGGAAAAACCTATAGATGACTCAACCAGCCTACCCTCAAGCAGAATTCAGTGTACCATGGGGGAGTGAACAGTTGCAGGAAATACGCACACCCCTGAATGCTGTAGCTGTCCCGCCCATAGACCAGGGTATGAGACCAATTACTGAATCTTCAACATCGGGTTCTGAAGAGAAAGGGCTGCTGAACCAGACAATCTTTCAGCGCCAATGAAATTTACGCAAAGAAACCACCAAACCACACTCCTTAACAACTAGTTTTTCAGTGGACAATCATCCGGACTGGTTAGCCGTTATACCAGATTCCATGCAGCAGAAGGCGCTTTTGTTACTCCAGATAATAAAGAATATACCCAATTTATCCTGGGATGAGAAAGATCGAGTCATGTATAACAGCATTACAATTTCGGGCTCCAATATGTGTGATCTAATAAATGATCTGCTGCGAAAAAGAAAAGACTTTCAACCGACAGGGTGGAAAATTTTGGCAAACATCCTTAAAGATCAAAATATCCCAAGGGGTCTGATCGGAAATCAAGAACAAATTGGCTTGTGTCGTCCAGAAAACAATATCTTTGCAAAGCTGCGATGGACCAGCCTCTGAAGAATGGCTCCTGGAAAAGATTGTGAATGTGGAACGGACTTCGTGGAAGCTCTCATGAAACAGGACGAAAAAGCAAAAACTCACACCAATAAGGTGACATTCTGAACAACAGCCATTACAGACAACTAAAAATGTGGCCAGCAGCATATACCAGTGTTCATTTTACTACAAATTTCATATCCATTTGTAATTTAATACTAATCAATTTGACTAGTTTTGATTTCTGGTTAATATGGATAATTAAAAAAATGCAATATATCTAAGATTTTTTCATTGTTTTATTTGTGGTGTCTCCTAAAGTACAGAGTGCCTTTCTTGACATTCGCCCAGTTCAGGAAATCTACATAAATTACTGAATGTGATTTAATAAAAAATTCGGCAATTATTCAAATCAAAAACTGCGATCCGATTAAAATTTGGCTGTTATTAAGCGGGTACATTAATAATATCCGAGAATGTGGTCATGCCATATTTTATCAATAAAATGCAGGTACACAACGCATTCTCGTGTATTATCTTGTTTTATATAGGCATTTGTCAGAGAAAGGTCTTGCGTTTTGTACAAAAATAAGCATTTTACCACAAAGTTACGCTATGGTCATAGCTGCTGATAGTGGCACATAGAAAAAAAGCCGTTCAAAAATTAATTTTGACATGAACTGTAGTATGGTTCAATGAATCAGATTTCATTTCGATTTGCGCTGTAAGGGGGGTGGTAAAACCTAGAAAAAAAACAACAGCTTGAACGCAATTAGTTTCCACCCGTACTGTATCGGTGAGGGAGAGAGAGAGAGAATTGAAACGTTTGTTGTGATCATGGTGGGCAAAGGGTCAGTCGGGCTGGTGTAGTTAGATTCTTTAAACATACTAATCGGCGTGTTACATCAGTAACTATCATATATTTTTACTCAATTGAAAAAAAATATATACAGATCTGTAAACCAGCTGCGTTTATTTAGAATGTCTGCAGAAAATACGCTATTTCATTACACCTGGACATCAAGTTCAAGTTATAATTAAACGTGACAATTTTACGGGTAGACTCTGGAATATCCAAAGAGAACCACAGAGCAATGACGAGTAACTGTCATCTCACCAATGTCGGAAATCCGCACAAGCAGGGTAAGATTGTTCTAAAATATGCGTATCACAGATGTGCAGTACACCTTATTACACGCCGTCATCATGCTCCCATGGGGATAATCGGGGTAAATTAACTTGCCCAAGGACACAATGCGGGAGTTCGAATAGTGTACGTAGCTTTGGTGCAGCTCTAGGTGGGTTATATTTTCCCAAGTCTCGCAAATTTGGGTGGCTAATACAGAGTCGCATATCCTTTTACCATTTTTTTTTTGATCGAGTAACAGCGCTTTTCAACTATTAAAATGAGGGGTATGAAAGTACTGTTGTTGATAAGGGGGGCTTGGCCTGTTATTATAGAATTGTAGTTTTTTTCATTTATTTAACGACATTTGGAGCAATCCAGAATGAACCATCGTGCAGAGGCAAACAACTGTCAAAGTTCTACACAGGGTTATCATTGGCTGAAGGTAGTACGCTATAGTACACAACGTTACCGACCACCCCACCCCCACATAGGTAATTAGATAATATAAGCTCTTTCATGCTTTTACTTAGATGGGTGGGTTATTCTTCAGTGAACGTTCAAAAATAAATCATACGGGTTAGTAATAGCGCGGGTGTGATTTTCTATGATTAAACACAGTCCGTAGTGCTATCAACCAAATTTTTTCATTTTTAAACGCACTGGTCCACAATTAACTGTTAAACACTTAAGGGCTGTTTTGATAACCAACTATTTATTTATATTTATTTATTGGTGTTTAAGGTCTGCACAATGACTAATCATGACCACGACAGTTTTACGGGTGGAGGAAGCCGGCGAGAGCCACCGAGCAACGGCAAGCAACTGTCAAGATTCTACACAGGGTCTGCATTGGTTGAAGACAGGTGCTCCATCGACGTGCAGTACGCCTTAGTGCACAGCGTCACCATGCCCCCACATGGTCAATAGGGATGAAGTGTTTTGCCCAAGGACACAACCGACAGACATTCCTGAATAAATCGATACGCTTATTTCTGTCAAACTAATCCGCCATTTTGTTTTTTCGACAAGTGTCTTGTGGAATGAATTATTTAACGAAAATTATTAATATATTATATTAAATGAACATACGCTATTTATTAGGGGGACAATCTCATAGTAAATACGGGTTAAGAGTGTGGTAAGTTATGAGAGGAGGCTAATCGGGGTAAGTTGATCGCTCAAAATTGTGGGGAAGGCATATTCGGGGGCCTGACATGTCCATTACATTTAGAGAACTGAACTGGGGTTCGAGATAATTTAGCTATTGTGAGAGCTGGGGGAGGGGGAGAGAGGTTTCCAAAAGTTTTTTTAGTATTGGATGACCTGGAGGAGGAGAGTTCATGAAAGTTTTAGGTACTGTGAGGGGATACAGGGGTGTGACGGTGAGGGTGTGGGATAATGGAGGTGTCTGATTGGTTGAAAAGGTGTGTGTTTGTGACAAAGCAACTCTTTTTAAGATTATGGTGGCCCTGAAAAGGGCCGTTTTTTTTTTTGCTTTCCATAGAAAGCTATTTTTTTCCTCCCATCTCCGCCTCGGTGAAGAAATCTTTTTCCCAATCTTCGCCAACTGTTATTGGTGGCTCTACTAGTGCTTCCTCCTGCATGTGTACAGGAAGATCGAACCAGTGTTTGGGTCGATTCCTGTACTGGATCTCCCCGAAAGGACGTCTGGCAGCCTCAACAAAAGGGTAGTCTTTTAGTCTCTTTTCTTGTTCCTTCGTGGGGAGCGTCGCTGACCACCACTTTTTTAATGCTAATGCAAATTCTTCGTTGGCTCGCTGCTTCTTGGTTTGCTCATAGCTGTTTACGGAAGTATAGTCGATGCTTGTCATCTTGGCTTTTCTGACACAGTTTGTAATGAGAGTGAGGTTCGAATCATCAGACTCTATAGGGGAAAAAACAAACACGCCCGCTTTTCAAAAACCGAAATGTTATTTGTTCATGTGGTCATCGGATTAAAAAATTACTTTATCGCGTGAGGCGTAAAATCAGAATACCTTGGTCTATGAGAGTTTTTCGACAGCCATAAAAACGAGAAGAATAAACTAGCGTTATTAATATGTAAGAATCATGCCAAGTTATTAAATCCAATTACACCTATAAAAATAGCCACAATGGAGTAGTTCACAGTCTTCAGTTAAAAGCAAGACACATTTTGTCACGTGAGATCATCATTGATTTTTAAATACATGATAGCATGTCCAGTCTAACGATATTTATGACCGGTCGTTAAAGTGTGACAAAATATTTAATTGCTTCAACATCTGTCTGTAGTTGGCGTTTGAAAAGACAAATCGATTTAATTACACCTAAACACGCAATGAACTGTTCACCTTTGTGGGTCAGTCAATCGATAGCATTCATATATATGTCCAGTACGTCATCATTAATTCATTTATTAATATACTAATTATTATAATCAACCCTAATTACACTCATTAATTACATTAATTATGCAACAGGCATTAAAGTGATTAAAAAAAATATTAATTAAGTGACGTTAATTACCTTACGTAACTTTTTAATTAACATGACGTCATCGACCCAGGACTCCGGCCCAGCCCTCCGGAAGAACAGGGTCAAAACCTCTACAATATACTACTAGTTTACCCCTTAAGACACCAAAACTAAACAAACATGCATTGTCTCATGTTAATAAAGCATCCATAACTCGAAATGGTATGTTATTATTCTATTAAAATGAAACTAGAGGTACTGTGAGCAAGCTCACAAAGTGATACCCCCCGCCTCTCAGTTGTAGACTTTTTGGTACATTAAAATGTATAAGTTCGATTATCTCCCCTTGGAAATGCCAGAACGGAATTATATTGCTTCATGCACATCTTCATATGGAGTTCTTCCATTGTGTAAAGTTTCATGAAAATTCTTCAAACGGTTTAGGAGGAGTTGCGCTTATAAGGATGGACAGACGGACAGGCGGACGGACAGGGTAATTCCTATATACCCCCCCCCCCAAACTTTGTTTGCGGGGGGTATAAAAATGCCCTGTTCCATTTCCCATTTCGTTTCGGCGATAAAATTGACAGCGGAAGTACCACCCACCGATGCTCGTGTAAACAGAAACAGATTCGCATGTATGTACGTCTGGTGCTCAGTCAAATCGAGAAAAAATAAAAGCGACTCTTAATAATCTGACGATCATGGTATAATTAAAATATACCCAAAGTAACTTGGTGTACCAAATGTTCACCACTCGTGGCGAAGTGGTGTTAACCGCGCGCCAAAGTCTCGCGGTTAACACCACTTCACCACTCGTGGTGAACATTTTGGTACACCAAACTACTATGGGTATATTCTATATTTATCTTTATCTACTCTTTTCATTAAAAAAGAAATCGCAAACCACAGTGTCAGTGGCGATAAAAGATGTATCACAATTGCGGTGGCGATAAAAGTCACATGACATCCCGAGAAACGAACACACGCGTGGCTGATGGACTGTTTCAGTGGTACACTGTCATTTCCTTCAAAAACTTGTTATGCTGCAACGAACGATGCATTTAGTTTGCCTAACATATATTCCATGTTGCGGGGAATTGCACGATCCAGAACATAAACAATCCACCACGCAAAACACCAAAACAGAAAAGATGAAGAGGAATCGCAAAAACTAAAAGTTACAGCGAGAAAATAAATTATGAAACGTAACGTCAATTTCTCTGTGGTTTTCACGCTTCTAAAAATTATGAATGAAGTGACGTCATGTATTTAAAAAGATTCTGGCGCACTACAAAAATAGAATTCCCTAGTTGTTTTCGCAAACCAGTCACTTATTCATTGGGTGATCTCATGAACTGAATTGAATTTGTTTAGAAATATCGCTGCCAGTCGGAAAAAGCATACTTGAGCTAAGTTTGATTATATTTTATCACCATGTACAATTTCATTCATGTTGAAGGATTCTCCTCGCGTGCCGTTGGGTTGAGGGAATTCAAAACGGAGTACCACTGTTTGATCAGTTGAGAGTGTCTTTTTGTTTGTCAGCGACTATTTTCAAGGAGTAATGGTTACGAGTTTTATTCACCGAATGGTAGATAAAAGTGGTATGTGCTCATTGTGCTTGTATATAATCTTTTATCGCGACGAGAGTAGTCGCGATAAAAGATTCTGTACAAGCAGAATGTGCACATAACACATACTTATATCTCAGTTATTGTAATCTCTTGTCCCTTATTTTTTTCTAGTACAAACTGAAACAACATATTTTAGTTATTATTCATAAAAACAGTGACGAGATTGGAAAATCGATACCCCGTAACCAGTTTTCGTGCTAGGTAAACACAATGACGTTTCATGAAGTGAAAGCTGTTACGCTGTGCTACAGTAACATAGTACCAAGTTTTCACTCATCAGATGTCATTGATTAGGATGAGATACAGTACAGTCGCCGTGGACTGGTCGTAATCCACGCGTGGGCGGTGATGTTCACACATGCCTTACCGGGTAATAAAAATCAGCAGCGGCAAAATTTTAATTAATGAAGCACAAATTTGGAGTAGGGGGCGAGTTAATTAACGACCTTGAGTCACGGCTACTAAGGAGTTTATCCACCAAAATTTCCCAAGAACTCTTAAGTTTGTGAAGTATAATACTGACCGACAAATATCCAACTACATCATCAAGGCATGGCGAAGGCATGCCATGGTGATGTAGTTGGAATATTTAATCAGCCGAGACTTTAGCAATCGCAGTCGGGGCAAAGGGTGTTTATATCCCCACGCGCCGCCCACTTTCCTAATCGGTGATCTTCGCCTGGCATAGATATAAGAAAAGGGGTCATTGGGGGGGGGGGGGGGGGGGGGTCATCGGATAATCTCCGAGTAAGATTGTAGTTTGATCCTAACCTGCGCTACTCGCACTATGTCCTTCGGTAATACCCTTAAAACTTAATCTAACACGAACAGACGACACTTGCAAATAAGAAATTCTTGAATAACGAAACACTGTCAATGTTTGCTTCAAAATATAGCTTGTGAGCCATCGTTGGTGAGCTAGTTCCAATGAGGGGTCACACGCTATGTTTTTGAAACAAACATTGAGAAAAATATACAGTTTGAAAGGACAGTTTTTTTTAATAGCGCTGGCCAACTTAAGCGTTGCATTAGGTAAATATATTAGCCTCACTTGCTCTAATTCACCCAGCTGCATAAATGGGTATTTATTCAGAAGATTCAAGTGTTCTCATCTCCTTGCGCCACAGAAGCAGAGGATAAACGTCGGTCGCCCGATGGGCTTTACGTCTCGACTGAGGGTTTTAATTTAAGTTAGACGGAGGAAGGAAGAACGCCTCAACAACTTTGCCGGAAATTTGGTGGAATTGTTTTCACCCGCAGTATATTCTATTCGAAGGAAATCACAACTTTTAGACGCCATATTTTCCAGACATTCCCCAAAGTACACCGGGGCGGTGACATCTCATCTTAATAAGAAGAGGGTGATCGAGGCCGTAGAATGTCTTATAAAAACAAGCGACTAAAACCTAGTAGAGGTCTGAGGTCTGGATCAAATCAGATATATCCACCTAAAGCACCCTGTTTTTTTCGCAATGATTTTAATAGAAACTATTACTTTCAAGCTATCTTTCAGATGGCCAAAAGTGATTGTTTGCGGAAAGAATGATCTATTGACAGATGAAAGACAACACAATAATGAAAGTATGTAGCATTTTAATGGCGGTAATTACACATATCTGTCACTAATGTTTTTGGTGAAAAGTGGTCTCTTAACAAGTATGGTGCTGGAACGGTCCATGACGAAACAGTGTCCGAAATTACTGACCAAAAATGTAACTTGTGATCTCCTGAATACAATAGCTGTATTTGACGTCGGTAGCGAGTGCATGCACCACTTGTCCGGAGGGCAGCCTGAACCATCCTCATAATGCTACCAGTGAGCATTTCCATACGGCCCAGAGGCAACTGCTGCCACTCCTTGGGCAATGCAGCTTCCAAATCGGGCAAATTCGGTACAGGCGGATCCTTTGGTTGCACACAACGTCATAGAAAGTCCCAGATGTGTTATAATGGATTCAAATCGGGGCTCACTGCAGGCCAAGGTAGTGTAGTAAGAACGTTGTTCTGAAGGAATGCTCCCACAGCATGGGAATGATGTAGCTTTGCATTGTCGTCCATGAATACAGGGCGAGTAGCCAACGGGTGGTTGTCAAAATGAGGCACGACAACCGGATTGAGAATGTCCCGGATGTACTGATGACCATTGAGACTCCACGTACAGCCACCATATCAAGTTTACAATCATGAGAGACACATCCCCAGATCATTACTGGTCCTCCACCATAAGAAACAGTAGGCCTGATGTTCATGGGCACGTAAGCAGTAGTTCTATGCCTCCACACTCTCATGCGACCATCTGTGACGTGAAGCAGGAGCCTACTCTCGTCTGACCAATGGACTCTCTCCCACGTCCTAAGATTCCAATGTTGTCGTGTTACACACCACTCCAAACGTCGTCTTTAATGCTGATCGGACAGAGCTGGACGCATGATGGCCCTTCTGTGCCTCATACCCAGTGCTTTGGGACGGTTGGTTTCGTACAGTTCTGTTACACAAACGCCTGTTGCGGAGCCAAAAGCATTTCAAAACCACACTTGAAGCAAAGGGTTCACGCCTAACGAGGCGCGCCAGACTCCGATCTTCCCGAGGAGAGGTCTTTTGAGGTTGTCCGGGCCTTGGTAGGTCCTTAACATCGTTGGTTTGTTGATGTTTTCGGACAAGTCTGCTGATGACAGAATGACTATAGCCAAGTTGGCTTCCAAATTTTGCTTTGAATGACATGCCTGTTGCATTCATGCCAAAGAATTGCCATCTTAGTGCCTCTGAAAGTCTCCTCCTTGTCATGTCAACATTTGCTGATAAAAGAAGTGACAAATTTTCTTGTTTTATACCCAGATATTGCATGTGGATGATAGTGTTTTTTTGTGATATTCGTGGGAAGTATGCTTCATACTTTTGGGGAACGCTATCAATCAGAAATATCACTAGATGAAATGTACTGCAAGACATAGCAATCATTAAACATAATCATCAACAGCAACTTCACTGTCATGAAACATTTCAGGGGACGCTTAATTAGGTTCCAAATGTATACATTGTTTATCATGATCGTTTCCTAGTCTGGCGATCACTGGCTTAGTCTGGTGATTCCCGTGGGCGCTGGTAGGCAGTCTGTTGGCACTGTTAACGATATTGGAAGCATCGTTTTCATCGAATTTAAGATCGTCTTTCAAAAACTGCTGAACAGTGGCGTAAATAGCTTTTCGCTGGCGGAGGGACAAGCCCAAAATTTTCCGACAGACCGAAAATCTTTCGACAGTGTAACAACAGCAAAAACCCAAACAAACAGAAAGAATCTGTTGTTTACTGCAAATGTACTGAAAATTGGTCTTTTTTACCCAAAATTTACCCAAAATGGCATGTTTTTTACCCCCAAAGCCAGCATTAAGCATTTTAATGTTATTAGGCATAAATTCGCCTAAAAATGGTTCCAAAAAATTTCCGACAAAACTTCTGGTGGGGGGACTCCCCCCCCCCCCCCCCCCAACCGGCCCCCCTTTATCTACGCCACTGCTGCTGAACCATGTGGCAGGGATCTTCATTCGCTGTCTCACTGATGCCATAAAATAGGAGGGTCTACTTCCTGTCACGGGTGTCATTGCGAAGGCGTTTCTCATCCAGCTCACAACTTTTGGCATCAATGTTCCGTTCCAGATACGGAATAATGTTATTTTCAACGTTCTCCAACCGATGGGTGTTTTACTCAACAGCCCTAGAGAGGTAATTATAGTCGTTTTTGAGATCGTCTATTGTTTTGTTGATAGCATTTATTTCCGTTTTTACCGATATTATTTCATTTCTGTTCCCATTCTTCATGCCACCTCTCTCCATTTTTAAATTTTCCAAACCAACAGTGAACTATTTATTCTAACTCTGTAATAAACCTTTTGATATCAATATTGGAAACCGACTCTCCACCATTCTTTGATGGTTTGGAAACACTCATTGCGAATTATGAATGTAAAGAAATAGTTCAGAAAATATTTCATATTATGAATACTCGTTGATGAAGTGAGCAAAAATGGATTATTATAAACTGAAACACCATGAATGACGATTGTGATGAGAATGCAGCGATACAACAAAAATAGGTGATGCATACAAAAGAGAAACAGTAAAAACAAATCAACAACGATAATTATTGGTAATTTCCTTTCTTCTATACGACTTGAGATTAACACTCTAGCAATAAACATAAAGGCATAAGAAGGATTCTCCCTTGACAGAACTTCAAAGTGCATTCAATCTCGCCATGGATGAAAGTTGATGTCAAAATGGCTTATATATCTTAAACAGGATATGGCCTAAGGACCTGGAACGAATAGCAAACGCGTTGAAATTCACTGGAGATTAAAAACAAGGATCAAGGTCACTTAGGTCACCCAGAGGTCGTTGAGTGCATGATTCAAAATTCCTGGAAATCGCACTTTATAACTCCCTAATGTATTGCCGAAATGCAAACACGTATTTTTAAACTCAAAAAAGTTTGGAGGGCCAAGAATTTTGAAAGTGGGGTGGTGAGACCTACGGACCTGGCGTCAACACCAAATGTGCCGAAACTCAATGGAGGTTTAAAATATGGCTGAAGGTCACAAATGTCACCAATGTGTCGTTTGGGTGATTTTTTTAGAATTACCGATATCGCCTTTTATGACCCCTCCTCCGAATGCATTCCGGACGTTCATACATATATTTTTACACGCAAAAAAAAATAGACGGGCCAAATGTTTTTAAAGTAGGTCACGCTCATATCTGGAGCATAATATTACATAATTTACATTTTTCTCAATGTACAGCTGCGTGAAGCTGCGTGAGTCCCAAACATAACTTTGTGGTTTTTTTTATTCCTACCATGCTACTAGGACATGCATATACTTATATATATATGTATATCAGTGTGTGGATGCCCTCCACCCCCGCCCCCTCCACAGTTCGAAATGTTTCCTACATCTGCGGAAGTCTGTACTACCTGATTCGGACCCAGCGTGCCTAATTTGCACTAATTAAATAAGAGAAAAATTAAACAAGAGCAACGCGAAGCGTGGTATATGTCGCCGACGGTGTCATGACGACATGGCGAAAATTTTACCAAGTCGAAGGAGTGAAAGGGGCCATAACTTTGGGAACAATTATTGGACGGAACCCGTTCCTTGTGTATATCCGTTCCCCCATGCGGGCCTATCAGCATACCAAAGGAGATTCAAATCCGATCGGTGGCTTTGAAAATACAATCCAAAACGTTTGTACGCATGGACGAACGGACAGACGGACGGACGGAGGTCTCCACTAGATACCCCCGAATTCTTCTTCAGAGGTTGGGGTCATTATAAGAGGCTGGGAAGCGCGTGCGTCACGACTACTGCATGTGTTTATCCATATATAAGTTCTTGACTGACTATTATTTCAGCTACATAATCAAGGCAACGAAGGCATGCCTTGATGATGTAGTTGGGAAAATTTGAACAGAAGCGGCTTGTGCCATCGCTATTGGAAGAAATTTGGTTCACATCTCCACCCAAATCGATCATCTCCACGGATGTCCCTGGTGTATTGTTATCAAACTTCACAGAGCACACAGTGGAAAGGATTCCGCATGGTTTTTACCCTAAATTCGCGGTCATCTTATACATCCGTTACGGTAACCGGTTCTCGTCAGATCACCAAAGTTAAGCAATGTCGAGCCCGGTTAGTCCTTGGATGGGCGACTGTCTGAGCTATCGATTCGGACTCCCGCGTTGTGTCCTTGGGCAAGGCACTGCACGTCGATGGTGCGCATGTCTTCAACCAATCTAACCATTCCTGTGCTGTAGTGCGGAGTTTCGATGTTGGGGAGCTGGCAGCTGCTCGCCGTTGCTCGGTGGTTCTCTCCGGGTACTGGGGCTTCCTCCACCCATAAAACTGTCACCGACACGATATGATCTTGGCTGTTAAAGTGTCGTTAAACCATAGTAAATAAATAACGATTGTCATTTGAAACCTTTTCAGTAACAACGTCTGCGCCAATTGATATTTTCTCAGGGCTAAGTAAGAGGTCAGAAGTACTCAAAGATATTGACGAGAAAGGACAGCAGATGATTCTGTATATACCACTAGATAAAATCGCCTTCGGCCAAGTGTAAAAAGTAGGTTGATATATTTTCAAACTTTTATGATATGCAGTTCTCTTTGGTTTTATCGACTGATAACCAACATCGAATAAGAAACTGGGAATAAGTAACTGTTGTCACGCCCGTCTCTTTGACCATAGTTCATTCGCATAAATTATCTTGATTATATATATAACTAGGCATGCGTTGACAAATTGTAGTATTATTTCATAATTGTAAACAACACGTTTCTCGGTTATCAAAGGGGCAGTAACGATTTGAAGAAGAGGTCACGCACAAGGTAGGTGACGATTTGGTTGATATATATACACAGAACGACACGCGCGTGTGAATGGGTTATGTGACGAAATTGGGGTTAATGTCTCTATCGCTCTACTATCGTAACTTAGGACTAGTCGTTGTGTTAACTGATAGAACCGCGAAGTCCCACTGTGTATACTGCATGTCGAAGTTTATGCAGAATGAGTACGTTGGGGAGTCTGACAGTTGCTCGCCGCTGCTCGGTGGTTCTCTTCGTGTACCCAGGCTTCCTCCACCACCGATCAACGATTCCTAACACTATCGGAAAGTTTTAACTCTCGCCCCACTATGTCAGAAAAGTTTGAGACCCCGGCTCCTTGCGACACAGAAACCGGGAATAAGCTCCACCCTGGTGGGCTACATGTCTCAACTGAGGTTTGATAGAGGAACGGAAAACGCCCTCGCAACTTTGTCAGAAATGTAGATGTTTGGTTAAAGGTTTTCAAAACTCACGGAATATTTCATTCTCGCAAGAACAATAGTTGTCAGTTGTTACTTAGAATAAAGACAATTACACATTTTAGACGTAATTTTTTTCAGAAATTGGACGAGTGGACGAGGACGTAATATTTCCGACAAGAAATACGATGCATGCATGGTATTGCCACGAGCAAAGTGGCACCTCGTAACGCTTTGAATCGCTATTTTCTAGTATCGAGCTTACACCGAAAAGCCATTTACGCCACTCTGGTTTTGTGTGATTGGCCTTGCTAACCCCATGTCGTTTCTAAAGTTGTCAGTAAATCTATCTCTGAGGGTATGTGAATTTCATTTAAAAAAATAAAATTTCGAAATATTACCGACCTTGTATCATCGACGTGCGCAACATTTCACAAAGTTCAGTCATTTTTCTGTAGAGTAGTAGAAAAATGCCTGGCTTTTTATAATTTTTTCCCAATCGGTTTGAACGTTTGACAATTATTCTCTGTTCAAAGTAATTTGAAAATAATTTACCAGCTTTTAATGTTCTGTAACTTTTTTCTGTTCGTTATATCAATAGAGTGCGCATCGTGACATACAATACAGACACTATATATATCCTTTCCGTTAATCTTTGTTTTTGAGGCAAAAATGAACAAAATGAGTTGTTCAAGAATTTTGTTTTGCCTTTCGCGTTGAGTAGCTGGTTAAAGCGACACATCTAGTGTTGCCAAGAAAGCTATAAGAGGGCCCCACCAATAGAAAGTCCCCGGTTGTAAACAAAACGTGTTCTCGAGTTGTTTACGGCCCCCCCATAAAAGGTCCCGAATGTAAACAAAACGTTTTTTGCGCATCAAATATGGAACAGCTGATAGCATACCGTTGTGTTGACGATTTTATCTGAGTAGAAAAAGGCAGTACACATAATAATTTCTTTCGGTTGAACAGGGTGAATAAGAAAGACATTGTATTCCCTCGGGTGTCCTCAAACATTTGTGCGCACGGAGTCGCACGAGTGGAAATCTACGGAAGCGTTGAGGCGCCAGTTGAGTATTATTTCTATCTTGCACGTGCAACTTAGCTATCTTGCACCTGCAAGTTACTATCTTGCACGTGCAGGGTAGCTATCTTGCACCTGCAAGTTACTATCTTGCACGTGCAGGTTAGCTATCTTGCACCTGCAAGTTACTATCTTGCACGTGCAGGTTAGCTATATTGCACGTGCAGGTTAGCTATCTTGCACGTGCAGGATAGCTCTCTTGCACCTGCAAGTTACTATCTTGCACGTGCAGGTTAGCTATCTTGCACGTGCAGGTTAGCTATCTTGCACCTGCAAGTTACTATCCTGCACGTGCAGGTTAGCTATCTTGCACGTGCAGGTTAGCTATCTTGCACGTGCAGGATAGCTATCTTGCACCTGCAAGTTACTATCTTGCACGTGCAGGTTAGCTATCTTGCACGTGCAGGTTAGCTATCTTGCACCTGCAAGTTACTATCTTGCACGTGCAGGTTAGCTATCTTGCACGTGCAGGATAGCTATCTTGTAGCTATCTTGCACGTGAAAGTTACTATCTTGCACGTGCAGGTTAGCTATCTTGCACGTGCAGGATAGCTATCTTGCACCTGCAGGTTAGCTATCTTGCACGTGCAGGTTAGCTATCTTGCACCTGCAAGTTACTATCTTGCACGTGCAGGATAGCTATCTTGCACCTGCAAGTTACTATCTTGCACCTGCAAGTCTATACTATATTTTAGAATGTCTGTCTGTCTCTCTGTCTGTCTGTCTGTCTGTCTGCCTGTCCGCTATAGAAGTGAATATGGGGCCATCCAGAGTGCCCAAAATGGGTCTACTAGGGGTACTTTTTATGGAGGAGGTCCTCGTCAGGTTTAAAAAAGTGTGCGGGGTGGGGTGGGGATGGGGGCAGGGAAGAGCACCGAAAGTTATGACCAAATATTTTTTCACCAATATAGGTATTCAAAGGGGTCTACTTGGGGTAACTTTTTATCAGTAATCTAATGGTGGTGTTTAAAAAAGTGGCGGGGTGGGGTGGGGAGGGGCAAAATTGATGAATTTTACTGATATAGGTCCTCAAAGGGGTCTACTAGGGGTAACTTTTTACCAGAAATTTAATGGTGGGGGTTTAAAAAAAAGTGACGGGAGCGAAGGTGCCGCCCGTAGGGCGGGCTGGTCGAAAAATACGCGGCCCCTATTTTTTTTTTTTTTTTTTTTTTTTTTTGGGGGGGGAGTACTTTTTTATGGCGGAGGTCCTCGTCAGGGTTAAAAAAGTGTGCGGGTGGAGTGGAGGCAGAGAGGGGCACCGAAAGTTAGACCAAATTTTTTTCACCGATATAGGTCTTTAAAGGGGTCTACTTGGGGTAACTTTTTATCAGGAATCTAATGGTGGTGTTTAAAAAAATGGCGGGGTGGGGTGGGTGGGGAGAGGGAAAATTGATGGATTTCACTGATATAGGTCCTCAAAGGGGTCTACCAAGGGTAACTTTTTACCAGGAATCTAATGGTGGGGGATTAAAAAGTGACGGGATTGAAGTCCCCGCCCCAGAGGGCGGGGCCGAGTGTGCCGCCCGTAGGGCGGGCTGGGTCGAAAAATACGCGGCCCCTATATTTTGTTGTTTTTTTGGGGGGGGGGGGGTACTTTTCATATGACCCCTACATTTTCCCGTGGAACGCGAAATACCCTGCTAGTTAGTTATATTTGAGGAACATCATTTTAGTCATATTTGAAGTTGAGTTCATCAAAATTAGTATATAAGGGTCCAACCTAGCCCCAATTTGCCGGACTTAGGTTCGAATTTGCCGGCCTCCATTCCGGACTACGGAAATTCCTATCGCGGAGACAACCACTATAGGCTGATTGGCCATGTCTAGTCGCCTGGCTATATACGTTTCGCATCGCTCGCATCGCAGGCTAGGTGTGGATGCTTTATGTCGGGGGTGTGAATGGGAAACGCCAGGTATAAAAAATAAAATGGTTAGAGTTGCAATGACACCGGTGACGACCTGGTGAGCTCGCGACATCATGTCGACGTTGACCGCTGTCGATGTCCACACAAATGGGTGACTGGCACCTGCAAGTTGCTATCTTCCACCTGCAGGTTGCTATCTTGTACAAGCAGGTTAGTTATCTTGCACTTGCAAGTTAGTTATCTTGCGACATCCACCCCAGCCACCCTATCTCAGAAGCCCCGGCTCCCCAAACTTGCCCCAGTGGCTTACATTCCCATATTTGACAGCCATCCTATCTCAGAAGACCCGGTTCCCCATACTTGTCCGGAGGCTTACATTCCCGTATTTGACCCGGTGTCCATACCTCTGCCGCTTGACCAAGAGCGACATAGTCGCCCTTCCCCTTGTTCCAGAAGCTCTTCACGCCACGATTCCCTAACCCTGCCTTCTCGACCGAATACCCTAATCACATCAGAGACCCGTCGACCTTATTCCACGACCCGGGCCTCCGCGACCTGCGCCAGTGAACCAGGAACCCTACACCGAGCGTTCCGATCAAGAGCGGCACAGCCACTCTTCCCCATCTTCCAGTACCCCTACCCCAACAAGCTCGAACAGTCGCCTGACAGGTCAGTCAATGCTGGTGATCACTATAATCCAGATGTAGAAGAATCGTTCGAAGAGTTGCTGGGACTAACTCTTTGATTACTAATTTTCTCCTCGAAGGCTCATTTCAGTGAGTCGTTCGAAAAGCTGCTTCTGGAGCAGTTCCCCAGTCAAACATCTGTATGAGTCGTTCGAGGGGTCAATTTTCGAGGGGCTGCTCTAGTGGCTCCTTGTTTCGAGCCGACAGAGTAGGACAGAATCGATCAGGGAGAAGAAGGGTCGAAAGCTAGAAAAGGGACATCCCTGTTCCTGTTCCTGTTAAGGGGCATTGAGACCCGGCCCAGCATGGTCTACCAACGGCACGGCCACCTATAGGGAAACATCGGCTATTCAAAGACCCTACGGACGTCCAGTCACTCACCTCTGTGGACATCGACTGCGGTCAACGTCGTTATGACGTCGCGAGCTCACCGTGACGCCACCGACGTTATTGCAACTCTAACCGTTTTTCACTCTTTATGCCTGACTTTTCCCATTCACACCCCCAGCATAAAGCATCCACACCTAGCCTGCGATGCAATCGATGCGAAACGTACATATCCAGGCGGCTAGACATGGCCAATGAGCCTATAGTTGTTGTCTCAGCGATAGGAATTTCCGTAGTCCGAGAGTGGGGCCGACAAATCCGAACCTAGGTCCGGCCGGCAAATTGGGGCTAAGATGGACCCTTATATACTACTTTTGATGAACTCGACTTCAAATATGACTTTTTATATAACTAACTTGCAGGTGCAAGATAGGTAACCTACACCTGCAAGATAATAACTTGCAGGTGCAAGATAGCTAACCTGCACGTGCAAGATAGCTAACTTGCAGGTGCAAGATAGCTATCCTGCACGTGCAAGATAGCTAACCTGCACGTGCAAGATAGTAGCTTGCACATGCAAGATAGCTAACCTGCACGTGCAAGATAGCTAACCTGCACGTGCAAGATAGCTAACCTGCACGTGCAAGATAGTAACTTGCAGGTGCAAGATAGCTAACCTGCACGTGCAAGATAGTAACTTGCAGGTGCAAGATAGCTATCCTGCACGTGCAAGATAGCTAACCTGCACGTGCAAGATAGCTAACCTGCACGTGCAAGATAGCTAACCTGCACGTGCAAGATAGTAACTTGCACGTGCAAGATAGCTAACCTGCACGTGCAAGATAGTAACTTGCAGGTGCAAGATAGCTAACGTGCAAGATAGTAACTTGCAGGTGCAAGATAGCTAACCTGCACGTGCAAGATAGTAACTTGCAGGTGCAAGATAGCTAACCTGCACGTGCAAGATAGTAACTTGCAGGTGCAAGATAGCTAACCTGCACGTGCAAGATAGAAATAATACTCAACTGGCGCCTCAACGCTTCCGTACTCAGAGTTGCTGATTGTTTGTTCAAAAAGAATCAGTTCAGGGGCTATCGCGATAGAGTGCACATCAAATCTCCGCTTTTTGCGTTCAATTATATGTTGGGTTTTGCGTTTTGAAACAAGAAGTCGGGTTTGTCGCCATTATTGAAAACATGTGTGTATTTTTGTTATCCTAATGAGATTGTATGTATAATTGAAGCTGTCATAAAATTCAGAATTTTGTATTGCAGTAAAGTACAACACCGCATGGCACCCACCAATCCACAGATTGTGTTGTTGTATTTGATGGGTGCACAAATGTTTGAGGGTGGGTTTCCGAGGGAATGTTGGGTTCCGTTATAGTTTATAATTTCGAATTAAGGGCAATGTTAAATTGTTTATTCATATCCATAAATGACGGTGTTGGCGTCTTTTCGTGTGTATTTATGTGCCCAATTGATCTATTCGTTGGTTGTCCGTTTTATGGTGAAATATTGATTCTGTTACATATGTATGTGGTTCATGCATGTCAAAGTACCGCCGGTACCAACATAACCGGTACCGGGACGGGACAGAGCCCGTCCCTTCGAAACCGGTACTGGTACCGGGACAAGTCAACAATTGGGTGACATCACAATCAGCTGGGAAAAATTCGTGTTTAAACCGACCCAGTCCCCAAGATCGTAAAGACAAAACATGGCATCGTACCAATTATTCTACGGCGACATCAAAGTAATCATAAAGCACGAATATCGTGCTTTATGATTACTTTGATGTCGCCACAGAATAATTTCTTTGAAGTAGCCGATGACGGTGCTTTCGTTGTCGTCGGTGAGACGTTTGGAAAGTTACAATGATCGGCCTTATTGAGGTGGTGGTGCAGACAGAACATACCCCTTTAGGGTGTTTTGATATGTTCATTCACAAAGAAGCTGAATAGCCCAAGAACATTAGGTTTCACTAGGGAAAAAAATCGGAGAAAGCTGATTTTTTCAGGGAATGTCGAGTACATATCACTGAACGATTAGACAAAAGTCCCCTAAAATCCCAGTTGAACTTTTTTTCTACAGCCTTTTTTCGAAAACGCGTTTGAAAAAAATCAAAAAAAATCGCACGAACTTTGTAACCTCGAATTGATCCAACTGTATTTTTTGTTTACGCGTATTTCGAGCTACATAATGTCTAATATACATTTACCTAGAGGAAAATGTGCATTCTGTGACAATTTCTGCGAAAAATTATTGAAAATTCACAAAAAAGTATCGGATTTGCGCAAAAAATGACGATTTTCCTAACGGATTTGCCCAAAGGGTCGTAGTACAGAACGGGATGTTAGTTGGACAGACGATAAAAAATCCACCACCGTTTGAAGACTTTTATCATTGCTTATAAAATAGACATTATGGAAGACCCCCTCTGCTTCTGGCCGAGTTCCCCTTTTGGCATAAAATTCGTCAGCATGAGAACTCAACTATTTTCGGGCTTGGGACCGAACAGACACGTCTGTGTCTGGCAGCATTAGATCAATAAATAATATTTACAGAATGTACAAAAATCAATAAATAATATTTACAGAATGTACAAATCAATCAACATGGATTAAGCTACATTGACTATTATCAACGCTATATACAGAAATGACATGACCTATATACATATTATTCATCGAACTCAGAAATTTCCGACAGGACAGTGTTTCTGTGGTTGTTACAAGAATCCGAACTGCAATTACACAAACCTGAGCAAGAGAGTCCTGCCTTCTTACACCCACACCTTTTTGTACAAGCACTCTTGCAACCACAACTGATCAGATTCAGTTGGTTATCGGGGGCACATGGCTTTGTGGCTGCAGTCGGTACAAGAAGTCCATTGTCTAGCGACCACCCCCAATCCGTCGGAGGAAGCGAAGTGCCCAGCCATTGTTGGACCTGGAGATAACATCTGTAGACATGTTGTTGTGCAGCATCGCTGCTTGGTGGGAGTGAGGCTAGGTCGATGGGTTTATTCAGTTTAGATTTTGCTACATAACGCTTGTAAGTGACATATCTATATTGGTCGAGAGAGGAAACAGTTTTACTCCCGTATAAGATCAGGAGAAGTTGTTCCCCGGCAGCGGCTACTGCACTTGGTGCACTGTCATCCGCCAAAATTGTGTTGACATACCGTTGTGAGTCGCTAGTAACATCGGAGACAATTGTACTGAATACTTTCTTCTTACCAACTCGAAAGAGTGCAGAAGTAGTGTCACAACCACATAGAATGTGCTACAAGGAGGTTGCTTCTATGGTCACCCATTTTGGTTGCTATTTCACTAACTGAAACTAGTAAGTTTGGGGTAATGGAATACATCGTGTGAATATTACATCCCGGTTGAACTCGAGAGGTAAGAATGACTAACAAGTCTGTGTCTGTTCCCACAACGACAACATTGTTGTCATCTTGAGCGATGTCAAGTGCAGTTTCGGCTATCAGTACATCAGCATCAGCCTCGGCCTGCTTGGACTGAATATTGATAGCAGATAGCTCCTGCATTAGAAGATCGATCAGTTGGGTTTTGTTCTTGGCATTTGCAAGGAAATCGGATTGGGGTGTGGTGGCTGGTAACTCGGGTGAGATATTGATATCAATGGAATACCTGTCTTTAGATCTACGGGCTTGTTCCATGCCCTTTGTCGACATTGTACAAGCATAACCATCAAAAACAACCACGACGTTCGCCCCAAAATGTCTCACTAGATAATTGGAATATGATGTACATATGTCCTTATATGACGACTGATTCGGCCATACAACTGCCCTCAATAAAAATCCACCATCTACAACAAACAGAGAATGTTCTGGGATTTTAGTTTGCTCGGAACCGTATGTTTTGAGGATCTTACCGAGCGTGCTTTTCTGTGTCTTCCTCATTCCAGCAGAATCAAACAATGCTGGTGGTTTCGGGGCGAGTTCATATTTGAGATACTCTTCCATCTCTGCTTGTGACTGAATAACACATGTGATGCGGTTGAACAGAATTGTGGGGTCGATCACTACCTTACTTCCACGGACTTTGATGCTATTTGCCATCGATACGAAAGACTTCACAGTGTCAACACGTCGTAGTTTGATGCTGTTGAACGTTTTGCTTACAACATTCGATACGCAACATTCACCAATTTTGCGAACTTGGTCACAGTTCACAGTTTCGTCGGCCACAAGCCCGGTCGCTATAGAGACTAATTGTAGTGGATCTCTATTCTGAAAGGGGGAATTCACTTTGAGCCAGTTCAATAATTTGGTGATATCATTGGCAACAGTCAATTGTGAACTTTGACGGAGATCCCGATGTTGTTCGCCATGACCATTGTGAACATGAACAAAATTTTCGAGAGCATTACATATCGGAAGGCAAAGAGGTAGTCCATGTACCCATTTCGCAACAGTACTATCGGAGTATCGGTTATTCCCCTGCCATGTGTGAGACCACCAGGGAGCTTGAACATTCTCATTAAACACTGCTCTATGGTCTGATCAGAATATATCCCGTCCCAGAATTTATCTGAGCGCCTTATGGTAAAGTAACCTTTCTCAGTGAACAACTTCAAATCATCCTGTTGCATTATTTCTGTTAGCTTATTCATCTGCTGCAAATAGAGATGAGAACTTTTTGCGTATGCAAAATGACCACCTGCGTGAAATACTGGAATCATATTGCGAACACAATATGTGTGGAGTTCCCAGTCGCCTGTGCGCTCTGCTCTCAAGAACAACTGGAGAAGACCTATTTGCTCGTAGTATTGTACCCAAAGCTTTCCTGTGCGTCCTACGGACGCATTCTGGAGCAGTTCGTGTAATTTTGACAGTAGATGGTTGACACTTTCTTGATTGACAGCGTCAGCTGTTGTACAGTCACCTCTGGCAAGTCCACAGAATATTTCATTGACTTCTGTGCAGTCTATGTTATCTAGTGTTCGGCTTTCTTCAAACACAAGTTTTGTAATGGCAATTTGTGTTAGCAAATGGGCACGAACTGCTCTTGAATATGCATGACCACTGATCAAATGATGGATTGACCCACCAGCATAAACCGTCCCCCAAAGTTCATCCAAGCCGCTACCAGCCATGATCGAACCAACTGCCCCTAAATATGACATAATCATATGGAAGCCGCCGAGTCTAACGAAAACTTTTGTCAACTTATCTGACGAAGACACAATCTCCACTGCTTTGATATAAAGTGGTTGGTCAAACGTCACTGGACAAACGCCAATGCATCTTGAGTGTAGGCGAACACCACATTATGTGATTTAATCGAACATGGAAATTGAAACAATGATGCTATAATACGGTATTTGAATGAGAAAAGTCGATGCCGTTTGAATTTGAGGGTATGGTTAATATTTCACACGTTTCACCAGTTCATTATGGAATAAATGACTATTGTTATATATCATTATAAAGCCACTGCTTTTCTGCAATTTTTGATATATAATTTAACTCCCAAAGTAGTCGTAGATTTGATTTAATGGACGTTGTGTACCGTTGTGTGTATGAAAACAATAAATTTTTTTTCGTAATTTTGTACATTTTCGTGAATATTTCACCATTGAGTGTGAGGATTGGTACAAAGTTGGCATTTTCTGTTGGGGATATGTATTCTCAATATAATTCAGCACGATATTTATGATTCTCACCCTACTAAGGCGAATAAGAATGAGAAATATGGAGCTGGGTCGAATTTTTTTTAAAATTTTTTTTTTCATCAAAAAAACGCTATAACTAAAAAAGCTCAACTCGGATTCGCGGGGACTTTTCACACTTTATCCGCAATGTGTATCCCGGAAACATATAAAAAAAATCAGCTTTCTCCGATTTTTTTCCTTACTTTCTCATTTTTATGTCTAATGTGCCTGGACTATGAAAGTATGTCGTGTAAGTGTGCCATACACAATTCGTCCCCTGAGTTCCAATGTGTTCTATGTGCAATTAGGCACATACAACACATTGGAACTCAGGGGACGAATTATTAGCCCGTTTACCCTCATTGAGTTAGGAATTTCCCCATAAAATAATTTTGTCCCCGTACCGGCAGGACAAAAGCTTCAGTACCGGTGCTGGTTGGAGGATGGGGGAACCTGCGGTACCGGTTGACATACCTGATGTGCCTTTGTGATCACTATACATTTGTGGGTTGCCTAATGTTGCGACAAGGGTACTGCCTAATCTACTCTCAGATTGACTCGTAACACAACGGTATGCTATCAGCTGTGCCAAATATAATATATCAACGGCAAGCTCTCGTGTCACTAGTCCAGTTCTGTTCAATGTATGATTGTGCATCACTAATTGACCTGTTCAGTAGTATTATTTCATTATTGGAAAAACGCATTATAGGGCACCTGTTAAGGCCGTATTCCCAGAGGTGGACTGGGCCAAGAAAAGTTACCGGGAAAATGAACACATGCGAACCCCGGGAAAATTTAGATTTTTCGACCTGAACGAAGACAGCTTCCTTGCATCTGAGTTGTCAATGGCAGTTTCACAGAGGACATTTTTATGACATTTTGTATCATCTTCATCACTGATTCGGCAAGAATGGTATCAACAGGGCGGTGGGGGTAGTTCGGCCCAATGTACGAAAATTTTGATTTTTTAAATTAAAGGAACGTTGTTTCTTTGCATCTGAGCTGTTTTTGGAGACAAGACTGCTGGTATATCGAAATGTTCTCTTTGTGGACGGCCACTGTTCACATAGAAAACATTTCAATATACCGGCACTCTATGCAATCAGACCCACGATCACGAAATTTCAGGCGCCAACAGGTGTGGGCAGCATCAATTTTGGGGGTCTCCTGGGGAAACCCAATAGGGGGCCCACCGGGAATTTTGCATATTCCGGTAACTATAGTATATGTTTGCCAAAACGTTTTGATTCTAGTATTATGCTGATCTTTGTTTATTCAACAACAAAGCAAGAACTTCAGGTCAGTCGGACTGTCAACAAATGATGTGCACAAAGAAACTATTCCAGTGCTTGAAAATTTGTTCAAAGGAAATTCCATCTCGGGTGTTATGTTTACGACCCATTGGGGTTAGTTGTGATTTGTTTAGAGTCCCAGCAGACTGAACGTGATATAGCACATCGCCAATTGGATCGTCAAATCCAGTGTTAAATTCTGACGTACGAGAAAACGTAGTCGATGTATTCCCCAAAATATTAGGAATTTAGTATTATTTTCAAATAATTTCACGATATAATTAAAATGTTTATAAACAATAGATAAATGTATTTTCTTCTTATGATCATCACACGTTATGTATTTAAAATGATCGTTTTATGTTTTCATTTTTTAAACAAGAGGTTCTCCATCTTTTCCAATGTGCCCAAAATATTGAACTGCTGGAGATCGTAGTAGTGTTATAAGCCAATACGCGTACTACGAAAATTGTTTGCTGCTTCTTCTCCCGTCATACCTAATCCACCTATCATGTATGCTCCAAATTATTTGAACAATTGTTTAGGCATGGACCGGAAAACAATTGCAAGTTCTTGATCTTAACATTTGGCACAGTGGTCGAAAAAAAACAGAACTCTTCCTCGCATCATGCCCAAGATTTCTAAATATTAAGTTTGGTTTCGATCGGTCTTTTAATCAGAGAGTGCAAACAAACTACGTCTACAGACGATGGACACTGGCAGCTATATATTTCACCAATGCCCATCGCACCCACGACCACGAAATTAGCTGCGGGAGGGGGGGGGGGGGGGGGGGTGTGCATATTGCATATTAGTAAGACAAGCTGTTAAATTCACAAAGCCATCTCGAAAAGTCAGTGGTTAGGTATCAGTGCAATTAATTAATCAGGTGGCGCTGACTTCAAGCTTACCGAGGAGAAAGAGAGTCGGCACTGAAATTGCCGTAAATTCCGTATCACTTAAAATCACTTGCTTATTGAAGTTTGAACAGCACGGACGTAGTGCAGTTTTACATCTTGTTCCCCAACGAGTTTTTAGATTTTCCAAGACTCGCTTTGCGACCAATTGAAAACTTCCCAATGATTGAATCAAAAAGTATCTTAAAAATTCATATTCTTTGAATCAACGCAAGAAATATTTCTTAATCGAGAATTTATATTTCCGAATCTTTAATGACATTTCAATACTTTTAGGCATGTTTGTAAATTAAATGGCTTATAAATGAAGATACACCACGGCTGTTGTTTTGTGAATAAGCCGCGTAATTCCATCAATTATGTTAACCCTTTGAACACCAGAGGCCGTTTTACCGGCCCTGTGACATGGTATGTCGTACTTTCATTTTAAGTAGGACGCCTGCGAAGTTAAGGGTGGGGTAGACCAATTAATATTTTCAACGTGCAGCCCTAAGGCTGCAAGTTGAAAATATTGATTGGTCTACCCCCCAAATAATGAATACGGACTCTTCTAATTGCTGCATATGAACTGACATGGAAGATACCACCAGCGTTCAAAGGGTTAATATCTTGATGTTTTTATGGCGAAATAAGGATGTATTCAGTGGAATATCTATAAGTGGAGCGTGAAAGAATAGCTATATATCAACTGAAACAATCCAGACGATTGAATCTAAAAAATGCTTCTAAATCGAGACTTGATTTATCCGAATCTTTATCTATTCTATTAGACATGTGTGTTTACTAAATAATTGTGAATGAAGACTCACCCAGCTGCAGTTTTGTGATTACTCTCCTCAGTTCGACCAATTATGTTAATATCTTGACGTTTTCAATCTGAATTAAATCCTAATCGATCGGAATATCTATAAATGGAACATGAACGAATATCTGTATGTTTTGTCAATAAAAGGACATCACATTACATTAACGGTAATCTGCGCACAAACTCAATGAAAAGTGGGTAAACAAATAGCCCATAACATCGTCGAATTCTCAACTAAATTAGACAGGTGTAACTCCAATCGTCAATAAAACGCACCCAAGCTCTCAGGTCACCAGTCTAATTATGTGAGGAATTCGACGCTGTTATGTCTGGAACCAGTTAAGCTCTTATTTTTTTATTTATTCATTTATTTATTGGTGTTTTAACGACACTTTCGACAGCCAGGGTCGAACAGTTTTCCCCAAAGACACAACGGGGTTGCCACAGATGGGATTCGAACCGAGGACCTCTCGGCTTGCAGCCCGTACCACCACCTACTGAGCCACCTCGCTCCCAGTTTAGCTCTTAAATAGTCAGTCGCCTATCTTTAGATTCACTCGTCTGGATTATTTCAGTTGGCCGGAAAAGCGAACCGGTGGTTCGCTTTTCCGACCAACTGATGTATTTCAATTTCCAGATGCTTGAATCTAACAAAACTAAACACCATTTTATTCAAATCAACAGAAGAGTTGTTGCTGAATCGAGACTTCATTTGACCGAATTTTTTAAGACATTACCATTTGGAGCGATGACTCGCAAAAGCTGTAGTTTTATCATTACGTCACCTTTAGCTCCACTAATTGTGTCTATCTTGATGTTTGGAAGGTGAATTAAATACCGATTTACAGAAATATCTATAACTGGAGCACGAAAGAAAATCTATATATGTTGTGAGTAAAAAGACATCACATTACATTCACGCTTCGCGCAAATTTCCACGAAAGGTGGGTAAACAAACAGCCCAAAACAGCATCGAATTTCTGATAGAATTAGACTGGTGGCCCGAGAGCTTATTGGGCGCCGCTATACCGTCGAGTTTTTATAGTTGGTCATTCTTATTGTTTCAGATCACATTCGCAGATAGCTCACAATGGATGGTAAAAGAGATATTGTTGGGACACACACTGAGACAATGGTTATCACAGAAGATTTGATAGCGACAGCAATACAAGAAGAAAAGGCAAGTTTCGTCATTAAAAACTTCACTGTCAAACCTGGATGTGAGAAAGGGAGTAATTTTGCCAGCCTTATTTTAGCAGTGAAAGCAGTGTTGCAAATAGGTGAAAAGGAAGCAATACACTATTTGATTTTCAAATTGCCACCCAAAGAAGGCTTCATAAAATACTGGATTGAAGGAAAAGTAGATTTTTTGGCAAAAGAATCACATGCCTATAATTATATAATCCCAGCGATGGTAGAGGTACAGGTAGAAAAAGAGTTGGAGCCGATTCAGCCACCGTTTCCAATGCATTATTATAGTATACCTGATGGGATCAATGGACTTGTTGTTTTGAAGAACATCGCCCCAGAAGGCTACGTATTGCCAGACAAATTAAAAGGGCTTGATGAAAGTCACTGTACACTAGTCATGAACAGTGGCGGCGCCAGAAATTTTTTTGTGTGTGGGGGGGGGGGGGGGGGGGCAACTAGGGGGGCAGACTCCCATGAAGGGGGGCAAATACGTAAAGGATCATATCATTACTTTGTTATGAGGTAGTCCAAACTTGGACCCAAAGTCCGTAATATACTTTCTTGGTTTGGTACGTCCTTTGGACGTACCAAACCAAAAAATTATATTACGGACTTTGGGTCTAAGTTTCGACTAAATGTAATGGTAATTAGCGGTCCTCCTTTCAAAAAATCCTGGATCCGCGTCTGGTGGGTCTGTGCGTGAGAGAGAGAGAGACAGAGACAGAGAGAGAGAGAGAGAGAGAGAGAGAGAGAGAGAGACTCATAATGCCCGTCTGTCATAATGCGAAATCCATGAATTTTTTTAGACAAGGGATATGGATAGACATGCCTTTTTGGCTCATAACTTAATTATAACTTATAAGTATCTGCATCCGAGTCTTTAAATCTCTACTGCCTGGATGTGTTCATCAGCTAGCCTGAGGCTTTGGGCTAAGTGTGTATGGGAAATTATTGGGAATAAAAAAAGAGAGGGGTGTGTGTGAGAGAGAGTGACTGAATGTGTTTGTGTGTGAGGGTGGATGGAAATGCATGCGAGATGGTTGGGGGGGGGGGCAACTGGGGGGGGGGGCAAAGCCTTCGTTTGGGGGGAATGCCCCCCCCCCCCCCCCCCCCCCGTAGCGCCGCCACTGGTCATGAAAGAACTAGCTCTCTTCCATGCTCTGGCCTTCACTTTAAAAAATGTGAATATAGCGGACAGCGAGTATTTAGATACTGCTCTAAAGGAAGCTTTCGTCGTTTCACCTTTCCCTGAGTTTTTGACAATGTCATATAAAGCTTCTCTTTTACTAGCAAAACAACTTACCTAGAATCTGAGAGTAATTTCTGCCATTGAGAAAATGGAATCCATGAATTTGTTTAATGTTCTGAATGCTAATTAAACCGACTGAACCTTTCGCGGTTATCTGCCAAGGTGACTTGTGGTGCAACAACACACTTTTTAAATATGACGTCACTGGCGGTAATGACGAACCTGTTGGAGTAAAGTTCTTGGACCTTCAAGTCACACGCTACGCACTACCAACCACTGGTCTTGCTTATTTCTTCTACACCAGTACAACGAGAACTATGAGGAAGAAAAACCTGAACACGTTCCTCCAACAATACCATATTCATTTTACTGATCATTTAAAACGCCTTAACACTGAGTTGCCAGTCTTTACATTGGAGCATTTGACAGATATGTTCAAACAGTCTGCCTTATTTGGAATTATTAATGCGTGTATATTTGTATTCACAATGTTGAGTGGCCCAGAAAAAACAACTGGTTTCTCAAAAGGCAGTGAACAAATTGCAGAGGGGATGGTCGGACTGACAGAACAGATCCTGGCAAGGAAAGAAAAACATTGCATCATCCAAGAAAGGTTGATTGGCGGTCTTGAGGAAGCTGTTGAAATGGGTTTATTATAACTTGATGCAAGTACAGAAAGAGCATTCGCTCATATATTTTATCTCCAAAAATAGAAATTGAGAGGGAAATTAGATGAATACTGTCTTCTCTCTCTTCCAAGTTAAATCTTCTGAACCGTTGTACCCTAAACATATTCCAGACGACAGAATCTAAAAATACGATAAACATTAATTTTCTTCAAATCAACGGAAGAACAGTTGCTCAATCGAGACTCCATTTGCCGATTTTTTTACTATATGCCTGTTCTATGAAATCCCAATCTACAGCAACACTAAACCATGAGGAAAATGAAAATCCGTTTCGCACAGATGTGTGGAAGGGAAATCATTTGTGGACTATTTTTAAATAGAAGCGAAATTCACTGGAATTTTCTACAAGTCGTGCAACGCAATTACAATTTGAATCCCTAGCGATAGCTAAACATCGTCTCCTGAGTTCTAATGTGTTCTATGTGCCAGGAAGCACATAGAACACGTTGGAACTCAGAGGACGAAAGAGTAACACTGGTTCCCCTCGCAAATTTGGTTGGTGATAAAATGTTTTGTGTTGTTAGTTGCCAAATGAATTGTGAGTGTCCTAATAATTGTTTTACAGATGTGAAGGCGTGCAATAAACAGAGCGACACACGCGTGTCGTTCTGTGTATTTATTACATCGCTATTAGGAACGATGAATCGCAACAGCCATAGTTTTATCATTACGTCGCGTATAGTTCCACTAATTGTGTCAAGATGTTGATGTTTGGAAAGTGAATTAAATACCGATTGACTGAAATATTTGTAACTAGAGCATTACATCAACAGTAGACTGCTCGCAAATTTACACGAAAAGTGTGTAAACAAATAGCCAATAACAGCGTAGAATTTCTGACAGAATTGGTCCGGTGGCCCGAGAGCTTAACAAGGCGCATAACTACAAGTATTCATAGTTGGTCTGGTCATGTTAAATTGTTTCAGATTACATTTGCAGATAGCTCACAATGGATGGTAAAAATGATACTGTTGAGACACACGCTGAGACAAAAAAAACTATTCCAGATGATTTGATAGAGACAGCAATACAATAAAAAGAAAAGGCATATTTCTTCATTATAAACTTCAATGTCAAAACTGAATGCGAGAAAGGGAGTAATTATGCCAACTGGATGCGAGAAAGGGAGTAAATTTGCCAGCTTTGTTTTATCAGTGAAAGTGGTGATGCGAATAGGTGAAAAGGAAGCCATACACCATTTGATTTTCAAATCGCCATCCAAAAAAAGGCTTTATAATATACTTTATTACACGCCTATTCTCTGAAATCCTCATCTACATCAACACTAAACCATGCGGAAAATGAATATCTGTTCCGCACACATGTGCGGAACGGAAATCGTTGACTGACTATTTTTAAATAAAAGCGAAATTTCACTGGAATTGTCTACAAATAGTGCACCGCAATTACCATTTGAATCAGTAGGCACATAGAACACATTGGAACTCAGCGAACGAAACAGAAACACAGGTTCCCCTCGCAAATTTGGTTGTCCATAAAATGCGTTCATTTTGTTGATGGTTGTCAAATGAACTGCTAAGTGTCCCTCTAATGATTGTTTTTATAGATGGGAAGGCGTGTAATAAACACTGAATGACATGCGCGAGTGAATGGATTAATCGATATGGTACTTGTGCCATCCCGCAATGATAAAACTCGAGGTCTGTGGCCGCAGGTTTTATCCTTCTGCGCTGGCACTCGTGCCATATCGATTAATCATTCACACACGCGTGTCGTTCTGTGTATGGGACGATGAAAAAGTAGAGGGTTTTTTTAAAAAAGAATCACACGCCAACAATTATATAAACCCAGCCATGGCTGAGGTTCAGACAGAAACAAAATGAGTTGGAGCAGGTTCAGCCACAGTTTCCAATGCATTATTATAGAAAGGCTGGTGGGATCAATGGACTTGTTGTTTTGCAGGACATCGCACCAGAAGGCTACATGTGGCCTGACAAATTAAAAGGGCTTGATGAAGGTCATTGCACACTAGTCAGGAAAGAACTAGCTCTCTTCCATGCTCTGGCCTTCACTTTAAAAAATGTGAATATAGCGGACAGCGAGTATTTAGATACTGCTCTAAAGGAAGCTTTGGTCGTTTCACCTTTCCCTGAGTTTTTGACAATGTCATATAAAGCTTCTCTTTTACTAGCTAAACAACTTACCAAGAATCCGAGAGTAATTTCTGCCATTGAGAAAATGGAGTCCATGAATTTGTTCAATGTTCTGAATTCGCTAATTAAACCGACTGAACCTTTCGCGGTTATCTGCCATGGTGACTTGTGGTGCAACAACACACTTTTTAAATGTGACGTCACTGGTGGTAATGAGTCTTCAGTTCAAAAAAATGTGAAAACAGCGGGCAGAGAGTATTATGAAACTGCTCTGAAGGAAGCTTTGGTCGTTTCACCTTTCACGGAGTTTTTGACAAAGTCCTACAACGCTTCTCTTTCACTGGCAAAACAATTTATCAAGGATCCGCGAATAACGTTTTTGTTTGAATTCACGGTGTTGAGTGTTCCAGAAAACGCGCCTGACTTTTCAAAAAGCACAGAACAGATCCCTGCAAGGAAAGAAAACCATTGCATCATCCAAGGGAGACTGATGGGCGGTCTCGATATAGCTGTTGAAATGGGTTTGTTATAATCTGATGCAACTACAGACAGTATAACAACAATAGAATGTGAGTCAGTTTGAGTGGGAAATTAGATGAGCACTGTCTTCTTTCTCTCACATTTAAATTTTCTGAACCGTTCTACCCTTAACATGCAGTTGTCAGATGCCAATAAAAAAAATGGGGATCAACAGTATGTTTCTCTTTTCTCTTTGAACCGCAAAAATAGGTCAGCCTAGCCTATAAGTATTCTAATGACTTTCTAACAGTCCTGTATAAATTGTTATGAGGCATTACCGAGTTAATATTCGAGTGACAGCACAGGGCGCTATCTTCAGACCGAAGCTATCCTTAGATCTATGCTTATAGCATAGTCAATCACTCGAACGCTCACTTTAACCGACTAAATGATAACCATAAATAAACTTTTAGAGCTTTGATAAACTTGTTATCCAGCTCCAGTCTATTATCTGTCGGAACGAGCTCGATGGCTTCGGTACGAGTAACAGGTGACTACAGAATCCTAGAGATTCTCGACGACCTCTATTACTTTCATTGTCAAGAGAAACTTTACCTCTGATTAGAGAGACTCTTATGCAAGCATTGTCAATCAGACATTAAGTTAGTTGTGGTTCTCTCTGAAAGATAGCCGTAGGCCGTCCGAAAGCACACTTCTCGCCTACTGGTCTTCCATAATGGTTATCCAGTTTGATGCTTATCTTGATAACCATTCGTCAACTGCTAAGCAGTAGAGGTCCTAACTCACACCTGAAGAACCTGCGAGGCCTACGGAAGGAGAAACTGCGTCTCATTCGCAAAGAGCCTCGACCCAGCAGTTTAGGGGCGTCTGACCGGTAGTTTTGGTCAGACCTAAGCCCTGTATCCGAGTCGCTATATGACGATTCCTAGAGTATTTATAGGAGGGTTAACTATACCCTTACGAGGAGTCCTTATAGGCAAACTTCTGTTTAGGACGTCCTCCCTTACTCCTTTTTGCTATTGCGGGTCGATTAGATGCCGACTTAAGGTGCAGAGTATTGATGCTTTCTTTGCAGCTTGGCCATAAACCAATGAAAGCTTATCGTCAAAAACTTAGTGCCCGGAAACCGGAGCGACTCGACGAGAGTTTTTCATCTTGTCATCTATTAAGGATGACGACGCAAGGGCTCCGTCGCATCTGTTTAACTCCGAATTAGCAACTGTTAAGAGAGTTATACGTGATAAATATAATAGCCCTGAAAAGGACTCTAATTGAGGTATGAACGTCCTCCAATTCCTTTCCGTAGAGACGTTGCATCACAGTTCTTAAAGGTGATCTGCGTGATACAGTGAGTCTAAATTTGCTCTGAATGAAGAAATACCGTCTCAATTGTGTCCGAGCGAATAGTGAATGACGAAGGTAAGACCATAACTAGGTCCTTAGCCTGCTCATTCAAACGCAGAGGAACTCTCAATACATCTTCCCCGTTTTCTGTTAATCGGTAAAATTACGGAAGATGATGACAAGAAACCGCCTTACTTCTTTCCACTGGAAAGTTGAATATGGCGTCGTCTAAAAGGCCAAAGGTCTGCGACACCTGTCTATACTTAACCGGAAAAGACATTTCTACCTCTTTTTCCGGATGAAGTCAGCGTTCAACAACGCTAGCGGTTTCTTGCAAGTGGTCACAGCATTCTGATTCCCTTATAAAAAAAAGTACCATGGTTTACCATGGTACTTTTTTTATAAGGGTTCGCTGGAACAAATTCGGGGTAGTGGTGATGGATTAAAATCCATCGCAACAATGTGTTGTTCAGAAAGGGAAGGGTAATCCTCCTCCATATTGTAATATACCCCAGGGTACAATCGTACCTGTGATCTATTCCTTCACGAAAATGCGGTGGTACATTATAAAATTATATCAGCTGGTGCAAATCAAGGCCAAGGTGTTGTCACGAAATTAGGCTAGTTGTTATAAATTAAAGAAATTGTTATATTTCAAAATATACGTTATGTTTCGAATCAATTTTAGTATCAACTTACACGCTGATTTTTTATTGTCAGTGGTATATAAGTTTTAGTCAGAATTAAGTTAAATTATTTTATAACACGCCGATTTGTGTTCTAAAAAATTGCACATTTTTCGCCGGCGTGAAATTGTACATATTTCGGTGATAATTCCAGACATTTTTGGTCGAAATGACGAAATTAGGAGTTGTCATGCCTGGAGCTTTCGGTAAATCGAAGAAAGTATTCTTCTTCAAAAAGTTCATCCATGCTGATATCTCACATTCATTATTTATTCAGTAACGTGCGATTTTACCGCACTCCTATTTAACTTTTCATTGGTTTCCATTGCAAACTGTTTTTCCTTCGAAGCAAACTGGTCACGTGCTAACAAGTTACCTTATTTGGATCAACGATCAGAATCAACTATTCTGGCAAAATGTAGGGGTGTTTTATTAACTGTCATTGTTTTAACGCTTTTCTGCTGTCTTACATTCACTAATTCACGAATGTACTGTCATGTTTAACGCAGTTTATGTGCGCTTTCGATTTTAGAATGAAGAATTCTTTTGGCGCATCGGCTAACGTTTTGCGGCCGTGTATCTTATTATTGCGCACTTATCGTCAAGTTTTATCTGTCACCGTTCGCCTTTTTCAAATGTCATTCGTAATCCCTTCTGCTATTAAAAAGCTGTAACAGTCTTCATGTTAGGACGTAAATGGTCATTCTCTTTCTAGTTTTGTAGGTTTTATTGGTCCATTGTGGACAGCATGTCTATATAAAGTGTTTTGTGTAGGTCCTGTTCAGGATCCTGAAACAAGTAGTCCGTCTGTCAGCATTTCCTGAACGTAATTCAGGAATCCTGACCGCATTTATGCTATGTCATTGGTTGCTGATGGTCACGTGGTACGAAAAATTTCCTATTAAAGGAGCCCCGGCCCCGATTTTTATCGAGGGTTGAAAGGGGCTTGGTCCCCATACCGTCCTTGCGCGCCTTCGGCGCGTTAAACCATTCCATTCGTTTTTATCATCATTTTACAGTCACCGAGGGTCGAAAGGGGCTTGCTTGTTCCCCATACCGTCCCTGCGCGCCTTCGGCTCGTGAAACCATTCCTTTCCTTTTTATCATCTTGTCTTTTGATCAACAAAAACAATATTGTCTAAACAAACAAGCTTCTAAGCTCTAAACATCTAATGATACCTGATAAGGTGAGAATAATGCTTAGGCATTAAACTAAGGGAAATTGCATTATGCAATAATTTAGATTCGGTAATGAGCCCTCCGTTCTGTAAATACCTGTAAATATGTTTGTTCAATTCCCAGTTAGGAATTAATAGTTTATGGATTTACCTCCCTTTGACTGGAAAATTCGTAACCAGTAGTTTTAGGAGGATTTTGACTGAAATTGCTCTTAGAAGTTATATGTAGACCCTTATTGAAGTTAACCCATCAGTACCACTTGACCAGCAACAGGCCAAAAATAAAACAAACGATGAAATAATTGGAATCATTGTAAATAAAACAAGCAACTTGTAAATTAACCCTCCACATGCCACCCATAGATGTATAGATGCCCAGGGACTAGATGTATGCATGCCCAAAGCCTAGATGTATGGATGCCCAAAGCCTAGAAGTAGTATAGCACGTATGAATCGTGCCCCATTACCCGGACTTTTGGGGGAGCAGCTAGTGTTAAATTCCCATAGGAACCGGACTTTTGGGGGAGCAACTTTTGGGGAGCAAAAGTACGGCTCTTTGCAGCTAGATCCGCCAAGCAGTGTAGTACTGCATATATAGTATGCTATGGTATGTATAGTGATATATGTACGCATGGGGCTATAGGTATATATTTGGGTAAGTGATGGAAAGATGATGGGAAAATTGGGTTATCTTGAAAGTTTTTCCCGCGAAACGGTTGACGTTGCTCTTGACGTCGTGACGTCATGATACGCGCGCGACGTCATAGAGATGCTGGTCACTGTTATTGTCCAGTATACAATCTGACATAACGTTATGCGGGTCAGTGGATGTCGGAATTCTTGTAGGAGGTGGTGATATGGTCGTAGTGGTATATATGCATGTAGGTCCCAAATTAGCCCTTGGGTCTTCATATTATCCTATATCTGACATAACGTTATGCGGGTCAGTGGATGTCGGACCTCTTGTAGGTGGTGGTGATATGGTAGTGGTGGTATATATGCATGTAGGTCCCAAATTAGCCCTTGGGTCTTCATATTATCCTATATCTGATATAGCTAGGTCAAGCAGTACTGTAGGAATGGGGGTAATGCATGGTCGTCCTGTGTGGTTTTGGAGAGATAGTCCTTTGTGGTTTAGATTGGCAGTATAGGATGAATGGTCTGTTGGCCTATTACCCCTTAGGACTATTTACCTACAGAATCCTTTGTATTATCTTGTGGCTGGTATTGGTAGTTCGTAATGCCTGGTCTGGCAGTATTATAATCGTTTGTTTAGAAGGGGCGGTACAGGAGGCATGTTATGGAATCCCTTTTTCTGAAATGAGTCTAAGAGTCGTTCGAGGAGTAACTCGGTCGAGCAATTGCTCGAACGACTCTTAGACTCATTTCAGAAAAACGGGATTCCATAGCCACAGGCGTTTTTGAAAAAGGGATTCCACAAATGTGATTCCAAAAAGGGATTCCAAAAGTGGGATTCCGTCTTATGCCGAGTGACTCGCAACTATTGCTCGAATGACTCGAATCCCATCGAGCAAATGAGCTATCGAGCAATTGCTCGATCGAGTGACTCCTTGAACGACTCGACGACTCATTTCAGAAAAAGGGATTCCATAGCCACAGGCGTTTTCGAAAAAGGGATTCCACAAATGGGATTCCAAAAAAAGGGATTCCAAAAGTGGTCTTATGTCGAGTGACTCGCAACTATTGCGCGAACGACTCGAATCCCATCGAGTAAATGAGCCAACGAGCAATTGCTCGATCGAGTGACTCCTCGAACGACTCTTATCCTCCTTTCAGAAAAAAAGGGGTACCAAAGGCCATATATTTTTCAGAAAAGGGGTGCCAAAATTGGGGTGCCCGGGGATATTGCCATTGGATATAGGCTTTTATTATATAGAGGGAGATAACTCTACATAGAGATTATGGGAAACCAAGCAATCTGATTGGTTAGTTATGTGAATGAAACAACAAGAGTACTTGGAATAGGGTAGGAACTACTGGATTACGTACCACCTTACCAGTAACAGGATGATACAAAGCATTTGATAGGTTAATACTATCAACGGTTAGGATAGGACCTACAGGGGAATATACCAACCATAATCTGCTGCCGTTCTGTATTACCAGGCATTTACCCCAGCCCAGAATACCGCTTAATAATATGAAGCACCTGGTGGATCAGTAATACTAAGGGCCAGCAAGAGACCTACAGGGATATGTACAGCCTATGCTATACTACCGTTCTAAACTACCAAGCATTACCCCCACCCCCACAAAATCACTAGGTCTACCATAACGTACTACATATACCAGCCATATAATAAAACAAAGCAATCGGTTTGTTAATAGTACCAAGCACTAACAGGGGCCTATAGGTGTATATACCGCCATACTATAGTACCGTTCTAAACTACCAGGCAGTACCCCTACCCACAATACCCCTATGCCTAGCATTGCATACTACCTATACCAGTCATAGGATAACATGAAGCATCAGGTGGATTAATAGTACTAAGGGCTAACATGGGCCCTGCGGGGGCCACAGAGGTATATATCGTCCATACTATACTGCTATTCTATACTGCCAGGCATTACCCCCACCCCCACAAAATCACTGGGCCTACCATAACATACTACATATACCAGTCATATAATAAAACAAAGCAATCGGTTGGTTAATAGTACCAAGCACTAACAGGGGCCTATAGGTGTTTATACCGACATACTATAGTACCGTTCTAAACTACCAGGCAGTACCCCTACCCACAATACCCCTATGCCTAGCATTGCATACTACCTATACCAGTCATAGGATAACATGAAGCATCAGGTGGATTAGTAGTACTAAAGGCTAACATGGGACCGACAGGGGCCCACAGAGGTATATATCGTCCATACTATACTGCTGTTCTATACTGCCAGGCATTACCCCCACCCACACTCCTCAGTACCACTTGACCTGCCATAACATACTACCTATACCAGTCATAGAATAATACAAAGCAATAGGTTGGTTAACAATACCGAAGACTAACAGGGGTCCTACAGCGGTATATACCATGCCTCCTGTACCGCCCGTTCTAAACAAACGATTATAATACTGCCTGACCAAGCATTATGAACTACCAATACCAGCCATAAGATAATACAAAGGATTCGGTAGGTAAATAGTACTAAGGGGTAATAGGCCAACAGACCATTCATCCTATACTGCCAATCTAAACCACAAAGGACTATCTCTCCAAAACCACACCGGACGACCCTGCATTACCCCCATTCCTACAGTAGTGCTTGACCTAGCTATATCAGATATAGGATAATATGAAGACCCAAGGGCTAATTTGGGACCTACATGCATATATACCACCACTACCATATCACCACCACCTACAAGAAGTCCGACATCCACTGACCCGCATAACGTTATGTCAGATTGTATACTGGACTGTAACAGTGGTCAGCATCTCTATGACGTCGTGCGCGTATCATGACGTCACGACATCAATAGCAACGTGAACCGTTTCGCGGGAAAAACTTTCAAGATAACCCAATTTTCCCATCATCTTTCCATCACTTCCCCAAATATATACCTATAGCCCCATGCGTACATATATCATTATACATACCATAGCATACTATATATGCAGTACTACACTGCTTGGCGGATCTAGCTGCAAAGAGCCGTACTTTTGCTCCCCCAAAAGTTGCTCCCCCAAAAGTCCGGTTCCTATGGGAATTTAACACTAGCTGCTCCCCCAAAAGTCCGGGTAATGGGGCACGATTCATACGTGCTATACTACTCCTAGATGTATGGATGCCCAAAGCCTAGATGTATGGATGCCCAAAGCGTGGATGTATAGATGTCCAAAGCCTGGATGTATAGATGCCCAAAGTCTAAGCATAGATGCCCAAAGCCTAGGTGTTAAAGGATGTCTCAGAATTAACCCTCCACAAACCGAGATTTCCCCTTTATGAGTCAAGTCTATATACCCTCACTACCCAAATCCAGCTCTTAGTTATTAGTGAGCCATCTAGTGGTATTTCTTGGTGTCCACAAATCCTTAATTGTGGTGGTGTCAGAAACCTGAAATATATCTATACCGGGGAAAGGTACATTTACACCCTTTTTAGGTCACCTTGTTCCTACTAGCCACCGGTCAAGCCCGTTAGAATATCCCTTTCATCATTCGTCTGAATCAGTTGAAAATCACAGTCAACGGCATCTAAACTCGCAGATGACTGGACCGACCCAGCACCATCCCACAGCTCTGGTTCTGAGACTGCCATCAGCTGCTTCTGCACTTGCTGGGATGCTGCGATGAGCTGCGCAATCTGCGACGGCAAATCCGTTACGGAGGCCTGAGGAGCAGCGGTCTTCTGTTCTGGCCGCCGGCTGCTCCCGGGACAGTGTGTTCGAGACGGCTCTTTTCTCCGGACGTCCTGATAAATGAGGCCTCGTCTCTTAGCTACTGAATAGTGCTACTTTCGAGCGGTCGCAGCATTCTGATTCTCAGGAACGAACTCAGGGAAGTATTGATGCATTAGATCCATCGTCACCCTGTGTTGTTCCGAAAGGAAAGGGTAATTCTCCTCCAAATCCCTTTCACCATCCGACTGAATCAAATTATACTCACGGTCATCGGCATCTGAACGCGCAGATGACTGGACCAACCAAGCATCATCCGACAGCTCAGGTTCTGAGACAGCCGTCGGCTGCTTCTGCACTTGCTGGGATGCTGCGATGAGCTGCACAAACTGCGACAGCAAGTCCATTACAGAGGTCTGAGGAGCAGCGGTCTTCTGTTGCTTGGCTGCCGGCTGTTCCTGGGACAGTGTGTCCGAGATGGCTCTTTTCTGCGGACGTCCCTATGAATGAGGCCTCGTCTCCTTGGCGACTGTATGGTGTGACTTCTCTGGCGAAGAGTGGGCCTTCTCGGTGATGCAGGCTGCATATCAGGAGTCACGTAGCCAAGGTGCGGTCGTGTGTGCTTGGTAGATGCTGAAGAAGAAGCCGTAACTATAGCCAATCCCGACTGTGAACTGAACGGAGTGTCCCGGACGGGAGGTGTGGACGTATGCTCCGACTGACACAAGTTCCGAACCACAACATCTGGCCCCAGATGTTATGAAAGAGAGAGGGGCTCTCTTGCTTGCGGTCCTTCAGACCTTGCCGAGCTTCCTGCTGAACTTGTCGGCTTCTTCCTCTCCGTCATCGCAGGGTGAGCCTGCTATTATTTTATAGTGCTAACTCTACCCTTCTACTCTCCTCGACCGCAACGGACACACCCGGTGTCACGGTACCCTCAGACGGTGTAACCGTTTCACCACTCGAGCTAGCTGGCGACAGGGAGCTGAAACCATGCTGTGGTTTATTGCCCTGTCTAATATTCATGAGCATTTTAGCCGCTAGCTCTGATTGACTATCTAAATGCGACGATGGAAGGACACTCTCTGACGGCGCCACGTAAACATCATCTATACCGGGGGAAGGTACATTTACACCCTTTTTAGGTCACCTTGTTCCTACTAGCCACCGGTCAAGCCCGTTAGAATATCCCTTTCATCATTCGTCTGAATCAGTTGAAAATCACAGTCAACGGCATCTAAACTCGCAGATGACTGGACCGACCCAGCACTACCCCACAGCTCTGGTTCTGAGACTGCCGTCAGCTGCTTCTGCACTTGCTGAGATGCTGCGATGAGCTGCGCAATCTGCGACGGCAAATCCGTTACGGAGGCCTGAGGAGCAGCGGTCTTCTGTTCTGGTCGCCGGCTGCTCCCGGGACAGTGTGTCCGAGACGGCTCTTTTCTCCGGACGTCCTGATAAATGAGGCCTCATCTCTTAGCTACTGAATAGTGCTACTTTCGAGCGGTCGCAGCATTCTGATTCTCAGGAACGAACTCAGGGAAGTATTGATGCATTAGATCCATCGTCACCCTGTGTTGTTCCGAAAGGGAAGGGTAATTCTCCTCTAAACCCCTTTCACCATCCGACTGAATCAAATTATACTCACGGTCATCGGCATCTGAACTCGCAGATGACTGGACCAACCTAGCACCATCCGACAGCTCAGGTTCTGAGACAGCCGTCGGCTGCTTCTGCACTTGCTGGGATGCTGCGATGAGCTGCGCAAACTGCGACAGCAAGTCCATTACAGAGGCCTGAGGAGCAGCGGTCTTCTGTTGCTTGGCTGCCGGCTGTTCCTGGGACAGTGTGTCCGAGATGGCTCTTTTCTGCGGACGTCCCTATGAATGAGGCCTCGTCTCCTTGGCTACTGTATGGTGTGACTTCTCTGGCGAAGAGTGGGCCTTCTCGGTGATGCAGGCTGCATATCAGGAGTCACGTAGCCAAGGTGCGGTCGTGTGTGCTTGGTAGATGCTGAAGAAGAAGCCGTAACTATAGACAATCCCGACTGTGAACTGAACGGAGTGTCCCGGACGGGAGGTGTGGACTTATGCTCCGACTGACACAAGTTCCGAACCACAACATCTGGCCCCAGATGTTGTTATGAAAGAGAGAGGGGCTCTCTTGCTCGCGGTCCTTCAGACCTTGCCGAGCTTCCTGCTGAACTTGTCGGCTTCTTCCTCTCCGTCAACGCAGGGTGAGCCTGTTATTATTTTATAGTGCTAACTCTACCCTTCCTACTCTCCTCGACCGCAACGGACACACCCGGTGTCACGGTACCCTCAGACGGTGTAACCGTTTCACCGCTCGAGCTAGCTGGCGACAGGGAGCTGAAACCATGCTGTGGTTTATTGCCCTGTCTAATATTCATGAGCATTTTAGCTGCTAGCTCTGATTGACTATCTAAATGCGACGATGGAAGGACACTCTCTGACGGCGCCACGTAAACATCACGATGTTCTTGTTCCTCTGTAAATAGAAGCTAAACAAGAGGCCCCAAGGGGCCTGAGGGCGCTCACCTGACATGGTAGCCTAAATATCAACCCAGAGAATTGATTTCAACAAGTTGCATCTGCTCCACCTAAGAAAAGCTTATACCAAATATCCAAAGATTCCAACCAGTGGATCTAAAAAAAAAGATTTTTAAAGAATATTCCTCATATTGAACTAAGTTATATTTCGGGCTCCCACAGGGAGCCCATATATGAACCCAGGGACTTGGCTTTAAAAAACTTGAATCTCACCCCCCTAAGGATACTGCCCACCAAATATCAAAACATTCCGACTGCTGGATCTGAAGAAGAAGATTTTTAAAGAAAATTCCTCATTTTGAACTAAGTTAGAATTCAAGCTCCCACAGTGAGTCCACATATGGACCTAGGGACATGGCTTGAATAAACTTGAATCTCACCCCCTAAGGATGCTGCATACCAAATATCAAAACATTCTGAAGAAGATTTTTAAAGAAAATTCCTCATTTTGAACTAAGTTATAATTTGGGCTACCACAGTGAGCCTAAATATGAACCCAGGGACTTGGCTTGAACAAACTTGAATCTCCCCCCCCCCCCCCCCCCTAAGCATGGTGCATACCCAATATCAAAAGATTCTGCCAGTTGAATCTTGAGAAGATTTTCAAGCTCCCACAGTGAGTCCAAATATGGACCTAGGGACATGGCTTGAACAAACTTGAATCTCACCCCCCTAAGGATGCTGCATATCAAATATCAAAACATTCCAACTGCTGGATCTGAAGAAGAGTTTTAAAGAAAATTCCTCATTTTGAGCTAAGTTATAATTCTGGCTACCACAGTGAGCCCAAATATGAACCCAGGGACTTGGCTTGAACAAACTTGAATCTCACCCTCTTAAGCATGGTGCATACCCAATATCAAAAGATTCTGCCTGCTGGATCTTGAGAAGAAGATTTTCAAAGAAATTTGGCTGAAATGCACTAAGTTCGAATTCAAGCTTCTATACTGAGCCCAAATATGAATATAGGGAGCCGATTTGAACAAACTTGAATCAGATCCACCCCACAATGTTGCATACCAAATATCAAAAGATGCTGCCTGCTGGATCTGGAGAAGAAGATTTTTTAAGAAATTTGCCTGAAATGCACTAAGTTCGAATTTGGGCTTCTATAGTGAGCCCAAATATGAATCCAGGGGGCCGATTTGAACAAACTTGAATCAGATCCACCCCACAATGTTGCATACCAACTATCAAAAGATTCTGCCTGCTGGATCTGGAGAAGAAGATTTTTTAAGAAATTTCCCTGAAATGCACTAAGTTTGAATTCGAGCTACTATACTGAGCCCAAATAAAAACCCAGGGGGCCAATTTGAACAAACGTGAATCAGATACACCCCACAATGTTGCATACCAAATATCAAAAGATTCTGCCTGCTGGATCTGGAGAAGAAGATTTTTAAAGAAATTTGCCTAAAATGCACTAAGTTCGAATTCGAGCTTCTATACTGAGCCCAAATATAAACCCAGGGGGCCGATTTGAACAAACGTGAATCAGATTCACCCCTCAATGTTGCATACCAAATATGAAAAGATTCTGCCTGCTGGATCTGGAGAAGAAGATTTTTGAAGAAATTTGCCTGAAATGCACTAAGTTCGAATTCAAGCTTCTATACTGAGATCAAATATAAACCCAGGGGGCCAATTTGAACAAACTTGAATCAGATCCACCCCACAATGTTGCATGCCAAATATCAAAAGATTCTGCCTGCTGGATCTGGAGAAGAAGATTTTTGAAGAAATTTGCCTGAAATGCACCAAGTTCGAATTCGAGTGTCTATAGTGAGTCCAAATATGAATTTAGGGAGCCGATTTGAACAAACGTGAATCAGATCCACCCCACAATGTTGCATACCAAATATCAAAAGATTCTGCCTGCTGGATCTGGAGAAGAAGATTTTTTAAGAAATTTGCCTGAAATGCATTAAGTTCAAATTCGGGCTTCTATAGTGAGTCCAAATATGAATCCAGGGGTCCGATTTGAACAAACTTGAATCAGATCCACCCCACAATGTTGCATACCAAATATCAAAAGATTCTGCTTGCTGGATCTGGAGAAGAAGATTTTTTAAGAAATTTACCTGAAATGCACTAAGTTCGAAATCGGGCTCCTATACTGAGCCCAAATATGAACCCAGGGGGCTGATTTGAACAAACTTGAATCAGATCCACCCAACAATGTTGCATACTAAATATCAAAAGATTCTGCCTGCTGGATCTGGAGAAGAAGATTTTTTAATGTTTTTCCCATTGCCTACAGTGTTAAAAAGTGCTGACTCAGCACTTTTTCAAAGTCTTGAAAAAAGTACCTTGTGATCAAACCGATAGGGATTTTTTTTACCCATTCTATTCTACTGGGTAAAAGTAAGCTTTATACAAAATAAGAATTCTCTGTGCCGTGTAGTTTTGGAGATATGGCAGTTTTAAGGTTTTTCCTATTTTTAGCTCCCGAGGTTCCCACGGGGCAATGAGAAAATTTTTTTTGCATCAATCAACTACTTATGACCCATTATCATCTCATATCAAATTTGGTTCAAATCGACCTCATGGTTCAGAAAATAGAAATTTTAGGCGTGGCCAAAATTTTTCCCCCTCCCATAACGAAGGCAAATAATTCCCGACAAACTTCTCTTGAACAAACTTGATTCTACACCTCAAAAGGAAGCTGCATACCAAATATCAAGTCTCTGCTACTGCTGGTTCATGAGAAGAAGATTTTCAAAGATTTTGATGCCCCTTGGGGGCGTGGTCCCACCCAGGAGGAGGGTCAACTTCATTTGAACAAATCTGAATTGACATTAGGTAATAAACATTTACCCAACATTTGAAAAATATTGGGCCAGTGGTTTCTTATGAGAAGTTGGTTTTGTAAAGTTTACGCCAGACGACGACGGACATCGGACGACGAATGGAAAGTGATTAGTAAAGCTCACCTTGAGCTTCGCTCAGGTGAGCTAAAAACTAGAGCGACTTTTTGGCGAGAGGTCCGGCAGCGGCCTCTCAATGCGAAAGGGCCGGGAGTGGCCCCTCGCTAACAACGTACCGTTACACCCGTCTCCCAACATTTGTCATCCCATGCGACACATGTTGAGCAAGAATTAGTGGGAGTACATCGACTACAAGCAAGGCAACCAACACGTAAATCAGAAGAAAGACTTCCTCGCCTTGCTTATTGAGCAATATGCTTTCATAACGAAGCAAACTAAGTCGATCGTACTCCCACCAGCTCCACATTAAATATTATAAAAAGATACATAACAAAAAACATTCAAAATATAAATCGAAAAATAATTTACACCAAAAAGTTTTTCGAAAAATTTTGACAAGAACCCAAGTTCCCAAAGGAAACGAAGTGCCCAAATGTATCCCGATAGAGCCCAAGTGCGGACAAAAATTATTTTTCTTTCCAAAAATTAACTGCTACACTACCGGAATATTTTAATGTATCTTACAACAGACCTACCATATAATAAATAGGAAACTGCGTATATAAAAAGAGCGTTGTTAATGTAAACAACGTCAGAATGAAAACCGGAAATGAGACCACAGGCAACACGGCCTGAAGTCAGTAACAGATTTTTTAACTATCTGATGTAAGGCAAGATCTTCATCAGAAGAAAAAACGATACACTGGATGTATGATGCATGACTAAAAAACGCCTAAACACCCTAAGGGTGAGGACGAAACCCTGGGGATATACAGAATAAACATTCTGTGTAACACGTTAAACTCCCAAGAAATTTTATAAAAAAAAATTCAATAAAACAAGTCAAAAAGCTTGGGAGTTTAACTTGGAGGGATCAAGGGAGGTTAGGGAAGGAATACTTAACAAACAGTGGAAAAATCATTATCAACAATGATGACGTCAGGCCCATGTCCCGAAATTGGGAACATGAACTAATTTTTATAAATGTTATAAAATTACAGCTCTGAACATTTCAAACCACAGTTTCTTCCTTCCTTCATCCAGTTGTGTCCTTGGATCCACCAAATTAACCATTGATTTGTGCCTGGCATCATTATAAACTGAGATTTAAAAGCACAGAAGTCAGTGTGTCGTTATCTGACTGAGGGCCAAACAAAGAATGATGTTGGTGCCAATTCCGGTCACTTCATGGCGTCTGCGCATGCGCGGAGAGTAAATGTATGGAGGACCAGATAGGACTTCTAATTATTTTCGGTTTTGCATGCAAATTTTGGGGATTGGGGGGGGGGGGGTGCAAAATTTGTGTTTGGCCCTCGATATTTTGGAGTTAGCACCAGCTAAGTCTGGGCCATTGGTTGTTGTGTAAAAATATTTGTGTTGTATATATATAATTATGTGGACATAATTGTTCTTTTCTAAAAATTAATGGCACTTCCATTAGTCGCTTCAGATTCATGGTGCCCAATCCTTTCAGAAGAAAATGGGTAGGAGTGTAGCAGAATGATGAAATGGATTGTATCAAATGGTCCTTGAAGAGCTGAGACCAACGTTCCTCAGATCCATTGGAATATAGACTGGGGAAGATAATCATCATTCATCATAGGAAAGATGAGATTGATTTGAACTGTTCAACAAGAGATTATGAATGCCTAAATAAATCTCATTTACCATAGTGCTAACCTTTCACTCTCTGTACAATACACAAAGTTGTTTTTAAAAAAAATACCTATACATCCATAAAGTACATCATCTCTTGAAAAAATTAAACTGGAAAAAAGTTAAAAAATTTATAGTAATTTATATATTTTTTATACTTACCAATGACCCAGACATAGCTGGTGCTAACTCTTAAAAATGTAGGGCCAAACACAAATTTTGCCCCCCCAATCCCCAAAATTTGCATCTAAAACCAAAGAAAACATGTCCTGAATGGCCCTCCATACTTCACCTCTACTGCGCATGCGCAGTGTCAAGGACGTCCCAAAATTGGCGCCATTAATCATTCTTATAATCAGTGCCTGGTAAGCGCTATGTACTCAGCGGGGAGGTATGAGTTCCCAACTCCTTGGAGGGCCATCCCCGTCTGGGTCATTGGTAAGTATAAACAAGAGGCCCCACGTGGCCTTAATCGCTCACCTGACAAAGTGACTCTAAGAAGTATTTTAGGTCACCTTCACCATGTCATGCCTCATCAACATTAACTGGTTGAGTGATAGATTTTGTTTGAAGTTCAACATTTGTTACCTAAAATTAGTTTTATTTAAAATCATTGGTGTGTGGCCAATCTCCAATGATTTTTAATAAAGCAAATTTATCTCTGCAGACAAACTGGTTTAGCATGAAGCACAAACAAGGAATGTGAAGAGATAGCCTTGGACATCTCTCCCCAACTGTGGATATCTTCCATGTGCTACATGTATATATTTGCATGCAAGAAAACAAAAATTTTCACAAATTTTATTTTTTTTTATCATCATTGGAACAAGCTCAAACAGCTTATTCCAATAGGGGTATGGGAAGATCAGGTATATTTTTGAGACAGAAATGTGAATATATAAATAATGGTGTTTTTTTGTGAATGATGCTGGAGAATATTGCGTAAAGATATGGTAAATGGTTTGTTCTAGATACAGAATGATGCAAAAGTATTTAAATTTGATTAGGCAAGTTGTTCCTATAATGCATTTAAAAATTGAAGTAACTGTTTTTTTGCTGACGAACTTTTAGATGTGTGTGTCTGTGTTTGTGTGTGTGTGTGTGTGTTTGTGTGTGTGTGTGTTTGTGGGGGGAGGGGGGGGGGGGGGGGGTAAGAGTGTTCTTGCAAACAAAATTCCTGAATAAATGGAAAATTTTATTTTTTGTGTGAAAGACATAGTGCGTGAATGTTGATTGGAACAAGCTTAGAGAGCTCATTTTAATGTGAAGTCATAAAGCTGTGTTTTACGTACGCAATTCTGGAATAACTAAAAAAATTGCTTTTTTGACTCAAAAAGCATGGTGTGCCACCTCTCATTGGAATGAGCTCAAAAAGCTCATTCCAATGGGGTATTTACAAGCGATAAGTACATGTATGTTTAAGAGACAAAAATTAAAATTTGAATAGCGATTTTTGCGAAGAATGCTGACAAGTTTTGGCAGTTATGCTGGTAAAAAGGTAAGATATGCAAAGTGGTTGTTTTTTAGAGGCGACATTTAATTAAGGGGAATTAACCCTTGATTACTGAGGTAACTTCTAAAAGTACTGAAATTTCATGAAGCAATGTGAATAACAGACAACAGTTGCCTAAAAATTTCATGAATAACTAAAATTTTTATTCCTTTGTCTCGAAAACATGGCATATGACCTTTGTTGGAATGAGCTGAATGCGTGTGTTCCAATGAGGGGTCATAAAATTTGAACGAAGATTTGTGTGAATAATGCATTAGTACTGCTAGATTTGGGTAAACGGTTCACCCTGGATACCACCCCTTCTATAGTAGATCTTTTCTGCAAATTTTGTCTAAGATTCTATCAACTTTACAAATAAATACATTCATGAATCACAATCAGATCCACCCTACAATGTTGCATACCAAATATCAAAAGATTCTGCCTGCTGGATCTGGAGAAGAAGATTTTTTAAGAAATATGCCTGAAACGCACTAAGTTAAAATTTGGGCTCCTATACGGAGCCCAAATATAAACCCAGGGGGCCGATTTGAACAAACTTGAATCAGATCCACCCCACAATGTTGCTTACCAAATATGAAAAGATTCTGAAGCTGGATCTGGAGAAGAAGATTTTTTAAGAAATTTGCCTGAAATGCATTAAGTTCGAATTCGAGCTTCTATAGTGAGCCCAAATATGAAACTAGGAAGCCGATTTGAACAAACTTGAATCAGATCCACCCCACAATGTTGCATACCAAATATCAAAAGATTCTGCCTGCTGGATCTGGAGAAGAAGATTTTTAATAAATTTGCCCGAAATGCACTAAGTGCGAATTCGGGCTTCTATATTAAGCCCAAATATGAATCCAGGGGGCCGATTTGAACAAACTTGAATCAGATCCACCCCGCAATGTTGCATACCAAATATCAAAAGATTCTGCCTGCTGGATCTGGAGAAGAAGATTTTTGAAGAAATTTGCCTGAAATGCACTAAGTGCGAATTCGGGCTTCTATATTAAGCCCAAATATGAATCCAGGGGGCCAATTTGAACAAACTTGAATCAGATCCACCCCGCAATGTTGCATACCAAATATCAAAAGATTCTGCCTGCTGGATCTGGAGAAGAAGATTTTTGAAGAAATTTGCCCGAAATGCACTAAGTTTGAATTCGAGCTTCTATAGTGAGCCCAAATATGAATCCAGGGGGCTGATTTGAACAAACTTGAATCAGATCCACCCCGCAATGTTGCATACCAAATATCAAAAGATTCTGCCTGCTGGATCTGGAGAAGATGATTTTTTAAGAAATTTGCCTGAAATGCACTAAGTTCGAATTCGAGCTTCTATAGTGAGCCCAAATATGAATCTAGGAAGCCGATTTGAACAAACTTGAATCAGATCCACCCCACAATGTTGCATACCAAATATCAAAAGATTCTGCCTGCTGGATCTGGAGAAGAAGATTTTTTAATAAATTTGCTTGAAATGCACTAAGTTCAAATTTGGGCTCCTATACTGAGCCCAAATATAAACCCAGGGGGCCGATTTGAACAAACTTGAATCAGATCCACCCCACAATGTTGCTTACCAAATATGAAAAGATTCTGCCTGCTGGATCTGGAGAAGAAGATTTTTTAAGAAATTTGCATGAAATGCACTAAGTTCAAATTCGAGCTTCTATAGTGAGCCCAAATATGAATCTAGGAAGCTGATTTGAACAAACTTGAATCAGATCCACCCCACAATGTTGCATACCAAATATCAAAAGATTCTGCCTTCTGGATCTGGAGAAGAAGATTTTTTAAGAAATTTGCCTGAAATGCACTAAGTTCGAAATCGGGCTCCTATACTGAGCCCAAATATTAACCCAGGGGGCCGATTTGAACAAACTTGAATCAGATCCACCCTACAATGTTGCATACCAAATATCAAAAGATTCTGCCTGCTGGATCTGGAGAAGAAGATTTTTTAAGAAATTTGCCTGAAATGCACTAAGTTCGAAATCGGGCTCCTATACTGAGCCCAAATATTAACCCAGGGGACGATTTGAGCAATCTTGAATCAGATCCACCCCACAATGTTGCTTACCAAATATGAAAAGATTCTGCCTGCTGGATCTGGAGAAGAAGATTTTTTAAGAAATTTGCCTGAAATGCACTAAGTTCGAATTCGGGCTTCTATAGTAAGCCCAAATATGTATCCAGGGGGCCGATTTGAACAAACTTGAATCAGATCTACCCCGCAACATTGCATACCAAATATCAAAAGATTCTGCCTGCTGGATCTGGAGAAGAAGATTTTTGAAGAAATTTGCCTGAAATGCACTAAATTCGAATTCGAACTCCTATAGTGAGCCCAAATATGAATCTAGGGAGCCGATTTGAACAAACTTGAATCAGATCTACCCTACAATGTTGCATACCAAATATCAAAAGATTCTGCCTGCTGGATCTGGAGAAGAAGATTTTTGAAGAAATTTGCCTGAAATGCAGTAAGTTCAAATTTGGGCTCCTATACTGAACCCAAATATAAACCCAGGGGGCCGATTTGAACAAACTTGAATCAGATCCACCCCACAATGTTGCATACCAAATATCAAAAGATTCTGCCTGCTGGATCTGGAGAAGAAGATTTTTTAAGAAATTTGCCTGAAATGCACTAAGTTCGAAATCGGGCTCCTATACTGAGCCCAAATATGAACCCAGGGGGCCGATTTGAACAAACTTGAATCAGATCCACCCTACAATGTTGCATACCAAATATGAAAAGATTCTGCCTGCTGGATCTGGAGAAGAAGATTTTTTAATGTTTTTCCCATTGCCTACAGTGTTAAAAAGTGCTGACTCAGCACTTTTTCAAAGTCCCGAAACTGTACCCTATGATAAAACCGATGGCAATTTTTTTTTACCAATCCTTTCTGTTGGTCCTAAGGAAGCTGCACACCAAATAAAAATTCTCAGTGCCGCGCAGTTTTGGAGATATGGGCGTTTTAAATTTTTTCTATTTTTAGCTCCTGCGGTTCCCACGGGGCTGCAAGAAAATTTTTTTTTGCATAAATCAAGTACTCATGACCCAATAAGCCCTCACATAAAATTTGGTTCAAATCAGCCTCTCGGTTTGGAAAATAGAAATTTTGGGCGGGGCAAAAAATTTTGCCCCTCTCATAACAACGTCAAGTATAGCCCCACAAACTTCTCTTGAACAAATCTGAGTCTACACCTCAAAAGGAAGCTGCACACCAAATATCAAGTCTCTGCTACTGCTGGTTCATGAGAAGAAGATTTACAAAGATTTTGGTGCCCCTTGGGGGTGTGGCACCACCCAGGAGGAGGGGCAACTTCATTTGAACAAATCTGAATTAGCATTAGGTAATAAACATTTAGCCAACATTTGAATAAAATTGGGCTAGTGGTTTAGGAGGAGAAGTCGATAATGTAAAGTTAACGCCGGACGGACGACGACGGACGCCGGACGACGGACGACGGACAGAAAGTGATTAGTTAAGCTCCCCTTGAGCTTCGCTCAGGTGAGCTAAAAATATATAAATTACTATAAATTTTTTAACATTTTTATACTGTACCAATGACCCAGACATAGCTGAATAGTAAAAAGGCTGGAGGGCCTAGGATATAGAGGAAATTCCAATAAGCTCAATTATATAAAATAGAATCATCCCCTCGAGGGGAAAAGGAGAATTTGGCCTTACATGTATCTTTCTTATTTATGATAAATTTGAAAGACACAACACCTTCCATAATTGAGCATCATAACATCCATGTACTCTATTAATATCCAGTATAATCCTTATACTAATAATTTTTAAAGTAAGCCAATAAATAAAGTTAGTCTAGAGAATTGAGACTCTTTATACTCTTTTAGAAGTGTCCGAGGATTGTATAATAACGCCTGTTTGACACATGATAAAATCAAAAGCTATACTTTAAAAACTATGACCTGAATGAATTTTTAAAACATAAACTTATCACTTTAAAACCATCCCAGTAACAGCTCAGAATTACTGACTCCGGAGGAGGTATCCCTTTGTTTTCATAATAAAACAGGTGACCCAAGGGAACACCCTCCCTCCCCCCCCCCCTTCTCCTTGCCCTGTGTCAAATAGCCCAGAGCGAAGAGGGCCGCAGGACGGAGTCACTGCCGGAGTCACTGCCAGAACAGAAAGCCTACCTAGCTATAGTTGCAGATAATGGACCTAAACAATGCAGGCCTCCAGAAATGGACTCAATATTTCTGAGATAAAAATTCATGAATGTGTATGGCTGAGACCAATGTGCAGCCTTCATTAAATCTATAATAGCGACACTATTTACGTAAGCCCAAGATGTAGAAAGAGCTCTTACTCCATGAGCCGAAATCTCAAGCACAAACTGCTGAGTTAATGATAGATTACCATAAGCAGTACCGATAGTTAATTGAATCCATTAGCAATAGAATGGACCGTAATGTCCTTCTATTAGGCATCAAAGACAGAAAAAGCTTTACGTCCTTACTGATAAACTGAGATCTGTTTATAAATACGTAAACTCTAACTGGACAGAGTAAAGGCTTATGCCCGTACGAAGACGGAAGGACCTTAATAACAATAGGTTCCGGATATTCATTAGGAGCCTGATTCTTAACCAAAAATCCAACATTAGTAGTAAAGGAAATAGTGTTTCCGATACTACGAAAGTGAGAATCGTCCACCGATAGTGCATGAAGCTCACTGACTCCTCAGTAGAAGAGAAGACAAAGGGAATTACAGTCTTAAAAGGCCAGAATTTGAAAACTACTGTTTCCAGAGGCTCAAATGGTTACTTAGCTAAATAAGAACCCAAGCTAAATTCCGTATAGGAAATAATCTAAGGATTCTAGGTCTATTTATCGAAAAGTTTCTAACTAACTTAGATAAAGAGACATTAGACTCAATTGTAAACTATCAGGAGTGCATAGGTATGAGATAACATAGACCTATAACCTCAATAGTAACAGGCTGCAGTTGATGTTGACAAACAAGTATAGTATAAAGTTTGCAATGTCTAGTATGGAGGGATCCAAAATATCAACATAATGATCCCTACACCAACGACGGAAGAGCCTCCACTTTAGCCGCATAGTATAGCGAAGAGGAGGTTCTCCTACAGTAAGAAATCGCGTCCACTGCTCGTCCTGTACAATGCTTGCCGTGCAAGAAGGACCGCACAACGGAATACATGAAGGTTGAGACCTTGCGGGTTGTGATGAAGTTGACACGGTTTCCCCAGCGAAAGAAGATCCTCTCATGGAGGAAGTTTTCGCGGTAAGTCCCACAGCAGACACCTGACTAAATTTATCCACGGTCTCTGTGAAGACAGAGATGCAACCAACAGAATTGGATTGTGGATGTTTATCTTAGCAATACTTGCTGAATCAACAGCGCTGGAGGATACGCATATCCTATCATTCTGTCCTATTAGATCAATAGAGCGTTAACTATATAAGCTCAGGGATCCGGACATGGAAACCCATATGTCTGCAATTGATTAGTGAGTTGTGTCGCAAATAATTTATCATTGGGTACTCCCATTGATAGCAAATCTGATAGAATACTTGTTTGTTGAGAGTCCATTCTGACGGCAACAAGCGACCCTTACGTAAAAGGGAGACTGCTAATACAATCAGACGACCCGGAATATGACGGACCGAAACAGAACTTGGTGTTCTAGAACAAACAGAAGGATTCTTTCCGTTAAATTGAATAACGGAACTGAATGAGTGTCTCCCTGGTTCCGGAGATACGCAACTACTGTCGTATTATCGGACAGGATTTGGACATGCGATTCTGAATAATGTTCATTCAGTGACATAGTGCAAGCCAAAATAACATTATTTCCTGGAAGTTAAGTGCTTGCCTAGAAACTGCGGAACCCAAAGACCCTGGCACTTCGAATCCGTTGGGATCAATATTGTACCCCAACCTGTTTGACTGGCATCCGTCAAAAACATAAAACTCGGATCCGGCAACTGCAGTGGCACTCTCTGAGTCAACCACCGAATGTATGCCCAAGTCTGAATCTCTTGTTACACTTGATAGACAAGAGAACATGTATATCAAGCAATTCATAGATTGCTGAAAGGTTGCCGTCGAAGAGAAGCTTCTCCGAGACCGAAGCGACTCTGAGAGAGTTCTTCACCTTACTATCCACGAGTGTGGATGTAGCTAGGGCTGCATCACGTCTAACCAACTCCAGGTTGCCACTGAAGGGCGGAGTTATACGTGGAAAAACTACTGCCCTTGAAAGAAATCTCAGAGGATCATATCCTGGAATTCTTTCTCTTGAAGACGTAATGATAACGCCTCAGTAAGGTGGTCTACGTATGATAAGGCGTCAAAGTTAAGTCTATTAGACATCATTGTCGTTTCCAACGTCGTGGTTGGAATTGACAGACGGTGAAAAAGATAATTCCCAGTCTTCAGCTTCGTCGTCTAGACACAGAGGAACTCTCGGTATGTCCTATTCTGCCAATATAATATTATTTTCCTAGAATTGATGAAAAGCAGAATAGAGCATTGCGGACAAGAAACTAGACTAGCATGTTTGGTAGCAAGCTTATATATAGCGTCGTTCAATAATTCAAATGTTCTAATGAGATTATTGGACTGTGTCGGCAACTCAGGGGCAATGTCCCTGAACCAATCCAAAACTCTGTGTCCAATGACGCTATTAATCTCTTATCCAGCATCACAGCAATGTAGTCCAATGGAACAACCTCTGGAAGATAATGCCGGAAGAAATGTATGGCAGCTTCTGTTGTTCCAAAAGGGAAAGCTCGAAATCGTCCGAATCCCTTCCGCCATCCTGTCGGACCCTATCAAGTATTCGGTCGTCTGTACCTGATGCAACAGCGGAGCGCACCGACCCAGCGCCGTCGGATTATTCCCGATCCGACCGAGATTCTGTCGTTTGCTGGGATGCTGCGATAAGCTGTGCTATTTTGGATAGCACGTCCGTCACTGAGGCCTGTGAAGAAGCGGTCTTACGATGCTTTGCCGCTGGAAGCTCCGTGTTCGTTACCCCTTGGCTACCAGATGGCGTGACCTGTTCGCCGTGGAATCACTGAGAGACGAAGCTGGTCGGATACTCGAGGTCACGTAGCCAATGTGCGGTCGTGTGCGCTGCTGTGAGGATGAGGAAGCATTATCGACAGTCTCTCGGACTGTCTATATAACGGAGCGTCCCTAGCGGCGGACATATGCTCCGAATGCGAAATGTCTGTACCACAACATCCGGTCCCATATGTTGTTGTACGAGAGAGGGACCTCTCTCGCTCGCAGCCCGGACGGACCTGGACGAGCTAGGAACCGGACTAACAAGCTTCCTCCGATCTCTCCTCTAATCCGTCGTCACTGGGTGTGTACTAAAGTCTATTATAGTGCTCGCATCACCCAAATCTCCTTCCAAGACCGCAACGGACGAACCCGACTGCCGAACCATTCGATGAATGGACGCTACACCGGGTGAGCTAGCGAAAGTCAACTCCATCGATCCTACTAGGGACCTCTTAGGCGATTGACGTATTCCATGAGCACTTATTGCTGCTAGCTCTTCATTAACTATGACAGAGGCTCACTTTTGAAAGACATCTCAGTAACTTTGCGAACAAGAAACCAGACACGCTTGATAATAGCAAGCATATAAATAATATATATAGCGTCGTTCAATAATTCAAAAGTTCTGTGACATTATTGGACTGTGTCGGAACTGAGGGACGATGTCCCTGAACCGATCCAAAAAATTTCTGTGTCCACCGACGCTATCAGTTTCTTATCCGGCATCGCAGCATTCTGGTCCGACGAAAGAACCTCTAGAAGATAAAGTCGGATGACATATACAGCAGCTTATGTTGTTCCGAAAAGGAAAGCTCAAAATCCTCCGAATCCCTTTCGGCATCACGTCGGACCGTATGAAATTTTCGGACATCCGTACCTGCTTCCGTGGAGCGTCCCGACCCAGCGTCGTTGGATATTACATGATGCGACAGAGATTCTGTAGTTGCTGGGATGCTGCGATAAGTTGTGCTATTTGGGATAGCACGTCCGTCACCGAGGCCTGTGCAGTAGCGGTCTTACGATGCCTTGCCGCTGGAAGCTCCGTGTACGTTAACTCCCGCATACTTTCTTATGCGAACATCCGGAGTCTGCAGGCCTCGTGTCCCTGGCTACCGGATGGCGTGACCTGGTCGCCGAGGATTCTCTGATTGGCGAAGTTGACTGGATATCCGAGGTCACGTAGCCAAGAGCGGTCGTGTGCGCTACCATGAGGATGAGGAAGCCTTATTGACAGTCTCTCCGGACTGACTATATAACGGAGCGTCCCGAGCGGCGGACGTATGCTCCGAATGCGAAACATTTGTACCACAACATCTGGGGCCAGATGTTGTTGTATGAGAGAGAGGCCTCTCTCGCTCGCAGTCCGGATGGACCTGGACGAGCTAGGAACCGGACTAAAAGGCTTCCTCCGTTCTCTCCTCTAATCCGCCGTCACTGGGTGTGCATTTGGTTGATTTATAGTGCTCACATCACCCAAAACTCCTTCTGGACCGCAACGGACGAACCTGGCTGCCGAACTATTCGATGAATGGACGCTACACCAGGCGAGCTAGCGGACGTCAAAGGCCGTCGAACCTACTAGGGTCCTCTTAGGCAATTGACGTATTTTCATGAGCACTTTTCCGCTAGCCCTTAATTAATTGTGACGATGGAGGCACACTTTTGGAAGACATCATGGATACATCACCCTGTTCTTGATCGTCTAAAATAGAGATTGATAAACTAGAGTGACCCTGCGGGGAAAGGACCGGAATGGCCATTTCCCCACTAACATACCGTGACACACGCTTCCCATGTTGTCATCGAAATTAACACATACTGAACAGGAGTTAGTGCGAGTACACTGACTACATTTATACAATGATTATGAAAGTCAGAGGAAGATTTCCTCTTATTACAATTGAACAATATCTTTTCAATGTGAAAAGAAAACAAAGTCCTAGTACTCGCACCAACCCCTGACAATCAAAATACATAATAACATGATCCATTAACATAGAAAAAATAATTGAAATCAAAAAAAAAAAAATTTGAAAAAATATTTTTTCAGAAAAGCCCAAGTTTCTGAAAAGTAACGTTGAGCCCCAATGGATCCCAAGCCTAAGTGTGGACAAAAATTCTAAAAATATTTTTAAAAATTAATGCAACACTTACGAACAATAATAATGTATCTAGTTATGATTAAACTAACATCAAGATATTATTTTCAAGAAATCCCCCCTCACACAGAGGGCTGTTGTCAATGTAAACAAGAAGTGTAAAAACACCAGAAACAAGACTCCAGGCACTGATAACCCTGGCCCGAAATCAGTTACCAATAATACACTATCTGATGCAAAACAGAGACTTCCAGGGAAGAAACTGCAGAACATCAGATGGTAGATGCAGAACACTACGCCTAACCACCCATAGGTGAAGACGTAAACATGTCTGGGTCATTGGTATAAAAATATATATGTTGCCACGTGAAATTTCAGTTTACATTTCGAATTTTCACAACTACCGTATGGTCTTGCACTGAATGACTGCGACACTTTTTTTTCCATGCCACATGTTTTCTCACACATTCTGGTACTTTATTTCAAACAAACTTATTAATCCTTTCTAAAGAGGACGAATCAAAATTTTAATTGATGATTTCAAAGTCCAAATATATTTAACCAATCAGCTGATCAGCCCTATTTAATCCTACTCACAACTTTGGGTATCAAATGCTCCAAGTCACATGTTCACTTATTTAGTGGTTCATAACCTAAAGAGATACCAAAGATGATTTCAATATCTGTAATTTGGGATTTAATTTCAAAATAAAATACTACCAAATTGATTCCAAACATTTTTTTTAAATTCACTGTTTTTTTCTCTGACCTCACAGCATTTCATTTAACTTATCCTGGTTGTTTGAGTAAAAAAGAAAACCCAAGACATTTTCACCATTTCACTCATTATAATTAATCATAGTAAAAAAATCATTGAAAAAATATTCTTCAAACTGACATCATTTTGTATCAATACATTAATTGATCAGCCTCATGTGTACCTCAAGGCCCAATTATTCTCAGAATACACCGAGTGCAAGAATATTTTATCCTATCACTGGCAGAGTGGCCTCCGAGTGGAAAATTCTCTCGGTCATGTGTTGCAAGGACATAAAAAGCTCCACATGTAACCTGCCCAAATGAAATATTTTGTTGACACTGAAGGAATTTTGAGGGAAGTCAACCACATGACTCCTTGTATTATACTCATGGATTCCAGAAACTGAATTCAAAATGAGCAGAAACAAATTTGGGGGGGGGGGGGGGGGGAGGGAGGGGAGGGCAGTATTCGGTATCTGACTTGACAAATAATACAAAAGGGAAATTCACACCAGAAATAATGCAGTATTAGTTGTTCTTACATCATTCCACCACAGCTCCACAAATGTCACTACCAATGAGCTCAACAAATTTTTTTACGAACACAAATCATATCTAGAGTAATTTTGTGACTTCTTCTAAACACACCTTAACCTTTAAAGGCTGATTGAGGTGTTTGCAATTTCAGAGCATGTGCCCAGGCCATATCATCTTCAGGAGATGCTGCTGACAATAAACAAAAGCACCTGGGCAGTGATTTCTATTCAAGTCTTGGTTTGCCTTAACAGGCAGCCCGACTTCGACTTGAAATAACTGTTAAGCTGCTGGACATGTACAGGTTGTAGTCTAGTGAGAACTCAGGACAATTGCCCAGGCCCCGAGGTTTAACGAAACAAATAAAATCAGCCACTTCTTTCATGAAAATGAATCCTTCAACTGCCATCGAGCCTGTAAATGGGTTTATAAATAGTGAATGTAGGAAAATTTGAAAATTCTGACGTTATCGTATTGGTTTGGTTTTTCGGTATACTGCCCATGTCTACTGCACTCCCGCCTGGCAATCAGTTGTCCAACATTTAAACCACTGGACCATTTCACATTGTCAAACAAGTGCACAGCCAGCGGTGGATCAATATACGACCACCTATGAAGAAATTGCGCTTGTGAAGAAATTTTTAGTTGAACAAAAGGTAATTGTACATTCCTGGCTTACGACCCATTAAACTTGAATATATTGTTTTCAAGTTATTGGGTGGAGAATCAAAAGTCACCAAAAATCCTAGATGGTTGCCATGGTGGCCATATTGGACATGCCAGAATGCTGGTTATCGAAAGGAACCATCCTCTAGTCATGACTAATCAACCATAAAAAAACACTATCTGTTGGATGTATTGTTTTCAAGTTATCGCGTGGGCAAACAAAAGTTAATGGATGGATGCATAGAGACAGATGAATGCACGGATGGACATTGATGCTGGTTATCAAAAGGAACCACCCTCTAGTCATGACTAATCAACCATAAAAAAAAACAGTATCTGTTGAATTATCAAATGGACAATCAAAAGTCCCTGAAAATGAAAAAAATTATAGTAATTTATATATTTTTTATACTTACCAATGACCCAGACTTAGCTGGTGCTAACTCTTAAAAATTCAGGGCCAAACACAAATTTTGCACCCCCCAATTCCCCAAATTTGCATAAAAATCCAAAAAATCAATGTCCTATATGGTCCTCCATACTTTTGTCCACTGCACATGCACAGTGTCAAGGAGGTACCGAAATTGGTGCCAAATCTTCATTCTTACAACCAGTGCCTGGTAAATGTTATATAATCAGCAGGGAGGGATGAGTTCCCAACTCATGGGAGGGCCATCCCCGTCTGGGTCATTGGTAAGTATAAAAAATATATAAATTACTATAAATTTTTTCATATTTTTATACTGTACCAATGACCCAGACTTAGCTGGATTATTTATATTTATTTATTTATTGGTGTTTAAGGTCACATACTTATGCACAATGGCTAATCGTGACCGTGACAGTTTTACGGGTGGAGGAAGCCGGAGTACCCGGAGAGAACCACCGAGCAACGACGAGCAGCTGTCAGCTCTCCAACATCGTAACTCTGAACTCTGCACCGCAGCACAGGCGGGGTTAGATTGGTTGAAGACATTCGCACCATCGACGTGCAGTAAGCCTCAGTTCACAGCGTCATCGTGCCCCCATGTAGGCAATCGGGGTGAAGTGTCTTGCCCAAGGACACAACGCGGTTGCCGCAGGTGGGATTCGAACCGAGGACCCCTCGGCTTGCAGCCTGCACCTCTACCAACTGAGCCACCGCGCCCCCACTTAGCTGGATAGAAAAAAGGCTGGAGGGTCTAGGACATAAAGGAAAATCCAATAAGCTCAATTACAAATAAACAGAATTATCCCCCTCAAGGAGAAAAGGAGAAACAGGATTTACATATATCTTTCTTGTTTATACAAAAAAAGAAAGACATATTACCAATCCGTAATTGAGCACAATAACATCAATGATCTCTATTAAAATCCAGTATAACCCATTATCCTAATTTTTTTTAAAGGAAAGCCAATAAATAAAGATAGTCCAGAGAATGAGACTCTTTATACTCATTTAAAAGTGTCCGAGGATTGTATATTAATGCTCGTATGACACGTGACATATACAAATGCTTCACACCGAGCTACACTTTAAAAATATTACATAAATGCGATACCCATTACAAAACCATTTACACTTTAAAACCATCCCAGCACCGACTCGGAATTACTGACTCCAGAGGAGGTATTCCCTTGCTTTTCACTATAAAGCAGGTGATATAAACACCATCCCCCCCCCCCCCCCCCTTCCCCTTGCTCTGGGTCAATCACCCCAGAACGAAGAGGGCAGCAGGACAGAGTCACTGCTGGAACAGAAAGCCTGCATAACTATAGTTGCAACTGTTTAGTGGACGACATTCTGAGCAACAGATAACGGACCTAAACAACGAAGGTCGATAGAAATAGACGCAATATTTCTAAGGTAAACATTTGTGAACGTGGAAGGCTGAGACCAGTATGCAGCCTTCATCAAATCGGTAATAGCAATACTGTTAGCATAAGCCCAAGAAGTAGACAGCGCTCTAACTTCATGCGCTAAAATCTTAAGCACAGACTGATGAGAAGAAGATAATTTTTCACAAGCAGTACGAATAGTCAATTGAACCCACCTGGAAATAGAATGGACCAAGATGTCCCTTCTATTAGGAGCAGAGACAGAAAGAAACGTTTTCGTCCCTTTCTGATAAACTCAGATTTACGTTTTTAAATACGCATAGCTCTAACTGGACATAGCAAAGGCCTATGGCCGTCTGAAGACGGAAGAGCCTTAATAACAATAGGCTCAGGGTACTTATTAGGAGCCTGATTCTTATCCAAAAATCCAGCATTAGTAGTCAAAGTAATAGTATTACCAACACTATGATAGTGAGAATCATCAACAGATAGAGCATGAAGCTCACTAACTCTTCTAGCAGAAGAGAAGGCTAAGAGAAAAGCTGTCTTATAAGATAAGTATTTGAAGTCTACTGTATCCAGGGGTTCAAATGGCGCTTCTTTTAGCTTCAGAAGAACCCAAGCTAAATTCCACTTAGGAATTAAGCTAAGGGTTCTAGGTCTATTTATCGAAAAGTTTTTAACGAACTTAGATAAAGAGACATTAGATCCAATTTGTAAGCTATCATGATGAGCATAAGTATCCGATAGCATAGACCTATAACCCTTAATAGTTATTGGCTGCAGTTTGATCTTGTCAAACAAGTAGACCAAAAAATTAGCAATGTCTGGAATGGAGGGATCATAGATATCAATAGAATGATCCCTACACCAACGAGAGAAAACCTTCCACTTAGCAGTGCAATTTAGCGAAGAGGAGGTCCTCCTAAGTTAGAAATTGCATCCACTTCTCATCCTGTAAATTGCTTGCTGTGCAAGAAGGACCGCACAATGGAAATACGTGAAGGTTGAGACCTTGCGGGTTGTGATGCAGTGTGCACGATTTCCTCTGCGAAAGAAGGTCCTCCCATGGAGGAAGCTTCCGAGGAATGTCCCATAACAGACACCTGAGTAGATTTATCCATGGTCTCTGGACTGACAGAGATGCTACCAACAGAATCCTTCAGTGAGATTGCTTGATTTTTAGCAGCAATATCTGTTGAATCAACGGAGCCGGAGGATACGCGTATCCTATCATTCTGTCCCAAGAGATCGAGAGAGTGTCTACTGCGAACTCTCGAGTATCTGGGCATGGCGACACATACGTCTGCAACTGATTGTTGAGATGCGTCGCAAACAAGTCTATCATCGGACGATCCCATTGGTAGCAGATCTGATTGAATACTTGCTTGTTGAGACCATTGGCCAGGACCCTCTGGGTAGACCTGAATGTGCTAGCTACCAGACTGACTGGCTTCCTCTGTTCCATCCTCCGATCCGTCGTCGCCGGGTCTGCGTGTTCCGAGATTATAGTGCTCGCAACACCCCTTCTCCTCTCCTGGACCGCAACGGACGAACCCGGCACCACATCACCCGATCTACGAGTGATAGCTTCACCGGGCGAGCTAGCTGGCGACAAGGTCGTCAATCCTACCAAGGATCTAGGCACTTGTCGAATTTCCTTGAGCACTTTTGCCACTAGCTCTTCATTTGATTGCGATGATGGCAGCACACTTCCTGAAGACATCATGGAAACATCACCCTGTTCTTGTTCCTCTGAAAAAGAGACTGAAAAACTAAAGTGACCCTGTTGCGAGAGGACAGGCATGGACCTCTCACCACTAACAATATACCGTGAGACACGTCTCCAACGTTTGTCATCCCAATTGGCACACACTGAGCAAGATTATTTATTTATTGTTGTTTAAGGTCACATACTTCTGCACAATGGCTAATCATGACCACAACATTGAGATAAAGTCAAGGTCAGTCAATCGTTTATACCCCATGTTGCCTATTTTAGAGGACTCGCACCCCAAGCATTAGTGACTGGGTCCTATTTTACCAGTGAAACAGAGCTTGTTTACCACAGTAAACAAGCACTGCTTCACTTCCCAGGGTTCCCACGGTGGCGCTGAGCAGGAATTAGTGCAAGTACATAGACTACAGCAAATACAATGAGCATGAGAATCAGAGGAAGACTTCCTCGATTTACAATTTGAACAATATTCTTTCATATTTAAAAAATATTAAACAACCGTAGTACTCGCACTAACCCTTGAAAATACAAAGATACATAATAATAATAATAATATAATCCATTACAAAAATTTCGAAAAATAATTCAAAAGAAAAAATTTTCGAAAAAATTTTGACATGAGCCCAAGTTCCCAAAGGGAACGATGAGCCCAACTGGATCCCCAAAAAGCCTAAGTGTGGACAAAAATTTTAAAACATATCTAAAAATTAATGTTACACTTACGGACAATATTAATGTATCTGGCAATAAGTTGAACCTTACAGAAGACAAGGAATCACTGCAGAAGTAACCGTTGTCAATAAAAACCGGAAACAAGACTCCAGGCACTGAAAATATGGCCCGAAATCAGTAACCAATTTTAAAACACCATCCGATGTAAAACAGAATCTTCCACAGAAGAATCTGCAGTACATAGGATGGTAGAAGCATGACCAAAATGCCTAAACACCCCTAGTGTGAGGACGTAACCATGGGGATAACAGAATAAACATTCTGTAACTATGCTAAAACTCCCAAGAAATTTCAATAAAAAAATTTCAAAAATTATACCAAAAGTATGGGAGATTAGCAAGGCGGGTATCAAGGAAAAGAGAGAGGAAACACTGAACAAACAGTGGAGATTTCATAGCAAGAATGAAACTGGGGAACATGAAATAATTTTACATAAAAATTATAAGTTACAGCCATGAACACATCCTCCCACTGTTTCTTCCTCTCATCCTCTTATTTCGTCCTTGGATCCACCATTTCCTTCGTGATTTTGTGTCTGGCATCATTTTAACTTAGATTATAAGCACAGATATCAGTGAGATGTTACTGATTGACGGGCCAAACAAAGAATGAAGATTTTGCGCCAATTTCAGTACTTCCTTGACACTGCGCAGTGGACAAAAGTATGGAGGACCATATAGGACATTGATTTTTTTGGATTTTGATGCAAATTTTGGAGATTGGGGGGGGGGGGGCAAAATTTGTGTTTGTGTCCAGAATGCTGGATATCGAAAGGAACCATCCTCTAGTCATTATTAATCAACCATAAAAAGTTTATAAATTTATAGTAATTTATATATTTTTTATACTTACCAATGACCCAGACTTAGCTGGTGCTAACTCTAAAATATTTAGGGCCAAACACAAATTTTATCCCCCCAATCCCCAAAATTTGCATCTAAAACCGAAAATTACATGTCCTATATGGTCCTCCATACTTTTACTCCACTGCGCATGCGCAGTGTCAAGGAGGTCTCGAAATTGGTGCAATTATCATTCTTACAACCAGTGCCTGGTAAGCGTTATGTACTCAGTGGGGAGGTATGAGTTCCCAACTCATGGGAGGACCATTCCCGTCTGGGTCATTGGTAAGTATATAAATTACTATAAATTTTTTAACATTTTTATACTGTACCAATGACCCAGACTTAGCTGAATAGTAAAAAGGTTGGAGGGCTTAGGACATAAAGAAAATCTAATAGATTCAACTACATATAACAGAATTATCCCCTCGAGGAGAAAGGAGAAATAGGCTTTACATGCATCTATTTGCATCAAAACGAGAAAGACACAATAATTGAGCACAATAACATCAATGATCTCTATTAACCTCCAGTATAACCCGTTATGCTAATTATTTTTAAAGGAATGACAATAAATAAAGGAAGTCCAGAGAAATGAGACTCTTTATACTCGTTAAAAGTGTCCGAGGGTTGTATATTAACGCCCGTATGACGTGACATACACAAATGCTTCACACCGAGCTACACTTTAAAAATATTACATGGATGAGTAAACATTAGCTTTACACTTTAAAATCATCCCGGTACCGACTGGAATTACTGACTCCAGGGGAGGTATTCCCTTGCTTTTCACAATAAAGCAGGAGACCTAAGGGAACACCCGCACCCCCCCCCCCCCCCCCCTTCCCCTTGCCCTGGATCAAATACTCCAGAGCGAAGAGGGCAGCAGGACAGAGTCACTGCCGGAACCGAAAGCCTACATAACTATAGTTGCAACTGTTTAGTGGACGACATTCTGAGCAACAGATAACGGCCCTAAACAATGCCGATCTCCAGAAATGGACTCAATATTTCTAAGGTACAAATTCGTGAAAGTGGAAGGCTGAAACCAATAAGCAGCCCTCATTAGATCTGTAATAGCAACACTATTAGCGTAAGCCCATGATGTAGAAAGAACTCTTACTTCATGAGCTGAAATCTTAAGCACAGACTGCTGAGTTGAAGATATTATCATAAGCAGTACTGATAGTTAATTGAATCCATCTAGCCATAGAATGGACTGAAATGTGGAGGAAGCTTCCACGGCATATCCCACAACAGACACCTGAGTAGATTAATCCACGGTCTTTGTGGAGATAAAGATGCTACCAACAGAATTTTGCATTGAGATTATTTAACTTGAGCAATATCTGCTGAATCAACGGCGCTGGAGGATACGAATATCCTATTATTCCATCTCACGAGATCAATAGAGCATCTACTGCAAACGCTCGAGGATCCGAACATGGTGACACATACATCTGCAACTGATTGTTGAGATGCGTCGCAAATAAGTCCATCATTGGCCACTCTCATTGGTAGTAAATCTGATTGAATACTCGTTTGTTGAAAGTCCATTCTGATGGCAACAAGCGGCCCCTCCGTGAAAGGGAGTCCGCTAATACGTTCAGACGACCCGGAATATGACGGACCGATAGGAGAACTTGATGTTTTAGTACAAACAGAAGGATTCATTCCATTAACTTGAATAACAGAATGGAATGAGTGCCTCCCTGGTTCCGAAAATACGCTAATACCGTCGAATTGTCAGACAGAATTTGCACATGAGCATTCTGAATAACGTTCATCCAATGACGTAGCGCAAGCCAAAATGACATCATTTCTTGATGTTTATGTGCTTGATTAGGAACTACTAATCCCAAAGACCCTGGCACTTCAAATCCGTTGGGCTCAATGTTGCGTCCCAACCTGTTTGACTGGCATCCGTCAAAACTGTAAAATTCGGATCCAGCAATTGCAGTGGAACCCCCTGAGTTAACCACTGAAAATCTGCCCAAGTCTGAATCTCTTATTCACTTGATTTGACAAGAGGATGTCCATATCGAGCGAAAGAATCTTCACCCTCCAATTCTGGGTCAAAAGAAATTTGGAGAGGACAAGTGCATAGCCTCCCCATCGGAATAAAATCGCGGCAGCTCCGCACAAACCTATCAGTCTCATGAGATCTCTCGCTGAAACCTTGTCTGAGTGAAGACAATAGCGAGCATAACAACTGATTAATTTCGCTCTGGTTAACGGCAGACGAATGAGAATGCCGTGCGTCTCGAAGCTCATCACCCGGTGGGTGAATGACTTGAACGATACCAGATCCGACTTCTCTTCGTTTACTTATGAAACCGAGACGTCGGAGCAATAGAAGCAGATTCTGCACATCGTTCTGAAGCGTTAACTCATTGCCGTACCTCTGAAGAATGTCGTCCAGGTATCGTAGATGAATGAGCTCAGAAATGAGTCATTACCGAGTTCATTATTCGAGTGAAAGCCCAGGGGGCTAGATTCAGACCGAAGCACATTGCTCGGAGCTGATACACGACTCCTATGTTGAGGAAGCAAAGATACATTCTGAACGCCTGATGTACCATGACGTGAAAGTACGCATCTTGAGATCTATGCATGTGGCATAGTCGTACACCCAATACTCGCTCTGACCGATCGGATGGTCTCCATATAGAAGCTTGGAGCCACGATCAGCTTGTTTATCCAGCTCAGATTTATAAGTGGACGGAACAAGCCGTCTGGTTTTGGAACCAGAAAAGGATGGTTGTAGAAACCTGGAAATTCCTGGATTTCTACGATCTCTATCGCGATCATTCCAGAAGAGACTGGACTTCTGATGGAAGCGAGCCTCTTTCCTGCGGACTTGACGGAAGCTGAGTCCATCTTGACTTCGAGTTAACGGAGGTTTTCGTTTGAAGGACAATTTAGTCCTTCCGAAATCACCCCTCAAATCCAAGGGACGTCCATAATCTACTCCCAATTGATTGAGAAACTTAACCGTCTTCCGCTCACTGGAATACGATAGAGGTTAATACCATTACCTCCTGGTCCTGCGAGGTTTGCAGAAGGAGAAACCATGTCCTCCACGGCCCGCACCTCACCCCGTCGACCTAGGGGCGTCTGACCGGATGTCTCGGCCAGTATTACAGCCCATACCTGAGTCGCTACCCTGAAGGTCTCTAGAGTAAGACCTAGAGGATGCATAGGAACCTCTACAGGAACTTCCTTTGGACGTATTCGCCCCAGAAGTGCCTGTCCTACTTTTCTCCACTGAATCCGACTGTATGGAAGCGGATTTGAATAGCAGAGAGTCTGAAGCTTTCTTAGTTATCTGATCATAGATTGCGGAAAGCTTGCCGTCAAAGAGAAACTCTCCGGAGACCGGAGCAACTCTGAGAGAGTTTTTCACCTTACTGTCCACATGGATGCGTGGATGTAGCCAGGGCCGCGTCACGTCTAACCAACTCCATATCGCCACTAACAGGGCGGAGTCATACATGGAGAATGCTACGGCCCTTGAAAGAACTCTTAAAGAGGTTGTACATACTGGAATTCTTTTTCCTTTGAGAAGTAATGATAACGCTCTGGTAAGGTGATCTGCGTACGATAATGCGTCTAAGCTAACCTTGCTAGACGATATTGTCGTTTCCAACATCATGGTTGGAATTGACATAGACGATGGTATAGACAATACTAGGTCTTCGGCCTGGTCGTCTAGACGCAGAGAAACTCTCGGAATGCTCTGTCCCACCGTTTTGAAATTATTCCTTGAATTGATGAAAGGCAGATGTAGAGCATTTGCCGTAAGAAACCGGACCTGCCCGTTTAGGTAGCAAGTTACATACTGCGTCATTCAATAGTTCAAATGTCCATGAGACATTTCTGGACTATGTCAGAAACTGAGGGACGATGTCTCTAAACCGATAAGAATTCTTTGTCCTGTGGCGCTATCAGTCTCTTATCCGGCAACACAGCATTTTGGTCCGGAGGAACAACATCAGATGATAATGCCGGATGCACTCTACGGCAATTATGTTGTTCCTAAAGGGAAAAATACAACTCCTCCATATCCCTTTCGCCATCCTCTCGGACCACTTGTAATTCTTGGTCGTTGTGCCTGAACCTGCAGCGGAACGTACCAACCCAGCTTCCTCGGATAATTCCTGATCCGACAGAGTTACTGTCGGTTGCTGGGATGCTGCGATAATTTGTGCTATCTGTGATAGCATGTCCGTAACGGAGGCCTGTGGAGCTGTGGTCTTACAGGATTTAGCCGCTGGAAGCTCCTTGGACGTTGACTCCTGCATACTTCTTATATGCGAACGTCCGGAGTATGAAGGCCTCGTATCCTTGGCTACCAGATGGCATTACCTGGTCGCAGTAGAATCCCTGGTCGGCGATGTTGGTTGAATATCACTGGTCACATAGCCAAGGTGCGGTCGCGCATGCTGCCGTGAGGATGAGGAAGCCGAAAGAGCAGTCTCTCAGGACTGTCTATATAACGGAGCGTCCCGAGCGGTGGACATATGCTCCGACTGAGGAACGTTTTGTACCACAACATGGGCCCAGATGCAGGGCTCGCCTTGAGTAAAATGGTCGGGGCCTAAAAAAAGTGCCCCACATATTGAGGTCGGGGCCTTTTCAGGGCTGATTTTCCATTTTGTCCATTATTGTTAGTGTTTTTTTGTGGAAAATGTCGGGGCTTGAAAAAAAAGCCCCCAGCAAGTGCTCCTCTGGGCTGATCTCGGGGCCTGGGCTGATCAGCCCCGATTCAAGGCAAGCCATGCAGATGTTGTAGTACGAGAGAGGGACCTCTCTCGCTCGCAGCCCAGATGGACCTGGACGAGCTAGGAACCGGACTAATAGGCTTCCTCCATACCATCCTCGTATCCGTCGTCACTGGGTGTGCACATTGTATTTTATAGTGCTTGCATCACCCAAATCTCCTTCCTGGACCGCAACGGACGAACCTGGTTGCTGAGCCATTCGATGAATGGTCACTACACCGGGCGAGCTAGCGGACGCCAACGCTGTCGATCCTACTTGGGACCTCTTAGGCAATTGACATATCTGCATGAGCACTTTTACCACTAGCTCTTCATTTGACTGTGACGACGGAAGCACACTTTACGAAGACATCACGGTAACATCACCTTGTTCATGTTACTCAATGAGACCTGTGGAGCCGCGGTCCTACGTAATTATCCACTGGAAGCTCCAGGGACATTCATTCCTGCATTTATATAATGTGCGAACGTCCCAACTGGAAAGGCCTCATGTCCTTAGCTAGCAGATGGAGTGACCTGGTCGACGTGTATTCCTTGGTCGGCGAAGCAGGAGCATCAGGGACATTCAATCCTGCATTTATATAATATGCGAACGTCCCCTGGAAATCTGTGGTCAAATAGCCAAGGTGCGGTCATGTGTGTTGACGTGAGGATGAGGAAGCCAATATAACAGCCGCGTCGGACTGTCTATGCAACAGAGCGTCCCGATCGGAGGAGTGGACGTAAGCTCCAACTAACGAACAAACATAAAAAAACATCGCTGCACAGATGTTGATGCAAGAGAGAGGGGGCCTCTCTTGCTCGCGGTCCGGGTAGACCTGGACGAGCTTGCTACCAGACTGACAGGCTTCCTCCATACTATCCTCAGATCCGTCGTTGCTGGGTGTGCACATTTGATGTTTTATAGTGCTCACATCATCCAATCTGCTTCCCTGGACCGCAACAGACGAACACGGATGCCAATCCATTCAACACCGAGCGGACTAGCGGATGACCAATGCCTTCGATCCTACGAGGGAACTCTTCAGCAATTGTCGTAATACCTTGAGCACTTTCCGCTAGCCCTAATATTGCAACGACGGAGACACACTTGCTGAAGACATCACGGAAACATCACTCTGAATTGTGAATAAGAAACTGATAAAGTAGAGTGACCCTGCGGAGAGAGAACCGGAATGGACCCCTCACCGCTAACAAAATACCGTGACACACGTCTCCAACATTGTCATTCCAATCAACACACACAGAGCAAGAATTAGTGCGAATACATTGACTATAAGAAACACAATGAACCTGAGAATTAGAGGAAGATATCCTGGCATTACAATTTGAACAATATTTTTTCATCAAGAAAAACTATACACAGTTATATTACTCACACTAACCCTTGAAACAAAGATACATAATATAATATAATCCATTATAACATTTCGAAAGAAAATAATTTCAAAAAAAAAAATTTGAAAAATAATTCAAAAGAAAAAATTTTGACATGAGCCCAGGTTCCCAATGGGAACAATGAGCCCAAATGGATCCCAAAAAAGCCTAAGTGTGGACAAAAATTTTGAAACCATTTCAAAAAATTAATGTAACACTTACGGACAATATTAATGTATCTTGCTATGAACTGAACTAAGCAGAGAACAAGTAACCACTATCAGAAGTAACCGTTGTCAACACAAACAAAAAGTGTACACAAACTGGAAACATGACTCCAGGCACTGATAAACATGGCCGAAATCAGTTACCAATTTAAACACTATCTGATGCAAAACAGAGACTTCCAGAGAAGAAACTGCAGAACGTCAGATGGTAGATGCAGACCAAAACACCTAAACACCCAAGGGTGAGGACGTAAACATGGGGAAAAAACAGAATATTATTCTGTTACCAAGCCAAAACTCCCAAGAAATTTTAGTAATGAACATTACAAAAAATATGCCAAAAGCATGGGAAAATTGCTAGGGGGTAATAAAGGAAAGGGAGAGAGGAAACACTGATCAAACAATGGAACATTCATAGCAAGAATGACCACAACAGGGACATGCCTCGAAAATAGGTAACATGGAATAATTTCGTAAAAAAATTATAAGTTACAGCCCTGAACATTTCCTTCCACTGTTTCTTCCTCTCCTCCTTCTATTTCCTCCTTATATCCACCATTTCTCTCATAATTATGTGCCTGGCATCATTTAAACTGAGATTTACAAGCACAAATATCAGTGAGATGTTTCTGAATTGAGGGCCAAACAAAGAATGATAATTGTGCCAATTTCGAGACCTCCTTGACACTGCGAATGTACAGTGGAGTAAAAGTATGGAGGACCATATAGGACATGTAATTTTCGGTTTTAGATGCAAATTTTGGGGATTGGGGGATAAAATTTGTGTTTGGCCCTAAATGTTTTAGCGTTAGCACCAGCTAAGTCTGGGTCATTGGTACAGTATAAAAATAAACAGTATCTGTTGGATGTATTGTTTTCAAGTAATCGCATGGACAAACAAACGCTAATGGATAGATGGATGGACAGACAGACAGACATTGTCAAACCATAATACGGCCCAATCATATGAGCAGCCATATAAAAATGGAAGCTGGAATCCCGCTTACTGGACAATGTTCTCATGATTACTTGGTCCATTTTCCTTATGGCAGCTACATGAAAGCGTGAAACATGCTGCATACAGTACAACGAAGTGCTGTGGTTGGCCACAGATGAAGATTGCCATGGGCCTGTGTGTGTAAATTGAAAAACGCAATCATGTTTCCAAAGAATTTGGAATATTGATGTGTGATCCCAGGCTACAATGCAAACTGTTGGCAATCCTGCCTGACAATCAAAGTCCAACACCTAAACCATTGGACAATTGCCAACCATAAAAAAATGATTATTTGGTCCACTTTCCTTACAACAGCAACATTAAAGTGTGACCAATATCAGTAAGTATTTCAAACTTGTGGTTGGATAGGCAGACCAAGTTATAAAAGGGTGCAAACACACACACTCATATATATGTCACTAACGAATATGTGCCTTAATGGCATAGTAGGAATGATATACACAAAACTATGCTTGGAGCTAATGTACCCCTACATTGAGAATTAAGGCATTTGTCTTCTCTATGTCCAGAAAAGTTCACATTTTGTGGATCTGCATTTAAAAATTTCCAAAGCAATATTTTGGCCCAAGGGTAAAATAGGTTTAACCCATTGATCCCTTGTTTCCTGGAATGGTATCGCCTTTGTGTACACTTACAGTGAGATGGGTCAGTCCGATATCAATTTACAGGGAGGCAGGCTTGGGGTGAATACTTTGTAAATGTATTCGAATACGAATACGAATACTTTGAAATTTCATGAATACGAATACAAATACACAAATTTTCAAATGTATTTGAATACGAATACAAATACATTACAATGTATTCATGAATACATTTTTGAATACTTCAATACTTTTTAAATTAGAAGTATTTATAGCAAGGCCTTTAAGTTTCTTGTTTGTTGGGTTAAAAGTCATTTTTAAACTGATGGTCCTTTAGCTGAAGCTTTAATTGTGCTTACCATGCTTTGTTGGAAAACTAAAGTAATTACCTGACGGGAAATCCACTCTATGGGTGTCATAGTAATTAGACTACTCTCTATGGACAACACATCACAAAATGTGAGTGGATTGATTACCTCTAAAAAATGACAGACTGGCGTTTCCTCCTGAACGTTAAGTATCAATTGCAATGATACCACATAAGAAGGACTAGCAAAGTTTTAGCCAATGCACTTCATGGTTAAACCTGGAGGTCTGTTGGCTGAAAGTTTGCTAACAGCAGTAGTATTTTCTTTATAATATTTACATGCTTTCACCAATTATAATTAGACATACTGAGCTGTACAAAGGTGACCTTAAACAGGAATAAATAAATATGTGTTTTCACTGTGAAATAATGGATAAATAGAAAAACTTTAAATAAATCCAAAAAATTTAGAATATAATATCATTGAATAACTGAGTTGTGTCCAATAACACAAGTTTTTTTGTTTCATTTTTATTGTCCATGTTTTCAACAATTTAAAAAGCCATGGGGATATGTGGCCATTTTTACATAAATAGGTTGTATTGCGACAAGTTAATTGATAATTAAGTCTATTGTCTGCTTCCAGTGCATAAATTTCAGACAAGGTGTTTGGTGGTATATAAATAATATCAGGGATTATTATTAAGTCTTTGTCCTCACCCGAGGGTTCAACCGACATCAGTCAAAGAGACCATCACGCCACAACCGGTGACACCTGCTGAGTACCTGAACCTGTTCCTCCTTCAACATGAGTAGACATGTGGAAATTAGTCATTTACAGTCACTGAGGGTTGAAAGGGGCTTGTTCCCCATACCGTCCCTGCGCGCCTTCGGCGTGTTAAACCATTACATTCGAATTAAGTCTTTAATATTGATATGAGGTGTGAATTTGTTGTCTGGAGTACATGGGACTGATCTGTGAAAACCTTTTATTCAGTATATGGTTCTTTAATTCCAAAATATAGAAAGTATTCAAAAAGTATTCATGAATACAGCTCAAATTTTAATGTATTTGAATACGAATACATGTATTCATAACATTCAGTGAATACTGAATACATGTGAATAGTTGATAAACTGTATTCGAATACGACTGAATACGAATACTGAATACGAATACCCCAACCCTGCAGGGAGGATAAAATAATAACTGCAGTCTGCAGCCGTCTGGCTGCAGACTGCAGTTATTATTTTATCACCAATGCCCTGTGTCTAGACCTCTTATAATGAGATAAAAATGGGACAAAAGTATGCCTTATGAGTTCAAAGGATTAAATTATGAAGCAAAAAAAAAAAACGATTGGTTTATACTGATAGATTGGACCTTTATTGGTAGCAGTTGTGACAACATTTATTAGAATCCTTCTTGCAAACTATCATAATATTCAACAAATATCAACTGTATTTTGCAAACAATTCAACCATTTTCCTCTCCTTAAAGAGGGGTATAACTTTCAGTGCTTGTTCAATCAGAATGACTGCTGCTGCTGATAGGCACAAGCATAACTACACCTGCCATCTAACAAGTGTCACTGCAGAGAAAAGTTAAAAAATTTATAGTAATTTATATATTTTTTATACTTACCAATGACCCAGACTTAGCTGGTGCTAACTCCAACAAAACCAGGGCCAAACACAAATTTTGCCCCCCAATCCCCAAAATTTGCATCCAAAACAAAAAGAAATCATGTCCTAAAGGACCTCCATAGTACGCCTCTACTGCGCATGCGCAGTGACGCAGTCGTCCCGAAATTGGCGCCAATTATCATTCTTACTGGCAGTGCCTGGTCAGCGCTATGTACTCAGCGGGGAGGCAAGAGTTCCCAACTCCAGGGAGGGCCATCCCCGTCTGGGTCATTGGTAAGTATAAAAAATATATAAATTACTATAAATTTTTTAACATTTTTATACTGTACCAATGACCCAGACTTAGCTGAATAGTAAACAGGCTGGAGGGCCTAGGACATAGAGGAAAATCCAATAAGCTCAATTATATAGTAAAGAGGTAACCCCTTAAGGAGAAAAGGAGTATTAGGCTTTGCATGTATCTTTCTTATTTAATATTAAATTAGAAAGATACACTACCCTTAATAATTGAGCACAATAACATTCATGTTCTCTATTAACATCCAGTATAACCCTTATACTAATTATTTTTAAAGCAAGCCAATAAATAAAGTAGTCCAGAGAATTGAGACTCTTTATAATCATTTAAAAGTGTCCGAGTATTGTATATTAAAGCCCGTTTGACACTTGACATATACAAATGCTTCACACCGAGCTACACTTTAAAAATAAGACATGAATGAAATTAAACATTAATATTACACTTTAAAACCATCCCGGAAGCGACTCAGAAATACTGACTTGGAGGAGGCATTCCCTTGCTTTTCACTATAAAGCAGGTGACCTAAGGGAACACCCGCCCCCCCCCCCCCCCCCTTCCCCTTGCCCTGGGTCAAATAGCCCAGAGCGAAGAGGGCAGCCGGACGGAGTCACTGCCGGAACAGAAAGCCTGCATAACTATAGTTGCAACCGTTTAGTGGACGACATTCTGAGCAACAGATAACGGACCTAAACAATGCAGGTCTCCAGAAATGGACTCAATATTTCTGAGATAAAAATTCGTAAATGTGGATGGCTGAGACCAATAAGCAGCCTTCATTAAATCTGTAATAGCAACACTATTAGCATAAGCCCAGGAAGTAGAAAGAGCTCTTACTTCATGAGCAGAAATCTTAAGCACAGACTGCTGAGAAGAAGATAAATCTTCATAAGCAGTACGGATAGTTAACTGAATCCATCTAGCAATAGAATGGACTGAAATGTCCTTTCTATTAGGCATCAAAGACAGAAAGAAACGTTTCCGTCCCTTTCTGATAAACTGAGATCTCTGTTTATAGATACGTAGTGCTCTAACAGGACAGAGTAAAGGCCTACGCCCGTCTGAAGACGGAAGAGCCTTAATAACAATAGGTTCCGGATATTTGTTAGGAGCCTGATTCTTAACTAAAAAACCCACATTAGTAGTGAAGGTGATAGTGTTCCCAACACTACGATAATGAGAATCATCCACCGATAGTGCATGAAGCTCACTGACTCTTCTGGCAGAAGAGAAAGCTAAGAGAAAAGCTGTCTTATAAGATAAGAATTTGAAATCTACTGTCCCAAGAGGTTCAAATGGCTTTTCCTTCAATTTAAGGAGAACCCAAGCTAAATTCCACTTAGGAATTAATCTAAGAGTTCTGGGTCTATTTATCGAAAAGTTTCTAACCAATTTCGATAAAGAGACATTAGATCCAATTTGTAAACTATCATGATGTGCATAGGTATCAGATAACATAGATCTATAACCCTTTATAGTAACAGGCTGCAGTTTAATTTCGTCAAACAAGTATACTAGAAAGTTTGCAATGTCTGGTATAGAGGGATCAAATATATCTACAGAATGATCCCTACACCAACGACGAAAAACCTTCCACTTAGCCGCATAGTTTAGCGAAGAGGAGGTCCTCCTACAGTTAGAAATCGCGTCCACTGCTCGTCCTGTAAAGTGCTTGCCATGCAAGAAGGACCGCAGAACGGAAAAACGTGAAGGTTGAGACCTTGCGGGTTGTGATGGAGTTGGCGCGATTTCCCCTGCGAAAGAAGATCCTCTCGTGGAGGAAGCTTCCGCGGTAGGTCCCACAACAGACACCTGAGTAGATTTATCCACGGTCTCTGTGGCGACAGAGATGCTACCAACAGAATCTTGCATTGAGATTGTTTTATCTTTAGCAATACTTGTTGAATTAACGGCGCTGGAGGATACGCATATCCTATCATTCCGTCCCAAGGGATCGACAGAGCGTCTACTGCAAATGCTGTTGGATCCGGACACGGGGACACATACGTCTGCAACTGATTGTTGAGATGTGTCGCAAATAAGTCTATCATTGGCCGTTCCCATTGGTAGCAAATCTGATTGAATACTTGTTTGTTGAGAGTCCACTCCGACGGCAACAAGCGACCCTTTCGTGAAAGGGAGTCTGCTAGCACATTCAGACGACCCGGTATGTGACGGACCGAAAGAAGAACGTGATGTTCTAATGCAAACAGAAGGATTCTTTCCGTTAGATTGAACAACGGAACTGAATGAGTGCCTCCCTGATTCCGTATATACGCCACTACTGTCGTATTGTCGGATAGGATTTGGACATGAGCATCGTGAATAATGTCCATCCAGTGACGTAACGCAAGCCAAATTGACATCATTTCCTTGATGTTTATGTGCTTGCACAGGAATTGCGGATCCCAAAGACCCTGGCATCTCGAATCCGTTGGGATTAATGATGCACCCCAACCTGTTTGACTGGCATCCGTCATAACGGTAAAACTCGGATCCGGCAACTGCAGCGGAACTCCTTGAGTTAACCACTGAATGTTTGCCCAAGTCTGAATCTCTTGTTTCACTTCATCTGACAAGAGAACGTCTACATCGAGCGAATGAATTTTCACACTCCAATTCTGAGTCAGGAAAATTTGAAGAGGATGTGTGCGTAGCCGCCCCATCGGAATGAGATCCGCGGCGGCTCCGCACAGACCTATCAGTCTCATAAATTCTCTCGCCGTGACTTTGTCTGCGTGCAGACAATAGCGAGCGTAACAACTGACTAATTTCGCTCTGGTTAACGGCAGACGAACGAGATTGTTGTGCGTCTCGAAGCTCATTCCCAGATGAGTGAATGACTTGGACGGCACCAGATCCGACTTCTCCTCGTTTACTATAAAACCGAGACGTCGGAGCAATAGAAGAAGATTCTGAACATCGTTCTGAAGCGTTAACTCGTTGCCGTACCTCTGAAGAATGTCGTCCAGGTAGGCCGACGTTACCGCAGACGAATGAGCTCGGAAGTAGATCATTACCGAGTTCATTACCCGAGTGAAAGCCCAGGGTGCTAGATTCAATCCGAAGCACATGGCCCGGAACTGATACACCACTCCTAGGACTGCGAAGCGTAGATACTTTCGAAATGTCGGATGTACCATGACGTGAAAGTACGCATCTTTGAGATCTATTCTCGTTGCATAATCGTTCACCCGAATACTCGCTCTGACCGATCGAATCGTCTCCATATAAAACTTCGCAGCGACGATCAGCTTGTTTATCCAGCTCAAATCTATGACTGGACGGAACGAGCCGTCTGGTTTCGGAACCAGAAACAGATGGCTGTAGAATCCCAGAGATTCCTGGTTTTCTACGACCTCTACCGCGTTCTTCATTAAAAGAGACTGCACCTCTAATAACAGAGCGTCTCTCTTCTGTGGATTTGACGGAAGATGAGTCCACTTTGGACTTCGAGTTAATGGAGGCTTTCGTTTGAAGGATATCTTTAGACCTTCCGAAGTCACTCCTCTCACCCAAGGGTCGTCCGTAATCGACGCCCACTCTTGTGAAAAACTCGACAACCTTCCGCCAACCGGAACGCGATAGAGGTTTAAGCCATCACCTCCTGGACCTGCGAGGCCTGCGGTAGGAGAAACCACGTCTTCCACGACCCGCACCTCGCCTCGTCGACCTCGGGGCGTCCGACCGATTGTCCCGGCCTGAAGGACGTCCCGAACGAGAGTCGCTATCCTGACGGTCTCTCGAATAAGACCAAGAGGACGCACCGGAACCCCTATAGGAACCTCTCTTGGGCGCATTAGACCCAGAAGTGCCTGTCTTATTCGTGTCTGCTGTATCCGACTTTTTAGGAGCCGATCTGAACAACAGAGAATCATTAGCTTTCTTTTTAATTTTATCATAAATAGCGGAAAGCTTGCCGTCAAAGAGAAGTTCTCCTGAGACCGAAGCGACTCTAAGAGAGTTCTTCACCTTAGAATCCACTAGTGTGGATGTAGCTAGGGCTGCGTCACGTCTAACCAACTCCAGATTTGCCACTGAAAGGGCGGAGTTACACGTGGAATAAGCTACTGCCCTTGAAAGAAGTCTTAAGGAGGATTGTATATCCTGAAACTCTTCCCCTTGAAGGCGCAGTGATAACGCCTTAGTAAGGTGATCTGCATAAGATAAGGCATCTAAATTGGCTCTGTTAGACGCAATAGCTGTTTCCAACACCGCGGTTGGAATAGAAGCTGACGACGGTAATGATAGCTCTAAGTCTTCCGCCTCGTCGTCCATACGCAGAGAAACTCTCGGTATACCCTGTCCTGCCATATCGAATTTATTCCTTGCATTAATGAAAGGCAGGTTAAGAGTATTAGCGGACAAGAAACCTGCTTTCCCCGTCCTGGAAGCAAGTTTAAATATAGCGTCGTTCAATAATTCAAATGTTCTTGCAACATTATTGGACTGCGACGGAAACTCGGGAGCGATGTCCCTGAACCGCTCAAAAAATTCAGAGTCCAATGACGCTATAATTCTCTTGTCCGGAAGCGCAGCAGTCTGGCCCGACGGAACAACTTGAGGGAGAAAGTGCCGGATGAAGTCCACGGCAGCTTTATGTTGTTCCGAAAGGGATAGCTCCAATTCATCCGTATCCCTTTCACCATCCGGTCGGACCTCCCGATGTTCCCGGTCGTCCGCCCCCGATGCTTCGGCGGAGCGTACCGACCCAGTGCCGTCGGATAATTCTCGATCCGACACCGTTTCTGTCGGCTGCTGGGATGCTGCGATAAGCTGTGCTATCTGCACAAGAATGTCCGACGTCGAGACCTGCGGAGGCGCAGTCTTTCGCTGCTTCGCCGAGGGCAGCTCCGCATCAGATGGCTCCCGCATACTTTTCCTATGCGAACGTCCGGAGTCCATCGGTCTCGAATCCCTGGCTGCCGGATGGTGTGACCTGGTCGCCGAAGAATCCTTCATCGGCGAAGCTGGTAAAATATCGGAGGTCACGCAGCCAAGGTGCGGTCGTGTGCGCTGACGAGAAGAGGAAGCCTTAACAGTCTCTGCGGACTGCTTATACAACGGAGCGTCCCGAGCGACGGACGTATGCTCCGCTAAAGACACATTTTGTACCACAACATCTGGTCCCAGATGTTGTTGTACGAGAGAGGGACCTCTCTCGCTCGCGGCCCGGCTGGACCTGGACGAACTAGGAACCGGACTAAAAGGCTTCCTCCGTTCTCGTTTACTATCCGCCGTCACTGGGTGTGCATCTATTATGTTTATAGTGCTCGCATCACCCAAAATTTCCTCTTGGACCGCATCGGACGAACCCGGCTGCCGAACCATTCGGTGAATGGAGGCTACACCGGGCGAGCTAGCGGACGACATTTGTCTAATCTCCATGAGCACTTTTGCCGCTAGCTCTGAATTCATTTGTGACGACGGACGCACACTTGAAGAAGATAACATGGAAACATCACCCTGTTCTGGTTCCTCTGAAATAGAAACTGAGAGAGTAGAGTGACCTTGTGGAGAAAGAGCCGGCATCGTTCTTTCTCCAGAAACAACATATCGTGACACACGTTTCCAATGTTTCTCATCCCAATGTTCACATATAGGACAGGGATTAATGCGAGAACACTGACTACAATTAATACAATGATCATGAAAGTCAGAGGAAGATTTCTTCCTATTACAATTTGAACAATGTCCCTTCATTGTGAAAGAACAACAATAAGTCCTAGTTACTCGCAAAAACCCCTGACACAAAGATACATAATAACATGATCCATTAATAAATGAAAAAACAATTGCAAAACAAAATAATTTTGAAAAAATATTTTTTCAGAGAAGCCCAAGTTGCTGAAAAGTAACGTTGAGCCCCGATGGATCCGATGGCAAAGTGTGGTCAAAAATTTTAAATTTATATAAAATAATTAATGAGACACTTTCGGATAATATAAATGTATCTTATAATGAGATAAACTACCACAAAGGCAAACAGCCCCCCTCAAAAAAGGCTGTTGCCAATGAAAACAAACAGTGTAAACACACTAGAAAACATGACTCCAGGCACTGAAAAAACTGGCCCGGAATCAGTCATCAATTACACTCTATCTGATGCAAAACAGAGACTCCCAGGGGAGAATCTGTAGAACATCAGATGGAAGATGCAGAACACAAACGTTATACACCCATGGGTGAAAACGTAACTATGGGGAAAATAACAGAAAACATTCTGTAACCAAGCAACTCTCCCAGGAAATTTTAGAAATGAAACTTCTCAAAAATATGCCAAAAGCATGGGAGAATTGCCAGGGGGGACTTTAGAAGGCTAGGGGAGAGGAAACACTGAATAAGCAGTGCAACAATTAGCAAGAATGACAACAAGAGGCCCATGCCTCGAAAATAGGCAACTTAACATAATTTCATCAAAAAATTTTAAGTACAGCCCTGATTATTTTTTGCCACTTCTTTTTCCTCTCCTCCTTCTATCCTCCTTAGAATCACATTTTCTCCAAAAATTACGTGTCTGGCATCCTTTAAACTGAGATTTACAAGCACAAAGATCAGTGAGATGTTGACTGATGAAGGGCCAAACAGAGAATGAAAATTGGCGCCAATTTCGGGACGACTGCGTCACTGCGCATGCGCAGTAGAGGCGTACTATGGAGGTCCTTTAGGACATGATTTCTTTTTGTTTTGGATGCAAATTTTGGGGATTGGGGGGCAAAATTTGTGTTTGGCTCTGGTTTTGTTGGAGTTAGCACCAGCTAAGTCTGGGTCATTGGTACAGTATAAAAATAAGGAATTTTCTTGCCAACCTTAACTCAGTTTGACTAACTCTGTACAACAGAGAAATGGTCTTCAGTTGTAATTGTTTCTCACAGTAAATGGATTGACTTCCTTCAATGTCTCATTGTTAATAATTTCTGCTAAAGTATCTTGTGTTAACATTCACAATGTAGCAAGTATCCTCACAAAAGATATGAAAACCACAACAACAGTCTGACCAACACCCCATACTAAAGCATAGAACGGCATCAAGGTTATATCAGATGCCCTGTACACACCTGCAACAGCAGCACCTAAAATAAAACAGAGGGAATATTAATGAAAGTGTCAATGATACTGCAGCTCAAATTGTCCAAGAATGGACTGAACTAAATAGAAAGATCCAGTAATGCCTAGTCATTCACTCAAGTTTCTACAGAAAAGACATCACACCAAAGCTACATATGAAATCTAAAAAAAAATTGGGTGAGGAATGTGGCCTGTTGGGTGTACATATGGGATTGTTGACAATTTTTATGCCAAATACAAGAAGGCCACTGGTGGCCATGTTTTTTTATGCAAATTCAGGAAAGTTAAAAAATTTATAGTAATTTATATATTTTTTATACTTACCAATGACCCAGACTTAGCTGGTGCTAACTCCAACAAAACCAGGGCCAAACACAAATTTTGCCCCCCAATCCCCAAAATTTGCATCCAAAACAAAAAGAAATCATGTCCTAAAGGACCTCCATAGTACGCCTCTACTGTGCATGCGCAGTGACGCAGTCGTCCCGAAATTGGCGCCAATTATCATTCTTACTGGCAGTGCCTGGTCAGCGCTATGTACTCAGCGGGGAGGCAAGAGTTCCCAACTCAGGGAGGGCCATCCCCGTCTGGGTCATTGGTAAGTATAAAAAATATATAAATTACTATAAATTTTTTAACATTTTTATACTGTACCAATGACCCAGACTTAGCTGAATAGTAAACAGGCTGGAGGGCCTAGGACATAGAGGAAAATCCAATAAGCTCAATTATAAATAAAGAGGTAACCCCTTAAGGAGAAAAGGAGTATTAGGCTTTACATGTATCTTTCTTATTTAATATTAAATTAGAAAGATACACTACCCTTAATAATTGAGCACAATAACATTCATGTTCTCTATTAACATCCAGTATAACCCTTATACTAATTATTTTTAAAGCAAGCCAATAAATAAAGTAGTCCAGAGAATTGAGACTCTTTATAATCATTTAAAAGTGTCCGAGTATTGTATATTAAAGCCCGTTTGACACTTGACATATACAAATGCTTCACACCGAGCTACACTTTAAAAATAAGACATGAATGAAATTAAACATTAATATTACACTTTAAAACCATCCCGGAAGCGACTCAGAAATACTGTCTTGGAGGAGGCATTCCCTTGCTTTTCACTATAAAGCAGGTGACCTAAGGGAACACCCTCCCCCCCCCCCCCCCTTCCCCTTGCCCTGGGTCAAATAGCCCAGAGCGAAGAGGGCAGCCGGACGGAGTCACTGCCGGAACAGAAAGCCTGCATAACTATAGTTGCAACTGTTTAGTGGACGACGTTCTGAGCAACAGATAACGGACCTAAACAATGCAGGTCTCCAGAAATGGACTCAATATTTCTGAGATAAAAATTAGTAAATGTGGATGGCTGAGACCAATAAGCAGCCTTCATTAAATCTGTAATAGCAACACTATTAGCATAAGCCCAGGAAGTAGAAAGAGCTCTTACTTCATGAGCAGAAATCTTAGGCACAGACTGCTGAGAAGAAAATAAATCTTCATAAGCAGTACGGATAGTTAACTGAATCCATCTAGCAATAGAATGGACTGAAATGTCCTTTCTATTAGGCATCAAAGACAGAAAGAAACGTTTCCGTCCCTTTCTGATGAACTGAGATCTCTGTTTATAGATACGTAGTGCTCTAACAGGACAGAGTAAAGGCCTACGCCCGTCTGAAGACGGAAGAGCCTTAATAACAATAGGTTCCGGATATTTATTAGGAGCCTGATTCTTAGCTAAAAAACCCACATTAGTAGTGAAGGTGATAGTGTTCCCAACACTACGATAATGAGAATCATCCACCGATAGTGCATGAAGCTCACTGACTCTTCTGGCAGAAGAGAAAGCTAAGAGAAAAGCTGTCTTATAAGATAAGAATTTAAAATCTACTGTCCCAAGAGGTTCAAATGGCTTTTCCTTCAATTTAAGGAGAACCCAAGCTAAATTCCACTTAGGAATTAATCTAAGAGTTCTAGGTCTATTTATCGAAAAGTTTCGAACCAATTTCGATAAAGAGACATTAGATCCAATTTGTAAACTATCATGATGTGCATAGGTATCAGATAACATAGATCTATAACCCTTTATAGTAACAGGCTGCAGTTTGATTTCGTCAAACAAGTATACTAGAAAGTTTGCAATGTCTGGTATAGAAGGATCAAATATATCTACAGAATGATCCCTACACCAACGACGGAAAACCTTCCACTTAGCCGCATAGTTTAGCGAAGAGGAGGTCCTCCTACAGTTAGAAATCGCGTCCACTGCTCGTCCTGTAAAGTGCTTGCCATGCAAGAAGGACCGCACAACGGAAAAACGTGAAGGTTGAGACCTTGCGGGTTGTGATGGAGTTGGCGCGATTTCCCCTGCGAAAGAAGATCCTCTCGTGGAGGAAGCTTCCGCGGTAGGTCCCACAACAGACACCTGAGTAGATTTATCCACGGTCTCTGTGGCGACAGAGATGCTACCAACAGAATCTTGCATTGAGATTGTTTTATCTTTAGCAATACTTGTTGAATTAACGGCGCTGGAGGATACGCATACCCTATCATTCCGTCCCAAGGGATCGACAGAGCGTCTACTGCAAATGCTCTTGGATCCGGACACGGGGACACATACGTCTGCAACTGATTGTTGAGATGTGTCGCAAATAAGTCTATCATTGGCCGTTCCCATTGGTAGCAAATCTGATTGAATACTTGTTTGTTGAGAGTCCACTCCGACGGCAACAAGCGACCCTTTCGTGAAAGGGAGTCTGCTAGCACATTCAGACGACCCGGTATGTGACGGACCGAAAGAAGAACGTGATGTTCCAACGCAAACAGAAGGATTCTTTCCGTTAGATTGAACAATGGAACTGAATGAGTGCCTCCCTGATTCCGTATATACGCCACTACTGTCGTATTGTCGGATAGGATTTGGACATGAGCATCGTGAATAATGTCCATCCAGTGACGTAACGCAAGCCAAATTGACATCATTTCCTTGATGTTTATGTGCTTGCACAGGAATTGCGGATCCCAAAGACCCTGGCATCTCGAATCCGTTGGGATTAATGATGCACCCCAACCTGTTTGACTGGCATCCGTCATAATGGTAAAACTCGGATCCGGCAACTGCAGCGGAACTCCTTGAGTTAACCACTGAATGTTTGCCCAAGTCTGAATCTCTTGTTTCACTTGATCTGACAAGAGAACGTCTACATCGAGCGAATGAATTTTCACACTCCAATTCTGAGTCAGGAAAATTTGAAGAGGACGTGTGCGTAGCCGCCCCATCGGAATGAGATCCGCGGCGGCTCCGCACAGACCTATCAGTCTCATAAATTCTCTCGCCGTGACTTTGTCTGCATGCAGACAATAGCGAGCGTAACAACTGACTAATTTCGCTCTGGTTAACGGCAGACGAACGAGATTGTTGTGCGTCTCGAAGCTCATTCCCAGATGAGTGAATGACTTGGACGGCACCAGATCCGACTTCTCCTCGTTTACTATGAAACCGAGACGTCGGAGCAATAGAAGAAGATTCTGAACATCGTTCTGAAGCGTTAACTCGTTGCCGTACCTCTGAAGAATGTCGTCCAGGTAGGCCGACGTTACCGCAGACGAATGAGCTCGGAAGTAGATCATTACCGAGTTCATTACCCGAGTGAAAGCCCAGGGTGCTAGATTCAATCCGAAGCACATCGCCCGGAACTGATACACCACTCCTAGGACTGCGAAGCGTAGATACTTTCAGAATGTCGGATGTACCATGACGTGAAAGTACGCATCCTTGAGATCTATGCTCGTTGCATAATCGTTCACCCGAATACTCGCTCTGACCGATCGAATCGTCTCCATATAAAACTTCGGAGCGACGATCAGCTTGTTTATCCAGCTCAAATTTATGACTGGACGGAACGAGCCGTCTGGTTTCGGAACCAGAAACAGATGGCTGTAGAATCCCAGCGATTCCTGGTTTTCTACGACCTCTACCGCGTTCTTCATTAAAAGAGACTGCACCTCTGATAACAGAGCGTCTCTTTTCTGTGGATTTGACGGAAGATGAGTCCACTTTGGACTTCGAGTTAATGGAGGCTTTCGTTTGAAGGATATCTTTAGACCTTCCGAAGTCACTCCTCTCACCCACGGGTCGTCCGTAATCGACGCCCACTCTTGTGAAAAACTCGACAACCTTCCGCCAACCGGAACGCGATAGAGGTTTAAGCCATCACCTCCTGGACCTGCGAGGCCTGCGGTAGGAGAAACCACGTCTTCCACGACCCGCACCTCGCCTCGTCGACCTCGGGGCGTCCGACCGATTGTCCCGGCCTGAAGGACGTCCCGAACGAGAGTCGATATCCTGACGGTCTCTCGAATAAGACCAAGAGGACGCACCGGAACCTCTATAGGAACCTCTCTTGGGCGCATTAGACCCAGAAGTGCCCGCCTTATTCGTGTCTGCTGTATCCGACCTTTTAGGAGCGGATCTGAACAACAGAGAATCATTAGCTTTCTTTTTAATATTATCATAAATAGCGGAAAGCTTGCCGTCAAAGAGAAGTTCTCCTGAGACCGAAGCGACTCTAAGAGAGTTCTTCACCTTAGAATCCACTAGTGTGGATGTAGCCAGGGCTGCGTCACGTCTAACCAACTCCAGATTAGCCACTGAAAGGGCGGAGTTACACGTGGAATAAGCTACTGCCCTTGAAAGAAGTCTTAAAGAGGATTGTATATCCTGAAACTCTTCCCCTTGAAGGCGCAGTGATAACGCCTTAGTAAGGTGATCTGCGTAAGATAAGGCATCTAAATTGGCTCTGTTAGACGCAATAGCTGTTTCCAACACCGCGGTTGGAATAGAAGCTGACGACGGTAATGATAGCTCTAAGTCTTCCGCCTCGTCGTCCATACGCAGAGGAACTCTCGGTATACCCTGTCCTGCCGTGTCGAATTTATTCCTTGCATTAATGAAAGGCAGGTTGAGAGTATTTGCGGACAAGAAACCTGCTTTCCCCATCCTGGAAGCAAGTTTAAATATAGCGTCGTTCAATAATTCAAATGTTCTTGCAACATTATTGGACTGCGACGGAAACTCGGGAGCGATGTCCCTGAACCGCTCAAAAAATTCAGAGTCCAATGACGCTATAATTCTCTTGTCCGGAAGCGCAGCAGTCTGGCCCGACGGAACAACTTGAGGGAGAAAGTGCCGGATGAAGTCCACGGCAGCTTTATGTTGTTCCGAAAGGGATAGCTCCAATTCATCCGTATCCCTTTCACCATCCGGTCGGACCTCCCGATGTTCCCGGTCGTCCGCCCCCGATGCTTCGGCGGAGCGTACCGACTCAGCGCCGTCAGATAATTCTCGATCCGACACCGTTTCTGTCGGCTGCTGGGATGCTGCGATAAGCTGTGCTATCTGCACTAGAATGTCCGACGTCGAGACCTGCGGAGGCGCGGTCTTTCGCTGCTTCGCCGAGGGCAGCTCCGCATCAGATGGCTCCCGCATACTCTTCCTATGCGAACGTCCGGAGTCCATCGGTCTCGAATCCCTGGCTGCCGGATGGTGTGACCTGGTCGCCGAAGAATCCTTCACCGGCGAAGCTGGCAAAATATCGGAGGTCACGCAGCCAAGGTGCGGTCGTGTGCGCCGACGAGAAGAGGAAGCCTTAACAGTCTCTGCGGACTGCTTATACAACGGAGCGTCCCGAGCGACGGACGTATGCTCCGCTAAAGACACATTTTGTACCACAACATCTGGTCCCAGATGTTGTTGTACGAGAGAGGGGCCTCTCTCGCTCGCGGCCCGGCTGGACTTGGACGAGCTAGGAACCGGACTAAAAGGCTTCCTCCGTTCTCGTTTACTATCCGCCGTCACTGGGTGTGCATCTATTATGTTTATAGTGCTCGCATCACCCAAAATTTCCTCTTGGACCGCATCGGACGAACCCGGCTGCCGAACCATTCGGTGAATGGACGCTACACCGGGCGAGCTAGCGGACGACATATGTCTAATCTCCATGAGCACTTTTGCCGCTAGCTCTGAATTTATTTGTGACGACGGACGCACACTTGAAGAAGATAACATGGAAACATCACCCTGTTCTGGTTCCTCTGAAATAGAAACTGAGAGAGTAGAGTGACCTTGTGGAGAAAGATCCGGCATCGCTCTTTCTCCAGAAACAACATATCGTGACACACGTTTCCAATGTTTCTCATCCCAATGTTCACATATAGGACAGGGATTAATGCGAGAACACTGACTACAATTAATACAATGATCATGAAAGTCAGAGGAAGATTTCTTCCTATTACAATTTGAACAATGTCCCTTCATTGTGAAAGAACAACAATAAGTCCTAGTTACTCGCAAAAACCCCTGACACAAAGATACATAATAACATGATCCATTAATAAATGAAAAAACAATTGCAAAACAAAATAATTTTGAAAAAATATTTTTTCAGAGAAGCCCAAGTTGCTGAAAAGTAACGTTGAGCCCCGATGGATCCGATGGCAAAGTGTGGTCAAAAATTTTAAATTTATATAAAATAATTAATGAGACACTTTCGGATAATATAAATGTATCTTATAATGAGATAAACTACTACAAAGGCAAACAGCCCCCCTCAAAAAAGGCTGTTGCCAATGAAAACAAACAGTGTAAACACACTAGAAAACATGACTCCAGGCACTGAAAAAACTGGCCCGGAATCAGTCATCAATTACACTCTATCTGATGCAAAACAGAGACTCCCAGGGGAGAATCTGCAGAACATCAGATGGAAGATGCAGAACACAAACGTTATACACCCATGGGTGAAAACGTAACTATGGGGAAAATAACAGAAAACATTCTGTAACCAAGCAACTCTCCCAGGAAATTTTAGAAATGAAACTTCTCAAAAATATGCCAAAAGCATGGGAGAATTGCAAGGGGGAACTTTAGAAGGCTAGGGGAGAGGAAACACTGAATAAGCAGTGCAACAATTAGCAAGAATGACAACAAGAGGCCCATGCCTCGAAAATAGGCAACTTAACATAATTTCAACAAAAAATTTTAAGTACAGCCCTGATTATTTTTTGCCACTTCTTTTTTCCTCTCCTCCTTCTATCCTCCTTAGAATCACATTTTTTCCAAAAATTACGTGTCTGGCATCCTTTAAACTGAGATTTACAAGCACAAAGATCAGTGAGATGTTGACTGATGAAGGGCCAAACAGAGAATGATAATTGGCGCCAATTTCGGGACGACTGCGTCACTGCGCATGCGCAGTAGAGGCGTACTATGGAGGTCCTTTAGGACATGATTTCTTTTTGTTTTGGATGCAAATTTTGGGGATTGGGGGGCAAAATTTGTGTTTGGCCCTGGTTTTGTTGGAGTTAGCACCAGCTAAGTCTGGGTCATTGGTACAGTATAAAAATATTTGATAGCTCCCATCTAGACATCACACCAAAGCTACATGTGAAATTCAAAAAACATTGAGATGCAGACTGTAGGGTGTGCTAATGGAATTGTTGACAATTTATTTGCCAAATCCAAGATGGCTGCCGGTGGCCATATTTTTCAACGAAATTCAGAAAACTTTGACAGCTCCCATCTACACATCACACTAAAGCAACATATGAAATTTGAAAAAGATTGAGTGGGAGATGCAGCCTGTAGGGTGAGCTAATGGAATTGCTGACAATTTATATCCAAATCAAAGATGGCTGCTGATGGCTATGTTTTTCAACAAAATTCAGAAATATTCAATAGCTCCCATCCAGACATTACACCAAAGCTACAGATGAAATTTGAAAAAGATCAGGTCAGAGATGCAGCCTGTAGGGAGTGCTAATGAAATTGCTGACAATTATTGTTGAACAAATCAGTGAACTCATCTTGCAATAATGGACACATTCTGTGATAACTGAATACAATGGAGCACACCCACATTAGATATCTTAATTGAATAACCCTTTTAATTGAATATAACTTCCAAACATAACAAGAGGCCCCCGGGATCCCCGGGGGCCCCAGGGGGCCTGAGGGTGCTCACCTGACAAGGTAGACTAAATATCAACCCAGGGAATTGATTTCAACAAGTTGCATCTGCCCCTCTTATGAGAAGCTTATACCAAATATTCAAAGATTCTGACCAGTGGATCTAAAAAAAAAAGATTTTTAAAGAATTTTCCTCATATGGAACTAAGTTATAATTCGGGCTCCCACAGCCCAAATATGAACCCAGGGACTTGTCTTTAACAAACTTGAATCTCCCCCCCCCCCCCCCCCCTCCAAGGATGCTACACACCAAATATCAAAACATTCCGACTGCTGGATCTGAAGAAGAAGATTTTTAAAGAAAATTCCTCATTTTGAACTAAGTTACAATTCATACTCCCACAGTGAGCCCAAATATGGACCTAGGGACATAGCTTGAACAAACCTGAATCTTACCCCTAAGGATGCTGCATACCAAATGTCAAAAGCATTCTGACTGTTGGATCTGAAGAAGACGATTTTTAAAGAAAATTCTTCATTTTGAACTAAGTTATCATTCGGGCTCCCACAGTGAGCCAAAATATGAACCCAGGGACTTGACTTGAACAAACTTGAATCTCACCCCCATAAGGATGCTGCATGCCAAATATCAAAACATTCCGACTGCTGCAGGAGAAAAGTAGTCTTAAATGTTTTTCCCATTACCCACAGTGTTAAAAATGCTGACTCACCACTTTTTCAATGTCCCAAAAAAGTACCCCACGATAAAAACAATAGCAATTTTTTTTTACCATTCCATTCTATTGGTCCTAAGGAAGCTTCACACCAAATAAGAACTAGAAACTGTTTTAGCACACTAAAACATATGTCTCCCCTTCCTTTCTATTTAATGCACTGCAAATTATATATACATGAATAATATTGACAAGCATACCAAATATCTATGGTCTAGGTCAAAAGACAAAAAACACATAAAATTTGGTTCAAATCAGCTCTTGGTTCGGAAACTGAAAAAATTTATAGTAATTTATATATTTTTTATACTTACCAATGACCCAGACATAGCTGGTGCTAACTCTTAAAAATATAGGGCCAAACACAAATTTTGCCCCCTAATCCCCAAAATTTGCATCTAAAACCAAAGAAAACATGTCCTGAATGGCCCTCCATACTTCACCTCCACTGCGCATGCGCAGTGTCAAGGACGTCCCGAAATTGGCGCCATTAATCATTCTTACCATCAGTGCCTGGTAAGCGCTATGTACTCAGCGGGGAGGTATGAGTTCCCAACTCCTGGGAGGGACATCCCCGTCTGGGTCATTGGTAAGTATAAAAAATATATAAATTACTATAAATTTTTTCAGATTTTTATACTGTACCAATGACCCAGACATAGCTGAATAGTAAAAAGGCTGGAGGGCCCAGGACAGAGGAAAATCCAATAAGCTCAACTATATAAAATAGAGTCATCTCCTGTAGGAGAAAAGGAGAAATAGGCTTCACGTGTATCTTTCTTATTTATGACAAATTAGAAAGACACAATACCTTTTATAATTGAGCATCATAACATCCATGTTCTCTATTAATATCCAGTATAATTTGTATACTAATTATATTTAAAGTAAGCCAATAAATAAAGTTAGTCCAAAGAATTGAGACTCTTTATACTCTTTTAAAAGTGTCCGAGGATAGTATAATAACATCCGTTTGACACATAACATATTCAAATGCTATACTTTAAAACTATGACATGAATGAATTTAAAAACATAACTTTCACTTAAGAAACCATCCCAGTAACAGCTCAGAAATACTAACTCCAGAGGAGGTATCCCCTTGTTTTCATAATAAAAACAGGTGACCCAAGGGAACACCCTCCCTCCCCCCCCCCCCCCTTTTTCTTGCCCTGGGTCAAATAGCCCAGAGCAAAGAGGGCAGCAGGACGGAGTCACTGCCGGAACATAAAGCCTAAATAGCTATAGTTGCAATTGTTAAGTGATCGACTTTCTGAGCAGCTGATAATGGACCTAAACAATGCAGGTCTCCAGAAATGGATACAATATTTCTGAGATAAAAATTCGTGAATGTGGATGGTTGAGACCAATATGCAGCCTATTTAATCTATAATAGCAAAACTATACGTCAGCCCAAGATGTAGAAGAGCTCTTACTTCATAAGCCGAAATCTTAAGCACAGACTGCTGAGTTAAGGATAGATTATCCTAAGCAGTACCGATAGTTAACTGAATGCATTAAGTAATAGAATGGACCGTAATGACCTTTCTATTAGGCATCAGAGCCAGAAGAAGCTTTACGTCCTACTGATAAACTGAGATCTGTTAATAAATACATAAAGGTCTATCCGGACAGAGTAAAGGCCTATGCCCGCTCGAAGACGGAAGGACCTTAAAAACAATAGGTTCCGGATATCATTAGGAGCCTGATTCTTAATCAAAAATACAACATTAGTAGTAAAGGTAATAGAGTTCCCGATACTACGAAAGTGAGAATCGTCCACCGATAGTGCATGAAGCTCACTGACTCTTCAGCAGAAGAGAAGGCTAAGAGAATCGCTGCCTTAAAAGACCAGAATTTGAAACTGCTGTCTCAAGGATTCAAATGGTTGCTTTAGTTAATAAGAACGCAAGCTAAATTCCGAATAGGAATTAATCTAACGATTCTAGGTCTCTTATCGAAAAGTTTCAAACTAACTTAGATAAAGAGACATTAGGCTCCATTGTAAACTATCATGGTGTGCATAGGTATCAGATAACATAGACCTATAACCTATAAAAGTAACTGGCTGCAGATGATTTCGTTAAACAAGTATACTAGAAAGTTTGCAATATCTGGTATGGAGGAATCAAAAATATCAACATAAAGATCCCTACACCAACGACGGAAGACCCTCCACTTTAGCCGCATAGTATAGCGAAAAGGAGGTCCTTCTACAGTTAGGAATCACGTCCACTGCTGGTCCTATACAGTGCTTGCTATGCAAGAAGGACCGCACAACGGAATACGTGAAGGTTGAGACCTTGCGGGTTGTGGTAGAGCTGACACGATTTCCCTAGCGAAAAAAGATCCTCTCGTGGAGGAAGTTTCCGCGGTAAGTCCCACAGTAGACATCTAAGTAAATTTATCCACTGTCTCCGTGGGACAGAGATGCTACCAACAGAATTGTATTGTGAATGAATAATTCTAGCAATACTTGCTGAATCAACAGCGATGGAGGATACGCATATCCTATCATAGCGTCCTACTAGATCGATAGAGCGTTAACTACATATGCTCAGGGATCCGGACACAGTGACACACACGTCTACAATTGATTGGAGAGTTGTGTCGCAAATAAATTTATCACTGGGTGCTCCCATTGATAGCAAATCTGATTGAATACTTGTTAGTTGATAGTCCATTCCGACGGCAACAAACGACCCTTACGTGAAAGGGAGTCTGCTAATACGATCCGACGACCGAGAATATGACGAACCGAAACAGAACTTGGTGTTCTATAACAAACAGAAGGATTCTTTCCGTTAAAATCAATAACGGAACCGAATGAGTGCCTCCCTGGTTCCGGATATACGCAACTACTGTCGTAAAGAGCTTGCCTAAAAACTACGGAACCCAAAGACCCCGGCACTTCGAATCCGTTGGGATCAAAATGTGTCCCAACCTGTTTGACTGGCATCCGTCATAATCGAAAAACTCGGATCCGGCAACTACAGTGGAACTCTCTGAGTCAACCACCGAATGTTTGCCCACGTCTGAATCTCTTGTTACACTTGATAGACAAGAGAACGTGTATATCGAGCAATTCAAGATTGCTGAAAGGTTACCGTCGAAGAGAAGCTTCTCGGGGACCGAAGCGACTCTGAGAGTTCTTCACCTTACTATCCACACGCGTGGATGTAGCTAGGGCTGTGTCACGTCTAACCAACTCCAGGTTGCCACTGAAGGGCGGAGTTATATGTGGAAAACTACTGCCCCTGAAAGAAATCTCATTGAGGATCATATCCTGGAATTCTTTCTCTTGAAGACGTAATGATAACGTCTCAGTAAGGTGGTGTACGTATGATAAAGCGTCTAAGTTAAGCCTATTATACATCATTGTCGTTTCCAACATCGTGGTTGGAATTGACATAGATGGCGAAAAAGACAATTGCAGTCTTGAGTCTCGCCATCTTAGACGCAAAGGAACTCTCGATAAGCCCAGTTCTGCCAATAAACAATTATTTCCTAGAATTCACGAAAGGCAGAATAGAGCATTGCGGACAAGAAACTATACTAGCATGTTGATAACAAGCTTATATATATATAGCGTCGTTCAATAATTTGAATGTTCTAAAGACATTATTGGACTGCGTCGGCAACTCAGGGACAATGTCCCTGAACCGATCCAAAAATCCGTGTCCAATGACGCTATTAGTCTCTTATCCAGCATCGCAGCAATATAGTCCGACGGAACAACCTCTGGAAGATAATGCCGGAAGAAATGTATGGCAGCTTCTGTTGTTCCGAAAGGGAAAGCTCGAAATCATCCGAATCCCTTTCGCCATCCTGTCGGACCCTATGAAATATTCGGTCGTCCGTACCTGATGCAACAGCAGAGCGTACCGACCCAGCGCTGTCGGATTATTCCTGATCCGACCGAGAATCTGTCGTTTGCTGGGATGCTACGATAAGCTGTGCTATTTTGGATAGCACGTCCGTCACTGAGGCCTGTGGAGAAGCGGTCTTACGATGCATTGCCGCTGGAAGCTCCGTGTTCGTTACCCCGTGCATACTTCTATTATGCGAGCGACCGGAGTGTGCAGGCCTCGTGTCCCTTGGCTACCGGATGGCGTGACCTGTTTGCCATGGAATCACTGAATGCCGAAGCTGGCCGGATATTCAAGGTCACGTAGCCAATGTGCGGTCGTGTGTGCTGCTGTGAGGATGAGGAAGCATTATCGACAGTCGCTCGGACTGTCTATATAACGGAGCGTCCGGAGTGGCGGACATACGCTCCGAAGGTGAAATGTCTGTACCACAACATCCGGTCCCATATGTTGTTGCACGAGAGAGGGACCCGGACGGACCGGACGAGCTAGGAACCGGACTAACAGGCTTCCTCCGATCTCTCCTCTAATCCGTCGTCACTGGGTGTGTACTAAAGTCTATTATAGTGCTCGCATCACCCAAATCTCCATCCTAGACCGCAACGGACAAACCCGACTGCCGAACCATTCGATGAATGGACACTACACTGGGTGAGCTAGCGAATGTCAACTCCGTCGATCCTACTAGGGACCTCTTAGGAGATTGACGTAATCCATGAGCACTAATTGCCGCTAGCTCTTCATTAACTATGACGACAGAGGCACACTTCTGAAAGACATCTCAGTAATTTGCAAACAAGAAACCAGATATGCTTGTACATAGCAAGCATATAAAAAAAAAATATATATAGCGTCGTTCAATAAATCGAACGTATCTGAGACATTATTGGACTGTGTCGGAACTGAGGGACGATGTCCCTGAACCGAACCAAAAATTTCTAAGTCCACCGACGCTATCAGTTTCTTATCCGGTATCGCAGCATTCTGGTCCGCCGAAGAACCTCTAGAAGATGAAGTCGGATGACATATACAGCAGCTTATGTTGTTCCGAAAGGGAAAGCTCAAAAACCTCCGAATCCCTTTCAGCATCCCGTCGGACCGAATGAAATTTTCGGACGTCCGCACCTGATGCTTCCGCGGAGCGTCCCAACCCAGCGTCGTCGGATATTATATTATGCGACAGAGATTCTGTCGTTGCTGGGATGCTGCGATAAGTTGTGCTATTTGGGATAGCACGTCCGTCACCGAGGCCTGTGCAGCAGCGGTCTTACGATGCTTTGCCGCTGGAAGCTCCGTGTACGTTGACTCCCGCATACTTTCTTATGCGAACGTCCGGAGTCTGCAGGCCTCGTGTCCCTGGCTATCGGATTCTCTGATTGGCGAAGTTGACTGGATATCGGAGGTCATGTAGCCAAGGTGCGGTCATGTGCGCTGCCATGAGAATGAGGAAGCCAGTCTCTCCGGACTGTCTATATAACGGAGCGTCCCGAGCGGCGGACGTATGCTCCGAATGCGATACATTTTGTACCACAACATCTGGGGCCAGATGTTGATGTATGAGAGAGGGGCCTCTCTCGCTCGCAGCCCGGCTGGGCCTGGACGAGCTATGAACCGGACTAAAAGGCTTCCTCCGTTCTCCCCTCTAATCCACCGTCACTGGGTGTGCACATGGATGTTTATAGTGCTCGCATCACCCAAAAATCCTTTCTAGACCGCAACGGACGAACCCGGCTGCCGAACCATTCGATGAATGGACGCTACACTGGGCGAGCTAGCGGACGTCAAAGGCCGTCGAACCTACTAGGGTCCTCTTAGGCAATTGACGTATTACCTGAGCACTTTTCCGCTAGCTCTTCATTAATTGTGACGACGGAGGCACACTTTTTGGAAGACATCACGGATACATTACCCTGATCATGATCGTCTGAAATAGAGATTGATAAAGTAGAGTGACCCTGCAGGGAAAGGACCGGAATGGCCAATTCCCCACTAACATACCGTGACACACGCTTCCCATGTTGTCATCGTAATTAATACATACAGAACAGGAGTTAGTGCGAGTACACTGACTACATTATACAATGATTATGAAAGTCAGAGGAAGATTTCCTCTTATTACAATTGAACAATATCTTTTCAATGTGAAAAGAAAACAAAGTCCTAGTACTCGCACCAACCCCTGACAATCAAAATACATAATAACAAGATCCATTAACATAGAAAAAATAATTGAATCAAAAACTTTTGAAAAAATATTTTTTCAGAACAGCCCAAGTTTCTGAAAAGTAACGTTGAGCCCCAATGGATCCCAAGTCTAAGTGTGGACAAAAATTCTAAAAATATTTTAAACAATTTATGCAACACTTACGAACAATAATAATGTGTCTAGTTATGATTAAATTAACATCAAGATATTATTTTCAAGAAATCCCCCCTCACACAGAGGGCTGTTGGAAATGTAAATAATAAGTGTAAAAACACTAGATCAAGACTCCAGGCACCCTGGCCCGAAATCAGTTACCAATAATACACTATCTGATGCAAAACAGAGACTTCCAGGGAAGAAACTGCAGAACATCAGATGGTAGATGCAGAACATTACGCCTAACCACCCATAGGTGAAGACGTAAACATGGGGAAAAGAACAGAATTCATTCTGTTATCCAGCTAAAACTCCCAAGAAATTTTAGTAATAATATTACAGAAAATATGCCAAAAGCATGGGAGAATAGCAAGAGGGGACTTAAAGGAAAGGGAGAGAGGAAAACACTGAATAAGCAGTGTAATCTTGATAACAAGAATGACCACAACAGGCAGTTGCCTCGAAAATAGGTAACTTAACATAATTTCATTAAAAAATTTTAAGTTACAGCCCTGATTATTTTCTGTCACTCATTTTTCCTCTCCTCCTTCTATATCCTCCTTAGAATCACCATTTCACTAATATTTATGTGTCTGGCATCATTTAAACTGAGATTTAAAAGCACAAAGATCAGTCAGATGTCAACTGATGAAGGGCCAAACAAAGAATGGTTAATGGCGCCAATTTCGGGACGTCCTTGACACTGCGCATGCGCAGTGGAGGTGAAGTATGGAGGGCCATTCAGGACATGTTTTCTTTGGTTTTAGATGCAAATTTTGGGGATTGGGGGGCAAAATTTGTGTTTGGCCCTATATTTTTAAGAGTTAGCACCAGCTACGTCTGGGTCATTGGTACAGTATAAAAATATAGAAATTTTGGGCAGGGGCCAAAAATTTTGCCCCTCCCATAACGACGCCAAATATAGCCCATCAAACTTCTCTTGAACAAATCTGAGTCTACACCTCAAAAGGAAGCTGCATACCACATATCAAGTCTCTGCTACTGCTGGTTCATTAGAAGAAGATTTTCAAAAAATTTGGCCATTTTTCCCCACCCCTCTGCTCAATAAAAGCCGAAACCTAATTTGCATAAAAATCAAAATGCCCCTATATAGCCACTACTTACATGAAATTTAATTAAAATGTGGCCAGTGGTTTAGGAGAAAGAGGTTCAATACCACCTTCACGCAGGACGACGGACGAACGACGGACGAAGAGTGATCAGAAAAGCTCACCCTGACTTTCAGTCACGTGAGCTAAAAACATTTACCATACCTTCAATACAAAATTGTCTTGTAAATTGTATATGGGCTATATAGAGCAAACTTCTGTTAATTAAAAATAACATCTTGTCGAATGTTGAAATGAAATCTGAAAAAGATTGGGCAAGAGATGCAGCTTGCAGGGTGTGCTAGTGGAATTGTTGACAATTCATATACCAAATCCAAGATGGCTGCTGCCTAGGGCTGTTTATGATTAATCGATTGTTTATCGGTCACGCCAAAATCGATTAGTATTTTTCATTGTCGAAAAAATTGGTAAATTTTACCCCATTTTAGACATTGAATAATTAAAAAAAAATTTATGAAAAAACTATTGTTTTTAAAGGTAAAAGGTCAAGAACGTCGACGTTAAACCTCAAGAAGCTGTTAGAAGCATTTGTCTTTTAGGTACATTCAAAGCTTTGATGTTCTGAACTTTAGGATCGTCAGTGTAATAATCAAGACCGGTCGGCAGTTGCGAACTTCGCAACTGACGCCCGGTCTTGATTATTATACTGACAGTTCAAAAGTTCAGAACATCAAAGCTTTGAATGTACCTGAAAGAGGCTCGTCTTCCTTGTTTACCTGAGATAGGTCAACTGACTTGAACCTCATTTTTAGCTCAACTTTGGCAAAGCCAAATTTGAGCTTATGCCATGGCCAGTCGTCCGTCTGTCCGTCAACAATTGGATACGGCTCGGGCTAGAGGCCGTATTTATGAACCGATCTTTACGAAACTTCTTGGGTACCTTTGTTATGACCGTTGGACGAGAACGAGTGTTTTTGGGTGCGGTCCGAAATTTAAGATGGCTGCCAGCCGCCATTTTGTACCAACGATGCAGAAATCTGTTTTTTGTACAGAACTTCCATATGAAAGCTCTGATTTGAATAATTTTTTGTATGAATGTTTAGTACCATGGGATACATTACATATAATACGGGTTTTTTTCTCGTGTGTAAATTATGCAAATTAGACTAACTTTGATGTTTTTTGGTGTTACTTTCAGCACTGTAAGTGCAAATGCCAATACGGCTCGGGCTAGAGGCCGTATTTATGAACCAATCTTTACGAAACTCCTTGGGTACCTTTGTTATCACCATGGGACGAGAACGAGAGTTTTTGGGTCCGGTCCGAAATTCAAGATGGCTGATGGCAGCCATTTTGTACAAAATTTGGTGCAATCAGATTTTTGCACAGAACTTCTATATGAAAGCGCTGATTTGAATAATTTTTTGTGTGAATGTTTAGTACCATGGGATACATCACATATAATACGCATTTTTTTCTCGTGCAGAAATTATGCAAATTAGATGAACTTTGATATTTTCAGAGCAACTTACACACAGTAAGTACACATGTCAATACGGCTCGGGCTAGAGTCTGTATTTATGAACCGATCATCACGAAACGTCTTGGGTACCTTTGTTATCACCTTGGGACGAGAACGAGTGTTTCTGGGTGCGGTCCAAAATTCAAGATGGCTGCCAGTGGCCATTTTGTACCGAAATTAGGTCTAATCAGTATTTCAAAGAGAGGGAGGGGGGAGGTCATCTAAGTATGATTAATCGATTATTATCGATTATTTGCGATGACTAATCGATTCCTAAATTCAAAAATCGTGACAGCCCTACTGCAGCCGGCCATATTTTATAATTAAATTAAGAAACATTTGATAGCTCCCATCTAGACATCACACCAAAGCTATATACAAAATACAAAAAAAATCAGGTGAGAGATGTGGCCTGTAGGGTGTGCTAATGGAATTGTTGACAATTTATATCCAAATCCAAGATGGCTGTTGGCAGCCATGTTTTTTAACTAAATTCAGAAATATTTGATAGCTCCCATCTAGACATCACACCAAAGCCACATATGAATTTTGAAGACTGGGTAAGAGATGAAGCCTGTAGGGTCTGCTAATGGAAATGTTGACAATTTATACGTCAAATCTATGATGGCTGTGGGCAGCCTTGTTTTTTAACAAAATTTGGAAAAATTTGACAGCTCGCATCTAGACATTGCCCCAAAGCTACATATGCAATTTGGGACTGATCGGATGAGAGCTGCGGCCTGTACGGTGTGCTAAAGGAATTGTGGATGGACAGACGTACATATGGACAGACGGATGGAGGATGGAGCACAACCCATCTCAATAGCTCATACTTGACGTTGACCAGTTGAGCTAAAAACAGCTCTGAGACTAGGGGTCAGCATGTGCCCTTTTTCCAGTTAAGTACACCAATGGAAAAGACTTTACTTCCCAAGAACTGTAACTGAGAAAACTCTTCAGTATTCATTTGTAACATATTTTCTGTGAGCCATTGCCATTAGGGAAGGGGGGGGGGGGGGGGGGTATTGGGTACAATGACAGAGCCTGATCATTAATCACCAAACAAACAAGTTATACAATTGCCAGAGTAAGAATCCACCCTGCTGATCATATACCTTCTTTGTTTATTCATTACCAACCAGCCTCCATCTTATATCTGATACCCCCAGCCCACATCATAGACACTGGCACATGTAAAAAACATTAGAGCATGTGTACATTTTCAATACTATTGACTGTTACGGTTCAATTTATATGTTGTACATTCCAGGTCTGATCTCATACCAAGAGTTGAGTGCACTTTTTGGTACCCCTGCCCACCCCCACCCCCTTGAATGCTTCGAGTCCCTTTGACCATCATGAACAAATGTAGATATGTATATCAAGTTGAAAGATTGAAGCTGGTGACAAACTTACTTGATATGACACCGCCAGTGAGTGGTGAAATAACACCCATGATGAAAATTCCTAGTGATGTCCATCTACCAATTGGATGTTTTCGAAGATGACGGAAAGCAATAAGTGCAGCAATCAAGTGAACCAAAATGGATGAGAACAAAAACCACAAGAATATCTGGTACCATATTTCTGTAATGAAATAAAATAATAAGACCTGCTTTCACCTTTTTTATCACATAATCATGATCAAATAGCCTGTTATAGAAATATAATCTGCAAATTGTCTGATAAACATGTAACATTAGAAGTCAACATGATATTCTAATTTTCTGGTGAAGTGGGTTTTAGAAGCGGAATTGAATTTAGGCCTAAAAAAAAGTTAAAAACTGAAAAAATTTATAGTAATTTATATATTTTTTATACTTACCAATGACCCAGACATAGCTGGTGCTAACTCTTAAAAATATAGGGCCAAACACAAATTTTGCCCCCAATCCCCAAAATTTGCATCTAAAACCAAAGAAATCATGTCCTGAATGGCCCTCCATACTTCACCTCTACTGCGCATGCGAAGTGTCAAGGACGTCCCAAAATTGGCGCCATTAATCATTCTTACCATCAGTGCCTGGTAAGCGCTATGTCCTCAGCGGGGAGGTATGAGTTCCCAACTCCTGGGAGGGCCATCCCCGTCTGGGTCATTGGTAAGTATAAAAAATATATAAATTACTATAAATTTTTTAAGATTTTTATACTGTACCAATGACCCAGACATAGCTGAATAGTAAAAAGGCTGGAGGGCCCAGGACATAGAGGAAAATCCAATAAGCTCAACTATATAAAATAGAGTCATCTCCTGTAGGAGAAATAGGCTTCACGTGTATCTTTCTTATTTAGGATAAATTAGAAAGACACAATACCTTCTATAATTGAGCATCATAACATCCATGTTCTCTATTAATATCCAGTATAATTCTTATACTAATTATTTTTAAAGTAAGCCAATAAATAAAGTTAGTCCCAAGAATTGAGACTCTTTATGCTCTTTTAAAAGTGTCAGAGGATAGTATAATAATACCCGTTTGACACGTGACATATTCAAATGCTATACTTTAAAACTATGACATGAATGAATTTTAAAACATAACTTTCACTTAAGAAACCATCCCAGTAACAGCTCAGAATTACTGACTCCGGAGGAGGTATCCCCTTGTTTTCATAATAAAACAGGTGACCCAAGGGAACACCCTCCCCCCCCCCCCCCCCCCCCCCCCCCACTTTTTCTTGCCCTGGGACAAATAGCCCAGAGCGAAGAGGGCAGCTGGACGGAGTCACTGCCGGAACATAAAGCCTACATACCGGGTAGCTATAGTTGCAATTGTTAAGTGATCGACATTCTGAGCAGCTGATAATGGACCTAAATAATGCAGGCCTCCAGAAATGGATTCTATATTTCTGAGATAAAAATTTGTGAATGTGGATGGCTGAGACCAATATGCAGCCTACTTTAATCTATAATAGCAATACTATACGTCAGCCCAAGATGTAGAAGAGCTCTTACTTCATGAGCCGAAATCTTAAGCACAGACTGCTGAGTTAAGGATAGATTATCCTAAGCAGTACCGATAGTAAACTGAATGCATTAAGTAATAGAATGGACCGTAATGACCTTTCTATTAGGCATCAGAGCCAGAAGAAGCTTTACGTCCTACTGATAAACTGAGATCTGTTACTAAATACATAAAAGTCTATCCGGACAGAGTAAAGGCCTATCCCCGCTCGAAGACGGAAGGACCTTAAAAACAATAGGTTCCGGATATCATTAGGAGCCTGATTCTTAACCAAAAATACAACATTAGTAGTAAAGGTAATAGAGTTTCCGATACTACGAAAGTGAGAATCGTCCACCGATAGTGCATGAAGCTAACTGACTCTTTAGCAGAGGAGAAGACTAAGAGAATTGCTGCCTTATAAGGCCAGAAATTGAAACTACTGTCTCAATGGGTTCAAATGGTTGCTTTAGTTAATAAGAACCCAAGCTAAATTCCAAATAGGAATTAATCTAACCATTCTAGGTCTCTTATCGAAAAGTTTCAAACTAACTTAGATAAAGAGACATTAGGCTCAATTGTAAACTATCATGGTGTGCATAGGTATCAGATAACATAGACCTATAACCTTTAAAAGTAACTGGCTGCAGATGATCTCGTTAAACAAGTATACTAGAAAGTTTTCAATGTCTGGTATGGAGGGATCAAAAATATCAACATAAGGATCCCTACACCAACGACGGAAGACCCTCCACTTTAGCCGCATAGTATAGCGAAGAGGAGGTCCTTCTACAGTTAGGAATCACGTCCACTACTCGTCCTGTACAATGCTTGCCATGCAAGAAGGACCGCACAATGGAATACGTGAAGGTTGAGACCTTGCGGGTTGTTATAGAGTTGACACGATTTCCCCAGCGAAAAAAGATCCTCTCGTGGAGGAAGTTTCCGTGGTAAGTCCCACAGCAGACATCTAAGTAAATTTATCCACCGTCTCTGTGGAGACAGAGATGCTACCAACAGAATTGTATTGTGAATGTATAATCCTAGCAATACTTGTTGAATCAACAGCACTGGAGGATACGCATATCCTATCATCGCGTCCTACTAGATCGATAGAGCGTTAACTACATATGCTCGGGGATCCGGACACGGTGACACATACGTCTACAATTGATTGGAGAGTTGTGTCGCAAATAATTTATCACTGGGTGCTCCCATTGATAGCAAATCTGATTGAATACCTGTTTGTTGAGAGTCCATTCCTATGGCAACAAACGACCCTTACGTGAAAGGGAGTCTGCTAATACGATCCGACAACCGAGAATATGACGAACCGAAACAGAACTTGGTGTTCTATAACAAACAGAAGGATTCTTTCCGTTAAAATCAATAACGGAACCGAATGAGTGCCTCCCTGGTTCCGGATATACGCAACTACTGTCGTATTATCGGACAGGATTGAACATGCGTTTCTGAATAAAATTCATCCAATGACGTAGTGCAAGCCAACATATTATTCTTCCTTGGAAGTTAAGAGCTTGCCTAAAAACTGCGGAACCCAAAGACCCTGGCACTTCGAATCCGTTGGGATCAAAATTGTGTCCCAACCTGTTTGACTGGCATCCGTCATAATCGAAAAACTCGGATCCGGCAACTACAGTGGAACTTTCTGAGTCAACCACCGAATGTTTGCCCACGTCTGAATCTCTTGTTACACTTGATGATAGACAAGAGAACGTGTATATCGAGCAATTCAAGATTGCTGAAAGGTTGCCGTCGAAGAGAAGCTTCTCCGAGACCGAAGCAACTCTGAGAGAGTTCTTCACCTTACTATCCACGCGCGTGGATGTAGCTAGGGCTGCGTCACGTCTAACCAACTCCAGGTTGCCACTGAAGGGCGGAGTTATACGTGAAAAAACTACTGCCCCTGAAAGAAATCTCATAGAGGATCATATCCTGGAATTCTTTCTCTTGAAGACGTAATGATAACGTCTCAGTAAGGTGGTGTACGTCTGATAAAGCGTCTAAGTTAAGTCTATTATACATCATTGTCGTTTCCAACATCGTGGTTGGAATTGACATAGACGGCGAAAAAGATAATTCCCAGTCTTCAGCCTCGCCGTCTTAGACGCAAAGGAACTCTCGGTAAGCCCAGTTCTGCCAATAAAAAAATTATTTCCTAGAATTTACGAAAGGCATAATAGAGCAGAATAGTAAGCTTATATATAGCGTCGTTCAATAATTCAAATGTTCTAAAGACATTATTGGACTGAGTCGGCAACTCAGAAACAATGTCCCTGAACCGATCCAAAACTCCGTGTCCAATGACGCTATTAGTCTCTTATCCAGCATCGCAGCAATGTAGTCCGACGGAACAACCTCTGGAAGATAATGCCGGAAGAAATGTATGGCAGCTTCTGTTGTTCCGAAAGGGAAAGTTCGAAATAGTCCGAATCCCATTCGCCATCCTGTCGGACCCTATGAAGTGTTCGGTCGTCCGTACCTGATGCAACAGCGGAGCGCACCGACCCAGCGCCGTCGGATTATTCCTGATCCGACCGAGAATCTGTCGTTTGCTGGGATGCTACGATAAGCTGTGCTATTTTGGATAGCACGTCTGTCACTGAGGCCTGTAGAGAAGCGGTCTTACGATGCATTGCAGCTGGAGGCTCCGTGTTTGTTACCCCGTGCATACTTCTATTATGCGAGCGACCGGAGTATGCAGGCTTCGTGTCCCTTGGCTACCGGATGGCGTGACCTGTTTGCCATGGAATCACTGAATGACGAAGCTGGCCGGATATTCGAGGTCACGTAGCCAATGTGCGGTCGTGTGCGCTGCTGTGAGGATGAGGAAGCATTATCGACAGTCACTCGGACTGTCTATATAACGGAGCGTCCCGAGCGGCGGACATGCGCTCCGAATGTGAAATGTCTGTACCACAACATGACCTCTCTCGCTCGCCGCCCGGACGGACCGGACGAGCTAGGAACCGGACTAACAGGCTTCCTCCGATCTCTCCTCTAATCCGTCGTCACTGGGTGTGTACTAAAGTCTATTATAGTGCTCGCATCACCCAAATCTCCTTCCTAGACCACAACGGACGAACCCGACTGCCGAACCATTCGATGAATGGACGCTACACCGGGTGATCTAGCAAATGTCAACTCCGTCGATCCTACTAGGGACCTCTTAGGCGATTGACGTAATCCATGAGCACTAATTGCCGCTAGCTCTTCATTAACTATGATGACAGAGGCACACTTTTGAAAGACATCTCAGTAATTTGCGGACAAGAAACCAGACATGCTTGTAAATAGCAAGCATATAAAAGAAATATATATAGCGTCGTTCAATAAATCGAAAGTATCTGAGACATTATTGGACTGTGTCGGAACTGAGGGATGATGTCCCTGAACCGAACCAAAAATTTCCAAGTCCACCGACGCTATCAGTTTCTTATCCGGTATCGCAGCCTTCTGGTCCGACGAAGAACCTCTAGAAGATGAAGTCGGATGACACATACAGCAGCTTATGCTGTTCCGAAAGGGAAAGCTCGAAAACCTCCGAATCCCTTTCGGAATCCCGTCGGACCGTATGAAGGACGTATGACGTCCGCACCTGATGCTTCTGCAGAGCGTCCCGACCCAGCGCCGGCGGATATTACATTATGCGACAGAGATTCTGTCGTTGCTGGGATGCTGCGATAAGTTGTGCTATTTGGGATAGCACGTCCGTCACCGAGGCCTGTGCAGAAGTGGTCTTACGATGCTTTGCCGCTAGAAGCTCCGTGTACGTTGACTCCCGCATACTTTCTTATGCGAACGTCCGGAGTCTCCAGGCCTCGTGTCCCTGGCTATCGGATGGCGTGACCTGGTCGCCGAGGATTCTCTGATTGGTGAAGTTGACTGGATATCGGAGGTCACGTAGCCAAGGTGCGGTCGTGTGCGCTGCCATGAGAATGAGGAAGCCTTATTGACAGTCTCTCCGGACTGTCTATATAACGGAGCGTCCCGAGCGGCGGACGTATGCTCCGAATGCGAGACATTTTGTACCACAACATCTGGGGCCAGATGTGGATGTACGAGAGAGGGGCCTCTCTCGCTCGCAGCCCGGATGGACCTGGACGAGCTATGAACCGGACTAAAAGGCTTCCTCCGTTCTTCCCTCTAATCCGCCATCACTGGGTGTGCACTTGGTTATTTTATAGTGCTCGCATCACCCAAAACTCCTTTCTAGACCGCAACGGACGAACCCAGCTGCCGAACCATTCGATGAATGGACGCTACACCGGGCGAGCTAGCTGACGTCAAAGGCCGTCGAACCTACTAGGGTCCTCTTAGGCAATTGACGTATTACATGAGCACTTTTCCACTAGCTCTTCATTAATTGTGACGACGGAGGCACACTTTTGGAAGAGATCACGGATACATCACCCTGATCATGATCGTCTGAAATAGAGATTGATAAAGTAGAGTGACTCTGCGGGGAAAGGACCGGAATGGCCAATTCCCCACTAACATACATTGACACGCGCTTCCCATGTTGTCATCGAAATTAACACATACAGAACAGGAGTTAGTGCGAGTACACTGACTACATTATACAATGATTATGAAAGTCAGAGGAAGATTTCCTCTTATTACAATTGAACAATATCCTTTCATTGTGAAAAGAAAACAAAGTCCTAGTACTCGCACCAACCCCTGACAATCAAAATACATAATAACAAGATCCATTAACATAGAAAAAATAATTGAATCAAAAAATTTTGAAAAAATATTTTTTCAGAACAGCCCAAGTTTCTGAAAAGTAATGTTGAGCCCCAATGGATCGCAAGCCTAAGTGTGGACAAAAATTCTAAAAATATTTTAAACAATTTATGCAACACTTACGAACAATAATAATGTATCCAGTTATGATTAAATTAACATCAAGATATTATTTTCAAGAAATCCCCCCTCACACAGAGGGCTGTTGGAAATGTAAATAATAAGTGTAAAAACACCAGATCAAGACTCCAGGCACCCTGGCCCGAAATCAGTTACCAATAATACACTATCTGATGCAAAACAGAGACTTCCAGGGAAGAAACTGCAGAACATCAGATGGTAGATGCAGAACACTACGCCTAACCACCCATAGGTGAAGACGTAAACATGGGAAAAAGAACAGAATACATTCTGTTATCCAGCTAAAACTCCCAACAAATTTTAGTAATAATATTACAGAAAATATGCCAAAAGCATGGGAGAATAGCAAGAGGGGACTTAAAGGAAAGGGAGAGAGGAAAACACTGAACAAGCAGTGTAACTTAATAACAAGAATGACCACAACAGGCAGTTGCCTCGAAAGTTAAAAAATTTATAGTAATTTATATATTTTTTATACTTACCAATGACCCAGACTTAGCTGGTGCTAACTCTAACAAAACCAGGGCCAAACACAAATTTTGCCCCCCAATCCCCAAAATTTGCATCCAAAATAAAAAGAAATCATGTCCTAAAGGACCTCCATACTACGCCTCTACTGCGCATGCGCAGTGACGCAGACGTCCCGAAATTGGCGCCAATTATCATTCTTACTGGCAGTGCCTGGTCAGCGCTATGTACTCAGCGGGGAGGCAAGAGTTCTCAACTCCAGGGAGGGCCATCCCCGTCTGGGTCATTGGTAAGTATAAAAAATATATAAATTACTATAAATTTTTTAACATTTTTATACTGTACCAATGACCCAGACTTAGCTGAATAGTAAACAGGCTGGAGGGCCTAGGACATAGAGGAAAATCCAATAAGCTCAACTATATAGTAAAGAGGTAACCCCTTAAGGAGAAAAGGAGTATTAGGCTTTACATGTATCTTTCTTATTTAATATTAAATTAGAAAGATACACTACCCTTAATAATTGAGCACAATAACATTCATGTTCTCTATTAACATCCAGTATAACCCTTATACTAATTATTTTTAAAGCAAGCCAATAAATAAAGTAGTCCAGAGAATTGAGACTCTTTATAGTCATTTAAAAGTGTCCGAGTATTGTATATTAAAGCCCGTTTGACACTTGACATATACAAATGCTTCACACCGAGCTACACTTTAAAAATAAGACATGAAAAAATTTTAACATTAATATTACACTTTAAAACCATCCCGGAAGCGACTCAGAAATACTGACTTGGAGGAGGCATTCCCTTGCTTTTCACTATAAAGCAGGTGACCTAAGGGAACACTCGCCCCCCCCCCCCCCTTCCCCTTGCCCTGGGTCAAATAGCCCAGAGCGAAGAGGGCAGCCGGACGGAGTCACTGCCGGAACAGAAAGCCTGCATAACTACAGTTGCAACTGTTTAGTGGACGACATTCTGAGCAACAGATAACGGACCTAAACAATGCAGGTCTCCAGAAATGGACTCAATATTTCTGAGATAAAAATTCGTAAATGTGGATGGCTGAGACCAATAAGCAGCCTTCATTAAATCTGTAATAGCAACACTATTAGCATAAGCCCAGGAAGTAGAAAGAGCTCTTACTTCATGAGCAGAAATCTTAAGCACAGACTGCTGAGAAGAAGATAAATCTTCATAAGCAGTACGGATAGTTAAATGAATCCATCTAGCAATAGAATGGACCGAAATGTCCTTTCTATTAGGCATCAAAGACAGAAAGAAACGTTTCCGTCCCTTTCTGATAAACTGAGATCTCTGTTTATAGATACGTAATGCTCTAACAGGACAGAGTAAAGGCCTACGCCCGTCTGAAGACGGAAGAGCCTTAATAACAATAGGTTCCGGATATTTATTAGGAGCCTGATTCTTAGCTAAAAAACCCACATTAGTAGTGAAGGTGATAGTGTTCCCAACACTACGATAATGAGAATCATCCACCGATAGTGCATGAAGCTCACTGACTCTTCTAGCAGAAGAGAAAGCTAAGAGAAAAGCTGTCTTATAAGATAAGAATTTAAAATCTACTGTCCCAAGAGGTTCGAATGGCTTTTCCTTCAATTTAAGAAGAACCCAAGCTAAATTCCACTTAGGAATTAATCTAAGAGTTCTGGGTCTATTTATCGAAAAGTTTCTAACCAACTTAGATAAAGAGACATTAGATCCAATTTGTAAACTATCATGATGTGCATAGGTATCAGATAACATAGATCTATAACCCTTTATAGTAACAGGCTGCAGTTTGATTTCGTCAAACAAGTATACTAGAAAGTTTGCAATGTCTGGTATAGAGGGATTGAATATATCTACAGAATGATCCCTACACCAACGACGAAAAACCTTCCACTTAGCCGCATAGTTTAGCGAAGAGGAGGTCCTCCTACAGTTAGAAATCGCGTCCACTGCTCGTCCTGTAAAGTGCTTGCCATGCAAGAAGGATCGCACAACGGAAAAACGTGAAGGTTGAGACCTTGCGGGTTGTGATGGAGTTGGCGCGATTTCCCCTGCGAAAGAAGATCCTCCCGTGGAGGAAGCTTTCGCGGTAGGTCCCACAACAGACACCTGAGTAGATTTATCCACGGTCTCTGTGGCGACAGAGATGCTACCAACAGAATCTTGCATTGAGATTGTTTTATCTTTAGCAATACTTGTTGAATTAACGGCGCTGGAGGATACGCATATCCTATCATTCCATCCCAAGGGATCGACAGAGCGTCTACTGCAAATGCTCTTGGATCCGGACACGGAGACACATACGTCTGCAACTGATTGTTGAGATGTGTCGCAAATAAGTCTATCATTGGCCGTTCCCATTGGTAGCAAATCTGATTGAATACTTGTTTGTTGAGAGTCCACTCCGACGGCAACAAGCGACCCTTTCGTGAAAGGGAGTCTGCTAGCACATTCCGACGACCCAGTATGTGACGGACCGAAAGAAGAACGTGATGTTCTAGCGCAAACAGAAGGATTCTTTCCGTTAGATTGAACAACGGAACTGAATGAGTGCCTCCCTGATTCCGTATATACGCCACTACTGTCGTATTGTCGGATAGGATTTGGACATGAGCATCGTGAATAATGTCCATCCAGTGACGTAACGCAAGCCAAATTGACATCATTTCCTTGACGTTTATGTGCTTGCACAGGAATTGCGGATCCCAAAGACCCTGGCATCTCGAACCCGTTGGGATTAATGATGCACCCCAACCTGTTTGACTGGCATCCGTCATAACGGTAAAACTCGGAACCGGCAACTGCAGCGGAACTCCCTGAGTTAACCACTGAATGTTTGCCCAAGTCTGAATCTCTTGTTTCACTTGATCTGACAAGAGAATGTCTACATCGAGCGAATGAATTTTCACACTCCAATTCTGAGTCAAGAAAATTTGAAGAGGACGTGCGCGTAACCGCCCCATCGGAATGAGATCCGCAGCGGTTCCGCACAGACCTATCAGTCTCATAAATTCTCTCGCCGTGACTTTGTCTGCGTGCAGACAATAGCGAGCGTAACAACTGACTAATTTCGCTCTGGTTAATGGCAGACGAACGAGATTGTTGTGCGTCTCGAAGCTCATTCCCAGATGAGTGAATGACTTGGACGGCACCAGATCCGACTTCTCCTCGTTTACTATAAAACCGAGACGTCGGAGCAATAGAAGAAGATTCTGAACATCGTTCTGAAACGTTAACTCGTTGCCGTACCTCTGAAGAATGTCGTCCAGGTAGGCCGACGTTACCGCAGACGAATGAGCTCGGAAGTAGATCATTACCGAGTTCATTACCCGAGTGAAAGCCCAGGGTCCTAGATTCAAACCGAAGCACATCGCCCAGAATTGATACACCACTCCTAGGACTGCGAAGCGTAGATACTTTCGAAATGTCGGATGTACCATGACGTGAAAGTACGCATCTTTGAGATCTATGCTCGTTGCATAATCGTTCACCCGAATACTCGCTCTGACCGATCGAATCGTCTCCATATAAAACTTCGGAGCGACGATCAGCTTGTTTATCCAGCTCAAATCTATGACTGGACGGAACGAGCCATCTGGTTTCGGAACCAGAAACAGATGGCTGTAGAATCCCGGAGATTCCTGGTTTTCTACGACCTCTACCGCGTTTTTCATTAAAAGAGACTGCACCTCTGATAACAGAGCGTCTCTTTTCTGCGGATTTGACGGAAGATGAGTCCACTTTGGACTTCGAGTTAATGGAGGCTTTCGTTTGAAGGATATCTTTAGACCTTCCGAAGTCACTCCTCTCACCCAAGGGTCGTCCGTAATCGACGCCCATTCTTGTGAAAAGCTCGACAACCTTCTGCCAACCGGAACGCGATAGAGGTTTAAGCCATCACCTCCTGGACCTGCGAGGCCTGCGGTAGGAGAAACCACGTCTTCCACGGCCCGCACCTCGCCCCGTCGACCTCGGGGCGTCCGACCGATTGTCCCGGCCTGAAGGACGTCCCGAACGAGAGTCGCTATCCTGACGGTCTCTCGAATAAGACCAAGAGGACGCACCGGAACCTCAATAGGAACCTCTCTTGGGCGCATTAGACCCAGAAGTGCCTGTCTTATTCGTGTCTGCTGTATCCGACTTCTTAGGAGCAGATTTGAACAACAGAGAATCCTTAGCTTTCTTTGTAATTTTATCATAAATAGCGGAAAGCTTGCCGTCAAAGAGAAGTTCTCCTGAGACCGAAGCGACTCTAAGAGAGTTCTTCACCTTAGAATCCACTAGTGTGGATGTAGCTAGGGCTGCGTCACGTCTAGCAACTCCAGATTTGCCACTGAAAGGGCAGAGTTACACGTGGAATAAGCTACTGCCCTTGAAAGAAGTCTTAAAGAGGATTGTATATCCTGAAACTCTTTCCCCTGAAGGCGCAGTGATAACGCCTTAGTAAGGTGATCTGCGTAAGATAAGGCATCTAAATTGGCTCTGTTAGACGCAATAGCTGTTTCCAACACCGCGGTTGGAATAGAAGCTGACGACGGTAATGATAGCTCTAAGTCTTCCGCCTCGTCGTCCATACGCAGAGGAACTCTCGGTATACCCTGTCCTGCCGTATCGAATTTATTCCTTGCATTAATGAAAGGCAGGTTGAGAGTATTAGCGGACAAGAAACCTGCTTTCCCCGTCCTGGAAGCAAGTTTAAATATAGCGTCGTTCAATAATTCAAATGTTCTTGCAACATTATTGGACTGCGACGGAAACTCGGGAGCGATGTCCCTGAACCGCTCAAAAAATTCAGAGTCCAATGACGCTATAATTCTCTTGTCCGGAACCGCAGCAGTCTGGCCCGACGGAACAACTTGAGGGAGAAAGTGCCGGATGAAGTCCACGGCAGCTTTATGTTGTTCCGAAAGGGATAGCTCCAAGTCATCCGTATCCCTTTCACCATCCGGTCGGACCTCATGATGTTCCCGGTCGTCCGCCCCCGATGCTTCGGCGGAGAGTACCGACCCAGCGCCGTCGGATAATTCTCGATCCGACACCGTTTCTGTCGGCTGCTGGGATGCTGCGATAAGCTGTGCTATCTGCACAAGAATGTCCGGCGTCAAGACCTGCGGAGGCGCAGTCTTTCGCTGCTTTGCCGAGGGCAGCTCCGCATCAGATGGCTCCCGCATACTTTTCCTATGCGAACGTCCGGAGTCCATCGGTCTCGAATCCCTGGCTGCCGGATGGTGTGACCTGGTCGCCAAAGAATCCTTGATCGGCGAAGCTGGTAATATATCGGCGGTCACGCAGCCAAGGTGCGGTCGTGTGCGCTGACGAGAAGAGGAAGCCTTAACAGTCTCTGCGGACTGCTTATACAACAGAGCGTCCCGAGCGACAGACGTATGCTCCGCTAAAGACACATTTTGTACCACAACATCTGGTCCCAGATGTTGTTGTACGAGAGAGGGGCCTCTCTCGCTCGCGGCCCGGCTGGACCTGGACGAGCTAGGAACTGGACTCAAAGGCTTCCTCCGTTCTCCCTTACTATCCGCCGTCACTGGGTGTGCATCTATTATGTTTATAGTGCTCGCATCACCCAAAACTTCCTCTTGGACCGCATCGGACGAACCCGGCTGCCGAACCATTCAGTGAATGGACGCTACACCGGGCGAGCTAGCGGACGACATTTGTCTAATCTCCATGAGCACTTTTGCCGCTAGCTCTGAATTCATTTGTGACGACGGACGCACACTTGTAGAAGATAACATGGAAACATCACCCTGTTCTGGTTCCTCTGAAATAGAAACTGAGAGAGTAGAGTGACCTTGCGGAGAAAGAGCCGGCATCGCCCTTTCTCCAGAAACAACATATCGTGACACACGTTTCCAATGTTTCTCATCCCAATATTCACATATAGGACAGGGATTAATGCGAGAACACTGACTACAATTAAAACAATGATCATGAAAGTCAGAGGAAGATTTCTTCCTATTACAATTTGAACAATGTCCCTTCATTGTGAAAGAACAACAGTAAGTCCTAGTTACTCGCAAAAACCCCTGACACAAAGATACATAATAACATGATCCATTAATAAATGAAAAAACAATTGCAAATCAAAATAATTTTGAAAAAATATTTTTTCAGTGAAGCCCAAGTTGCTGAAAAGTAAGGTTGAGCCCCGATGGATCCGATGGCAAAGTGTGGTCAAAAATTTTAAATTTATATTAAATAATTAATGAGACACTTACGGATAATATAAATGTATCTTATAGTGAGATAAACTACAGCAAAGGCAAACAGCCCCCCTCAAAAAAGGCTGTTGCCAATGTAAACAAACAGTGTAAAAACACGAGAAAACATGACTCCAGGCACTGAAAAAACTGGCCCGGAATCAGTCATCAAATTACACTCTATCTGATGCAAAACAGAGACTCCCAGGGGAGAATCTGCAGAACATCAGATGGAAGATGCAGAACACAAACGTTATACACCCATGGGTGAAAACGTAACTATGGGGAAAATAACAGAAAACATTCTGTAACCAAGCAACTCTCCCAGGAAATTTTAGAAATGAAATTTCTCAAAAATATGCCAAAAGCATGGGAGAATTGCAAGGGGGGACTTTAGAAGGCTAGGGGAGAGGAAACACTGAATAAGCAGTGCAACAATTAGCAAGAATGACAACAAGAGGCCCATGCCTCGAAAATAGGCAACTTAACATAATTTCATCAAAAAATTTTAAGTACAGCCCTGATTATTTTTTGTCACTTCTTTTTCCTCTCCTCCTTCTATCCTCCTTAGAATCACATTTTCTCCAAAAATTACGTGTCTGGCATCCTTTAAACTGAGATTTACAAGCACAAAGATCAGTGAGATGTTGACTGATGAAGGGCCAAACAGAAAATGATAATTGGCGCCAATTTCGGGACGTCTGCGTCACTGCGCATGCGCAGTAGAGGCGTAGTATGGAGGTCCTTTAGGACATGATTTCTTTTTGTTTTGGATGCAAATTTTGGGGATTGGGGGGCAAAATTTGTGTTTGGCCCTGGTTTTGTTAGAGTTAGCACCAGCTAAGTCTGGGTCATTGGTACAGTATAAAAATATAGGTAACTTAGCATAATTTCATTAAAATATTTTAAGTTACAGCCCTGATTATTTTCTGTCACTCATTTTTCCTCTCCTCCTTCTATATCCTCCTTAGAATCACCATTTCACTAATATTTATGTGTCTGGCATCATTTAAACTGAGATTTACAAGCACAAAGATCAGTCAGATGTTAACTGATGAAGGGCCAAACAAAGAATGATTAATGGCGCCAATTTCGGGACGTCCTTGACACTGCGCATGCGCAGTAGAGGTGAAGTATGGAGGGCCATTCAGGACATGATTTCTTTGGTTTCAGATGCAAATTTTGGGGATTGGGGGGCAAAATTTGTGTTTGGCCCTATATTTTTAAGAGTTAGCACCAGCTATGTCTAGGTCATTGGTACAGTATAAAAATATCTGTTTCTCAGACCTTCCACATTGTCCTTTTGGCTGCTGCAAGCTCTCTTTTGATAACCAATGCAAACTTAAAATGAAAGTGTCAATGACACTGCAGCTCAACTTGTTAAGACATGTACATGTATAGTATGTGACACAGCAATGACAAACATCTAGGTAATGACCTGATAACAAAGGTACATATAAAGTATTGTAATGGTCTGTACATAAATACTGACCGTAGCCTGTAACAAATGTATAGGTAAAGTATTGTAAAGGTGGGCGACAGTCAGATGCTAAACTAGAAAAGAAATCACTGAGTCCCAGAGTGGGTCTGACTGAAACCCAAAATATCTGTTCTCATAGCACAGTAATAGCAAAGGCACCCAAAAATACTTGTTCCTGTCCAAAGGTGATAACAAAGGTACCCAAGAAGTTTCATGTAGATCAGTTCATAAATACGAGCCGTACAGAAGTTGACAAAAAACTGTTTGGACCTAATTTCAATACAAAATGACCACTGGCAGTCATCTTGAATTTTGGACAGCACCCAGAAACACTCGTTCCCGTCCCAAGGTGATAACAAAGGTACCCAAGAAGTTTCATAAAGATCGGTTCATAAATACAGCCTCTAGCCCGAGCCGTATTGACATGTGCACTTATTGTGTATAAGTAGCACTGAAAAAATCAAAATTCATCTAATTTGCATAATTTCTGCACGAGAAAAAAATCTGTATTACATGTGATGTATTCCATGTTACTAAACATTCATACAAAAATTTATTCAAATCAGAACTTTCATACAGAAGTTCTGTACAAAAAACTGATTGCACTAATTTTGGTACAAAATGGCTGCTGGTGGCCATCTTGAATTTCGGACCACACCCCAAAACACTCGTTCTCATCTCACAGTGATAACAAAGGTACCCAAGAAGATTCATAAAGATCGGTTCATAAATACGGCCTCTAGTCTGAGCCGTATAGAAGTTGTGTACAAAAAAACTGATTAGACCTAATTTCGGTACAAAATGGCCACTGGCAGCCATCTTGAATTTTGGACCACTAGAGGCCATATTTATGGACAGATGGCCACACGAGTGACGGGCCATGGCAATACCTCAAATTTGGCTTTACCAAAGCTGAGTTAAAAATGATAAAATTAAATGGTTTATGTCTAATGTTTACCCAAGTTGTTTATTTGTTGTTTATTGATGTTTAAGGTCATATATTTATGCACAATGGCTAATCATGACCGTGACAGTTTTACGGGTGGAGGAAGCCGGAGTCCCCGGAGAGAACCACCGAGCAACGACGAGCAGCTGCCAGCTCACCAATGTCGTAACTCCGCAGTGCAGCACAGGCAGGGTTAGATTGATTGAAGACATGCGCACCATCGATGTGCAGTACGCCTTAGTACACGGCGTCATCTTGCCCCACGCGGGTAATGGAGATGAAGTGTCTTGCCCAAGAACACAACGCGGTTGCCGCAGGTGGGATTCGAACCGAGGACCTCTCGGCTTGCAGCCTGCACCTCAACCTACTGAGCCACCACGCTCCTTTACCCAAGTGAATAAAATTTATAAATTTGTCCTTGGAGTGCAACAAGACTTTGCAATGCTTTAGCATTGCAAAGCCTTCTTGCACTCAAGGGATGAAATACACCACCACCCACACTACATTTGTATTCTGTAGATTATGAGACCTAAATAAAACATAAAACAAGCTATGAACATCTAGGTAATGACCTGATAACAAAGGTACATGTAAAGTATTGTAACGATCTGTACATAAATGCTGATCGTAGACTGTAACAAATATATAGGTAAAGTATTTTAAAAGTGGGGTGAAAGTTTGATGCTAAACTAGAAAAGAAATCTTTGAGTCCAACGGTGGGTCTGACTGCTGACTGAACCCAAAAATATTTGTTCTCATACCACAGTGATAACAAAGGCACCCAAAAACACTCGTTCCTGTCACAAGATGATAACAAATGTACCCCAAGAAGTTTCGTGAAGATCAGTTCATAAATACAGACTCTACCCCGAGCAGTATTGACATGTGCCCTTACTGTGTGTAAGTAGCAGGAACAAATCAAAGTTCATCTAATTTGCATAATTTATGCATGAGAAAAAAACTTGTATTATATGTGATGCATTCCATGTTACTAAACATTCATACCAAAATTTATTCAAATCAGAACCTTCATATAGAAGTTCTCTACAAAAAATTGATTGTACCTAAGTTTGGTACAAAAATGGCTGCCCAGAGTCATCTTGAATTTTGGACCGCACCCAAAAAACACTCGTTCTCATCCCAAGGTGATAACAAAGGTACCCAAGAAGTTTTGTGAAGATCGGTTCATAAATACAGACTCTAGCCCAAGCCGTATTGACATGCGTACTTACTGTGTATAAGTAGCACTGAATAAATCAAAGTGCATCAATTTTTACTAATGCCCCCATCAAATCTGAAAATTTGAAATAAAAGTGCCAAAGCATCTCTGAGATACAGGTGGTAACAGGACAGAAGGAGGGATAGACAGACATATGGACAGACAGACGGAGTGCAATCCAATAGTCCCCTTCACAGTGAAACCATGGGGGGGGGGGGGGATGAGAAGGGAGGGGGGCGGGGGTGGTAATAAATATTCAAACCCCAAAATCTGCTATTCATTTTTGCACAAGCTGACTTTCCAAATACTTGTAAATGTTTTAGAATTCATGTTAGCATAAAAAACAAAATCATATTTTATGTCCATGGATCTACAGGTTTTGCCTTGTGGTCCATAAACTGAAACGAAGTAGTGATTGTTTTGTTCCATCTTTAAAATCCCAAAACATTTTCAGTGAAAAAGTTTAGTTTGGATGCACTTTACCCATACTGCACCACTGAATTTGAATTAATTTTATTACCTTCAAATTTATCGAGAGGATCGTTCGGTGTCAAGCCTATTATGTCAATTATGGAATCCAAATTATCGTCTAACTTTGGTTCTGCAGCACTCATTTTAGCATCATCTCTTTTTATAAACCATAATAACTGCTACAGTGAAAGTGAATCACATACTCCAAAATTATTCTATCTGAAAAAAATTAAATGATAAACTTTATAAACATTAATTATGACCTCTGATTCACTGATGTGAAACTAGACAAGGCCATGGTTAATTAATTTTTGGTTTAGCATTATTCGCCTCATTTTGTTTTTGGAGGAAAGAATAAAGCATTTTCTTTAGGCCAAATAAAAAAATGAATTGATTCTCAGGCAATTTTTTTTTCAAATCAGTGAGGGAAGGAGGATTTTATTTTTATTTTTTTATTTTTTTTTCTTTTGTGTAAAGGGTTGAGTATACTCAGTAAATCTTTTTGCTGTCTTTCCACCTGAAAAAGAGAAAAGGTTGTATCTTAGTGTAATTATAGTATACTTTTTATAACTAACTGCCGTAACAACAGCTAAAGGGATTTGTATTTTATTCTTTTTAATAGTATAGATCTGTCAAACATCATGATCCATTAGAATAGGCCCCAGTAACCAATGCTTGGGATAGTAGTCCTTTAAAATGGGAAACATGGCTCTAAATGATTGGTTAAACTTGAGTTTATATTGGTGTTGCGGCCATTATTAGCCATTGTGCAGAAATATATGACCTTAAACACCAGCAAATAAATAAATAATTAAATCATGATCCAGTATATCAGAATTTGCCTTGTTACAGTTTATGGGAGAGTGCCGACACTCTCCCATAAACTGCAACAAGAAAAACCAATTTACTGCAAACACAGCTAAATAATTATATGTTGAGAAATGTGAAAAAATGACCATTCCAAGTTTTCACAAATTCTTAAAAAAACCTGACATAATAAAAATGTCTAATGAGGAGGTTCAAATCCAATGAGGGAGGGCCTGAGAATCAAAACATTATTTTTTTTAGCCTTCTTACTGGCTCCTCAAATGGGTCACCTCATTCATAGGGCCAGGAGAATACACCATTTCATGTTTCTTCTTCATCCATTGAAATACCAGATTATTGCTTCATAATTGCCAGATTGCTATAGCAATCAGGCAATAATGAGGCAATAATCTGGTGTTATTAGGCGTATAATGTTGACTTATGGTACATTTTGTTATAGGCTGTTCTGTATATAACCCTGACCATTATAAGATCTACTATCAGAAGCAACCTACACATGCAAGGAAGCAGTGTGTAAGTGCAAAATGATAAAATATACATCTTGTAGAAAGGGATATATTATGCCACTTCCCCACAAGGATATAATTAATAATTAATTATAACCTCATTCTGCATTTTGTTCTGATAACCTGGAATAATGCTAAACTGAAAATTAACCAACCATGGCCCCATTCTAATATAATCCTTTATCTACATGTAACACAATTATTGTATGGAATTTGAACATAGTGGAGTAGCCATGAATATTATATCGCACGTAGTCTTCTAGGCTCCTGATTGGACGAATGCTGCACCCCTATTTTGTGTAGTTTGCATCCACAGAACTGACCAGGCACTACACCCAGGCACTACACATTTTCTATTTTTAGCACACTACTATATCAGTTTTCTTTTCATACTGGGCAAATAAAACTAATCAGGCTAAATTTAAATATCGATTCACAGAGGCACAACATCCACAAAACGACCCGGAAAGAAATCAGTGTGGAACAATCTATCGCTTTTCCATTGTTGAGGTCACATTTTCCGAGGCATTCATTTTATTCCTTGAGAAGATGTTCCATATCTCGTTTCGAAGAGAATGATCCATACCTGGGTACAACTTTCATGAGAACGTGTCCGGATATGAAAAATTGTTTGTTTCGCTGCTCATATTATTACGCTATGCAATTGTATGTTTTGGGCAGTAAACGAATAAATAATGGAATTCATTTGAATCTTCGGAGTTTTGTATCCCATACTGACCCATTCGGTAATGTATATTATGTGTGACAAATGTGTGGAAATTATCAAACTGCGTTGTCAAATTTCGAAACTTTTCGCTTTCATTCGCAAGTTGCGCAATTCTAGAATACACAGCTCCGTTTGGAGGAAATGTTTTGTTTACTCTTGCCGACCGATTCAAAATTTGTCTTCTGCTCATATCAATAATCCAAGTTAGCGTTTCGTACTGAGAATGCTACCTTGGTACTAGATTAACAAATCAGACAGATGTTTTTCTTGGTGGGAGTTCGATATAATATAAAGATTAGTGCATGTCTTGTCATTGATTATGCCCATATAATGCCCAGTGAGGTGGTGTAGTTCCCTCCACTTTGCGTCAGGAACTACACCACCTTACTGGGCACTATATGGGCATAGTCAACTCCAAGCCATGCACGATTTCTTAAGTAGTGTATCCAGGCTGCTGAACTATATCAGAACTCAGTAGCTGATCCTACTACAATTTAAATTCCACTGAATTCCAGAATGAATATTAATTAATTTTTTTACTCTACATCTACATGCAGCTTCATTTAGTAGAAAAATGTCCCAAAAAGACCAAATGTAGCTTTTGGTGTGATAAAATAATTGAATTGTGTCTTTAGTACCAGGTACATTGGAATGTTGGGTGTCTGCATTACAGTGCTAAAATGGTTAGCCAGATAACCGGTTTGCAACTGGTTATTGACACAACCGGTTGGAAAGCTGTCAACCGTATATTCGCTATACCTATAGTTTATGGGACAGCATTGGGAAAATAAATAGTATTTGACCGCAAGACGTTAGAATTCTTTTTGCCGACACAAGCATTGTCAAAGCTACCAAACATTTGTTGATTTACAATGCAAGCATGAGACTTTAGAATAATCAAAAGAACTGAAAATAAACTGAAATTGTGTTTGCATGAAGGGAAATGTATCAACATCATCTATTATGCCCCCAGTTATATGATAACCAGTTTGAATAAAGCTGTGATGGGACCTTTTATTTCTTTGAATTCACTTGAAAATGGTCTGAAAAACCATTTTCATCTAAATTCTAAGAAATAATTTTTTTTTTCAAATTCAAAAAAGACTGAAATCTGATAAAAAAAAAAAATGAAAAATCTCATCCGTGACAATGTGTAGTCAATGTAACATGATAGGGTTAAGGTGTTGGAATGTTGAATGAACAGTTGTTTCGGACAAGTCGTGGATAAATGTCTGTTACTTTGTATCAAACTGCCAACAGTTGAGTGCACTGCAGGTTGTTTTCTGTGTGGGCAGCAGTGAGCACATGCCTGTCAGTGTAATGTTGTCTTCTACACACAAATTTGACATTCTTCTCTTTGATGAGGTGTTGTTAATCGCAGATTATAATGCTGAAAAAATCCCTCAGTGTGAGTAATGGTGCTTTTGGAATAAATTGGCTGTTTGGAACTTTACAAAAGTGTTACAGAAAAACCATGTTTTGATTTTATTGAACTGTTTAAAAGTATGAATGCATGTCATAAAAAAAAACTATTTTAAAATCTAGCATTGTAAAATTCAATTTTCAGTTGTCAATGTCAGACAAGAGGCTCTTGGTCAATGGGGCATTTAATAATTTCTTACAAGTTACCACACCCCTGTCATGACTCACAACATATTCCCATCAGAAATTTCATTTTGAGGAACAGGTAAATGTAAATTTTGAACTGTTTGTGACTTTTGTCTCAGCAGTGAACAGAAAAAGATATCCAAAAAATTAGGATTACATATCCACTCTATGATCATATCAAATTCAAGCCATTATTAACTAATAATAACTATGCCCAACTACAATTTACAAACTGGTTGGAACATTCTTTACTAATATCAATGACATTTATCCCTCACTTCAAATGCGCACCTGTGGGAACAAATTGCACACGGGATTTTTGTTTCAGGTGTGTTGCATGCCGTGCATCTGTGATTTTCACATGTCGAACACCTGTGATTTTCAAATGGCAATGAAGGCCTGTTTTTGTGATGGGCGATGCAAGCTGACCACAGTTACGATGTATCATCACTATTATGTGGGACCATTGCAGTCATAAAACTTGTTAATGATCGTTTGCACATTGGCGATTTCCGTTGGCACTCGATGGTGTTCATTTGTATACGTTTTGCAGAAGTCGAGTGGCAGTGTTTTGAATTGTTTTCTCGCCATTCCTTACTGATTTTGCATCGTAGACAGTGCAATAATACCAGCAGTTAAAATTAACGGATATCTGGTTGAAATCCGGTTATGCCCGACAGTTATCCGGTTACAAAAATAGCAGTGGAGGTAGGTTGGGGTGGGGGATATGACTTATCCCATGTGAGGAAGGTTCAAGTTCAAGTTTTCCTGTACTTGAAATGGGTTGACAATGGTTCTCCCAGTTCAAAGGAAAAATGTTTAAATTGTTGATTAATGAAAAATGATTTCTCTGTATCTGAGGATAGGACTTTTTATTTTGTACACTTTTTTCGTGGGCAGTATTGTTCTCTTCCGAATAAAATCTAACCCTAAATGTTGACTGCTAAATTGGATCTGTTGCGGATTGAAACAGGGCAATCACGGTTTACTCCTTGTCGAGGAATTTTTCTCCTCAAAATGCAATTTCCTTTGATCTGAGGGTAAAAGTTTAGTTTTTATACTTACATTCTACACGTATTTTGTTGGCAATGATGACTTATATGTAATTCAAAATGTGATCCCTGAATTACATGTATCCGTGCCTCTCACCCCCAAAATTACTAGGAAGGATTGTATAGTATCAGATGATAGTGAAATTGTTTTGGAACACTGTGTTTGTGAGAAACTGAGGCTCTTATATAAAGTATGGAACCTGAATTTTCAGCCTATATGTTGGGATCTTACCCATCATTGGAAACAAAGAGGTGTCACATCATATTGTTTTATAATTTTTTTTCACTACTACATAAGTTACATAAGTATTTCTCTGAATAAAAATTTGGACAGCTCATTGAACATTTCAACAAAAGAAATTTTTTTTTTTGATGTAGTGTGTACAGCCAACGACTAGTTGTAATCCATGCATGAGCAGTGATGTCCATGCAAACATTTACCACATAATAAAATTCATCGTCAGCAAAATTTTAATAAATGAAGCACCGGGTTGTTAAATTAATTAAATTCTGATGATCATTCCTATAAATAGTGTTTGGAATCTAATATTATTGCATCCGTAGAAATACTGTCACCCCATGGAAAGTGACTAGTCCATGGTGGACATAATGTAACAAACAACAACACTACATGTATGTGAAAGTCCATATTTTTTTATTACCTGGTATTAGATCAAACTTTTCAAACATCTTTGCAAACAGTACAAAACAGAAAAAAACAACACTAAACACCTTTTAAGCACACCTTTGTGAAGTTGTGTAATGATAACATTGTACTTTTCTGTGTAGGAGTCAATGCTGAAGACAACTACCTTTGGGGAGGGTGGGAGAACATCTGATTAATTTGCCCAATGTTTCCACTATCTATATACATGTACATCTATGTGAGCTATTCAAACAAGAATTTTACAGTGTCATCATTGAAGTTACTCTAGGGATCCAAATAAACATGCAGGTACTCTTATTAAATTTTGAGAAAAAATCCCCCCTGTACTCTTCTTATTTGGTTCTCTTTATTGTTGTTTATTTCGTTCCAAATGATTGATTTTTATATAATCACTTCAATGTAATTTTAAATAATTAATAACAGTCAAACAAAGGCTTAGGCATATTCCTTTGGTTCGAACAGGAGTAAACAAAGAATATTCTGGAAAATGAATTCATTTTTCACCCCTGTACTATTATTTAATTTTGAGGAAATTTCCACCCTGTACTATTATTATGCCCATATGTTTATTTGGACCCCATGACTAGTCAAGGCATTCAACAATGGCATGGAAAAAGCTGTGACAGGCGGGCACCCATTTTAGCATGGCATTGCCAATTGCCATTGCTTATTTCATTGATAACGATATGCACTACATGTACTTGCCTGAATCAAAGTCAATAAGAGCCACAAACATCTCCAGATACTGGGATAGAGAAGGTGCCAAGGTGGGTAATGTTTTACTAAGCATCTTGTTAATTTCCCTGACAGTACTTTTTCTTTGTATATCTAGGTGGGCTATTCAAATAAGATTTGTACAATGTCATCATTATAACAATGTTCGTACAAACAGTACTCAGAGAGTGGATTGTGTCTAAATCACTCACTTGCAAATTCTGTATATATGGACAAAAACTCAAGCAAAGTTTCAGCCAACGGACCTCTGGGTTCCAGCCAGTGGACCTCCGCATTGAAACTGGAGGTCCATTGGCTGGAACTTTGCTTGTGCTTGCTATGCTTTGCAAGAAACTTGCAGTTATTGCCAGGGTGTAATTTCCACTCTGGGGGTGATTTAGTGATAATACACTCTCCACCTATTGTACATGTGGGTCAAATATTGAACAAGAATATATTGCAAATATTAAATTATTTAACTGAAATGATATGGTTTAACAGAGTTAATAATGGTCAAGCGGTGTTGGAAATTTTATCGCAATTGGGCAGAGTGGGGGTTGATAATCTGCTCAGTGCAGATGTGACCGAGTTTGATGACCTCCTCTGCGCGAATGAGATTCCGATTCCGATTCCACATCGATGAAAAGGTCTATTCGTTTCGGCGCCATTACTGGGTTATTGTTTTTACTCTTTTATATCTATACAAAAACATGGCAGATATCGAAATCTCCGTTGACGCCTCACGAGTATTCAACTGACAATAATTCAAGGATAAAACAAAGATTGGATCACAGGTGCCTAGAAACTCATTATATATAGACAAATGCTTCAAAATAGCCGTCACATATGCCATCCCCCTAATATATATAATAACAATAGAAAGGCTGGAAACTTCAAATGCTCAAAATTTCATACCACGAAATTAGGTTACTCTCGTATCAAAGTTTTGAATCGAAAGCGGGGACACATACGTGTGTCTTCTGATGCTGAAATGACTATTCTTTCAGAATCCGGTGCCCTTTGTAGAATTAATTTGCATTAATAGCTTTTTCTAAGACGTTTTATTTGGATTTTCATTTCTCAATTGCATCATTAATGTAACAAAAATATTATATTAATATTAAACACAGTCTTTTGAAGAATTTTTTTTTCAAAAGACTGTGTTTAATATTAATATAATATTTTTTTTACATTAATGATGCAATTGAGAATTTTAGAGAGACGTTGCTAACATTCGATATCCCTGACTGATATTCACTGCCGAGAACTTCCCAACAATGGTGTGGCTGTAAACAGATTTGAGCACGAAAATCCAACTAAAAGTTTGTCTTTCGTCGAATAGTCCAGATCCCCTAGTTTCGAGGCCGAGTTGTCACGGAAACGTAGAATCCTCCACCGCCTCCCACCCCATCTCCAACCTGTAATACCTGTAGCCCACGTATTTTCCCACTTGAAGTCGGTATTATTTGGGTAATACGCTGCGCGTAAAATCTCTCAAAGTATATAAATTATAATTGTTTGTGCTGCCTCAACGCAAGAGCCGTAGACTACCATTTGTCAATATTTCGACGAACGTTTATCGTGGCTCGAAGTCAACAATTTAATGTTCATATTACCTTCTAGCTAAAAATACGTATCATTTTATTTATTCCATCCTACCAAAAATGTGAAATAAATAATAAATGTCGACCTTGGCCTTTGTCAGGGAGGTTGGGACTGTGCAGAGATTTTGGATCAAGAAACAGAAGCACATGAGGTAAAAATGTAACATTTGTTAACAACCACAGGAACTTGTCGAAAATATTTTTATGCCCCACAATGTATATTATTGTATAATTATAGTAATTACTATTTTTATATACTATATACATTGCGGGGCATAAAATATATTTTTGACAAGTGCCTGTGGTAAACAACAAACTGGATCCGACCGGCGGATTCATCCTCAAAAATTATAAAATCATTCAAAATAAAACGCGTATTTTTTTCTTATTGCATTCGAGGCATGAATTATATTGAGATTGTGTTGTAGTATAATTGTGAAATGGCAAATACAGGATATTCAAAATACTGAGAAATGAAAACTACCCCTCTACGTTCAGATTCCTTCCATTCAAATCTGTGGCAAAAGGGTAATACTTTTTGGGGACACACTAAAAAGTGTAGTCCGTGTCCGTGTCCGTGTCGGAGAAAAAGTGTAGTTGGGAATTAAATTATCATTTTCTCCTGTATTTGTTGGTTGTTTTCTATGAAATTTGGAAAGTATACTCAGGGGACGATACCAAATATATATGCCAAAAGAGAAGCTTGTACGATGTTATTTTACGATGTTAGAAGACATTTTCTCTTTCAAACACACTAAAAAGTGTAGCTGACTCGGCGCCGTGTTAGCTAAATAATTGGCTTACGCTGTGTTGACACATGATTATGAGGAGATTAGTGGGGTGTTGATTGGATTGATAGATTTTCTTTCACTACTTTTTTTTTCCATTTACATAAGATTATGTTAAATGTCCGTGGTGGGTCGTTACACGTTCACACTCTCTCTCTCTCTATCTCTCCATCCCCTCTCCCTCTCTCTCTCTCTCTCTCTCTCTCTCTCTCTCCTCCTCTCTCTCTCTCTCTCTCTCTCTCTCTCTCATGCGCCCTCTCAGTCTCACTCTGTTTCACAAATCGGTTGCGATGAATGAATGAATGAAACTGTGACTGACAGAGAAGAAAAGAAAACCAAACAGCAACGCCGGTTTGGTAGCGGCCCCGGTATATTTACCATAGCGGTTACAAAAAAAGAGTGGAGAAAGCTCCGCCAGTATAGTTTTGAATATCCGGGAGTCATCCATCAAGCCTTCAGGGAGATAGGATGCGGGGGGGGGGGGGGATATATGTAATATCTGGTTATCCTTCTGGAATTTCAAATACCACCCCCCCTCCCCACCCCCCACCTCCGGCGAAAAAAAATTAATTATCCCTTAAAGGGTTTTTTTTGTTAAATCAATAATTAAAATACTTTCCACCAAAATGGCGGCGGAGAAACAAACATTGAAATAAAGTCTAGGACGCTGCACATTGAGTGAAGAATGAAGTGGGCGGAGACAAAAACAATAAACTAAATTAAAATAATAAGAATTTTACAATACCAGCTGGAGTTGTACATGTAGGACAGACGTTGAAAAACTGAATTCTCTTATATTTTCCAAATGTTGATAATTTCAACACTTGACATTATTTCTTTGGAAGCTCTCGTGGAAAGTTTCCAAAGATATTATGTCAGGTGTTGGAATTTGTAAAATTGTGGAGTAGTGGAGACCCTGGAACATTTTCTCATGGAATGCCCAAAATATATGCCTCGACCGACTCAAGGGGAGTTCAGCCCGCCCAGTCCCCCTTGGCCCGTACGCCTATGCCTACACTGAAGTATATCCCCCATATAACCCCTAAAATCATCAAAGAATAGTATATTATTCAACATCAACAGAACTTGCCCTAGTTCACTATATAGGCAATGAAACACTTCATCTTGAGAGACCGCACGGTGATGCCAAAACTAAGCAGCAACCATGCAAGCGAACGTTACCACCGTACTCCACGTGCTTGTTGGTAATCGCGACACTTGACATGATTTGTAAGGTTGGTCTCCGTGCTTGAGACCTTCCCAAGAAATGATGTCAAATTTTGGAATTATAAATAATTGGGTGAAAAAAAATCTTGTTCTTATTTCGTTTGGTTTTAAAACACGATCGACACCTTTATCCACTGTCGCAGGGAATCCAACCACAAAACACTCGGAACGACATACCAACTAAATTTACTTTTGCTTGTTATAAATATGTTTGTTATTTGTTCATTTTTGAGCTGTATCTCTATATCTTTGTGCTAAGCTATATCCTTCATGTCCTGTATTTATCCAATAAAATACTGAAAATTAAATTATTCGTTGATTCTTTCATCCACACCCCACCAATCTCCTCATAATCATAAAAAGAACCAGGATAATCAGTCCGTCTTGCTGTGTCAACAGCCAACACAGCGTAAACCAATTAATTAGCTAACACGGATCCGAGTCAGCTACACTTTTTAGTGTGTTTGAAAGAGAAAATGTCTTCTAACATCGTAAAATAACATCGTACAAACTTCTCTTTTGGCATATATATTTCGTATCGTCCCCTGAGTATACTTTCCAAATTTCATAGAAAACAACCGACAAATAAAGGAGAAAATGATAATTTAATTCCCGACTACACTTTTTCTCCGACACGGACACGGACACGGACTACACTTTTTAGTGTGTCCCCACTTTTTGTCGGTTAAAAGGACGGTATCCGGTAAAAAGGACGGTAAGTGTATAAAAACTACGTTTTAAAGTACTAAATGTACCTCTGAATGTGTGAAAAGTGTTTTTTTAAGGAAGCTTACGCAGTAATAAATATATAGAAGGAAGATTAAGTATTGTTTGTTTTATCGTAGACTATTTTCAAGACAAAATAGATCATTTCGCCATCGACACCGATCGACACGCCATTTTGTACAAGAAAAACAACGATTTCGCTGAGGTACACGACGGGGTGAATATTACTTGCTCGAAGGAGGTGTAACTAATTCGTTTGCGTAACATTTAGGTGTTTCTGTTCACTGCAAGGGGATTTAACAGAAAGGTTTGGGGAGAGAAACAGTTTATAATTTGAAAATATTCTACAATAAAACAAACAATACTTAATCTTCGTTATATATATTTATTATTGCGTACGCTTCATTAAATTGTCACTTTTCACACATTCAGCTGTACACCGAGTTCTTTAAAACATAGTTTTATACCCTTACCATCCTTTTTACCGGCAAAAAGATGTGTTCAAGCAATTTTTTAAACGGGGTTCATAACTTATTTTCAGTTAGCGTTTTGCCAAACACATGCCGAGGTGATAATAAATATTAAAACCAACCACACCCCAGTGGATACTAGTTCTAGATTCCTGTATGTCCTACCCCAATGATACTGACAGGCGCCTATTAAGACTGGAGTGCCTTGTTCTCACTCCACCTACCCCTATGTGTGAGCTCCCAGTAGTGGGCCCGGGGAGGGGGGGGGGGGCTGAGAGCCCCCAAATGCAAACCATAATTAACTGTTTTTAATCCCCCCCCCCCTCCCCACGTTTCCCCAGCAGGCACCAGAATCGAGCTCAGAGATTCAGAATTTGAAGGAAAAAAATATCCTGGGAAGGGCTCATAATCGTGGGAGGCAATACGCACAATTCCCTAGTTCAAGCGTTATATCGATCTAGCCCCCACACACACCATTTCGAAAATATGAAATGGATTTTTTTTATCTAGTAAGGGCGTAGCCAGGATGCTATAATGGAGGGGGCATTTTTTTTGGGGGGGGGGGGGAATCCTGATATTTCGAAGGTCGTTGTGAGGTTTGCCCCGCCCCCCCCCCCACCCCCCACCCCCCCCCACCCCCAAAAAAAAGAAAATGCAAACTGTCACATACTGTTTTTTGGGGATTGGCGGCCAGTTTCTGTCTGGAATTAGCTTGAATAAACTATGTTACGCCTGTGTGTCTATAGCCATCAGACGCGTTATCACTCTGATGAGACGGTAGTCCAAACTTGGGCCTAAAGTCCGCAACGCGCTCGTTCCCATCAGGGGTCATAAGCTATGTATTGGAAGCAGAAAATTAAAATATATAAATAATTGAATGGCGATTTTCGAATATATATAGCGCTGGCCGCATTTGGCCGTTACAACTGGGTTGGTCATTAGTTGTTTGCAACGGTCAACGTTTTATAAGATTATTTTGTACAAAATCATGTTTTTTTCTAGTTAATTTCTGTCCCCAACTATACATATTGTGTATGATAGACACTAATGTGTATAGCGGGCGATTGGAACTAATAACTAATGAATTGTTTACGATAATTTGTCTCTGGGGAGGTCTAGCCCTAGTTCCAAATATCATGATTGCTCCCCCCTCCCACCATATTACAGAATCCTGGCTACGCTCCGCTAAATATATAATCCATTTCCCATATATTCGAAATGGTGGGGGCGGGGGGGGGGGGGGGGGTGGGGGGCGTAAGATCGACATAGCGTTGGCATATTTCAATGGCTTGAACTATGGAATTGGGCGTATTCCTTCCCACGGTAGTGGGCCTTTTCCTGGATATTTTTTTTTCAAATTCTGAAGCTCTCAGATCGGTTCTGGTGCCTCCCGAGGAAACATGGGGGTTAAAAACAGTAAGTTTGTATTTGAGGCCCCGCAGCCTCCCCCCCCCCCCGGGGCCCACCACTGTGAGCTCACACATAGGGATTGGTGGAGTGAGCACAAGGGGCCCTTGTTTTAACAGGCTCACGTGGGTATAACACTGAGGTGGGACTTAGAGGAATCTAGAACTAGTATCCTCTGATGTATGGTTGGTTTTAATATTTATTATCACCTCGGCATGTGTTTGGTGAAATGCTAACTGAAAATAAAATATGAACCCCCGTTTAAAAAAAAGGCTTGAACACAACTTTTTGCCCGTAAAAAGGACGGTAAACGTATAAAAACTGTTTTAAAGTACTAAATGTACCTCTGAAAGTGTGAAGTGACAATTTAATAAAGCGTGCGCAATATAAAACGAAGATTGAGTATTGTTTGTTTTATCGTAGACTATTTTCAAATTATAAATGGTTTCTCTCTCTCAAAAAAATTCTGTTAACTCTCCTGGTAGTGAACAGAAACATCTAAAATTAGCTACACCTACATCGAGCAAGTATGATAATATTCACCCCGTCAGCGAAATCGTTGTTTTCCTTGCAGAAAATGGCGTGTCGATCGGTGTCGATGGCGAAATGATCTATTTTGTCTTGAAAATAGTCTACATTAAAACAAACAATACTTAATCTTTCTTCTATATATTTATTATTGCGTAAGCTTCCTTAAATAATCACTTTTCACACATTCAGAGGTACATTTAGTACCTTAAAACGTAGTTTTTATACACTTAACGTCCTTTTTACCGGATACCGTCCTTTTTACCGGCAAAATGTATTACCCTGGCAAAATTCTCATCAAGTTTTAATGCGAACTCAAACTCGAAAATAGGGAATATATATAAAGCTTTCGCACTTATCACCGGTTGCATTCGATAGTACACGCATTTCCTTACATTTGTGTAGAGTAAATTGATCCAATCTATTATGTTATCGAGATGGGAACACGTTTCAAGCGTCAACAATCGCTTCGATGTCGCCCATGTTTTTTGGCGCCACCCGGAGTTGATGCCGAAACGAATATCGAGACGGAGACGGTAACTCCTAATAAAAAGCCCCCCCCCCCCCCCCCCCCGCAATGATCATAATCGACCTCCTCTGCACAAATGCAATCGTATTTCCGTTTCCGCATCGATATTTGATTAGGCGCAACTGTGGATTATTATTTTATAGCCGATACAGGCGAAACGTAACATGGACGACATCGAAGCAATTGTTGACGCTTCAAACGTGTTCACATCTCGATAAGTAAAGTATAACATATAGTTTGGATCAATTTACTCTACACAAATGTAAGGACATACGTGTACTATCGAATGCAGCCGGTGATAAATGCGACAGCTTTATATACATTCCTATTTTCGAGTTTTGAGTTCCCATTAAAACGTGATGGGGAATTTTGCCTGTTTGGAGCAAGGTTATTCCTTTATTAACCCATATAATACAGTAGTTCAAAAGTAACGTTTAATCGATCAATTACTTTTTGGATCGATCAAGATGTTGATCATTGATTAATCGATTGATCGGTTAACTCCATTCCAGGGCATTCTACTCCCTTCTATATATTGCTTCTTGGATGGGCGGGGGGGGGGGGGGGGGGGGGGCTGTTAGGATCTTGTTAGGCAATGCAGTTTATGGGAGCCACACTGTCTGATGGTGCAATACACAAATCATGAATTTTATCTTGATACCTCATTTCATTGAAATGTGAAAAGCCATAAAGGAGACATAGTGGCGTGGCCACGGGCGTCCTGGTAGCCCCGCCCCCACAAAACAATTAGCTCAACGCAAGTTTCAGAAAATAGAGAGCCTGAAAATGGTTTCCAAGGCAGGCCTACACACACTACAAAGGGCCAAGACTCGCTCTCAAAAAAGCTGAAGGTTGCACAGTTTTTAACGACCTCCCTACCCCCAATGGACGTCGGTATTTCATGCTTCGCAGTTTCAAACTGGCTAGGCACCCCTTTTGAGTGAATCCTGGCTACGCGCCTGGAACACATGTTTTGTTGAAAGGCAAAAAATTATTCCCCAGAGTCAGAATCAATATAATTACGCCTTGTAGACCCCTCCTCTCCCCCACCATTTTTTTGGGGGGGGGGGGGGCGGTCTTAAATTTCCGAACTCAAATGAAGAGGGGTACATCGTCTTATAATAGTTTTATTTGCTTTCGATCGAAAATGTCTGTCGAAAATTATTGGTTTTGCTCTACTAAAGGAAAACGCTGCGTGTGTGTAATGTGGCCAGGGACGTAGCTAGGAGGTTTTCAATGGGGGTGGGGGTGTAGATCTATGAAAATTCCAACTGGGGATGGATACTTAAAGGGGGTTCCCTATCTCGCCCCCTTAATCCCCATCTCACCAACCCCCCTTAACCCCAGCCCCCCTTCCCACCCCCTTCAGAGGGGAAAATTGTTCAAAATGTTGTCCCTGAGTGACAGTACAGGTAGGATTTAGGGCATACTGAGAATATTTCCAAGTAGTTTAAATGACTGCAGATAAATATCTATGTACATAATTTGAGGTTTCAAGACAGCATAAAATTACAATTTCTTGTGGCATTGTAGTCTGTAAGTAGGCCCTAACAGCCTTCATTAGGCATTGTGTCCATTACACGAATATACATGTATGGAGAATGCTAAAAAAATCAGTATTCAACCAATAGTTTATGAATTAATCATCTTAAATATGAGGTCATGTTGAGCAGTGAGCACACTTATCTTGAAATGAACTCAATGACTAACAACCATTTATTATGCTTACAAAGTATGAGTAATGAATTAACTAACTAACTCAGCCGACATGTCACAATATGTGTGAGATATTAATTCAGCAATACCAAATACAAATCAAAATTTTCAGTCTGGCTTTCCTTGAGAGCGCAAAGTCAAAGAAAACTGTGCACAATTTTGGTAGTAACTTAATTTAATAAATCCAGGACACAGCCTCACAGGAGGCACATTTTGAGTCCCAATACAAACTGCAGTCTGTGAGTGCATTCCATATAGAAGAAAACAAAATGCGTAACACGACCACGGTTGTGGAATCAACCTTGCAGCCGCGGAGTAGTCGGAAAATCTTGCGTTGTTCGATCAGAATTTTGTCTGTGGGAATCGGCGGTTGGAATTTTCATGGAAATGTAATATCACATTCGGAAAAACCTCGGTTACAATAATGCTTCGAATTTCCAACTGTTGGAATTTTTGCCTGAAAAATTTCCAACTATCTTGATTTTGGGACAAATATTGGGGGGACTGCCTCCCCCCCCCCCCTCCCCCCACCACAACCCTCTAGCTACGTCCCTGAATGTGGTGCATGCGACAACACTTTGCTCTATTTTGCGTACAGCGTAGGAAATGGGGTGCAGGATACTGCCCAAAGACACATTGTAAATATGTCTTTAGCTAATTTTTGAGTAAAGGTTTATATATCAAAAGTCTAATTTGCCACCTCATGTCATCCAGTATTGTCCCTGTGAAACGCACTGGGAGTTCTGATCAAGGTATACAATGAAGGATTAACTACTATCCTAGAATAGCCACGATCATTTAAAGTCCACAGGTTGTGTAATTCTTCAGTTTTCACATGCTATAGCATGCACGTCAATGACAGACATAATTTCCAGTGATGCAATTTTCTTTTTTCAAGAGAAAGAAACCACAGCGCAGTCTTCTTGGTTAAAAATGCAAGTCCAAGCAATATCAGGCTTGGTATTCAATCATTAATCAGACAAATCCAAGTCAAATGAGAGTGCTTTTTGTGAAACAAACACACATAAGAGAAACTTAAAGCACTTATTTTTCACTCACACAACCAATGTCTACATTGTCGGTCAACGTAAGTAGAATAGTTTCCCGAAAACTGCTCATCAATGGCTTTGTTCACAAGATGCGTCTCTTTCACTTCATTTGATTACAACAAAACCATCCCGGATCTCTCCTCGAGGGGTATGTCCACAGGATAACGGAATATCCACGAAGCAAGGAATGGATGAAGACGGGGCATTCTCTACATCAGCCACTTCGAAGAGCACCAAGGTTTATAATGCACGGTTGTAATTAAAAGTTCACCGAGGGACATAGAAATCTGTTGAGGCACAACAGGATCACTGAGACTCATAAGGCACGGCTGTAATCGGAGGACCGCCGAGAGACTTGGAAATCATTTGAGGCAGAAAACGAGCATCAAGTTTCATAAGGCACGGTTGTAATGAGGTGTCTGCCGAGAGACTATTATGATTCCCGATGAATCTGGAGGTGGGATGGGGAAATCTCACCCGAGGGGCAATATATTTGAATCAGACCCGAGGCTTGCCGAGGTTAAAGATTTGTAGCGAAATGAACATTGACACATTCCGATGAGTCTGGGGGTGGGATGGGGAAATCTCACCCGAGGGGCAATATATTTGAACCAGAGTAGGTAATAAATGAGAGTTCTCGACCACTTTTCCAAAAAACTGTACAAGTACACCTACATGTATGTGTACCGCCATAGGGATTCAGTGTTAAATCGTGTACAGAGTGTAAAAAATGTTGTTTTTTCATGGTGGTCTAGAACTCTCAGTGTTTTTTTAACCGTTCGGATCACACTTTTAACTGTCAAACAACCGTTGACAAACGTGTGAAATTCGACACATCGCTCGGAAGTGAAAAAAACGTATGAAATTTGAAGAAAATGTAAATTTTAAAATTTTTGTTGACCTTCCCATCGCAGATCAGACCTTCGATCTATCGTTGGTGAACGCAAGCAAAAACGCTTTGAGAGTTCTAGACCAGCATCAAAAATATGTTTTGAGAGTTCTGGACCACCTACGTTTGCGATCGCGTTTCGGACGGTCGAGGGTGCGATCCGATCGACGAAAAACGATTGAGAGTTCTAGGACAGGAAAATCGATCTCAAAACGTTTTCTCGACGTTCGCCAACGGTGAAAAGTGAGTGTAAAGTGTAGTCACTCATCGAGGATTTTTTTAAAAAAACGATTTCGGCCTCCAGTACATCAAAAAAATGCGGTTTGAGAGTTCTGGACCACAACCACGTTCGCGATCGCGTTTCGGGCGGTATAGGGTGCGATCAGATCGGTGAAAAAACAATTTGTCGATTCACCTCGCGAGTTTTGTGAGGTGAATCATGATAGAATCAGTTTTGTCGAGAGGAAATAAAAAAGTGATTGATATATATAGGAGAGAAAAAATATATAAATAAATAGTTATTTTAAAAAAAATAAATATCGAATCGAAATAGATAATAAAATATACGTAAATCATGAACAGTTCCCAGATTTTGAGAGCACGGTTTCTTTTTAAAATGCTGATGAGAGCATACGCAATCTGTGTGAATGAAGAACTACATCGCCTCTTGGTAGAACGATGCGTTGGGATCATCTAGACTTCGATCATGAGGATCATTCGTGTCTCACGATGGAAAGGGAAGATATGATCCTCAAGTATTTCGAACCGGCATACGAATGCATTCAAATCGACGACGTTATCAAGTTTTGGAAGAGATTAGTCTACTCTAGCAGGCAAGACAAGGTCACAGTTTCTGAAGAACTGAAATTGGCACGTAGAAGTCTGACTTTAGAAGACAAGGGATGTATCATGAAATTATTGCTGGAGGAAGCATACGTCTAAGTTTTCTCGTTGATATAAAAAATAAAATAAATACACACATAAATTTTTTATCTAATATTAGAAAGAAAAAACATAAAATGAGAACCAGAAATAAATTGTATCCAACGTTAGATGATGACGAGGATGAGAAGCCAAATGGCGTTTTGCCAACGGCACCGTTACCAGAAGAAAAAGAAAGAGGAGAGAGGTATCGTATCGATCAAATTAGTAGAATCCAATTGTATCTGACTCTAGAGAGAGATTCCCATCGTTCTCTCAAGAAGAAGTATTCGCGTCTCCTGAAATTCATCAACGCGGTCGACACGACACTCATCACGATTTCCATGGGTTTACACGCAGCTGGCATCGGATTGCTGTCGTCCGCGGTCAGTATTCCGATCGTGTTGACCATAGAAGGAGTGGCTCTCGCCACCGGATTGTTTAGCACGCTCAGAAACTATTTGAGTAGAAAATTATATCTGAAGGCAAGGAAACACGAAAAGATTCACATCTTGGCCGACTCCAAGATCAACACGATATTCGAAATGATCTCGATGGCATTGAAAGACGGTAGGATATCAGATGGAGAATACTTCACGCTATTGAGTGAGAAAACGAAATACGATGCTATGAAAGAAGCTGTGAGAATCAAGACTCGTCAGATCATCAAGGAAGAGATGTAGGATTCTCTCGTGGAAAAGGGGAGGAAAGAAGCCAGGGAGGTATTCGGTAAGTTGATAGAACTCAAGAGCAGCGATTGAAAAAAAAAAAAATATATAATAAGAACAGAATTTTTAAAAAAGAAATATTAAATTTATATATAAAATAAAAAATAAAAACGAAATTAATTTAAATAACTCTCAAAATATGTATTGCGTAAAGTGTAAGAGAGTTACCGAGACGGGTAATTCTCGAGAAGTATGAACTAAAAACAACAGACAGATGCTTCACGGAATTTGCGATGTGTGTGGTTTGATCAAGACTTGATTCGTCAAAAAAAAGAACACGAGCAAAGGTAAAGGCATCGTGAATAAAATGATCAATAATCTACCTTTCAAAATGCATCTGCCAGGTCACAGTTTCACGGGACCCAGAACAAAATTGAACAAGAGACTCAATGCAGATCTGACTCCTAATCTTGGAACAAACCCGTGAATAGGGTGGACGTGGCCGCGGCCGCGGCCGCGTATGATCACAATGTGCTACGCCGGACATCCCGACACCAAGACTCGCAACGACGTCTGCGATAAAAACATGTTGGCAAAAATGAGAGGCATATCTAATCCGACCAGGAGAGAGAAGATAGAACGTTCGCTGGTCAGTAATCTGATCGGTGCAAAACGTCGATTCGGATGGGGCATTCAAAAAAAAAAGCGCATCGGAAAAGAAGAAGAAACGATTATTGACGAGCGAATTGGCCGAGCAGTTACACAAACCCATCGTGTGTAAATTTCGAAAGAGAAGGGTGTTCGTGAAGGGTCTGGATGACATTTGGTCTGCCGACTTGGTCGACATGAGATTGTTTTTGAGGTGGAACGAGGGTGTCAAATATCTATTAACGGTCATCGACATTTTTTCCAAATACGGTTGGATCAGAGCTTTGAAGAATAAATCGGCACCTTGTGTCGCCGAGGCTCTGAAGAGCGTCTTCGACTCGTCTTCTCGAAAACTGAATAAATTGTGGGTGGACAAGGGAAAGGAATTCTACAACAAGCACGTTCATCGATTACTCGACCTCTACAAGATCGAAAATGAAGAGAAAGCCAGCGTAGTGGAACATAGGAATCGAACGATGAAGGAAAAGATGTACAGATACTTCACGGCGAATTCGACTAAGAAATACATATACACTCTGAATGGTCTGGTCAAAGATTACAACAACACGCGACACAGATCGATCAAGATGACTCCCGCAGAAGCTAGCGATCCTCAAAACGAAAAATGGGTCTACACGAATCTATATCCCGAGAGATCTAAGATCAGGAAGAAGTCTAGAACGCCGAAATTTGCGGTCGGCGATCGATTGAGAATCTACGCTTATAAGAAGCACTTCAAAAAAGGTTACACTCGTCGATGGACCTCGGAAATCTTCGTGATAATCAAAATATTTCACACCGATCCGGTGACTTACGAAATCGAAGCTTTGGAGAGTGAAGAGATCATCGGAAAGTTTTACGAACAGCAATTGCAGAAGACAAAGTTTTAATAAAGAAAACAATTTTTTTTTTATTTACTCTCTTTAACATTTTCTTGTTTACATATATATAAGGGAGAAAAATAATAATAAAAAATAATTAAAACTATTTTTAGATAAAAGCAAGCTAATTAATAAACAAAAAACAAAAAACCTTCAAAATGGCAAACATACTAGATATCGCACAAAGCATAGTGAAAGATGAGAGTATTCAAGAATACGAGGTTCACGAATACAAACTGATAACCAGAACGAGTTTGAACAATGCAGGAGAGATAAGAATCAACATCGAAACCCAAGATCTATTCGTTCATCCTAGCGAGAGTTATATAGTGGAGCAGGGATGTCTCACCAAGGAAGATGGGACCGAATAATGGCATCATGCATCTATTCAGTAATATAAAATACTTGCTATCCGGACAAGAGATAGAATCTGTGTTTCATCCGTGTCAGGCCACCACGATGTTCGGACTCTTGACATATCCGGATGATTTTTGAAAATCCAGAGGACTTAATCAGTTGTGGATGAAAGACACCGTCGGCTGTGCTAGCGCCGGCGCCGCCGTGATATTCGACTACAGCATCAAGACGTCCAGACCTAAAGGAATGTTTTCGTTCAGGATACCTTTGAAACACATCTTCGGATTCCCAGACGATTACAACAAGATCATGTACGGCTTTAAACACAATCTGACGTTGATTCGAAAAGGAAACGATGATGCAATAGTGAGACTCACCACAACTGATGCGGGTAAGATAACTCTACACAAGATATAGTGGTTCGTTCCGCACCTGCAGCCTTCGATTGTGGAAAAAACGCATCTCTACAAGATCATAGAATCCAAGAGTAAATTACCCGTGGGATTTAGTATGAGATAGTGCAACACGGCTAGCATTCCACTCTCCATGAATCACTTCGATTGGAGATTGTACCGAAATCCGCTTCCGAGAGACCGCGTTTCATCGTGGTCGCATTTCAGACCGATAGGGATGGGTCTCAGGAAAAGAATGCATCGCTATTCGATCACTGCAATTTGAGAAACATGCAAGTGTTTCTGAACGCCACGAGATATCCAGCAATCGATTACAATGTGTCATTCGACAAGAACGATTTCTGCAGACTGTACGGTGACGCCGCGGATTTTAGAAAGAAGTATCACGGTCTAGATGAATTGATGAGTAACCCTAATATATCTCCAGGTGAATACAAGTCGATGTATCCCATGTTTGTATTCGACATTAGTAAACAGAGCGAACAACTCAAGAGTAGTGTCTTAGACATTCAGATCAAGATGCAATTCGATAGGAACGTGCCGAGAAAAACCGAAGCCTTCGCTCTGGTCCTGTCGGATAGAGAATTACAATTTGAATTAGATGGAAATAAGATGTCGATCATTCGATGAGAGACATGTGTGTGAAGAAAAGAAGAAAAAATATATATAAATAAATTAAAAAAATAATTACAAAAAAAAAAATGAATGATAAAGAAAGAGAATACTTGAGAAGAAACAGACGTGGTTTGATTAAAAATATTTCAAAAGATTCGCTAGCAATAATTCTAGACACCTTAGTCGAAACAGAACCTTTGATATTGACCGATTATATGAGACGCGAAATCGAAAGTAAAATCTTGATAGAAAATAAGACTAGAAAACTTTTAGACACGTTGACATATAGAGGACTGACTGCTTTTCGAGAATTTATAAAAGCTCTTAGAAATGCTAAAATAGATGTAAACGCGTTTTTCGAGATAGGTGATCCAATTTCACGAGATGAAACATTACGAGAAATAACGTATTAAAACAAAACAAAAAAAAGTAATGAGATCTAGAGAGATTGAACATCTCTCTAGATCTCATTACTTTATTTTTTTGGTTTTTTATGTTTTTAATAATCACTCATTATTTTTAATTAATTATTTCCACACTTTCACTATTTGTTCAAAGGATCTAGTTCGATCAGTAGGTTCACCATGGAAGCGGCGGCTTCGGGATTATTGGTTTTCATAACGAAATTAATCCTGTCTCCGGCGTTCACTTTGAGAGGCGTGCAGAACGTGCTAGCATTCGCATGTTGATTCTCAGTTTTTTCAACGCTGTATCTCTTATCGCTCTCTACTCTGTTCACCGTGAGATTGACGACCACTCAAATTCGTGGAAGCCAGACCCATTCGTATGATTTCACCTCCCAACGGCATGGGATATCCCACCTGACCATGTTGTGATCTGCTACCTCTGTTTCCGAAAGACCACTCGGCTTTTCCCTCCTCTAACATTCCAGCCTCCTCGGCCCAGACGGTGATCAATTGCCTAGCGTATTTGACTTTCTCCACCACCAAAATCAGGGTTCAGGCATCCGATATGTGCACGGGATCTGGTAGGTTCGTGAGCGCGTGTCCTCCCATGTCTAGTTTACCTTCCATGATGTTGCCCTTTTTCCAGACTGAGTTGTCGTCCACGTAATTCCTGCTGACCGCACCGGAATTGAATTCGGGATCGTGATCGAGACAGAATAAATTGTGACTGTTCATGTTGATGCCACCCTCCATGGTTCCGCCAGACTGTTTGTTCAGGTAGAGATGGTCCACTTGTGATTCTACGTATTCTTGAGATCGTATCATGATGGAATCCACGTAGCCCTTGTTGACTGCTGTGGAGTCCGCATCCGCGTCGTCGACCTTCAACAGATTCAATATCTTGTTGAATCCCGCATTCAGATCCGATTTCATTTCTCGTCTGTCAGACTTTCTCTGTTCCAGATCTACATAGTATTTGGTCACCACGTCCTTGGGATTCATGGTATTGGCCACGTTCGTTATCTTGTTAGAATTGGCGTTCAATTCCGAGTGCATCGTTTTCTGAATGTATCTACTTCTCAGATGTTCGCTGAATCGCGCGTGAGAGTTGTCCGCATATTTCTTGGTCGCGGCATTAGTGGAATTTATGGGATTCATGATGTTCACCAAACATTTATATTTCAGATCGAGATCGTCGGTCATGGCTTTATCCACGTAATTATGTAACATGATTCATTCGAAATCCGCATTCCCCCTGTCGACATATTGTTTAGTCGCAGCATCTGCGAGATCTATCAGCTCGGGAAGATTGTAGAGCTTCTTATCATTCATGTTCAAAGGTTCCTCTCGAGGTTCATATCTCTGAACGTAACGTTCGTCCAAGTTGGCAACGTCGTAACCATCACCGACTTCGAGCGTCTTCCTCTTCTTTTTGGTTCGACTTTCATCGTCACTTCTACCAAATTTATCGACTGGCATGTTGTTTTGAGGTTTTTGTTTTAAAAATATATTTCAAACGCAGTTTATTAAAAATGAATTATTTCACTTATTTTTTATTTTTCGTTTTTATTCGATTAAATTTTTTTAAATAATTTTTTTACCTTTATATATAAATAGGTGTTAAAGGCCGATTCAAACACAGATGTACATGTACGTGTACATGTACACATACATCGATGTACACCTCCATAGGATTTAGTGTTAAAATCGTGTACAGGTACACGATTTTAACGTTTTTAGGGTGATCTAGAATCGGCTTTGCTGATTCAAAATCACTGGATTCTATATACAAATCGCTCAAGAGTGAAAAAAACGCATGAAATTTTAAGGAAAAAGAGGTGTATCGTCTGTTTTAGAATCGGCAATGGGTTTCCCCCATAGGATTCAGTGTTAAATTGCGAGCAAAAAACGTGTTGCCGTTTCTAAATCATCATCTTGCTGATTCTAAATCATCCGTGTCTGTACACGATTTTAACACTGAATCCCTATGGAGGTGTACACGGAAATCCATTTGCGGATTTTATGTCAGAAATCGAATTGTGTATGGTACACAGAAAAGAGGTGATTTTGAATCGGCAAACCCACTGCCACGATTCACGAGGAAATAAAAATGTGATTGATATATAGGAGAGAAAAAAATTTATAAATAAATAGTTATTTAAAAAATAAATATATCAAATCGAATAGATAATAAAAAAAAATAAATACGTAAATCATGAGCGCTTCCCAGACTATTAGAGCAAGGTTTCTTTTAAAAATGCTGATGAGAGCCTACGCATTCTGTGTGAATGAACAACTAGGTCACCTCTTGTTAGAACGATGCGTCGGATGTCGGGATCACCTAGACTTCGATCACGAAAATCATTCATGTCTGTCGATGGAAAGGGAAGATATGGTTGTCAAGTATTTCGAACCGGCATTCGAACGCGTTCAAATCGACGAAGCGATCGCGTTTTGAAGAAATTACTCTTCTGTAAGGATCAAAGCAAGCCCACAGTTTCAGAAGAACTGAAATTGGCGCGTAAAAGTCTGACTTTAGAAGACAAGAGATGCGTCATGAAATTATTGTTCAATGAAGCATACGTCTAAGTTTTTCTCGTTGATATAAAATAAGGGAGAATAGAAAATAAAATAAATACACACATAAATTTTTTTATCTAATATTAGAAAGAAAAAAAAAAACACAAAAAATGAGAACGAGAAATAAATTGTATCCGATGTTAGTGAACAACGAGGATGAGAAGCCAAACGGCGTTTTGCCGACGGCACCGTCGCTAGAAGAAGAAGAAAGAGGAGAGAGGTATCGCATCGATCAAATCAGTAGAATCCAAGCGTATCTAACTCGAGAGAGAGATTCTCTTCGTTCTCTGAAGAAGAAGTATTCACGTTTCGTGGAATTCGTCAACGCGATCGACACGAAACTCATCATGATTTCCATGGGTTTACACGCGGCCGGCATCGGATTGTTTTGACTGTGGTCGGCATTCCGATCGTGTTGACCATAGAAGGAGTGGCTCTCGCCGCCGGATTGTTTAGCATGCTCGGAAACTTTTTGAGTAGGAAATTATATCTGAAGGCGAGGAAACATGACAAGATTCGCGTCTTTGCCAACTCCAAGATCAACACAATATCCGAAATGATCTCTATGGCGTTGAAAGACAGTAGGATATTGGATGGAGAATACTTCGCGATATTGAGTGAGAAAACGAAATACGATGCCATGAAAGAAGCTGTGAGAATCAAGACTCATCAGATCATCAAAGAAGAGATGAAGGATTCTCTCGTGGAAAAGGGGAGGAAAGAGGCCAGGGAGGAATTCAGTAAGATGATAGTACTCAAGAGCAGTGATTGAAAAAAAAAAAAATATATATATAATAAGAACAGAATTAATTAATTATTAAATTTATATATAATATAAAAACGAAATTAATTTAAATAACTTTTAAAAAATGTATTGCGTAAAGTGTAAGAGAGTTACCGAGACGAGTAATTCTCGAGAAGTACGAACTAAAAACGACAGACAGATGCTTCGCGGAATTTGCGACGTGTGTGGTTCTATCAAGACTCGATTCGTCAAAAAAAAGAACGCGAGAACGCGAACAAAGGTAAAGGCATCGTGAATAAAATGATCAATAATCTACCTTTTGAAATGCATCTGCCTGGTCACAGTTTCACGGGACCCGGAACGAAATTGAACAAGAGACTCAATGCCGATCTGACTCCTAAATCTTGGAGCAAACCTGTGAATAGGGTGGATAAGAATGATCATGATCTGTGCTACGCCGGACATCCCAACACCAAGACTCGCAATGACGTCTGCGATAAAAACATGTTGGAGAAATTGAGAGGCATATCGAATCCGACCAGGAGGGAGAAGATAGAACGTTCGCTGGTCGGCAATTTGATCGGTGCGAAACGTTGATTCGGATGGGGCGTTCCAAAAAAAAAAGCGCATCGGAAAAGAAGAAGAAATGATTATTGACGAGCGAATTGACCGAGGAGTTACACAAACCCATCGTGCATAAATTTCGAAAGAGAAGGGTGTTCGTGAAGGGTTTGGATGATATTTGGTCTGCTGACTTGGTCGACATGAGATCGTTTTCGAGGTGGAACGAGGGCGTCAAATATCTATTGATGGTCATCGACGTGTTTTCCAAATACGGTTGGATCAGAGCTTTGAAGAATAAATCGGGACCTTGCGTCGCCGAGGCTCTGAAGAGCGTGTTCGACTTGTATTCTCGAAAACTGAGTAAATTGTGGGTGGATAAGGGAAAGGAATTCTACAACAAGCACGTTCATCGATTGGTCGACCTCTACTCGATTGAAAACGAAGAGAAAGCCAGCGTGGTGGAACGTTGGAATCGAACGATGAAGGAAAAGTTGCACAGATACTTCACGGCGAATTCGACCAAGAAATACATATACGCACTGAACGGACTGGTTAAAGATTACAACAACACGCGACACAGATTGATCAAGATGACTCCCGTGGAAGCTAGCGATCCTCGAAATGAAAAACGGGTCTACGTGAATCTATATCCTGAAAGATCTAAGATTAGGAAGAAGTCTAGAACGCCGAAATTTGCGATCGGTGATCGAGTGAGAATCTACACTTATAAGAAGCACTTCGAAAAGGGTTATACTCCTCGATGGACCTCGGAAATCTTCGTGATAATCAAAATATTTCACACCGATCCGGTGACTTACGAAATCGAAGCTTTGGATGGAGAAGAGATCATCGGAAAATTTTATGAACAGCAATTACAGAAGACAAAGTTTTGATAAGAAAACAAATTTCTTTTATTTACTCTCTTTAACATTTTTCTTGTTTTTTCACATATATATATAAGAGAGAAAAATAATAATAAAAAATAATTAAAAACTATTTTTAGATAAAGAAAGCAAGTTAACTAATAAACAAAAAAAACAACAAAAAAAAAAAAAATGACAAATATTCTAGATATAGCACAAAGCATAGTGAAAGATGAAAGTATTCAAGAATATGAGGTTTACGAATACGAACCGGTAACCGGAACGAGTTTGAACAATGCGGGAGAGATAAGAATCAACGTCGAAACTCAAGATCTATTCATACATCCTAGCGAGAGTTACATAGTGGTGCAGGGACGTCTCACCAAGGAAGATGGGAGCGACTACGCCGATGACAACATGGTTACTCTAGCAAATAATGGCATCATGCATCTATTCAGTAATATAAAATACATGCTCTCCGGACAAGAGATAGAATCTGTGTTTCATCCCGGTCAGGCCACCACGATGTTCGGACTCTTGACGTATCCTGATGATTTTTCGAAAAACAGAGGACTTAATCAGTTGTGGGTGAAAGACACCGTCGGCCCTGCTATCGCCGGCGCCGCCGCGATATTCGACTACATCGTCAAGACATCCAGACCTAAAGGAACGTTTTCATTCAGGATACCTTTGAAACACATCTTCGGATTTGCGGACGATTACAACAAGATCATGTACGGATTCAAACACAATCTGACGTTGATTCGAAAAGGAAACGACGATGCAATAGTGAGACTCACTGTGACCAATGCGGGTAAGATAACTCTACACAAGATATCGTGGTTCGTTCTGCACGTGGAGCCTTCAATCGTGGAAAAAGCGCATCTCTACAAGATCATAGAATCCAAGAGTAAATTACCCGTAGGATTTAGAATGAGACAGTGCGACACGGCTAGCATTCCACCCGCCACGAATCACTTCGATTGGAGATTGACGGTGAAATCCGCTTCTGAGAGACCGCGTTTCATCGTGGTTGCGTTTCAGACTGATAGGGATGGGTCTCAGGAAAAGAATGCGTCGCTGTTCGATCACTGCAATTTGAGAAACATGCAAGTGTTTCTGAACGCCATGAGATATCCAGCAATCGATTACAATGCGTCGTTTGACAAGAACGATTTCTGCAGACTGTACGGTGACGCCGCTGATTTTAGAAAGAAGTATCACGGTCTAGACGAATTGATGAGCAACCCTAACATATCTCCCGGCGAATACAAATCGATGTATCCCATGTTCGTATTCGACGTCAGTAAACAGAGTGAACGACTCAAGAGTAGTGTCTTAGACATTCAGATCAAGATGCAATTCGATAGGAACGTGCAGAGAAAAACCGAAGCCTTCGCCCTGGTCCTGTCGGATAGAGAATTACAATTCGAATCGGATGGAAATAAGATGTCGATCATTCGATGAGGGACGAGTGTGAAAAAAAAATATATATATAAATAAAAATTGAAAAAATTATTATAAAAATGTATGATAAAGAAAGAGAATACTTAAGAAGAAACAGACGTGATTTGATTAAAAATATTTCGCAAGATTCGTTAGCAATAATTCTAGACACTTTAGTCGAAACAGAACCTTTGATATTGACTGATTATATGAGACGTGAAATCGAAAGTAAAATCTTGATAGAAGATAAGACCAGAAAACTTTTAGACACGTTGACAGATAGAGGACCGACTGCTTTTCGAGAATTTATAAAAGCTCTTCGAAATGCTAAAATAGATGTTGATGCGTGTTTCGAGATAGGTGGTCCAATTTCACGAGATGAAACATTATGAGAAATAACGTATTAAAACAACCCCCCCCCCCCCCAAAAAAAATAAGTAAAGTAATGTGATCTAGAGAGATTGAACATCTTTCTAAATCTCATTACTTTTTTTTGTTGTTTTTAATAAATCACACATTATTTTTTTTTAATTCATTATTTTCCATGCATTCACTGTTTGTTCAAAGGATCTAGTTCGATCAGTAGACTCACCACGGAACTGGCAGCTTCAGGATTATTGGTTTTCATAACGAAATTAATCCTGTCTCCTGGTGTTCACTTTGAGAGGCATGCTGAACGTGCTAACATTCGCGTGTTGATTCTCAGTCTTTTCGACGCTGTATCTCTTATCGCTCTCTACTCCATTCCCCACGAGATTGACGACCGCTCTGTTATTCAAATCCGAGGAAGCCAGACTCATTCGAAGGATTTCACCTCCCAGCGGCATGGGATATCCCACCTGACCATGTTTCGATCCGCTACCTCCATTTCCGAAAGACCACTCAGCTTTTCCCTTATCTAAGGTGCCGGCCTCCTCGGCCCACACGGTGATCAATTGTCTAGCATATTTGACTTTCTCCACCACCGAAATCAGGGTGCAGGTATCCGTCATGTTTACGGGATCTGGTAGATTCGTGAGCGCATGTCCACCCATGTCTAGTTTACCTTCCATGATGTCACCCTTTCTCCAGACCGAGTTGTCATCCACATACTTTCTGCTGACCGCGCTGGAATCGAATTCGGGATCGTGACTGAGTCCGAATAAATTCTTACCGTTCATGTCAATACCACCCTCCATGGTTCCACCAGATTGTTTGTTCAGGTAGAGATCGTCCACTTGCGATTCTAGGTATTCTTGTGATCGTATCATGGCAGAATCCACGTAGCCCTTGTTGACCGCGGTTGAGTCCACATCCGTGTCGTCAACCTTCGACAGATTCAATATCACCTTGATTTTCGTTGCAATATTCCTGATGTTCCACTAAGGATTTTTCGCTCTTAAACGCGTTCATGCAGTTGCAACATAAACATACCTTATGTTCATGTTTATTATTTTGTCTTGACAGTAATCGGCTCGGATGTTTAACCCAACAATAATGACGATTGTCATCATTCGAAATCAATAATAAAATAATCGTCTTTTCTCTTTCGAGATACGAAGTCTGTCTGAGAGGATAGATCGTTCATTTTTCATTGTCTTATCCCAAGACGTTCACCGCTACGGTGGGATTTTGAGCCTCTAAACGTTCGATGTGTTTTAACTCTGTTGGAAAAGTCACTCCGGTCCAATCGAGATTTTTAGAAGTCTCCTCGTAATGAGAAACTCTTTTGGGGTTCATTTTGACAGGGTATAAAGCGGAGGTGACTGCCCATTTAAAACACTGATCATCTTTATTTCTCACGTTGACCACGGCGTGTTTTTTAGCTAGGAAATACGGTAATTTCACGTACTAAGACCCTTTCAATGAATCGTTTTCAGTTATGTGAATTTCGAGTTTCAACACCTCATCGAACGTCCAATTACTACCTTCATGTTGATAATTCGCAAGAGACGTCAACATCTTGTCTTTCATCTTTTCGAAAACGTCCGATAAATATGAACCTCGAAATACGGGTTCAACAATAGATCTGAAATATGCATTTTTCACGATGCTCTCGCCAGACTTCACATCGATTTTATTCATCACACAATGGAGTATCATCTTAATTTTTAGTCCCACGTTCATGTATTTGCGAAACAAATCCAATACTTTTTTCTTCACCCGTTCCATGAACAATTTCGGATCGATTTTTTCAATGAGGGAACCACAACGAAAGTTTTAAAAATGCCTTTGATCGCACTGTCCCATTCTACGAACTTCGATTGAAATAGTTCCATGGCGAGTCGTGCTAGATATTCTTTTCCTTTCCCTTCGTTTATTGCTCGTCGAATTTCACTCGATATATCTTGTTTGCCTAGAATCTGAAGTGCATCACTCGTTTTCGTTTTAGTTTTTCTTTTCTTTTCTTTGGAAACTTGAAGTTCTTCAACGGCTTTTCGTTTAGTCGTCTTCTCATTTTTCACAATCAAAACATTTTTGGTTTTTTTTGACGTCGGCATTTCAATTCCTTTTACTATCTTTTTCTTCTTCTTCTCATTTTTCACAACCGATGCATTTTTTTATGTCGTTGCTATCGGCATTTCATTTGCCTTTCCATTGTTTCGCAAATATTTCTGTATGACTTCAATTTTTTTTGATTTAGTTCTATGATTTCTGAAAAGTGAAATTTTTAATAGTTTACAAATCTCGTTTAACTGAGGTACGGTTTTCTCATTTAAATTTTCCATTTTTTTATCTGTTTGCTCCATTTGTAAGAATATTTTTTTTTTTTTTTTAAATTTTGTATTAAATAATAATTTGTTAAAAAGTTTTTGTTTTTTACTCTTTATATAAAAAAAGTTTTTTAATTCAATTTTTTTCTTTAATGTTTTTCTTTTTATTCAAAACAATTTACGATCGCTTTTATTTCTTGTTTGCGAAACGAACACGTTTTCTTGTCTCTAGAATAACATTCCTTACAATAACATAAATGTGCGCACAGTAGAAACAAAACGTTTGCGGATTTGTTTTTACAAAGCAGACACGTGTTCATATTACCCGACTCCTTCTCAACAGATGATATCTCGTCTGCTTCTTTCTTGAATCGAATCAAATCTTTTAAAGTCAAGAATTGAGATAACGACTTGTTTGCGTAATTCAGTGTATTGTACAATTGTTCCTTCGTGTATCTGGATTGTAAAATACCCCTTAATAAACTCTCGTTTTTATTTCTTTCCCATTCTTCGTTTTCAATTTTAATCAACCCCAATGACTGGATCTTCTTCAAATAATCGCAACGACCTTTGGTATTATTTATGTGTTCTATCAAAGGTTTGTCGTGAGGTTCCCAATTCATTATATGTATATTGCAACAAAAACATTTAACTCTATCACTTTTACCCACATAAATGAAACCCGCAGCAGCTAAATCTTCAGGTTTTTTAGCAAGATGCGAAGGCCAATTTTTAAACATTTGAAGTCTTGCATGTTCTAAACTATAATTCGGATGTTCAGACTTGATCATTGTTTTACTTCAAAATTGGGTTTGTAAGAATATTTTTTTGTTTTGAATTTTGTATTAATGATAATTTGTTAAAAAGTTTTAAAAATTGTTTATAATATGTTTTAATTCCTTCAAAAAGAATTAATCAATTTTATGTTCTTAACGTGAAAAAAATTGAATTAATACGAGAAAAAAAAAAAAAAAAAAATGTTAAATTTAACTTTTTATTTATATATAAAGAGAAACTTTTTTAACAAATTATTATTTAAATACAAAATTTAAAATATACATTATTTGCAAGAATTCATAAAAAACCAAATAATCGATCATGACAACACCTAAAAGATGCAAATTGCAATTTAAACGAGTCGATATATGTAAGCTATCAGGTACTAATATCTATACATTAGAACAAGACGATCCCATCGAATTGAACGAGGTTGAGATGGTGAGCTTAGAGCACGATGACAACAAATATGAGATGCGTTTGAAATTGGATGAAGCCATGCTCGATTTGTTTTACGAGTACCAAACGATCTGGTGAATAATGTCATCATCTTCGAAAAGAGAAAACTCTACAAGAATGATTTGACGATGTTCTATGAAAAATGCATATTTCCAATAATCTCACTCGAACTTGTGAATAAATCAGGTGGTGAGAGCACGTTCAACGATGTAGAAAAACTCAAAAGAGTAAAGATAAACATTCAAGACATTTTGGTAAATGGAAAAATGACGCATGTCAACATGCTAATAACTGACTTGGAAATATAAACAATAGAGAGATTGATTTTTAGCGAAGAAGAAGGAAAAAAAGTAATGAGATCTAAAGATGATCTCATTACTTTTTACAAAAAATTTTCACATTAAAGAAAATTAAGATTAAAAACCTTTTTTTTAAATATATATATAAAGAGCAAAAAAAACAAAACTTCTTAAACAAATTATTAAAATACAAAATTTAAAATATACATTATTGCAAGAATTCATAAAACAAAAAAAAAACAAACAAATAATCGATCATGACAGCAACACCTAAAAGATGCGAATTGAAATTGAAATGAGTCGAAACGTATAAGAAATTCGGTCATAAAATCTATAGATTACAACAACACAATCCCATCGAATTGAACGAGGTCGAGATGAAGGACTTAGAGCATAAATACGACAGATATAAGATGACTTTGAAATTGGATGAAGCCATGCTCGATTTGTTTTACAAGTACCAAAGCGATCTGCAGAAAATCTTCATCGCTAAAGATAAAGAATTCGACAAGGACAATTTGATGTTGTTCTATGAAAGTTACATATATAAAAAAATCTCACGCGAACTCGTGGACAAATCGGGTGGTGAGAGCAAGTTCACCGATGTAAAAAAAACTCGAAAGAGTAAAGATAAACATTCAACACATTTTTGAAAAAGGAGAATACACGAGTGTAACATGCTAATAACGGACTTGGAAATATAAACAATAGAGAGATTGATTTTTTAGCGAAGAAGAAGAAAAAAAAAAAAAGTAATGAGATCATCTTTAGATCTCATTTTTTTTTCCTTCTTCACTATTACCATATATTATAATAACGTTTCCTTTTTTCTTAAATTTCAGCGTTGATTCTTCTTTTCTTTTTTTCTTTTTTCTGTAATATGATATGTTTTTATAACAACACATTTGTTTATCCGAATCATAATTATGAATGAATGAATGTTGTGCATCTCTTGGTAACACTCGCATCATTACCATTCTCTTCAGAAGGTAGTGGTGACTGTGGAAAGCGTCTCATTCTTTTCATTTCCAACCGTCTATCCCGCTGTTTATCTAACTCTTTCATCAGTTCTTTCCTTAGATATCCATCATTAGCGTCTAACCATTTTTCCACATCTTTTTTTTGCACTCTGTCTGCCGATATTCATCATTATCATCTAATTGTTTCTCCACCTTTTTATCCATTTTATATATTATTTTATACTTTCTATGATTTATATTTTATATAATTATATAGTTTTATATTATAATAACATATTCAAAATCGGTATATTCTTAAACGGCGAATTCTCACCAAGCAACAAACCCTTGCCGAGTCGCTCAACGTTCTGTCCACTCTTCAGATACGTTTCCACTCAAAGAGTTGCCACCTCTAACGGGTTCTAGATACAATCCTTTACCGCTGTCGTATACGTGGACGCGACACACGGCTCCTCCCTTCTTCAAAAACAGTCTGCTGCCACCCATTAATTTCTCAACTGCCGAACTCGCGAGTCCCGTGAGAGCTCCCACGCCGAGAGTCTTTCCGAGAAAGGGTAGTGCCTTTGCGGCGAAGGGTAATGCTTTTGCAGTGATTCCTGCCAATAGCGGTAGGAAACCACCTTTCATTCTCAAATTGTATCTCAATTGAGTGGGACTCAATCTCACCGTCAACCCTCTTCCATCGCGAATCGCTTTCTCCATCCTTTTGATTTGACTTCTGGTCCAGGCGATCGAATCCTGACCACCTCTCGTCAGATCTTCGTGAGTGAATTTGAATCTCACCGCCTCGCCTCGAGTTGTTAACGCTCTCTTAAGTTTCTTTCTCTGTCCTGCGGATATATTCACATTTTTAATCACGTATTCTGTCATAATTCTTTTTTTAAAATATATTTACTTCAATTGTTTTCTTGTTTTAATAATAATTATTTATATTAAAATAATTTTTGTAAAATTAATATTGCATTTATTTTATTTTTTGTTATCTATATTATATACACAATATTGGTTTTTTTTTTTGCTTTTATATTTCTCTTATGTGAAATCGTATTGTCACCCTCTCTCCGCGAAGATCTAACAGTTCACCATTTTGATCCGTCAACGTGGTTTTGAGACTATACAACGTGAGTAGGTAATAAAGGCCGATTCAAGCATCAGCGTACATGTACGTGTATGTGTACACGTACATCGATGTACACCTCCATAGGATTTAGTGTTAAAATCGTGTTACAGGTACACGATTTGAACGTTTTTAGGGTGATGTTAGAATCGGTTTTGCCGATTCAAACATCACTGAATTGTATCCTAGAGTGAAAAAAATGCATGAAATTTTACGTATTTGTACATGTACCGTCTGATCTGAAATCGGCAAATGGGTTTCCCCCATAGGATTCAGTGTTAAATTGTGAGCAAAAAACGTGTTGTCGTTTCTAAATCATCGTCTTGCTGATTCTAAATAATCCGTGTCTGTACACGATTTTAACACTGAATCCCTATGGAGGAGTACATGGAAATCCACTTGCGGATTTTAAGTTGGAAATCGAATCGTGTACGGTACACGGAAAAGAGGTGATTGTCGAACCGGCAAACCCACTGCCACGTTTTTGATTGATATATATAGGAGAGAAAAAAAAATATATAAATAAATAGTTATTTAAAAAATAAATATATCAAATCGAATAGATAATAAAAAATAAATACGTAAATCATGAGTGATTCTCAGACTATTAGAGTAAGGTTTCTTTTAAAAATGCTGATGAGAGCCTACACATTCTGCGTGAAGGAACAACTAGGTCGTCTCTTGTTAGAACGATGCGTCGGATGTCGGGATCATCTAGACTTCGATTACGAGAATCATTCGTGTCTGTGGATGGAAAGGGAAGATATGGTCGTCAAGTATTTCGAACCGGCATTCGAACGCGTTCAAATCGACGAAGTGATTGCGTTTTGGAAGAGATTACTCTTCTGTAAGGATCAAAGCAAGCCCACAGTTTCGGAAGAACAGAAATTGGCGCATAAAAGTCTGACTTTAGAAGATAAGGGATGCGTCATGAAATTATTGTTCAATGAAGCATATGTCTAAGTTTTTCATTGATATAAAATAAGGGAGAATAGAAAATAAATATACACATAAATTTTTTATCTAATATTAGAAGAAAAAAAAACAAAAATGCGAACCAGAAATAAATTGTATCCAATGTTAGATGACGACGAGGATGAGAAGCCTATCAGCATTTTGCTGACGGCACCGTTGCTAGAAGAAAAAGACAGAGGAGAGAGGTATCGCATCGATCAAATCAGTAGAATCCAAGAGTATCTAACTCGAGAGAGAGATTCTCGTCATTCTCTCAAGAAGAAGTATTCGCGTTTCGTGAAATTCGTCAACGCGATCGACATGACACTCATCACGATTTCCATGGGTTTACATGCAGGCGGCATCGGATTGTTGTCGACCGTGGTCGGCATTCTGATCGTGTTGACCGTAGAAGGAGTGGCTCTCGCCGCCGGATTGTTTAGCAAGCTCGGAACCTTTTTGAGTAGGAAATTATATCTGAAGGCGAGGAAACACGACAAGATTCGCGTCTTGGCCGACTCCAAGATCGACACGATATCCGAAATGATCTCTATGGCGTTGAAAGATGGTAGGATATCGGACGGAGAATACTTCGTGATATTGAGTGAGAAAACAAAATACGATGCCATGAAAGAAGCCGTGAGAATCAAGACTTGTCAGATCATCAAGGAAGAGATGAAGGATTCTCTCGTGGAAAAGGGGAGGAAAGAGGCCAGGGAGGAATTCAGTAAGATGATAGTACTGAAGAGCAGCTATTGAAAAAAAAATATATATATATATAATAAGAACAGAATTAATTAATTATTAAATTTATATCTAAAATAAAAAAACGAAATTAATTTAAATAACTTTTAAAAAATGTATTGCGTAAAGTGTAAGAGAGTTACCGAGACGAGTAATTCTAGAGAAGTGCGAACTAAAAACGACAGACAGATGCTTCCCGGAATTTGCGACGTGTGTGGTTCTATCAAGACTCGATTCGTCCAAAAAAAGAACGCGAACAAAGGTAAAGGCATCGTGAATAAAATGATCAATAATCTACCTTTCGAAATGCATCTGCCCGGTCACAGTTTCACGGGACCCAGAACGAAATTGAACAAGAGACTCAATGCTGATCTGACACCCAAATCTTGGAGCAAACCTGTGAATAGGGTGGATGCCGCCGCGTATGATCATGATCTGTGCTACGCCGGACATCCCGACATCAAGACTCGCAACGACGTCTGCGATAAAAACATGTTGGGGAAATTGAGAGGCATATCGAATCCCATCAGGAGAGAGAAGATAGAACGTTCGCTGGTCGGCAATCTGATCGGTGCGAAACATCGATTCGGATGGGGCGTTAAAAAAGAAAAGTGCATCAGAAAAGAAGAAGAAACGATTACTGACGAGCGAATTGGCCGAGGAGTTACACAAACCCATAGTGTGTAAATTTCAAAAGAGAAGGGTGTTTGTGAAGGGTTTGGATGATATTTGGTCTGCCGACTTGGTCGACATGAGATCGTTTTCGAGGTGGAACGAGGGCGTCAAATATCTATTGACGGTCATCGACGTGTTTTCCAAATACGGTTGGATCAGAGCTTTGAAGAATAAATCAGGACCTTGCGTCGCCGAGTCTCTGAAGAGCGTGTTCGACTCGTCTTCTCGAAAACCGAGTAAATTGTGGGTGGATAAGGGAAAGGAATTCTACAACAAGCACGTTCATCGATTGGTAGACCTCTACTCGATCAAAAACGAAGAGAAAGCCTGCGTGGTGGAACATTGGAATCGAACAATGAAGGAAAAGATGCACAGATACTTCACGGCGAATTCGACCAAGAAATACATATACGCTCTGAATGGACTGGTCAAAGATTACAACAACACGCGACACAGATCGATCAAGATGACTCCCGCGGAAGCTAGCGATCCTTGAAACGAAAAACGGGTCTACGCGAATCTATATCCTGAGAGATGTAAGATCAGGAAGAAGTCTAGAACGCCGAAATTTGCGGTCGGTGATCGAGTGGAAATCTACGCTTATAAGAAGCACTTCGAAAAGGGTTATACTCCTCGATGAACCTCGGAAATCTTCGTGATAATCAAAATATTTCACACCGATCTGGTGACTTACGAAATCGAAGCTTTGGATGGAGAAGAGATCATCGGAAAGTTTTACGAACAACAATTACAGAAGACAAAGTTTTGATAAAGAAAACAATTTTTTTTTATTTACTTTCTTTAACATTTTCTTGTTTACACACATATATATATAAGAGAGAAAAATAATAATAAAAATAATTAAAAACTATTTTTAGATAAAGAAAGCAAGTTAATTAATAAACAAAAAAAAACAACTAAAAATCCTTTAAAATGACAAATATACTAGATATAGCACAAAGCATAGTGAAAGATGAAAGTATTCAAGAATATGAGGTTTACGAATACGAACCGGTAACCGGAACAAGTTTAAACAATGCGGGAGAGATAAGAATCAATGTCGAAACTCAAGATCTTTTCATACATCCTAGCGAGAGTTACATAGTGGTGCAGGGACGTCTCACCAAGGAAGATGGGAGCGACTACGCCGATGACGACACGGTTACTCTAGCCAATAATGGCATCATGCATCTATTCAGTAATATAAAATACATGCTATCCGGACAAGAGATAGAATCTGTGTTTCATCCCGGTCAGGCCACCACGATGTTCGGACTCTTGACGTATCCTGATGATTTTTCGAAATCCAGAGGACTTAATCAGTTGTGGGTGAAAGACACCGTCGGCCCTGCTAGCGCCAGCGCCACCTTGATATTCGACTACGTCGTCAAGACGTCCAGACCTAAAGGAACGTTTTTGTTCAGGATACCTTTGAAACACATCTTCGGATTCGCGGACGATTACAACAAGATCATGTACAGATTCAAACACAATCTAACGTTGATTCAAAAAGGAGACGATGATGCAATAGTGAGACTCACTGCGACCAATGCGGGTAAGATAACTCTACACAAGATATCATGGTTCGTTCCGCACGTGGAGCCCTTGATCGTGGAAAAAGCGCATCTCTACAAGATTATAGAATCCAAGAGTAAATTACCCGTGGAATTTAGAATGAGACAGTGTGACACGGCTAGCATTCCTCCCTCCATGAATCACTTCGATTGGAGATTGAAGGTGAAATCTGCTTCCGAGAGACCACGTTTCATCGTGGTTGCGTTTCAGACCGATAGGGACGGGTCTCAGGAAAAGAATGCATCGCTGTTCGATCACTGCCATTTGAGAAACATGCAAGTGTTTCTGAATGCCACGAGATATCCAGCAATCGATTACAACGCGTTGTTCGACAAGAACGATTTCTGCAGACTGTACGGCGACGCCGCTGATTTTAGAAAGAAGTATCACGGTCTAGACGAATTGATGAGCAATCCTAACATATCTCCCGGCGAATACAAGTTGATGTATCCCATGTTCGTATTCGACGTCAGTAAACAGAGTGAACGACTCAAGAGTAGCGTCTTAGACATTCAGATCAAGATGCAATTCGATAGGAACGTGCCGAGAAAAACCGAAGCCTTCGCCCTGGTCCTGTCGGACAGAGAATTACAATTCGAATTGGATGGAAATAAGATGTCGATCATTCGATGAGAGACGAGTGTGAAAAAAAAAATACATAAATGAAAATTAAAAAAATTATTATAAAAATGAATGATAAAGAAAGAGAATACTTAAGAAGAAACAGACGTGTTTTGATTAAAAATATTTCGCAAGATTCGTTAGCAATAATTCTAGACACTTTAGTCGAAACAGAACCTTTGATATTGACTGATTATATGAGACGTGAAATCGAAAGTAAAATCTTGATAGAAGATAAGACCAGAAAACTTTTAGACACGTTGACGTATAGAGGACCGACTGCTTTTCGAGAATTTATAAAAGCTCTTCGAAATGCTAAAATAGATGTCGACGCGTGTTTCGAGATAGGTGATCCAATTTCACGAGATGAACATTATGAGAAATAACGTATTAAAACAAAACCTAAAAAAAAAAAAAAAAAAAAAAAAAAAGTAATGAGATTTAGAGAGATTGAACATCTTTCTAAATCTCATTACTTTTTTTTTTTTTTTTTTTTATAAATCACACATTTTTTTTTTCAATTCATTTCCACACGTTCACTGTTTGTTCAAAGGAACTAATTTGATCAGTAGACTCACCACGGAAGTGGCGGCTTCGGGATTATTGGTTTTCGTAACGAAATTAATCCTGTCTCCGGCGTTCACTTTGAGAGGCGTGCCGAACGTGCTAACATTCGCGTGTTGATTCTCAGTCTTTTCGACACAGTATCTCTTATCGCTCTCTACTCCATTCACCATGAGATTGACGACCGCTCTGTTATTCAAATCCGAGGAAGCCAAACTCATTCGAAGGATTTCACCTCCCAGCGGCATGGGATATCCCACCTGACCATGTTTCGATCCGCTACCGCCATTTCCGAAAGACCACTCAGCTTTTCCTTCATCTAAGGTGCCGGCCTCCTCGGCCCACACAGTGATCAATTGTCTAGCATATTTGACTTTCTCCACCACCGAAATCAGGGTGCAGGCATCCGTCATGTTCACGGGATCTGGTATATTCGTGAGCGCGTGTCCACCCATGTCTAGTTTACCTTCCATGATGTCACCCTTTCTCCAGACCGAGTTGTCGTCCACGTACTTTCTGCTGACCGCACTGGAATTGAATTCGGGATCGTGACTGAGTCCGAATAAATTCTTACCGTTCATGTCGATACCACCCTCCATGGTTCTGCCAGATTGTTTGTTCAGATAGAGATCGTCCACTTGCGATTCTAGGTATTCTTGTGATCGTATCACGGCAAAATCAACATAGCCCTTGTTGACCGAGGTTGAGTCCGCATCTGTGTCGTCGATCTTCGACAGATTCAATAACTTGTTGAATCCCGCATTCAGATCCGATTTCATTTCTCGTCTGTCAGACTTTCTCTGTTCCAGATCTACGTAGTGTTTGGTCGCCACGTCCTTGGGATTCGTGGGAGTGGCCACGTTCGTTATCTTGTTAGAATTGGCGTTCAATTCTGAGTGCATCGTTTTCTGAATGTATCTATTTCTCAGGTGTTCGATGAATCTCGCGAGAGAGTCGTCCGTGTATTTCTTGGTCGTGGCATCGGTGGGATCTATGGGATTCGTGATGTTCAAACGTTTGGATTTCAGATCGAGATCACCAGTCATGGTTTTATCCACGTAATTATCTAGCATGATTCGTTCGAAATTGGCGTTCCCCCTGTCGATGTATTTTTTAGTCGCAGCATCTGCAAGATCTATCGGCTCGGGAAGATTTTAGAGCTTCTTATCGTTCATGTTCAAAGGTTCTTCTCGAGGTTCGTATCTCCAAACGTAACGTTCATCTAAGTTGGCAACGTCATAACCATCGTCGACTTCGAACGTCTTCCTCTTCTTTCTTAGGTTGACTTTTTCATCGTCACTTCTACCAAATGTATCGACTGGCATGTTGTTGTGGGATTTCTTTTTGTTTTTAGAAAAAATATATTCAAAACGCAGTTTATTAAAAATGAACTATGTTATTTTTATTTTTCGTTTTTATTCGATTAAAATTTTTTAAAATAATTTTTTTTATCTTTATATATACTATAAAAAAAAAATCTCTCTCTAATGTAGATCATTGAGAATGTCTTGAAACCGATCTCCTTCAGACCATCTCTTGAGAACGTAGAGACACAGGTGACCGCAAAACACTTGACCTGGTGGTTGCACTTGTTCCGTGTTGTAACGAACCATCGATTTGTTGAAATAGTTCTTTATTTCTTTTGGCGGTGAGATTCCATAGCTGTCGAAATAATAATTTTTCTTCTTCCCATTCTTGAACCACGCCACCCAGTGAGTGCCTTCACCTGATGAATCGTCTAGATTTAAAATTCCGCATTCCGATTGTCGAGGTCTTCTCTTCGGCAAGGCATCTCTGGAAAACACACCTAGAAAATCTTTGATTTTCAAATCTTTTGCCGCATTCAACAGATCGATGTTGGATAGGGGTTCGTTAGGTAAGACGACACCTTCTACGGATATCTTTATTTTCTTATTCATAAATGCATATATATTTTTTTTATTTTTTTTTTATTTATTTATTTTATTATAATTCACTAAAATGACGTTATTTTTATTTAATTTTTTTCTTTTTCTTTTTAAACTAACTCTCTCGATGTCTCTATTGATTTCTATAATTTTGAATCCATCTAATTCCTCTTGATTTTCTGGAATCCTATCATCCACAATCATATCTGGAATCTTATCATCCACAATCATATCTGGAATCTTATCATCCACAATCATATCTGGAATCTTATCATCCACAATCATATCTGGAATCCAATCATCCACATTCATATCATCTCAAATTAGATCCACAGTCCAATGTCCGAGTGCCAAAGTGCTTATTTTATCGTCTAACACGAATCTCTTATCGTCTTCGGCCATCAGTGAAATCTTGTTGACTATTTTGGTATACAAGTCGTGATTTTTGCTTCAAATCGATTTCATAGTCTTATACACCGGACCACTTCCTAACAGACAATCTTTATACTCTTGGAAAGAGATGTTTTTCTTCACCACGCACGCTTTAACTCCTTTGCGCTTCTTGATCTCTTCATCTTCTATACGATAAGCATACAGTTTAGGTCTCAAGCCCACGAATTTGACGATTTGTTTACCGCCGCTCTCGTCCTTAAATTTACCCAACACCTTCTTGTTGTCGTTCGATTGAATGTTGGACGGGTGATCGACGGGATAATTGCTCATGTTGAACCACGCGGTCACATCCTGAGATATATCTCAGTAGACGTCTTTCGTCTCTATCTCGTAAACTAAACTGTCCATGTCGGTGAACAGTAGTTTGGTTTTATCACCAAATTTTCGTTTGACGTAATCGTAGTGAAACTCGTACATCAATCACTTGCTGATATCTAAGATGATCGGTCCGAGATAATACAGTTTGTCGAACTTCAGGTGCGTCTTTTGCATGTGAACGGCCACTAGATTTTTGTCGAATATGGTTCGGTGTTTGTAATTGGGTTTCGCCACTAATTTTTTAGCTCTTTTCTCAGACGTGATGAGTCGAACGTCGGTTCTCTTCCTGATGTTTTCCATTGATTTACCGTACACGTAGTTGTTCATGAGTTTGAAGAAATCTTTTTCGAACTCGTTCTCGGCTCGAATTCTGAGATTCGTGTTGAGATCGATGTATTTTTTCATGCAAGGCTCTTCGTCGAATCGAATGATGCGATGTATGTTGACTAATTTCATCCCGTAATCGACGTACTGTTTCAAATTCTCGCTGTAGATGACGTAGTTACGTTTGTTAAATAAATTGGGAATGAGGTTTTCCTCGTCTCCTTCGTTCGGTTCCATTTGTTCAGGAGCCAGCAGATAATCATTGTGTGGATAGTGTAATTCTTCAGTATAGTTCAAATCGACTTCTAAAATGCAAGGATAGTCTCTCCATTTTTGCATCTCTTCCAGTTCCTTCACCCATTCGAAATTTCCAATCGGTAAAGGATGACTCATAGCCCAACCATACAGATTATTAGCATCCCAATACTGTATGTATTTAGTCGACCGTTTCGAATCGAAACCTTCTTTCATGTAGGGATTGTTAGCTTCAGAATATCTGTGAGAGATCGAGACGCCACCTCTCGCAGCTCTTTCGAACATGAGCAACATGTTCATGTTGGATAATAATTCCAATTGAACTTTGGTGGTCTTCAACAGAGCGTCCCACGCCAGACCGGGTGCAGTGAAATACCAAGCGGGATCCAGATCGTAATTTCGACGACAGACGTCTCGAAAATTTTCAAACACGTCTGCCAAGAGCAGAACGTCGGTCTTCAGATAGAGATCATGATAATCTCTCATGGTTTTCATACCGAATGATTTCCACACGTTTTTGGCGTGTTCGTAATTCTCGTCGGAAATGTCGGATTCGTATAATTTCGAATAAAAATCTTCTTTCGAAGGTAGTGTGGTGTCTTCGAATCTCTTTAGATCGCACATGTAATCGTAAGGATAGACTCCTTTCCTCAACATGACATCTACTCATTCTCCGAAATGTTCGCTCATGATTTTAAATTTATCCTTGCTCATGTTATCGACTAATTTTTCCAGAGTGGTCGACATGAATTTAAAACTGTTGATGAAACGTATGCCTCTACGAATGGATTTCGATTTTTCTTCCAACGTATTTCCGTCGATTACTCTTTTCTTCTCCATGAGCTTCCATTTCGAGAAGGAAATGTATCTTTCTTCGCTGTTCGTGATGCAATTTAATTCTTCGTGTGAGGTGCCGAGATTTTTCATGAACAGATGACTGTCATAACCCGAGAGATTGTGAAACATCACCGGATAGAAAGCGGCATCTCGATATTTTAAATTACACTTGCTGTGAGCCGGACCACGATACAGACCTGTGTAATGATCGTGGTCTCTGACCTTCTTATTTTCCTCCGAATTCTCGTCGAACGATTGTCTGCATATGTGACATTTGGTGGCTCTGTTACTTTCATCCTGCTGCTCTCGCATGATGATCATTTTCGCCGGAGTTTTGAATTTGTCGTATAACATTTGAATTTTTGAGTCTAACCCTTCCACGAACCTTTGGGCCACGTCGTCGTCTTCATACTGTTTCGTGTAGGTGAAGGGACCCATGTCGTGTTGCGAGTTGAAAGCGCATTTCACGTAAATGCAATAGCCCGAAGGTATGTGTTTTTGATATCTTTCAACGTAACTTTGAAGAGCGTTGGGTTGACAGGAACTCATTTTCGCGGTGAAACATTCGAAATCGGGGTACACGACGAATGGTACTTTTAACCTTCTGTTGTGATTTTCAAACTTCACGATGGTGGTGGGTTTGGGCATTTCGACAGCAACACCTTGATTTTCGTTGCAATATTCCTGATGTTTCGCTAATGATTTTTTGCTCTTAAACATGTTCATGCAGTTGCAACATAAACATACCTTATGTTCATGTTTATTATTTTGTCTCGACAGTAATCGGCTTGGATGTTTAACCCAACAATAATGACGATTGTCACCATTTGAAATCAATAATAAAATAATCGTCTTTTCTCTTTCGAAATACGAAGTCTGTCTGAGAGGATAGATCGTTTGTTTTTCGTCGTCGTATCCCAAGACGTTCACCACTACGGTGGGATTTTGAACATCGAAACGTTCGATGTGTTTTAACTCAGTTGGAAAAGTCACTCCAGTCCAATCGAGATTTTTAGAAGTCACCTCGTAAGAAGAAACTCTTTCGATGTTCATTTTGACAGGGTATAAAGCGGAGGTGACTGCCCATTTAAAACACTGATCATCTTTATTTTTCACGTTGATCACAGCGTGTTTTTTAGCTAGGAAATATGGTAATTTCACGTAGGAAGACCCAATAACGAATCGTTTTTAGTTATGTGAATTTCGAGTTTCAACACCTCATCGAACGTCCAATTACTACCTTCATGTTGATAATTCGCAAGAGACATCAACATCTTGTCTTTCATCTTTTCGAAAACGTCCGATAAATCTGAACCTCGAAATACGGGCTTGACTTTAGATCTGAAATATGCATTTTTCACGATGCTCTCGCCGGACTTCATGTCGATTTTATTCACCACGCAATGGAGTATCATCTTAATTTTTAGTCCCACGTCCATGTGTTTGCGAAACAAATCCAATACTTTTTTCTTCACCCGTTCCATGAACAATTTCAGATCGATTTTCTTCAATGAGGGAACCACGTCAAAAGTTTTAAAAATGCCTTTGATCGCACTCTCCTGTTCTACGGACTTCGATTGAAATAGTTCCGTGGTGAGTCGTGCTAGATATTCTTTTCCTTTCCCTTCGTCTATTGCTTGTCGAATTTTGCTCGATATATCTCGTTTGCCCAGATTCTGAAGTGCATCACTCGTTTTCGTTTTAGTTTTTCTTTTCTTTTCTTTGGAAACTTGAAGTTCTTCAACGGCTTTTCGTTTAGTCGTCTTCTTATTTTTCACAATCGAAACGTTTTTGGTTTTTTTCGACGTCGGCATTTCGATTCCTTTTACTATCTTTTTCTTCTCATTTTTCACAACCAATGCATTTTTTAACGTCGTTGCTATCAGCATTTCGTTTGCCTTTCCATCGTTTCGCAAATATTCCTGTATGACTTCAACTTTTTTTGATTTAGTTCTGTGATTTCTGAAATGTGAAATTTTTAATAGTTTACAAATGTCGTTTAACTGAGGTACGGTTTTCTCATCTAAATTTTCCATTTTTTGATCTGTTTGCTCCATTTGTAAGAATATTTTTATTTTTTTTCCGAATTTTGTATTTAAATAATTTGTTTTTAAAGTTTTGTTTTTCTTTAATGTGAAAAATATTTTTTGATGAAATTAATCAATTTTTTATGTTCCTTAACGTGAAAAAAAATTGAATTAATACGAGAAAAAAAGGATGTTAAAATTCAACTTTTATATATATATAAAGAGAAAAAAAACAAAACTTTTTAAACAAATTATTTAAATACAAAAATTTAAAATATACATTATTTGCAAGAATTTGTAAAACAAAAAAAAACAAATAATCGATCATGACGACAACATCCACGATGGAATCTCGACATAAACATAGATGTTGTTTAATAAATCGTTATTCTCCAAGAAACCAAGAAGAAAAAAATCGTAATTTATATTTATGCGTTTCGAAAGAAAACGATACGATTTGCGATAGAAAATCGAATCGTAATACTATTAGCAAACAAAAATTAATCGACAATGTCGTTCCAACTATTAAAAAAGAAGAAGAAGGTTCAAGACAAATAGAACTCTTACGACTTTTACGCGAAGTCTCGCACGAGGTTCAAAACAAATTTCCGCGAAGCAGACGCGTGTTCATGTCACCCGATTCCTTCTCAATAAATGATGATAACTGCAAGATGCGAAGGCTAATTTTTAAATGTTTGAAGTCTTGCACGTTCTAAAACTCGTCTGCTTCTTTCATGAATCGAATCAAATCTCCTAAAGTCAAGAATTGAGATTTTTCGAATTTTGTATTAATGATAATTTGTTAAAAAGTTTTAAAAATTGTTTATAATATGTTTTAATTCCTTCAAAAAGAATTAATCAATTATATGTTCTTAACATGAAAAAAAAATTGAATTAATATGAAAAAAAAAAAAAAAGGATGTTAAAATTTAACTTTTATTTATATATAAGGAGAAACTTTTTTAACAAATTATTATTTAAATACAAAATTTAAAATATACATTATTTGCAAGAATTCATAAAAACCAAATAATCGATCATGACAACAACACCTAAAAGATGTGAATTTAAACAAGTTGAAATATATCATCTATCAGATACTTATATCTATACATTAGAACACGATCCCATCAAATTGAACAAGTTTAAGATGGTAGACTTAGAGTGCTGCGACAACGGATATATGATGTTTTTGAAATTGGATGAAGCCATGCTCGATTTGTTTTACGAATACCAAAGCGATCTGCTGAATAATATCATCACCAAATTCAGAAAACCCCCATACGAGAACGATTTGACGATGTTCTATGGAAAAAAAATATTTCCAATGATCTCACTCGAACTCGTGGATAAATCGGGTGGTGAGAGCGCGTTCACGGATGTAGAAAAACTCAAAAGAGTAAAGATAAACATTCAAGACATTTTGGTAAATAGAAAAATAGTGCATGTCACCATGCTAATAACAGACTTGGAAATATAAACAATAGAGAGATTGATTTTAGCGAAAGAAGAAGGAAAAAAAAGTAATGAGATCTAAAGGTGATCTCATTACTTTTTACAAAAACAATTTTCGCATTAAAGAAAATTAAAATTAAAAACTTTTTTTTTTATATATATATATAAAGAGCAAAAAAAAAAACAAAACTTTTTTTAAACAAATTATTAAAATACAAAATTAAAATATACATTATTTACAAGAATTCATAAAACAAAAAAGACCAAATAATCGATCATGACAGCAACACCTAAAAGATGCGAATTGAAATTGAAACGAGTCAAAATATATAAGAAATTCGGTCATAAAATCTATAGATTACAACAACACGATCCCATCGAATTGAACGAGATTGAGATGAAGGACTTAGAGCATAAATACGACAGATATAAGATGACTTTGAAATTGGATGAAGCCATGCTCGATTTGTTTTACGACTATCAAAGCGATCTGCAGAAAATCGTCAATGCTAAAGATAAAGAATTCGACAAGGACGATTTGACGTTGTTCTATGGAAGTTACATATATAAAAAAATCTCACGCGAACTCGTGGACAAATCGGTTGGTGAGAGCAAGTTCACCGATGTAAAAAAAACTCAAAAGAGTAAAGATAAACATTCAACACATTTTCGAAAAAGGAGAATACACGAGTGTCAACATGCTAATAACGGACTTGGAAATATAAACAATAGAGAGATTGATTTTTTTAGCGAAGAAGAAGGAAAAAAACGTGATGAGATCATCTTGAAAACACGAATGTCAACATGCTAATAACGAGCTTGGAAATATAAACAATAGAGAGATTGATTTTTAGCAAAGAAAAAAGGAAAAAATGATCTCATTACTTTTTTTTTTTTTTGTTTTCCTTCTTCACTATTACCCATATAATATAATAACGTTTCCTTTTTTCTTAAATTTCAGCGTCGATTCTTCTTTTCTTTTTTCCTTTTTTTTGTAATATGATACGTTTTTTTTATAACAACACATTTGTTTATCCGAATCATAATTATGAACGAATGTTGTGCATCTCTTGGTAACACTCGAATCATTACCATTCTCTTCAGAAGGTAGTGGTGACGGTGGAAAGCGTCTCATTCTTTTCATTTCCAACCGTCTATCCCGCTGTTTATCTAACTCTTTCACCAGTTCTTTCCTTAGATATCCATCATTAGCGTCTAACCATTTTTCCACATCTTTTTTTTAACACTCTGTCTCGCGATATTCATCATTATCGTCTAATTGTTTCTCCACCTTTTTATCCATTTTATATATTATTTTATACTTTGTATGATTTTATATTTTTATATAATCATATAATTTTATATTATAATAACATATTCAAAATCGGTATATTCTTAAACGGCGAATTCTCACCGAGCAACAAACCCTTGCCGAGTCGCTCAGTGTTCTGTCCACTCTTCAGATAGAGACAGTTTCCTCTCAAAGAGTTGCCACCTCTAACGGGTTCTAGATACAATCCTTTACCGCTGTCATCTACGTGGACGCGACACACGGCTCCTCCCTTCTTCAAAAACAGTCCGCTGCCACCCATTAATTTCTCAACTGCCGAACTAGCGAGTCCCGTGTGAGCTCCCACGCCGAGAGTCTTTCCGAGAAAAGGTAGTGCCTTTGCGGCAAAGGGTAATGCTTTTGCAGCGATTCCTGCCAATAGCGGTAGGAAACCACCTTTCATTCTCAAATTGTATCTCAATTGAGCGGGACTCATTCTCACCGTCAACCCTCTTCCATCGCGAATCGCTTTCTCCATCCTTTTGCTTTGACTTCTGGTCCAGGCGATCGAATCCAGACCGCCTCTCGTCAGATCTTCGTGAGTGAATTTGAATCTCACCGCCTCGACTCGAGTTGTTAACGCTCTCTTAAGTTTTTTCCCCTGTCCTGCAGATATGTTCATGTTTTAAATCACGTATTCTGTCATAATTCTTTTTTTAAAATATAATTTACTTCAATTGTTTTCTTGTTTAATAATAATTATTTATATTAAAATAATTTTGTAAAATTAATATTGCGTTTATTTTATTTTTTGTTATCTATATATATATACACAATTTTTTTTTTTTTTGCTTTTATATTTCTCTTATGTGAAATCGTATCGTCACCCTCTCTCCGCGAAGATCTAACAGTTCACCATTTTGATCCGTCAACGTGGTTTTGAGACTATACAACGTGTCTAAAATCACTGGTAGATAAACTAAATTTTGAGGTCGCTCCACGATCTTATAACCCGGCGACACGTTTGGAACGAAGGAATAGATCGTCGGTTGAGCGCTACCATTCACGTAGCTTCCAGCAATCATGTCCACGTTCACCAGAATGCTATTGACTGCGAGAATGTCGACCGTATTTTCAGATGCCGCATGGCCTCCATACATCTTTCGATCGAATCCCAACATCTTGCCTATAGAATCGTCCGTGTTGAAATCCACTCAAAAATTATCTTTCAAATCCAACATCGTCTGTAAGGTATTAGGATTGGGAGCGAGTCTGATCTTGTTGCTTCCCTTTCCATCCGTCTTCATTAGAGTCTGAATGTAATTGTTCAAATTGTCTCCCTTTGGGAATTCGAATCTCCAAACAATCCACTCTGTCGGAATACTTGAATGAGTTATTCTTTTCGGTGACATTGGGAAAGGAATAATAAGTCTCCAGATTCACCAATGCCATCTCGTATCTTTTCTCTCTATTCAATTCGATGGAAGGTTCGAATTTCATAGCGAATCGAGTTGAATCGCCACTCACCATGATTTGAATGGATTGTTTTGCAGCCATATTCTCGGCTATCCGTTCTAACAATTCACCATGTTCGAACATTATATTTTAATTTTATTTTTTTCAAAACTAATTATTTGAAGATTTATTATTTTCTAAATTTTTTTTTATTTTCACGCTCTATCTTATTATCATCAGAAACATAAAACTTGTCGAATCCGCACCGATATTTTCCACGATTAAATTCGTTAGTCAAATCAATCACGATGAAATTGTAAAGTCCTCCATCCCAAACCCTCTTGCAGAATCTCCTGAATTCCACCACGAACATGTCGTTTGCGACGTGATCGCCGTAGATGTGATTGAGATTCTTGAGATCTTGGCGAAAGAGACATAGAAAATTAGCGTTCTCCCTTATCGTCTGTCTGGGCAATCGAAAATAATTCTGCGACAGGTAGAAACAGTCCACGTTGCTGTGTCGACCCCCTAATGTAATACGATTTGCATTGGTTCTGTCTCTCCAAAAGCAGATCGTCGAAAATCATGAGATTCTTATCTTCCGATTTCAATTCTCTAGGATCCGGAATGTCGCTAGCGTTCTCATAAAATCGAACTTGATGTTCGAAGATGCATTTCTCTTCATCAGCTCCATCGCCGCACCGTCCAAAATGGTCGAAAGTGGAGCTTCACTCTTGTCGAATTCCTCTCTACTGTCAAAGATTCTGGCTATGACGTCCTTGGGCAATCTACAATCCATGCACTCTCAAAGCAATCTGTATTCGGGTTGAAACAAGCTCTTGCCAAACACGAACAATCTGTCGTAATCCAATCAGTCGGGTCGGGACAACAGATTCATCAACAGATTGGTCTTTCCACAATTCGATTTTCCCACTATCAAGCCTCTTATGCTTTTGGGAAAGAACTCGTTATTCGACCTCTTGGTCGTGGCGTCGTTCCAAGACATATCTTTAATGTTCCTCTTTGTTTTATTTATTTTTTTTTGTTGTTATTTTAGATTCTTTCAAACACAATTTTTATGTTTTTTCAAACTTAGTTGTTTTAATATTATTATTTATTTATATCACACCGTCGCGAGTTCTCTTCAATCCTGATCCACTCGTCATTTTAGCTAAATCTTGTATGGGTACCACAGCATCCTTAAAATCTTTCCAACTTTTTGGCATTCGCTCTAACGCAGCTCGCTTCGCTGGTGGACTGATCAACTTGTCGATCAATGTGTTGGCTGCCCTCTTGCCAGCCACAGAAGCTATCCTACCACTGGCTTTGGAAGCGGCTTTCTTACCAGCATCCAAAGCCGTCTTCTTACCGACCTCAAACGCAGTCGATGCAAGTTTTCTACCCGCATCGCTTGTGAATGCTCGCATTATAGAATCGACGATGCCAGAACCGCCTTGAACGTAAGTTCTGACGTATCCCCTGTTCTTTATCACCAACATATTTTTATTTTATAATATATTTTGTTTTTCACTGGTAAATCGTTTGTTGTTTAAATACTTTTATTATTCTAGTGTAAAAATTTACTGTTTTATTTTTGTATGTTTTGTTTGTTTCTCTCTACTTATTATATACACATCAATCCTTCAATTCATTCACCAGCCTTTTATAATGGTTTTTATTCAAAACCTTCTGTCTTAACAATTCGTCAGATATAGTAACTATCTGATTATCTAATCCGGTGTTACCAGCCCGTCTGCTCGCCATCAACAAACTCAATCTCTGAGACAGAGCATCAGAATCGCTCGGAAGAAAAGTGGTTTTCAATCCTTTGCCAGTCACCGATTCGACGAACTTCTTATTCATATCCCATATGGGTTTCACCACTTTTGTCCACTTGTAACCTCTGTTGGCTTTGGGTCTTGTCTCTCTGGCATCGTTATTTCTCTTCATGGCGTGGGTCTGAACCAGAATGTCGCCGTAATTGTCGAAATCCTGTTCCGTGTAATCACTAGGCTTGTCGTAAAGGAGCAGTCTGCGCAGTCCATCAGTCAATTCGTATCTGTTCGAACCAACGATCAATTCATCATCGCCAATTTCTACTTCTGTGTCACCGACAAAAGTTCTCCCCTCCGAATCCTTATAAAATCCATACAACAGATCTCTCTTACCGCCATCCTCAGACGACGTGGCACTATCAGTGGTGATAGTCGAAGCTGTATCGTCAGACTCGCTCAAATCTGTTTGAATTCCCGTGGGAATGTAATCCAGTGTAGATTGAACGGAATGTCGATTTCCAAAACTACCGGGCAACGAACCCATTCTCAAAGAACTCTCTTTTATGGGTCTCAATTCTTCGACTATCTCCTTCCTGCTTCGCATTTGACCCTCCGTCACAGGTTTAAATATTTTTGTGGCTTCGCGTCTGAGTTCCATCTCACCAAGACGTCTGCTTCTGTCAGCCGATTGAATGCCCTTCTTAGCACGTTCATACTCGCCTAAAATTTGATCTCGGCACCTAGAATCCATCTGTAAAAACATTTTTTTGTTTTTAATTGTTAATGTTCCTTTAAGTATGCTAATGCGAGTTATTTTATTATTTTCAAAATTAAATGTATAATTATATTTTTATGTTTTAAGTTAATAAAAATCTTTCTGTCTTTAATATAATAACTAAAAAATTTCATATCTCTCAACTCAGTATTGATTGAATTGGGAAAGTTTAAAAACGTTTTAAGCACATGACAAACCGGTTTCTGATTTAATGCATTTGAGAGTAATTTACGTTTGTTAAAAGGAATTCCATTCACATATCAAAAAACCATTCACTCTGTGTCGAATTAAGAGAGAACCTTTGAAGACAGTTAAAAACATTCTAGCACATAAAAGAAACTGTTTTTTTCTAATTTAACGTTAAAGGGATTCATTCATTCATTCAAATCTCTGATCGTTATCACGAATATATTAACAATTTACCACTCAAACCTAATTGAGTGGAAAATGCGTTTTATTATACATTATTAAAATGATCCATAAACTCAATTTCTCTTCGTTACATTTAAACAAAACACGAATGTCTATTTTTACAGATCATATTTTATAGTCGACTCTTTTGAACGAATGCCTTTCATTCACGCAACTCTTTTAAAACTGACGCTTATATTTATAGTCGACTCTTTTGAACGAAAAACCTTCATTCAATCACAACAAAAACATGTGTGTGTGTTAGTTTTACTGTCATCGTGACAGTGGGTTTGCCGATTCAAAAGCACCTCTTTTCCATGTACCGTACACGATTCGATTTCTGACGTAAAATCCGCAAATGGATTTCTGTGTACGCCTCCATAGGGATTCAGTGTTAAAATCGTGTACAGACACGGATGATTTAGAATCAGCAAGATGATGATTTAGAAACGGCAACACGTTTTTTGCTCGCAATTTAACACTGAATCCTATGGGGGAAACCCATTGCCGATTCTAAAACAGACGATACACCTCTTTTTCCTTAAAATTTCATGTGTTTTTTTCATTCTTGAGCAATTTGTATATAGAATCCAGTGATTTTGAATCGGCAAAGCCGATTCTAAATCACCCTAAAAACGTTAAAATCGTGTACCTGTACTCGATTTTAACACTAAATCCTATGGAGGTGTACATTGATGTACGTGTACATGTACATGTACATGTACATCTGTGTTTGAATCGGCCTTTACCGCCTACTTATATACTATAAAAAAATCTCTCTCTAATCTAAATCACTGAGAATGTCTTGAAACCGATCTCCTTCAGATCATCTCTTGAGAATGTAGAGACACAGGTGACCGCAAAACACTTGATCTGGCGATTGCACTCGTTCCGTGTTGTAATGAACCATTGATTTGTTGAAATAGTTCTTTATTTCTTTCAGCAGCGAGATTCGGTAGCTGTCGAAATAATAATTCTTCTTCTTCCCATTCTTGAAACATGCCACCCAGTGAGTGCCTTCACCTGATAAATCATCTAGATTTAAAATTCCGCATTCTGATTGTCGAGGTCTTCTCTTCGGCAAGGCATCTCTGGAAAACACGCCTAGAAAATCTTTGATTTTCAAATCCTTCACCGAATTCAACAGATCGATGTTGGATAGGGGTTCGTTAGGTAAGACAACACCTTCTACGGATATCTCTATTTTCTTATTCATAAATGTGTATATTTTTTTTAAAAATTTATTTATTTACTATAATTCACTAAAATGACGTTATTTTTTTTATATTTTTCTTTTTTTTTTTAAACTAACTCTCTCGATATCTCTATCGACTTCCATAATCTTGAATCCATCTAATTCCTCTTGATTTTTTGGAATCCTATCGTCCTTAATCATATCTGAAATCCTATCATCCATAATTATATCCAAAGTCCAATGTCCGAGTGCTAAAGTGCTTATTTTATCGTCTAACATGAATCTCTTATCGTCATCAACCATCAGCAAAATCTTGTTGACTATTTCAGTATACAAGTCGTGATATTCGCTTTGAATCGATTTCCTAGTCTTATACACTGGACCACTTCCTAACAGACAATCTTTATACTCTCGAAAAGAGATGTTTTTTCTTCACCACGCACGCTTTAACCCCTTTGCACTTCTTAATCTCTTCAACTTCTAGACGATAAGCATACAGTTTGGGTCTCAAACCTACGAATTCAGCGATTTGTTTACCGCCGCTCTTGTCCTTAAATTTACCCAACACCTTCTTGTTGTCGTTCGATTGAATGTTGGACGGGTGATCGATGGGATAATTGCTTGTGTCGAACCACGCGACTACATCCGCAGATATATCTTGGTAGACTCTTTCGTCTCTATCTCGTAAACTAAACTGTCCATGTCGGTGAACAGTAGTTTGGCTTTCTCACCAAATTTTCGTTTGATGTAATCATAGTGAAACTCGTACATCAATCGCTTGCTGATATCTAAGATGATCGGTCCGAGATAATAGGGTTTGTTGAACTTCAGGTGCTTCTTTTGCATGTGAACGGCCACTAGATTTTCGTCGAATATGGTTCGATGTTTGTAATTGGGTTTTGCCACTAATTTTTTAGCTCTTTTCTCAGACGTGACGAGTCGAACGTTGGTTCTCTTCCTGATGTTTTCCATCGATTTACTGTACACGCAGTTGTTCATGAGTTTGAAGAAATCTTTTTCGAAATCGTTCTCGGCTCAAATTCTGAGATTCGTGTTGAGATTAATGTATTTTTTCATCCAAGGCTCTTCATCGAATCGAATGACGTGATGTATGTCGACTAATTTCATCCCGTAATTGACGTATTGTTTCAAATTCTCGCTGTAGACGATGTACTCATGTTTGTTAAATAAATTGGGAATGAGTTTTTCCTCGTCTCCTTCGATCAGTTCCATTCATTCAGGAGCCAGTGGATAATCGTTGTGTAGATTGTGTAATTCTTCCGGATAGTTCAAATCGACTTCTAAAATGCAAGGGTAGTCTCTCCATTTTTGCAACTCTTCCGGTTCCATCACCCATTCGAAATTTCCAATCGGTAAAGGATGACTCATAGCCCAACCATACAGATTATTAGCGTCCCAATACTGTATGTATTTATTCGATCGTTTCAAATCGAAACCTTCTTTCATGTAGAGATTGTTAGCTTCAGAATATCTGTGGGAGATCATCGAGACGCCACCTCTCGCAGCCCTTTCAAACATGAGCAACATGTCCACGTTGGATAATAATTCCAATTGGACTTCGGTGGTCTTCAACAGAGCGTCCCACGCCAGACCGGGTGTGGTGAAATACCAAGCCCGATCTAGATCGTAATTTCGACGACAGACGTCTCGAAAATTTTTGAACACGTCTGCCAAGAGAGAACGTCAGTCTTCAGATAGAGATCATGATAATCTCTCATGGTTTTCATATCAAATGATTTCCACACGTTTTTGGCGTGTTCGTAATTCTCGTCGGAAATGTTGGATTCGTATAATTTTGAATAAAAATCTTCTTTCGAAGGTAGTGAGGTGTCGTCGAATCTCTTTAGATCGTTCATGTAATCATAAGGATAGACTCCTTTCCTCAACATGACATCTACTCGTTCTCCGAAATGTTCACTCGTGATTTTAAATTTATCCTTGCTCATGTTATTGACTAATTTTTCCAGAGTGGTTGACATGAATTTAAAACTGTCGATGAAACGTATGCCTCTACGAATGGATTTCGTTTTTTCTTCCAATGTCTCTCCGTCAATTACTCTTTTCTTCTCCATGGGCTTCCATTTCGTGATGGAAATGTATCTTTCTTTGCTGTTTGCGATGCAATTTAATTCTCCATCTGATGTGCTGAGATTTTTCATGAACAGATGACTGCCGTAACCCGAGAGATTGTGAAATATCACCGGATAGAAAACAGCGTCTCGATATTTTAAATTACACTTGCTGTGAGCTGGACCACGATACAGACCTGTATAATGATCATGGTCTCTGACCTTCTTATTTTCCTCCAAATTCTCGTCAAACGATTGTCTGCATATGTGACATTCGGTGGCTCTGTTATTTTCGTCCTGCTGCTTTGGCGTGATGATCATTTTCGCCGGAGTTTTGAATTTGTCATATAAAATTTGAATTTTCGATTCTAACTCTTCCACGAACCTTTGAGCCACGTCGTCATCTTCACACTGTTTCGTGTAGGTGAAGGGACCCATGTCACGTTGCGAGTCAAAAGTGCATTTCACGTAAATGCAATAGCCCAAAGGCGTGTGTTTTTGATATTTTTCAACGTAACTTCGATGAGCGTCGGGTTGGCAGGAACTCATTTTCACGGTGAAGCATTCGAAATTGGCGTACATGACGAATGGTACTTTTAACCTTCTATTGCGATTTTCAAAGTTCATGATGGTGTTGGGTTTAGGCATTTCGATGGCGACACCTTGATTTTCATTGCAATATTCCTGATGTTTCGCTAACGATTTTTCACTGTGAAACGCGTTCATGCAGTTGCAACATAAATATATCTCACCATTATGTTTACTTCTCTGGCTTGACAGTAATTGGCTCAGATGTTTAACCCAACAATAATGACGATTGTCACCATTCAAAATCAATAATAAAATAATCATCTTTTCTCTTTCGAGATACGAAGTCGTCTGTCTGAGAGGATAGATTGTTCATTTTTCATCGTCGTATCCCAAGACGTTCACTGCTACGGTGGAATTTTGAGCCTTGAAACGTTCGATGTGTTTTAACTGCATTGGAAAAGTCACTCCGGTCCAATCGAGATTTTTTAGAAGTCTCTTCGTAATGAGAAACTCTATCGGAGTGCATTTTGACAGGGTATAAAGCGGAGGTGACTGCCCATTTAAAACACTGATCATCTTTATTTCTCACGTTGATCACAGCCTTTTTTTTAGCTAAGAAATACGGTAATTCCACATAGGAAGACCCTTTCAATGAATCATTTTTAGTTATATGAATTTCGACTTTCAACACCTCATCGAATGTCCAATTACTACCTTCATGTTAATAATATGCGAGAGACGTCAACATCTTGTCTTTCATCATTTCGAAAACGTCTGATAAATCTGAACCTCGAAATATGGGTTCGACATTAGATCTGAAATATGCATTTTTCATGATGCTTTCACTGGAATTCACGTCGATTTTATTCATCATGCAATGGAGTATCATCTTAATTTTTTGTCCCACGTTCATGTGTTCGCGAAACAAATCCAATACTTTTTTCTTCACCCGTTCCATGAACAATTTCGGATCGACTTTCTTGAACAAGGGAACCACGTCGAAAGTTTTAAAAATGCCTTTGATCGCACTCTCCCATTCTACGGGATTCGATTGGAATGCTTCCATGACATGTCGTGCTACATATTCTTCTCCTTTCCCTTCGTCGATTGCACGTCACATTTCGTTCGATATATCTCATTTGTCTGGACTCTGAACCGCATCACTCATTTTCGTTTTAGTTTTTTTTTTTCTTTTGAAACTTGATGTTCTTCAACGGCTTTTCGTTTAGTCATCTTCTTATTTTTCACAACCAAAACATTTTTGCTTTTTTTCGATGTCGCATTTTGATTCCTTTTACTATCTTTTTCTTCTTCTCATTTTTCACAACCGAAGCATTTTTTGACGTTGTTGCTATCAACATTTCATTTGCCTTTTCATCAAACAAACTACGTATCTCCTCATGCATGATCTTTCTAATTTCATCACGCTCCACTTTTTGTTTTCTATCATCAGGCGTTACTGTCATCGGCTTATTTTTTTGCAATTCGAGTCTGTTTAAGTTTATCCACTTCTGATCTTTTGATTTTTTTCTTTCCATCGTTTCGCAAACGATAGTCCTGTATGACTTCAATTTTTTTTATTTGGTTCTATGATTTCTGAAATGTGGAATTTTCAGTTTTTTACAAATCTCGTTTAACTGAGGTATGGTTTTCTCATTTAAATTTTCCATTTTTTTATTTGTTTGCTTTATTTGTAGCAATATTTTTTTTTCGAATTTTGTATTGAAATAATAATTTGTTAAAAGTTTTATAATTGTTTTTATATATATAAGTTTTAATTCCTTCAAAAAAAATTTTTTTTAATAAAATTAATCAATTTTTTTTTTTTTTATGTTCCTTAATGTGAAAAAAAATTGATTAATTTCATTAAAAAAAATTTTTTTTGAAGGAATTAAATACAAAATTCGAAAAAAAAAATTTACATTAAACAAAATTAAAATTAAAAACAATTTTATATGTTCCTCAACATGAAAAAAAATTGAAATAATACGAGAAAAAAGGACGTTGAATTTAAACTTTTTATTTATATATAAAGAGGAAAAAACTTTCACAAAAAAAAAATTTTTTACATTAAAGAAAATTAAAATTAAAAAAACTTTTTATATATATAGAAAGAGAGAGTAAAAAAAAACAACTTTTTTTAACAAATTATTATTTAACTACAAAATTCAAAAATATATATTATTTGCAATAATTCATAAAACAAAAAAAAACAACAAATAATCGATCATGACAACAACACCTAAAAGATGTGAATTGAAATTGAAACAAGTCGAAACGTGTAAGAAATTTGGTTATAAAATCTATAGATTACAACGACACAACGCCATCGAATTGAACAAGGTCGAGACAAAGGGCTTAGATCACAAACACAATAAATATAGAATGCCTTCGAAATTGGATGAAGCCATGCTCGATTTGTTTTACGAGTACCAAAGTGATCTACAGAAAATCGTCATCGCCAAAGATAGAGAATTCGACAAGGACAATTTGTCATTGCCCTACGGAAGTTACATATATCCAAAAATCTCTCTCGAACTCGTGAACAGATCGGGTGGTGAGAGCACGTCCACCGATGTAAAAAAACTCAAAAAAGTAAAGATAAACATTCAACACATTTTCGAAAAAGGAGAAGAAACGACCGTCAACATGCTAATAGTGGACTTGTAAATATAAACAATAGAGAGACTGATTTTAGCGAAGAAGAAGGACAAAAAAGTAATGAGATCTAGAGAGGCTGATCATCTCTAGATCTCATTACTTTTTTTTATTTTTTTTTTGTTTTCCTTCTTCTTCTTCACTATCGCTCATATATTATAATAACGTTCCCTTTTTTTCTCAATTTTCGGTGTCAATTCTTCTTTTCTTTTTTTTTGTGATATATTACGTTTTTATGAGAACACATTTGTTTATTCGAATCATAATTATGAGCGAATGTGGTGCATCTCTTGGTAACACTCACATCATTACCATTCTCTTCAGAAGGTAGTGGTGACGGTGGAAAACGTCTAATTCTTTCAAATTTCAACCATCTATCCTGCTCTTTTTTCAGTTCTTTCCTAAGATATCCATCATTAGCATCTGATTGTTTTTCCACATCTTTTTCCCACACTATCCCGCAATATTCATCATTAGAATCTAACCGTTTTTCCACATCTTTTTTGCACACTATCTCGCGATATTCATCGTTATCATCTAATTGTTTTTCCACCTTTTTATCCATTTTATATTATTTTATACTTTCTATAATTCATATTTTTATATTTTATATAATTATATAATTTTTACATTATAATAACATACTCAAAATCGGTATATTCTTAAATGGCGAATTCTCAACAAACCCTTACCGAGTCGCTCAACGTTCCGTCCACTCTTCAGATAGAGACTGTTTCCACTCAAAGAGTTGCCACCTCTAACGGGTTCTAGATACAATCCTTCACCATTGTTGTCTACGTGGACACAACACACGGCTCCTCCAATCTTAAAAAACAGTCAGCTGCCACCCATTAATTTCTCAACTGCCGAACTCGTGCGTCCCGAGAGAGCACCCACGCCGAGAGTCTTTCCGAGAAAGGGTAATGCTTTTGCGGCAAAGGTTAATGCTTTTGCGCTGATTCCTGCCAATAGCGGTAGGAAACCGCCTTTCATTCTCAAATTGTATTTCAATTGAGCGGGACTCAATCTCACCGTCAACCCTCTTCCATCACGAATCGCTTTCTCCATCCTTTTGCTTTGACTTCTCATCCAGGCAATCGAATCCTGACTGCAGCTCGCCAGATCTTTGTGAGTGAATTTGAATTTCACCGCCTCGCCTCGAGTTGTTAACGCTCTCTTAAGTTTCTTCCTCTGTCCTGCGGATATGTTCACGTTTTTAACCACGTATTGAGTCATAATTCTTTTTTCTTTCAAAAATATATTTGTTCATTTGTTTTTGTTTAATGATAATTATATATATTAAATAATTTTTTTGTAAAATTAATATTGTGTTTATTTTATTTTCTCATTTATATATATATATACACAATATTTTTTTTTTTTGCTTTTTATATTTCTGTTATGTGAAATCGTATCATCACCCTCTCTCCACGAAGATCTAACAGTTCACCATTTTGATCTGTCAACATGGTTTTGAGACTATACAAAGTGCCTAAAATCACTGGTAAACTAAATTTTGAGGTCGTTCCACGATCTTATAACCCGGCGACACGATTGGAAAGAAGGAATAGATCATTGGTTGAGCACTACCATTCACGTAGCTTCCAGTAATCACGTCCACATTCACCAGAATGCTATTGACTGTGAGAATGTCAACCGTATTTTCGGACTCCGCGTGGCTTCGATACTTCTTTCAATCGAATCCCAGCATTTTGCCTATAGAATCGTCCGTGTTGAAATCCACTCAAAAATTATCTTCCAAATCCAACATCGTCTGAAGGGTATTAGGGTTGGGAGCGAGTCTGATCTTGTTGCTTCCCTTTCCATCCATCTTGATTCACGTCTGAATGTAATTGTTCAAATCGTCTATGTCATAACTTCCTTTGGGAATTCGAATCTCCAACCAATCCACTCCGTCGGAATACTTGAAAGAGTTATTCTTTTTGGTGACGTTGGGAAAGGAATAATAAATCTCCAGATTCACCAACGCCATCTCGTATCTTTTGTCTCTATTCAATTTGATGGATGGTTCGAATTTCGTCGTGAATCGAGTCGAATCGCCACTCACCACGATTTGAATGGATTGTTTTGCAGCTGTATTCTCGGCTATCCGTTCTAACAATTCTCCTTGTTCGAGCATTATATTTTAATTTATTTATTTTTTCAAAACTAAATTATTTGATGATTTATTGTTTATAATTTTATTTTCGCTCTCTATCTTATTATCATCAGAAACATAAAACTTATCGAATCCGCACCGATATTTTCCGCGATTAAATTCGCTAGTCAAATCGATCACGACAAAATTGTAAAGTCCTCCATCCCAAACCCTCTTGCAGAATCTCCTGAATTCCGACACGCTCATGTCGTTTGCAACGTGATCACCGTAGATGTGATTGAGATTCTTGAGATCCTGATGAAAGAGACACAGTAAATTAGCGTTCTCCCTTATCGTCTGTCTGGGCAATCGAAAATAATTCTGCAACAGGTAGAAACAGTCCACGTTGCTGTGATGACCCCTAACGTGATACGATTCACATCGGTTCTGTCTCTCCAAAAGCAGATCGTCGAAAATCATGAGATTCTTATCTTCTGATTTCAGTTCTCTAGGATCCAGAACGTCGCTAGTGTTCTCATAAAATTGATACTCGACGTTCGAAGACGCATTTCTCTTCATCAATTCCATCGCCGCACCATCCAAAATGGTCAAAAGAGAAGCTTCACTTTTGTCGAATTCCTCCCTACTGTCAAAGATTCTGGCTATTACGTCCTTGGGCAATCTACGATCCATGCACTCTCAAAGCAATCTGTATTCATGTTGAAACAAGCTCATGCCAAACACGAATAATCTGTCGTAATCCAACCAGTCGGATTGGTCTTTCCACAATTCGATTTTCCCACTATCAAGCCTCTTATGCTTTTGGGAAAGAACTCGTTATTCGACCTCTTGGTCGCAGCGACGTTCCAAGCCATATCTTTAATGTTCATCTTTGTTTATTTTTTTGTTATTTTAGATTTTTGAAACACAATTTTTTATGTTTTTTCAAACTCAGTTTTATAAATATTATTATTTATTTATATTACACCGTCGCGAGTTTTCTTCAATCCAGATCCACTCATCATTTTGGCTAAATCTTGTATGGGTACCACAGCATCCTTAAAATCTTTCCAACTTAGCTAACGTAGCTCGCTTTGCCAGCGGACTGATCAACTTGTCGATCAACGTGTTGGCTGCCCTCTTGCCAGCCACAGAACCTATCCTACCACTAGCTTCGGAAGCAGCTTTCTTACCAGCATCCAAAGCCGTCTTCTTACCGACCTCAAACACAGTCAATGCGAGTTTTCTACCTGCATCGCTCGTGAACGCTCGCATTATAGAATCGACGATGCCAGAACCGCCTTGAACGTAAGTTCTGACATGTCCCCTGTTCTTTATCACCAACATATTTTTATTTTATAATATATATTTTGTTTTTCACTGGTAAATCGTTTGTTGTTTAAATTACTTTTATTATTTTGTAGTGTAAAATTTACTGTTTTTATTTTATATATTTTTGTTTGTTTGTTTGTTTCTCTCTACTTATTATATATATATCAATCCTTCAATTCGTTCATCAGCCTTTTATAATCGTGTTTATTCAAAACCTTCTGCCTCAACAATTCATCGCATATGCTCACTATCTCATTATCTAATCCAGTGTTACCAGTGCGTCTGCTTGCCATCAACAATCTCATTCTCTGAGACAGAGCGTTAGAATCGCTCGGAAGAAAAGTGGTTTTCACCCCTTTGCCAGTCACCGACTCGACGAACTTCTTATTCATATCCCATACGGGTTTCACCACCTTCGTCCACTTGTAACCTCTATTGGCTTTGGGTCTCGTTTCTCTAACATCGTTATTTCTCTTCATGGCGTGGGTCTGAATCAGAATGTCACCGCAATTGTCGAAATCCTGATCCGTGTAATCTCCAGGCTTGTTGAAAAGGAGCAATTTGCACAGTCCAGGAGTTAATTCGTACCTATTCGAACCGACGATTAAATTATCATCATCCTCTTGCACTTCAGTGTTGCCTATAAAAGTCCTGCCGTCAGAATCCTTATAAATTTCATACAACAGATCTCTCTTACCACCATCCTAGGATGACGTGACGCTATCAGTGGTGATAGTCGAAGCCGCATCGTCGCTTTCGCTCACATCGGTTTCGATCCTCATGGGAACGTAATCCGGCAATCTTTGAAAGGAAAATCCCCTCATAAAACTGCTGGGCAACGAACCCATTCTCAAAGAACTTTCTTTTAAGGGCCTCAATTCGTCAACGATCTCCTTTTTACTTCGTTCCTGAACCTCCGTCACGGGTTTAAATAATTTTGTGGTTTCACGTTTCAATTCCATTTCTCCCAACCTCCTGCTTCTGTCAGCTGATTGAATACTCTTCTTAGCATGTTGATATTCGTTTAGAAGTTGATCTCTCCGCTTGGAATCTGTGATGTGTAAAAACATTTTTTCGTTTTTAAATTATTAATATTCCTTTAGAGTATGCTAACGTGAGTTATTTTTATTATTCTCAAAATTGAATGTATAATTATTTTTATGTTTTATGTTTGAAATAAATAAAAATCTTCTGTCTTTAATATATAATAACTAAAACCAGTTGAGGAAAAACATTTTACATGATAAATGCATTTTACCCTCGAACGTGTTAAAGATCATATCACCGATTATTCACTTCATGACGAACAGGAGAACTTTGAAAAAGTTTTAAAGTTTTAGCGCATAAGAAACCGGTTTCTGATTTAACGCATTTGAGAATAATTATATTCGTTAAAAGGGTTCATTCATATCTCCGAACATTATCACAAGTAGATTAAAATTCTATTACCTCTTAAAACCTGACTGAGTGGAAAACGCGCTTTATTGTCTATTATTAAAACGAATACCTTTCATTCACACCAGAGCAAAATATGAAAGGATTTTTGCAAAGATTTTCATAGTGTCAATTTAATAATGCAATTTTATCTCTTAAACTCATCTAAGTGAAATGCTCTATAGTGGAATTTTTTATTTGAATGAAACAATTCTACAAACTGTTTTATTAAGATTTATCTCACAAAACTAGCTATGACAAAACGTGAACGGACGATTTCCATTGATTCTAATTTTCCAAAACTCGAGTTTTCAACTTGAATGTCATCCATTGAAGGAAAACCTTTCATTCACACTGGAACAAAACATGAATGTCAATTTACAATACAGTTTATTTCTTAAAATTCATCTAAGTCGGTGAAAACGCTTTATAGTGGAATTTTATTTGAATGAAACAATTCTACAAACTGTTTATTAAGATTTTTATCTCACAAAACTAGCTATGACAAAACGTGAACGGACGATTCCCATCGGTTCTAATTTTCCAAAACTCGAGTTTTCAATGTCATCCATTGAACGAAAACCTTTCATTTATACAAGAACAAAAAATGAAAGGATTTTTTGTAAAGATTTCATAATATTAGTTAAACACAAATGTTTCTCGCTTAAAACCCATCTAAAGTCGGACTCAATTTTATAGTCGACTCTATTGAATGAAAAAAGCTATTTTATTTACACTGAGTACAAAATTGAAAAACTCCTCAAAACCGATTCTATCACGATTCACCTCACAAAACTCGCGAGGTGAATCGACAAATCGTTTTTTCACCGATCGGATCGCACCCTATACCGCCCGAAACGCGATCGCGAACGTGGTTGTGGTCCAGAACTCTCAAACCGCATTTTTTGATGTACCGGAGGCCGAAATCGGTTTTTAAAAAAATCCTCGATGAGTGACTATACTTTACACTCACTTTTCACCGTTGGCGAACGTCGAGAAAACGTTTTGAGATCGATTTTCCTGTCCTAGAACTCTCACTCGTTTTTCGCCGATCGGATCGCACCATCGACCGTCCGAAGCGCGATCGCAAACGTAGGTGGTCCAGAACTCTCAAAACGCATTTTTGATGCTGGTCTAGAACTCTCAAAGTGTTTTTGCTTGCGTTCACCAACGATAGATCGAAGGTCTGATCCGCGATGGGAACGTCGACAAAAATTTTAAAATATACATTTTCTTCAAATTTCATACGTTTTTTCACTTCCGAGCGATGTGTCGAATTTCACACGTTCGCCAACGGTTGTTTGACAGTTATAAGTGCGATCCGAACGGTCAAAAAAACACCGAGAGTTCTAGACCACCATGAAAAACGACATTTTTTACACTTTGTACACGATTTAACACTGAACCCCTATGGCGGTACACGTACATGTACGTGTACTTGTACAGTTTTTTGGAAAAGTGGTCGGGAACTCTTATTTATTACCTACTAACCAGACCCGAGGCTTGCCGATGGTCTGGTTTAAATATCTTGCCCCGAGAGTGAGATTTCCCCATTCCCACCTTCAGACTCATCGAGGGTGATTTTTCTCCCCCCCCCCCCCCCTCACTGTGCAGTATGCAACGATTACGTTAGCCAGAGGTAATCGGGAGTCACGTGCTGATTCAATCAACTCATGTTGTATTCCTTGTTTTGAGAAACTGATGACACCATCGGAAAGAGCACCATCGGAAAGAGCATGCACAAGTTATGTATATACCAAAGGTATATACCACGTAATCGATTAGGAACGGTGACAGCTGGAGGGTTGAGGAGTTTTAGACCATCGAACTTTGATCACACTGCATTCCGATGACGTCAGTATGAATTAGTTGGTAGCAAGAAACTGATACGATATGCATAACGTCATAATAACGTTATAAATGTATAACGTCACGTGGGTGGGGTGGGATACATCGTCTCTCCCTGCTATCTTACCCGGGACACACGTATGTTACACATGCAGTGTGGGGGGAATATTATTATTTCTGGTGGGTGAGGATGTGAGATGGGCAAATCTCACCTGGAGGCAAGATATTTGTTCCAGACACGAAATATCTTGTCCTGAGAGTGAGGTTTCCCCATCTCACACCCACCTCCATCAGGGATAATTTTCTTCCCCCACCAAAACACCCTGACGTCATCAAAAGTAATTCAAGATCAAGGGCAGCCATAGCGAACAATTTTGTTGTCTATTTCTAAAAAAAACTTATTTACTTATCGGAAAGAGCGCACAAAAGTTCTGTATTTACCTCAGGTATATACCATGAAATTAAATCCCATCGCCGGCAAGACAGGGGTTAAAGATTTGTAGCGAAATCAACATTGACACATTCCGATGACGTCATATTATGAATTCTGTAATGTATTCACATAACTTTTTTACGGATATTTAGTGCAATTCTCTCCGCTCATAATGGCGTTCGCCCCAAAATTCATATAAAATAGTCAAGTGTCCTTTGGTTTTGCGGTCTCTGTTTCTACTTCTATTTTCTTCGACAAATGTTCGTCTGCTAATATTTCCGAAACGTGACACCATGCTGTTTGTTTACAGAAGAACGCGCGATAATTGAATAGTCCTGCGCTCATTAAATATGCTAATAAGCTGATCAGGTGGGTCATGTGAGATAGATATCTATCCCACATGGCCTTTTCATATGAGACACGCATATCTTGCATACGAAGTGGGGGTGAGTGGAAGGAGAGGCGTGGGGGCGGAATAGTTACGAGCTATATATGCAGTGTAAAGCGAGTGCTGGTTGATGAGACTGTTGGAATAAATATTTAACCGTTGATAGCGTGTGGTGAGGATAAATTAAACCATCGTGTAGCGTAAGGCGTGGTTAAGAATGGTGATTCCCTCAAAGATAATTATTTCATGATACGTGCTTTCAAACTTTTATAGTGTTTATTCAGTATCTCATAAACTAGCCTTTGGAGGTTTAGTTGAGAAGGGGTCAAAGGTTAAATTTTGGATTTTTTTGCGATTTAAATGGGCCCACAAGTAATTCACTGTTCAGAAAAATAACTGAATCGCGATAGAGAGGGTTAAGTGTGATAATAGACTTGAGGAAAATTGTGTATAAATAACTGAACATCCTTAATAACTTTGTGAAAGTGTAGTTTATTGGGGACAGCGTCCAAATCCCTCCACGACATAATCCGCCTCCGACATAAGAAGCATACCATGCACCTTCGGGCCTCATGGGCCGGTCCCCGGCCCGAACCCCGGATGTGAAATCATGTCACGTAACCTAGTTTCGTCATGTTTGGTTGTTATGGAAGCCTGCGTGAGCGGCCATCTTGTGACGTCATCCTCGATAGTGATAGGTGGTCTTAGTACGCATGCGCGGCGCGTGTTGTTATAGTGATACGTGTTTCCGTCATCCATTTTTATACCGGAGTCCGCCATCATGGTTTCTGTGGTAGCACGTGATTGCTATTTGACCCAAAACCCTCTAATAGGACGGGGGAATGGTCGGAGATGCGTTCGTGTTCTGTTCTGTTATTTGGAAATTCCTCCGTTAATTTTTTTTAGTACCCTGTGAGAACCCCACATCACCAGAATCATTTCAGGTATTTCGTTTGGAATGGAGCTGCAGTTAGCGTCTTACACCCGTTTTATTCCGGTAGTTGTATGATTCAGCGCGCTTGTACAGTCACTCCTCCGTTGATTTTTCGGAGGACCCTGATTGATTCATTGCGGGGGTTCTTTATACGGGTAAAGAAGTACACTACATACACCATTTATTATGCCAGTAATTGTTATTGACCAATCAGCTTCATTATCTAGTGACCGTATATGAGACTGTGTATCATCGATCTGACCGGAAATAGAGCTTATATACGGTCAGTTCCGACATTTTGTTTTTGACATCCAACGCTCACTTCGATGTTTTTCTAATTTCGCGTGTTCAAGGAACAACAAATAATTTCGTGCGTGTGTCTGTTGAGCAACTTACAACTATAATACGTTTCTTCCAGTCTTTGAGAAAATTTAATAAACAAATGTAAATAAAAACAATAAATAAACCACTAAAACGGCATGTATAGAAGCCAACTGACACTGCCTGAGACGAACTCAAACGAGAATCCTTACCCGAATAATCTGCGCTTCTCAGTTCATGCAAAATTTTCGAGTAACTCCCTCTGGACTGTAAATGTTTTGTTTTGATTTGATTGATTGAACTCGAAGGCCTCGTCTAATATTGATCTCACTTCACCTTACATCACACCATATCCGCTCCCTGAAAGCCCCATAACTTATAATACAAGGGAGGAATCCGGGGAATTTTGCCGAGCTGCAGCTCTTTTGCCATATTAGGGTTCTTTAACGTGCACAGTAATTACTGCACACTGGGGTTCTTTAATGTGCACCGTAATTACTGCACACGGGGCAGCCATTTACGTCCTCACCCGATAGGACGAGCATAGCACCATCCCCGAACATGGCACTATGGAGGAGCAGTGAGGTTTTGAATCCACGCCGGTACTGGATTTCGAACTCGCAAACCTTGGGCTCCGAGCGCAACGCGTTACGCTCTCGTCTACCGCATCATTCCCTTTGTATGAGAGTGAATCTAATTACCCATATCGTAGCTTATTCTCTCCATTCCTTTGTCTGTCCTGTCTATGTTACGACTTTCCCAGTATCACCATAAAGTATTCTGAATTTCCTAGATGTGTTTGTGTGCTAGTGCACAATATGTACACATCAAATGTAGCACATAGGCACAAGCTGGATGTGCCGATATGTGCTTATGTGCTTATGCGTAATGTGCGCACATTACATGCAGTACAAAGACACATACTGGTACTTGAGGATACTCATGACATGGTAATATATCATTCGAGTTTACCTTTCACGGATATCTTTTGAGGATAGCCTTTGCAGGATATCTATCTGAAGAGAGTCATGGCTCCTAGTACCCGTTTGCCCGGGCCTTGAAGCCCCCACCCCCCCCCCCCCCCCCCACCCCACACACACACACACATTTCATAGCTCCAAGGCCACTACTTCTGACTTGTCCATGGTGATCACCATCTGTCGTGTGATCCAACGCTATTGTATTCACCCAATGCTATAGTCTGCTATCACCCTTGCAGTCCTGTGCCATTACTGCACCGTCTCACAATTACTGACCTATGGCACTACAGAAACTAAGTAGCCATCCACGGTTCTGCCTCGAAATCTGCCTTTGGTCAAATCTTTAATGGGCTCAATCAGATCACAGCGTTCATCTTAGCCTGTATCAGACTATACAATGCATAGAACTAGTGCAAGATATGGTACCTAACATATAAGAAACTGTATATTGATCTTACCGAGGTGTGCTTTTGTATTAGTACTCATGGTGTCACAACCTGAACACATCGCATGCGACACATTGGCATCTGTCGATATGTGCTTGTGTGCTTATGCACGGTGTGCACACAATTCAAGCAGCACATAGGCACATACGATGACTGATACAGGCTTAGATGAATGGGGTAATCTGATTGAGCCTATTATTAAAGATTTGGCCAAAGCGGATGTCGACAACAGAATCGGGGGTAGCTACTAAGCTCGTAGAAGTGCAACAGGAAAGTCAAAGTACTTTATAGAGAGGCCAGGAAAGTCGTAACATAGACAGACCAGGCCAGGCCAAGGAATGGAGAGAATAAGCTATAGAATAGACCAGGATAGGCAGAAGCAGAGGATTCCAAAGGAATCCAAGCCGGCAAAACTTGTCGTATTGTTTGTGGTAATTCTACGAAGTTTCCGAGAATTTTGGAAAAATCTGAGCAACAAAAGTACTCTTATAGAAAGGAACGCGTCTTATAGCACTATAGCATGCGCACTAAGACCACATATCACTATATGGATGACGTCACAAGACGACCACTCACGTGGGCTACCAAACATGACGAAACTAGGTCAAGTGACATGACGTCACTTCCGGAGTCTGCTCCAGCCAACGAAGCCCGATCGGTTACATGATATACTACGGACATAATTCTCCCCCTGTCAAAACCCTCCTCGACAACAACATCCCTCCCTGATGAATCATACCTTTCTGACTAGCACTTAGTCAGGGACGAAAAGCATAGGCAAGTTTTCAGTTAATGGACAACTCGGTTCAAAAAAGTAGCCCAAGATTTGTTTATACCTGTTTATTAAAACTGAAATGCAACTTGAAGACTAACACAAAATGGGGGCGCGGTGGCGTTGCGGTAGCCGGTTCTCGCCAGATCACCGAAGTTAAGCAACTTCGAGCCAGGTTAGATCTTGAATGGGTGACCGTCTGAGCGATCGATTCGGACCCCGCGTCCACATCCACATGGGGGGACGATGACGTCGTGTATTAAGGCGTGCGCACGTCGATGGTGCGCATGTCTTCAACCAATCTAACCCTGCCTGTGCTGCAGTGCGGAGTTACGATGTTGGGGGCTGGAAGCTGCTCGTCGCTGCTCGGCGGTTCTCTCCGGATACTCTGGCTTCCTCCACACTTAACACTGTCACCGACACGGTATGACCTTGGCTGTTAAAGTGTCGTTAAACCCTAATAAATAAATAAATATCTAGCACAAAATACTAAGACGTAACAGAACGAGAGTTCAGTACTGTGGACTGAATCAACGACCCGAGGTGAAGTTTTTTATGTATTTCACGAGTGCCTTGATTCCTGTCCCTCGTGCTCTATCCGAGTTGTAACGGCCATCGAAAACTAGGACGGGTCCTGGGACAGTGTGTTAAACGGGGGTTACCGGCCTAGCCAGCCCAGAAGGCGTGAGGCGAGATAGGGGGAAGGGGGTTCTGGAGGTCCTCCCAGACATTCTTTTTTTAAAATTCGTGTTAGGACAATATCTACTCAATTATTTCCTTACAATTTGGGTAATTTTTTACCTGTATTTCTCTGTATTTAGTGCATTTTTTTTCTCCAAAGATAATTGTGTCCAACGCTGTACTTGTACCACGATTAAACTTGAATTACGCAAATGAAGCGGACATTTTTTAAGAAAAGTATCACCTTTGGTGGCCCGATAAGTTTATTGCTTGACACTGTTCTGTGTCGAAGAATTTCATTCACGTCAAAACGTCACTCAAACGCATCCCGTTTCTTTGAAATCAGATGCGTTCTCACATGTTCTAACGCGCAGTCCAGATTCTATAGCATTTCCCAATGTCTGTATTGTATCGCATTGCGTTGAATGCGCACAGCAATCGTGGTATAAAGTTTTATCTATTGACGGCAATGTAAACGGAAATTTGAAAGGTCAAGAGATAAACGATAAAAACCCGTATCGCGTGGAAGACGTCCGAACCCATGATCTTTCCACTGAACCACACGGAAATTGTTCGTGTCTTGTATTTGAGAAGACCGATTAAAACATTAAACTGTTCTAAGCTTGTTCCGTGTAACTGTGTTGTAATACATTAAATTGATCTTAGTTTTTACCATGCTTCTCTACCAAACAAATGGCACCCAAACTATGTGCAAACATTGACAGTTCTAGTTGCCTATAGATAAAATCGTCACCCCATGTCTGTTCACGTAGTACAGGTTTTTACCTACCCGAAGCCAGTCGTATCCCATGAGGCCCGCCTTCGGCCTCATGGGATACAACTGACTTTGGGTAGGTAAAAACCTGTACTACGTGAACACACACGGGGTAACTAATAATACAGCACTTGCATAGTAGCACATCTGATATAATTGTACCCGAAAAAAATATCAAGTTTACATGTATTTACAAGTTACTGAAGTTAAAAAGTATAGCTTTAACACTATAGCGCAATTTCACGCAACAACTATTTCCCATCATGCATCTTGTTTGATTTTGAATTGGATAAATTGGTTAAATTTCTAGTTGCATCACAGGAAAAATTGACAGTTGAAAATTTGATTTTCCCGATATCTGTGGGTAGAGAAAGAAATATGTTGTTGAACTGTAGTAAAAGACAAGAACACAATTCACCAAGAAATACATTTGAGTGTTGGAGTGTTTGTGATTTTGTAAAATATTTTTCATGCACAAATCGGCGAATAATAATAATAATAATAATAATAATAATAATAATAATAATAATAATAATAATAATAAAAATAGGTATTTTTTTCAAAGAAAGAGCTTATGTGGGTTTTAAAATTATTGAAAAGTATTTTGTGGGATGGAGTTTGCTGTGGATTCAGTTATACTCTACGGTATTAACAGGGTGGCAGTGGCACGAATGATGAAGCTGCCCTTGTGTCTGGGGGAAATGGCCAACACAGGCAAACAGTTAGGATACACGGGGTGTGAGTGAGCTGGAAAAGGTGTGAGAAGAGAACAAAAGCGGGTAATGAAAGAAGTGGCAGTTGATAGGGGAAGAAAACGGGAGGAAGCCGCAGCAGATTTGGAAAGGCAGGAACCCTAAGGTGAGAGGAGGCGGCAATAAGGGCAGCAGAGCACAAAAAGAAATTGAAAGTACCGAGAAAAACTCACAAAAAGAAATTGAAAGTATCAAGAAAAACTGAAAGGAGAGTAGCCGAACATGAAAACAGAGCTTGTGATTGTGTGAGAAAGAGGTGGAAGAAGGGAATACCAGACTGGAACTCAGCGTGAAATGCTCAAGCGTGTGAGTCTGAGAGAGAGAGAGAGAGAGAGAGAGAGAGAGGTTGGGGTAGTGGTAGCGGTTTTAGTGAGATGTTCAGATTCGAAACGATCAGAGCTACCCGGTGAGATAAGTTTCCACACTGGCCTTCACAGGATCGTTGTCAAATGTACCCAGGGGGCAGTTTCATGTACCGATAATAATCTATCAACAAGAAAAGCATCTCGTCTCGCGGAAGTTTGTGACCACCATAGTGGAACACAGTTTCACCAAGTTATTCCTGAAGGGTGAACATAAGTAACAGTTTTTGCCTTAAGGAATCCCGTGGCCAGTGATTTGAAAAGATAGTGTTCGGCAAATAATGATATGTGAAGGCGATAAGCGTGGAACGAACATTATGAACTAGCCACAAAATATTACCTAATGTAATGATCAAATTGAAATATTTATGTTGAACTACGGCAGTTTTCCATTTTCTGAACCACAGTTAACAGGGGGAATTTTCTTCAAAAAAATTAACATTAATTTAGATCTGTAACTGTTAGAAATCCAAGTTAATTTACATATCTGCTAAAGTAGAAGAATATGTCATCAAAACTGTTCAGTTATTGTTTTCTTCTGTTCATTTGTGGAATTCTTTTAGACAGTTTTCTGGATGCCAAACTTTTATTTAATGACGTTGTGAGCTTTGGTGAGTAAATAATTAGACTACCAACTTTAACCCTTTACCTAACACGAAAATCAGACGACACTTGCAAACAAAATTCTTGAATAACTCTTTTTTTCATTTTTTGCCTTAAAAACATAGCTTCTGACCCTGATTGGAACGAGTTAAATGAACTCCTTCCAATGGGGGTGGGAGGGGAGTCATAAGCTACGTTTTTGTGACAAAAAATGAAAAAGTAATGAAAATTTCATGGTGAATTTTGTGAATAGCGCTGGCCGATTTTTGCCGTTACGTTGTGTAAAGTTTTAACCGACACACACAGGGACAGGAGCGTTGCTAAGGAGAGGAAGACGGTATGTGTGATGTGTGACTACCCCCCACCACCACCAAATAAATTTCCGGTCGGGACTTTGTCGTCTGAATTGGAGTCTTAGATATCGATTCGCTCTTGCTCTTAGTCGTGTACTTTCTTACCAGACTTAACTCTTTGAACCCTCGTCTCCTGGAATGGTGTCGCCTTTGTGTACTGTTAGAGTGAAATGGGTCAGTCCAATATCAATATTCACAGAGGATAAAATAATAAGTACAGTATGCAGTCGTCCGGCTGCAGACTGCAGTTATTGTTTTATCATCAATGCCCCGTGCACAGACCTCTCATAATAAGACAAAATGGGACGAACTTATGCCTTAGTCCGAAAAATCGGTCTTACGAGTTCTAAGGGTTAATTTGATACATGCATGGACTGTTGTTACGCACGCAGGCGGTCATACAAGCTGAAGGTCTGTAGCACTCGATTCGGTGTGTTAGGATCCAACAAGGCCAATTTGTGGTTCCTTTTACGGGACGTGTTAATTAATGAGGAGTTGCGGCACGAACGTTGAATTTATATTTTATTTATCGACAAGTAAATTTCAAAGAAGTATTGAGGTTTTTCTTTTTTAAAATCCCGACTGACAAATATTTTGACACCATCATATTTTGATGATGTTGGAGTATTTTATCAGCCAGGACTTGAGTAATTTCAGTCGGGTTTACACTATTCTCCCACGTGGTCATCGTCAAGATTCCTCTGCTCACGCAGCGCTGTGGATAATTGGTTAGTATCTTGGACTTTGCACCGAAAGGTAGACAGTTCTTAACTCGCGTCATCTTCGTTAATCCCGATCGTGGTGGGTTAGTAATTTGGAGAGTGTGACGCACGCCGCTACTCGGAGGTTCTTTCCGTGTCGTCCGGCTTCATCCACCCATAAACTGTCCGACAGTATATGGCCCTGACTGGCTGGCTGGCTGGCTGGCTGGCTGGTGCACGTGTCTTTAGACCTCAAGCCAACGCCAAATGCACAGACTCTGGTGTCGGGATGTTTGGGTGGATGGTCAAGCAGCCTTTAGAAGTGAAGATAAAGAATAAAACCTCGTCTCACCAGAAGCACTATTTTGAAGGCATTTTCTTGGCTTTCTCAGTGGAAGGTGTCCATACTCCATACACACTGCCGTTGAAAGCGCCGGCAGACCGAGGGCGGCTCCGAAGGTGGCACGCGCACCCAACTGGTGAACGTCTATTTTTGTTTATTTATTTTCCACGTGCATCGAAATCAGCTGGTACGGTATTATCGTGGATCTCACCGTACCTCATGCAGATGGCTTTTGTGTACATGCCAGTGGCGGCGCCAGAAATTTTTTTTTTTTGTGGGGGGGAGGGGGGGGCAACTAGGGGGGCAGACTCCCATGAAGGGGGGCAAATACGTAAAGGATCATATCATTACTTTGTTATGAGGTAGTCCAAACTTGGACCCAAAGTCCTGTGGACGTACCAAACCAAAAAATTATATTACGGACTTTGGGGACAAGTTTCGACTAAATGTAATGGTAATTAGCGGTCCTCCTTTCAAAAAATCCTGGATCCGCGTCTGGTGGGTCTGTGCGTGAGAGAGAGAGAGAGAGAGAGAGAGAGAGAGAGAGACTCATAATGCCCGTCTGTCATAATGCGAAATCCATGAATCTTTTTAGACAAGGGATATGGATAGACATGCCTTTGTTGGCTCATAACTTAATTATAACTTATAAGTATCTGCATCCGAGTCTTTAAATCTCTACTGCCTGGATGTGTTCATCAGCTAGCCTGAGGCTTTGGGCGAAGTGTGTATGGGAAATTATTGGGAATAAAAACAGAGAAGGGTGTGTGTGTGTGAGAGAGAGAGTGACTGAATGTGTTTGTGTATGAGGGTGGATGGAAATGCATGCGAGATGGTTGGGGAGGGGGGCAACTGGGGGGGGACAAAGCCTTCGTTTGGGGGGATGCCCTCATGCCCCCCCTCCCCCGTAGCGCCGCCACTGGTACATGCGCCGATCGCCCATTAGCCTTTATAAATATAAACTGGCTTTCCCTTTTGCAAAATTGATATGAGTGCATGTGTACAAAATTGCGGGAATATTTTGACTGGAAAACATAGTGGTCAAGTGCAAAGAAGCTATCGAAGAGCCACACTGACCTTCCACAATTTTCTCCACAGAGACCCCCGGAATATCCTCTCTGGTACTCGACACCTGCGCGTGCCGGATGATCTTTCGAATGATGACTATGGTTGAAATGAGCGCACCCCACCCCTTCCAACATAAAAAGAAAATCCGTGCAATGTATCGGGCGGGTCCACGCAAGCGCTGAAGACGCGAAGCGATAAGCAAGAGTGTGATCTGTGTTTTCCTCTTGAAATGTTTTTTTAGGGGCGGGGGGGGGGGGGATGCCAGGAGAAGTGTTTTTCTGCATTTTTTTATCATATCTGCTCAATTATTTCAATACAATGTTGGTCTTTTATTACCTGTACTTCTGTGTATATCGTGTAGTTATTTATTTATTTATTGATGTTTTTAAGGTCACATATTTATGCACAATGGCTAATCATGACCGCGACAGTTTTACGGGTGGAGGAAGCCGGAGTACCCGGAGAGAACCACCGAGCAACGACGAGCAGCTGCCAGCTCCCCAACATCGTAACTCCGCACTGCAGCACAGGCAGGGTTAGATTGGTTGAAGACATGCGTACCATCGACGTGCAGTACGCCTTAGTACACGGCGTCATCGTGCCCCCACGCGGGCAATGGAGATGAAGTGTCTTGCCCAAGGACACAACGCGGTTGCCGCAGGTGGGATTCGAACCAAGGACCTCTCGGCTTGCAGCCTGCACCTCTACCAACTGAGCTACCGTGCTCCCGTATATCGTGTATTTCTTACCCCAAAAATGTTACTGCCCCTTACGATAAAAAAGGATCGACGACAACACCCAAAACTGGTGGATTCTCATCACCCACTGTGTCAATAGTTTATTGAAAAGGCTATAGAATCAATTTAAGTTTTTTTTTATCAAAAACATGAACCCTCCCCCCCCCCCCCCCAAAAAAAAAAAAAAAAAATCTTTACTCATTGTTTCAAAACTTACAGTGAAGTTTCATTAAACTGAACATGACAAACAACACACTCCGGAATCCGACATAATGAAAACAATCAAAATTAACATTTTTCCTGACACGAAAGGCTGATGACTTTTGCATACAAAATTCTTGAATAACTATTTTTCTCATTTTTTGCTTACAAATATATAGTTTATGACCCTTTATTGGAACGAGCTCGTTCCGATGAGGGGTCATAAGCTATGTTTTTCAGCCAAAAATTGTAAAAAATAATGAAAATGGAAGGGTAATTTTTGTGAATAGCGATGGCCGGTTTTGGCCGTAACATTGGGTATAGGGATATACAATACATTTGACATGACATTAGCAGTCGGTTTCCGAATTCTATGAGCATGTTTTATATATATTTATATATATGTGAATGGGAAACTTGTCAGTAATGGGGCAGGGGCATCCAGCCATTGATATACATCAGTGGTCGCCCATGTGCCTTAGTGACATGGTAGAAATACAATATACAAAGTAGGTTTGTGACTCACGCAGTTCTACATTGAGAAAAATGCACACGCTTGGCTCCAGATTTAATAAAATTTCCCATCGATCTGAAACAGTTTATTGAATGTGGAGTCAAATATGTGCATTTTTCTCCATTTTAAAGGCCGAAGAAGATACAAATCAAACGATGGAATCTTGGGTTCCCTTTTAAGAGTAAGGAGTCTGTGCACCCACTTCCTGCTAATTTCCAATTAGATTGCAACTTGCAACGACGGGTTGGTAAAGATAATGTTGGTCTAAACTCTCTCTCTCTCCCTCTCTCTCTCTCTCTCTCTCTCTCTCTCTCTCTCTCTTTCTCTCTCTCTCTCTGTGCCTCTCTATCTCTGGAAAACTTTCTCTCTGGAACAAGTTGGTGACAAATGCGCCCTGTTCCCACGGTCCATGGCCCTTAGAACTAATGCTAATATCCCCACCCGCTACCAGAGTCGGAGAACCGTTGTATATAGGCTTTCCAGCGACTAGAGGGTATGAGGGCAAGATGAGGTCATGAGGTGAGAGCTATTAGTCAGGGAATGCCATGAGGTGTGTGTGTGGGGGGGGGGGGGGGGGGGGGGTAAGAGGGCAGGGGAGGTCGCGCGAGCTATGAATAGGGTCTCATTGAGTCATCTTCCTATAGGCATCTTATACTCGTATGTGACGAAGCTCATAAAGGTACGTTTGGGTAAGTTTCGGTGGGAATTCGGTCCAACAAAATGTCCGTTGAAGTAGGTTTGGGTCCTTGTTGGGTTGTTTGTGGTGATTCCATGTACTCCCACTGAATGGAACACACATTCAGAACACGCCCCTGTCCAACAAGAAGACCATTGGGCTACAGAGCAACCACGTGCTACCACTAACAACCAAGACCGCGGCGCCCATAGTTAAAATTGCTGGCGGAAGAGTGCGTCACTTTAGAAGCACGCGCTGCGCTTGCGCAGTGGGATTACATATCACCATGGGAATGACGTCACAAGATGGCCGCTCACGCGGACTACCATGGCAACTTTCCCCCCACCCCTTCACCACGTGACCCAACATCCCATCCATGTGTGACCTGGTGACCCTTCCCACTGACCTTATCCCTAGCTTCCCTCGTCATTCATGGGAACCTGTCCTGGAGACACTTCTAAATGACCCTGCACCAGACACCCTGGCCAAGAGCGACTCAGTCGCCCTCTCTCTTCTTCCAGAAGGCCATCCTCTCCATCCCTTCCGGTCATGTGTTTGATGACGTTAGATCAGAACTTGCATGATAACCTGCTAAAAGGTCAAGAAGTCAACATCACATACTACTAAGATTCAAGGTTCAAGGAGTTGGAATCTCCTGTCGTTAGCACAGATAGGCACGTTCCATTTCAAATATACATGTGCGCATGCGCACGATGCACTACATATCACCACGACAATAACGTCGCAAGGAAGCAGGTTACTATATCACTCAATAATAAGCAAGAGTGTGGCATAACTTCTGAACATGCGCGACAATGGTTTGGCTTGATAACCATTATTGGATTGTTGTTGTTTTATGACACGTTAATAACTGTAGGCATATTGTGTCGAATATAGTTTTACGTGTGGAGGAAGCCGGAGCACCCGGAGAGTACTATCGAGCAGCGGCGAATAACTGTCAACGCTCCAACGTAATAATCACACAGAGGGAGGGTTAGCATTGACTGTAAGCATGTGTGCTATCAACGTGCGATATGCCTCAATACATGGCGCAACCGTGCCCCCAAGCGAGCAACTGGGATTAAGTGTCTTGCCAAAGAACGCAACGTAAGTTGCTCCGGCCAGGAATCAAGCCTACAACCTTCCGATCTCAAGATCAACGCTCTAACCACTGAGCAACCGCGCTCCCGATAATCGTGACTGAACGTCACGTCTCGCATTACTCGCAGATTACTTCATTTTTCACACTGACAAAACAATAATGGGCGATTGTTGTAACAAAAGTGGTGAGTGAGGGTTTTTTTTTGTTACAAAAATGGGGTTGTAACAAAATTGGTGAATTCATTTTGTAACAAAAGTGGTTGATTTTGTAACAAAAGTGGTGAGCTGTAACAAAAGTGGGCAAGTGTTATAACAAATGTGGTGAGCTGTAACAATAGTTGTTGTTGTAATAAAAGTGGTTGCAACACGCGTGCACTGTGATTCGTTGTACAAGCGGAAAATTTGGTGTAAAACTGCATACTGGCCTCCTGTGATTCCGGTTTGCTATTACTTTGTGATTAAGTTTGTCTTGAAACAAATGGCCGATTAAAAACGCGCATGGCGGATAAACATGAAAAATATTTGTACGGATGCATATGTCTGTATACGTACTTCGGGGACTGAATCAGCCACCTCCATGAGCTTCTAAAAGTACTGTAGTTGTAGTAGTACTAGACGACATGTAGGGCTCAAGATTTCGGTTAGAGTCTCCCGATTTCCAGTGCCCCCTTTCATCCGAACAGCTGGGAATAATTTTTCACCATTCTTGTGTCCACACGCCCCCCCCCCCCCCCCCCCCCCACGCCCCCCTCGTGTATTTTCAGAATTTTCAGACAAACTCGGATCACAGTTTCACAGTTTAGTTTATTGTGTACTACACTTAAGCAAATGCGAAGATAGAAAAGTATTTGAAACACATTGTCTTGCACATGACTTGGGAAAATGCAGGCGTATTGTACAATAAAACAGTGTTACAGAAATTAAAATGTTTTTATTCGGTCACAGTAAATATTTAAGTTAAATTAATTTTTTCGTTATTAAACCAAAAGGGGAGGTCATTTTTCCAAGTCTCGTGAAAGTGAAAGTGAACTAAGAAAGCAAGAACCTTGACAGACACCCAAAATTCTCCATTTTATGTTAAAATATTTTGAAGATGACTCGAACCACGTGGACAGTAATTAATGTTAGTCGTTTGATGTCGAGTGTTTAACTGCCATAAATCGTGTAGTGTTTGCAATGTCTTCCTCTCCCAGACCGTTGCTCCAGATGCGGCCATGTTTGATATATAACATCTTTGTTAGATGGTATACAATATTGTTCAATTCAAGCCCCATGGGTTTATTTAGGTGTGTCAGGGGCCCTCAAATTTTAACACCAGGGTAATCATGAATGTTTGTTTAATAAATATTCGGTATCTTCTTCTAAAATAGTATGTGTATATGTTTTCTGTGAGTGAGACTTCTATCCTTTATTATTGATTGCAGTTGCTAGTTCAGTGTTTGGGCAACATAGTCGGTAAGATATATTCGAGTCACAGTTTTATTTTAGTGACCAGGAGCCAATACTATGAAACTTTTACAATCGTATTTTCTAGAATTGTATTTTCTGCCTATTACTGTAACCGATTAAAATGAATCATTAGCATTTTAAAAGATATGACAATTTGCCAATTGTGAAATTGCCACATCTTTAAAAAATGTTAATGGTTAATTCAACCCATTTAAAGTCAATACAATTGTCAAAGTTTTATAGAGCCCCTGCTGGTTGAATACATCCTCCAGATTACCCGCTATGAACGTTTTGATCTTTTTCAGAGTTGTAAAAAGTGAATTCTCTGTCTCTCAAATACAAATACAAACGAGACGGTATACCCTCCTGGATCCTCCCACCAGGATCTACGTCCATAATTGCGCCTCTCCTCAAATACAACAAAAATGCTGTATGTGGTAACTGTAAAGAATGATATTGTACAAGAACGCATGGGTTCAATTTATTTATACTCAGATTTTCCATTTCAGATGAAGTGAACATTGAAACGGAACACAATGGGCCGATGAGGTCTCGGCGTGACGTCTTCGGCAACGACATGCCGAATGATGTATCTATTCATATTGAAACGCCACGAGGAAAAAAGTCGTTGAGACTGAAAAGAAACCATGACACAGCCGCCCCTCTTGTCCATGTGACTGGCAAGAGATATTCGCGCGATATGACGAAAGAAATTGCCGAGGTAAGCTCTCATGTAAGCGACATTTGCGCGAAACGCAAGCATCGCAACTGAACACTGAGTTCTCCACCCCTTTGTAGGATGCGGGGCGTCAGTTTTCACAATATTGTCGAATGAAGACAAGTACGATACTACTTTTCTACTTTTTATAATACAGGTTTCTGTAAATTTTCTGTTTTTGCGAGGCAGTGCAAGGGAAGGTCTTTTCTTTATAGCTATAACTTTTTAAAACGAAACGCACGCATTTTGGAGCCACGAAAACGTGCCATTTGTCGAGTAGACACAGTCGACAATAAGATTGTATTGAGGGTTAGTGATAATTACAACTCATGTAATATGAAATAATTTACTAAATTTGTGTACATTAGCATACATCCTAGCATATTTTTTTATTATTAATTTTCTGCATTCTGTTTTATTTCCTACAGATGATGTAGAGAACTTTGCTTGGGCATGCGCGAGAGGAAGCATTTGTTTACCTTCTACATTATTTTTTTGCTCACCCTCAATGGTGACATCGTTTCAATTGGGTGTTCCTTTTCTATTTCAGAATCACCAGTCAGTTGCTCATTATCAGGATGTGAATACCGGGGCGGCTGTGATGTTGAAACGAGCAGCGTCAGCGAGTGACGGGAAATACGAAGTGGTAAGTGTTTAATGGAATATATCCTTCTCGTTTTACTCGGCTGGCACTGCAACAGAATTGTCTCCAATCACTCTGTTTTTCTCTAGTTTAACTATGAATTTAACCAATTATATGTTGTTTGACAGAGCTCACTGACTCTCTCAAACAAGCTATATTTGGTTAAATATCAAACTGTAATATGGAAAATATTTGCTGCTGAAAACTTTGCCATTTTGATATCAGAGTGCAAAGGGTTAAAAAAGACAAAAGTGTGATCGATAGATTACAGCATGCGGGGTGTGGATTAACACTATTACACTCACAGAGTGGAGTTTTTATCACTGTAACAACTAGCATCCCGTGAAAAAGCATAAGAGTAAAGCTACTGTGCATTCGTGTTAAACCTGGAGAGCAATCGACTGAAAGTTTGCTTTTGAGCCTTGTACTGCTATTTCCAGACTGGAAATCCTCTTCACGGTTGATTCAGTGTTGCTACACTCTTCATTTTTTTGTCATTATAAAATATAAGTAAACTAAGTGAGAGAAACAGTAGCACCCCAATGTTTTGTGAACAACCTTCTGCTGAAACAGGCGTGTCCTTAGTTCAAGTAAAGGGATAAAGAGAGTGTTGAGCAGGGAATCTTATTCTGCAAAAGACAAAAAGCTCAATCACTGTCACACAGATATGGAGATTTCCGATGCGATAGCATTCATTTTCAGTTCTCATCCACTCGCATACAAGATTTACAGGTTGATGCACGGATTAAATACCGTATGGGACCAGTGGTGAAGTCAAGAGATTGGAGGGGGGGGCTTGGATCCTCAAAACTGCCACCAGTTCCCCAAATATCCTGAATTCTACGACCTGCATTGCGGCATTATGGGCCACCTAATGAAATTACAGATGACATGCCGCGTTTTGTAGAAACTCACGTTTGTTCGATCTTGAAGATGTTTACAAATGTTTCTCCGAGGTGGCCCACACCAGGGCCACCTCAGAGAAAGTTTTGAAAAAAATATACCCATAACGTGAGAGGGACACAGTCTGCATATCTTTTCCAACTCAAGTCCTCCATCTTCGTGATATGCCTACGTCATAAGATGTTTGGTCCCCCTTAAAGGCGCCTGTGATCCCCCACCAACATAGATACCTGGCTACGTGCCTGCATAAAGAAGAAACAAACTGTACACAAGTGTGTGTACGATTATCTATCATAGAGTCTGTGCGGCGAAATTTGAAAATTTACAAATTAATCACTGAACTAAGAATTATATTCTACATCCCTCACTGGCAATGGGGATGTTTTGCAAAGATATAGTTTGTTCATATATCAAGCAGTATCGCATACCCAGTTGATCACCTGAAAGTGCTTTCTTAAACGTAGCCCCCGCCGCTGGCCCATTTGTGCATCTAGTACCCGAACATCGGATATCATGTAGTGACACTTGAAAAACAAAATGCAAAGTGGACATTGTACAGAAATTAATTATGAAGTTAATATGAACTCTTTTTCCATGTACTTGTTTCTCCAAAAGCTAGACCTATCCGAGAGCTTCCAAAGAACAATGTTCGAATAGGATAATGCTCTTTTATTCATAGAAAAATTTCATAGCTCGTGGTAGAGGATTTACGTTATCTCCGAAATTGGTCACATTCAAAGCGACGTAACATTCGACCGGCCCAGGATAACTTGTGTTTGTTGAAGTTCATAATTCAAATATTTCATGCGTATTACATGACGCAACGGAATTCTATAATTACTGGCAACAGTCTATGACTTATATGAAGGCACACACCCTCGCAGTTCAATCAAATATTTCGACCAAAGTTCAGCCCGCCGAGTAAACTATTTTCCGGAGCGTTTCGAAGTCGTTTCAAATACTGGTAGAAGAGTTTGAACACACTTTGAGGGTTTGGGCCTTCATATAAATAGTCGGGGTTACCAACAATTGTATACGTTTGGTGCGCTATAATTACGCATGAAATATTTTAAAGGAACCTAAAGTACGTCATATTCTCCCTCATTTTGACTGTGAATAGATCTTGGATGACGACGTTCGTTTTTTTCACATTCTTTTTTCTCTTGAGCATTCTCTGCGTGCCATATTTCTTTTTTGATGCATAACATTTGCGCACCTTATTTTCAGTATGGAAGTTATTTTGACGAAAACCTGAAATATGGGATTGAACCAATGCCAGATAATATGTATACAGGCGAACTTCGTCATAGAGTTGGTTTAGTGAAGGCACAGGATGCCTTTTTACACGAGAACGCAATAAAGAGTAAGTATTTGTGAACAAGAACTATTATTTCTGTTTTAGTTGGAAAGAAAAATAAATTTTTGCTGAAAAATATAGTAAAATTGCAGACAGCTATCCTCCGATGCTGTCACCATCAATTTTATGGGAGCATTTATTATTACCTAATCGTTTACCAAATCGGCCATCGTTATTCGCAAAAATGGCTATTCAAAATTTGTATTTTTGCCTCAAAACATAGCTTATGACCCATCATTGGAATATGTCGTTGAACGCGTTTCAATGTGGGGTCATAAGATGTGCGTTTGAGAAAAAACGAAAACCTCAGTTTGTCCATGGATTGCTTTGCAAATGTCGTCTGCTGTTCGTGTTCTTTAAAGAGTTAAAGTGAAATGACCCAGAATGTAAATGTCACTTAGATGATGCAGATAGTTTCTGGTGCCAAATATGGTGTCGATCTTTCAACACCACCTTCCTAGATTCGCTACTGTCTTTAAATACAAGTAAAGCAGTGTGCAGTGTGTATATTAAGCTTTATACGCTTTTATTTTCGACAGAAATGAAAAGGAGCCAAAAATCTGCTATCATGGAGCGCCTGGAGCGTTTGGTGGAAGAAAGAAGGGTCGGAAAAAGCAGGAGGAAACGTGCTGCCCAGTCTGCAAAATGTGAGACAGGATATTACGTAGGAGTGACAGAATATGAGTTGTGAGTTTACAAAAATAATATATTCACAGCGTAAAATAATGGAATGGGTGTTCGCCTGTTTTCGGCGTTGCAAGTGATCTGTGCGAAATAATAGTTTGTAATCACTTTCTCTGCTGTCAGTCTGATATTATGAAGAATGCTTCGTAGTTTTGAACATTAAAAACTGAAACATTATAACACCTTTTAAATAACTGATGCCATAGAGGGCAGCATGCCGCCTATCCTCATGCGCAATTTCCCATCACGTATTCAGCATCTTAAGGTGGAAGCTTATATTGCAGAACGTGGAAAGTGTATTGTCACTGGATCACCCACAGTGTGGAAATTCCACCCAAGCAATAATAATTGCAAATTTGTTGCAAAGCATAACTAGAACACGCAATGTTCCAGCCAATGGACCTCCGGGTTAAATCCGGAGGTCCATTGGCTGAAACATTGTGAGTGTTTTTGTCCATATGTACAGAATTTGAAAGTGATACTTTGGGCGAAAACCCCACTCCGTGGTTACAGTCACCCTCCACGTCCAGTACATGTACTTGGTCCTTATGCAATATTCACGATAAGCCTAGTATTGTTGTACATTTAGGTTGCAACTTTTTACAATGTATGTTGTGTTGTACATTGCCTGTCGAAGTACCCCCAAACTTCGTAAATGTTGTTTATATTCATGTTATGTTGTGATCACTATATCCGGACCATTAGTTTTTGTCTCCTCCACTTAATGTATATATGGCAAATAGAATATCACTCGAGGAGATTCAAACCAATAATGTTTTTGACTTCGTGGCTAAATTCCATAATGTCATTTCTACGGACGAGGAAGACTCGCCCCCCCCCCCCCCCCCCCCCCCATTTAATATTTCTGACCATGGTTGTAAGTACTATACCCTGAGCAATTAAAAATCAAATTTCTAGCAAAAAGGTCCTCTCTCTACTCAACTTAAATTGCCGCAGTTTGAATGCAAACTTTGAAAATATTCATAATTTACTGGCTGACCTACAAAGAAAATTTTAACTTTTTTGACGTAATGAGCATGACAGAAATATTTAATATTAAACCTGGTATAGAGTATCAATTTCAAGGGTATCATCCCTTGGTTTCCCATACTCGCCCTGGGGATGATGACGGCAGGGGTGGCGTCGGAATGGAAATGAAAGACAATATACCTTTCAAAATACGAAATGACTTATCGGTCTTTATACCATATGTGTTTGAATCATTATTCGTAGAAATGCCTCTGAAGAAAACATGCATTGTCAGAATTATGTATAGACCGAATACAGCGCCAAATGTAGACCTTGACTTGTTTCTTTCAAAGCTGACGGAGTTATTGGACACTATAAACAAGGAAAATAACAAGGTTTACCTTATGGATGATCTCAATATAGACCCACTCAACCCGAACACACACCGAAGATTTGGCGAAAAACAATACTTTTATAGATTCATTGTACAGTGCGGGGTTTCTACCCACTATAACAAAACCCATGAGATTTTCAGAATTCTCTGCTACCCCAGCTGACCACATTTTCAGCAATACCATCAATAATTTTACTTCAGGAATTATAATTACTGACGTCAGCGACCATTTTGCTACGTTTTTCATAGAAGAATTAGACAAACGACCAATTGTCCCAATGTCTAACTTTAGACGGTCAATTCATACAGAGAAAATCACCCGCTTTAAAGTGCTCTTATCAGTATGTGACTTTTCATAGGTCACTGACGACATTTGTCCAAACTCGGCGTACAATAAATTCCTTGGCATGTTCTACAAAGCTTTTAAAAAAGTATTTCCCCTGAAAGCAAGCCAAAATATATAAATCCTCACAAACGAAAAGTAGATTGTATGTCAAAAAATTAAAATCCCCAACTACTCAAATCATAACAGAATACAAACAATTTTGCCATGAATTCAATCGCTTGAAACGGATGTGTAAAGCAGATTACTATGGTGAGATATTACCAGAAAATAAATAGAATATTAAAAAGACATGGGAAATCCTACGAAAGGTCATATGTAAGTCAAATAACAACCGACCCCCCCCCCCTCCCCACCCCAACCTTCGTAGATAAAAAAACGGAATTAACTGGTAGAGTGCTAAATTATTTTTGGCCATCAAATCTTGTACACATGTCGTTGACTTGTTACAATTTATGGGAGAGTGCCAATGGGCACTCTCCCATAAATTGTAACAAGGCAAACCCTTACAAACTAAATAATATCACTTTAAAGATAATACAAAGCATATCCACTGAATATGAGCCTTCAAGTTGTGGCACCTGCACTTCAGAATAAAGCCCAAATATGGGCTTCCAGCACTCTACCAGTTAATAGACCCGAAAAGAATATCGCTGATGGATTCAATGCCTTTTTTGCCGACATTGGAAAGACCACAAGTAATCCAGTGCCCCCTACCAACGCAATTTGTCGGATTATTTGAGGAATACTAACAGTAGAGACTCCTTTTTTCTAATCTAATGAACAAGAAGTAATTTTTTGCTCTTACAAATTGAGGATCAAATCAAGTGGAGATAGCGGCGATATGTCCACAAAATTTCTAAAAGAGATAATTCATTGTCTCATATAATCAACTTATCCTTTGTTACAGGTAGAGTGCCATGACAAAATTACACCCATTTTTAAATCTGGAGACCCACAGCTATTCAGCAACTACAGCCCCATTAGTATTCTTCCAACATTCTCCAAAATACTAGAAAAAGTAATGGACTAGATAAGATAAGTGAATGATGTTCTACAACTGGACTATGTTTGAATGCTAATAAAACAAAATCCATGTTACTGTATCCACAAAATGATTTCCACGACGTTGTTAGTACAAAAATTATCCTAAATAGTAAAATATTCCATAAATTAGTAACCAGCATGAAGAAATATCAGTTAAATTTCTTGGAGTCCACATGGACGAAAATCTAAAATTTACACAACACACCTCTGAAGTTTGTTTAAAAATGGCGAGGGCAATATTCGCCGTGAATAGGGCAAAACAATTCTTCTCTTTAAAGCTGTAAATTCATTATATTATTCACTCATACATAGCCATTTGCTTATTATTTATTTATTTGTTGGTGTTTAAGGTCACATACTTTTGCAGAGTGGCTAATCATGACCGTGACAGTTTTACGGGTGGAGGAAGCCGGAGTACCCGGAGAGAACTACCGAGCAACGGCGAGCAGCTGCCAGCTCCCCAACATCGTAACTCCGCATTGCAGCACATGCAGGGTTAGATTGGTTGAAGACATGCGCACCATCGACGTGCAGTACGCCTTAGTACACGGCGTCATCGTGCTCCCATGTGGACAATCGGGGTTAAGTGCCTTTCCCAAGGACACATGGGGATCCGAGTCGATCGCTCAGTCGGTCACCCATCCGGGGACTAACCGGGCCTGACGTTGTTTAACTTCGAGGATCTGACGAGAACCGGTTACCGCAACGCCACCGCGCCCCCAGCCATTTGCTTCACGGTATACTTGTTTGGGGTCATGCATCGACGACAAGTAGAATTAAAACCCTGCTATAACGAACAGAAAATATACCTCATATACCGAATCATTATTTAAAAACTGTGGCATAATGAAGTTCGATGATCTTTCTAGGTTGCACGTTCTTTTGTTTATGCATAACTGGTATCATAATAAACTGCCTGTATCTGTTGATAGTGCTTTTGAAATTTACATAAATCCTCCCGGAATGGAAACCAAACAATCGGGGAGTGTGCGTACACTTAACCCGAGAACACGTTACTCTGCTGATTTCCCGCTTCATTCTTTTCCGAAAAGTTGGAATGATTTAAAGAAAGAAACTCATCAACTCAGTAGGCCCCTGTTTAACCCTTTACCCAACGTAACGGCCAAAACCAGCCAGCGCTATTCTCAAAATTCGCCAATTAATTTTCATTATTTTTTCATTTTTTTGTCTCAAAAACATAGGTTATGACCCCTCGTTGGAACGAGCTCTTCGAGCTCGTTCCAACTAGGGGTCATAACCTATGTTTTTGAGACAAAAAATGAAAAAAAACTAGTTATTCAAGAATTTTTATTGCAAGTGTCGTCTGCTTTTCATGTTAGGTGAAAGGTTAAAAATTCAATAATTAATACAACCGTGAATTCGCATTCTTCTATCATTACTTGTGCCAACCCGTCTTGTCCTGATTGTTTTTAGAAAAAATGATCTCATCTTCCAAACCTATTATTTTGTTTTCAAACTATCATGCTGTTAAACTGATATGACTTTAGCAAAAAATGTTATCGATTCGTGCATGAGGATTGTTCTTATCTTATTTAGGCAAAACCATCGAGAAAAAGACAAAAGGATAAGGCTTTGGTGTCAAGAAATCTTGTAGGAAGACAGCCTCTCTGGCTATGCCATTTCCATGCAGTGAACATTTATCTTGTTCTTTGTTAATTCATATTGTATTTGTGTATGCTGCAAAATAAAGTTTCATTCATTCATTCCCGACGATGGCGATCATGATTTATTTCAGACCGCGTTCCATGTTAAGTTGAAAAGGCGGCATTTCTACCTAAGTATGATGCTTTTAGTGATATTCATCGTGATTTCGAAATGTATTGTGATTCTATAAAATGGAAAACAAGCTTTGGGTGCAACAAAAATGCACTTCTGTGAAACACGTAACTGGTTGCGTGCAGGAAGCCCAAATTTGGGCTTTACTCTGAAGTGTGGGAACCACACATTAAAGGCTTCCTATTCTGTGGATGTGCTTCATATTATTTTTGAAGTGAAATTATTTAGACTGTAAGGATTTGCCTTGTCGCAATTTATGGGAGAGTACCATTAGATACTCTCCCATAAATTGTTACAAGGCAAAGACATATGAGCCAATTGTGCTGACCAAAAATAATTTAGCACTGTGCTAGTTAAGTCTTAAATTCCTAAAATGTAAATAAATATATGTAACTTATATACACCAAAACGACGGTTGTGGTGTACAGAACACGAAAAACTGCTTTCAATTCGTACAGTTGATGGCAGGCATAAATGGTTCCCGAACGTCTGCTACCGCATTCGTACCAGAACTGATAATAAGATTATATTTAATGAGAACACTGCGTGGCCAAATGTGTTTCAGATCTCGAAGAACAAACCTAGGAATTCAAAACAACATGAAGCGTCAATGCTATCGGAGGAAACTGCTCACGCTCAAGATAGATGAAAAGTTAAAAAAAATGTTTGGTTTTGGTTAATCACCCTCTCGTCTCTTCTCCATTATTAAACTCGCCTACATACCGTCGGCTGAGTGCTAGAATGTTCTTTGTCCCATAGGGGACATAGAACATTCTAGCACCCAGGCGACGATACGTTTATATGACAATGGGTATAAAAATTCAATGTTTGGCGAAAGTATCAGCAAACGGTTTTGGAGAAACCTTTGTTGTTTTAGAAGCGAATGATAATAAAACCTTACACAAAAGTGCTTATTCCAACTCTTCAAGCTCACTCCATTGAAGAAAGGTATTATTTTCTTGACAGTGCTTTCGTTTTGTTAATTTTAATTTTGTTTTTTCCAGTCTTCGAGATATATTCAACAGCCAAATGTTTTTCCCAAATCAGAACAGTAGTGGTTCAGATACAGTAATGTCGTTCATTACTTATTACATTGGATATATCAATAATGAGGTGAGTTTTCTTGATGTCAGGCTGTGACGTAAAATAGTCAAAATTGCAGGATTCGATAATGCTGAACGGATTAAAAATTACAGCAACCTAAAAATACTTTACATAACTTCTTCATGTAGCATTTTTTGTGAGGTAACTCCCTCTCCAGACCAAGAGAAGGAGGTTGCTTTGTGATACTTGTATGTTTTCCCGCTTATACTTGTATGTTTTCCCGCTTTAGTGTAAATGTCGAGACCCCATGATAGACAACACCAGCTCACTCAAGCACGTGGCGACAATAAGGTGTTAGGGGTCTGATTACCGGCCAACATTTTCAATAGTCAGAAATTTTAAGACTCAAACCAGCAACAACTGAGAAATTCATTCTCCGTGGTAATACATTTCGTGGCATTTAGTGATTTTTGAACCACTTTTCACGGAATTAACTCTCTACACTCTGCTGTCAAAACGGCATTGTTTTTAGCAGAAAATATTTCCCATAATGCAGCTTGATAATTAACCAAATATACCTTGTTTGACAGAGCTCAGTGAGCCCTGTCAAATAAGATATAATTGGTTAAATTCGTAGTTAAAAAAGAGAAAAACAGAGGGGTTGGAGAAAATTCTGTTGTACTACCAGAGAGGTTAACAACTAGAATCAATATTTGGTCCATTTAGTGCAACAATGAGACATCTGCAATGCTAAAACATTGCAGATAGCGCCTTTCTGAACTTAAGAGATGATTTCCAACTCTAAAACCAAAAGGTCGTATATATATCGAACACAAGGAGAGAAGATGCATTCTGATTTCTTCAACAGTTTAAAATTCAGCTTTGTTAGTTGGAAAATACTTATTCAAGGTGGGGGAGGGGGGGGGGGGGGTATTAAAAATTATTTTCCCCAAGTTGCAAGTTCGGCAGTCTGTGTGGTTGCTAGGCACAGTTAGAATTTTAAATGGGACACACATCGTGAACCATGACATTCTAGACAAGTCCCTGAGCTTTTCTAAAATTTCTATTATTAAGTTCTTTATACAGTACTGTCGAAATTATCTGCCCGCTTCCTTCCCCACAACACTATAGAATCATACGTGTTCAAAAAGTAACGCGAGAACGTTGAATCGCAGATACCTTTTTCGATAGTGATTTTTTGATTCAATCTTGATTTCGCAATATTTTTTTCATGAAATCGCGATCCACTGATGTAAGTGTATCGTGACAGGATCGCAATCTGAATGAGAAAAGGGATCGTTTTTGCGATCACAGTGTATGTTCCAATAAAGACGGAAAATCCCCACCCTTTGATTGTACGAGAGCTCGCTTAGATTTTTCTATGTTTTGGGCTCCAGTGGCATATGTTATCGTCTGACGTCATCACATGAAATATTTGAAAATATGATAACAATAGAAGAAGATTCAAAGTGCATACTATAAAATCGAATTTTTCAAGGCCAGTGATCATCCTTGAATGTATACCCACAGCCCACTTACAGAAAGGCCGAGGTTACTCCATCTAAGTTCAAACCATGAACTTATTCATGATATGAACTGAGATGGAATAATTTCGACCTTTATCTAAGTTATTGACTTTTGTTGTCCAATGACTTGGGGGGGGGGGGGGGGGGTACACAAGAGGTTTATTAACTAAGATTATTATCGTTAAAGTTGTCTTGTTCATTAAAGTTGCCTTGTTCATTTCACGATTCTATGGGTAAGGTCTTACTGGAACATATACGTTATTGTGATGAATTAACGAGTAACATAGTCTGACGTTTGCGGCTCGGAGAGTATGTTCAACCGAGACGCGAAGCGTCTCGGTTGAACATAAGCTCCGAGCTGCAAACCTCAGACCATGTTACCGTCAAACCATGTTGCTGTCAATTCACCACAATAACTTGAAATGTTGTGACATAATATACCACTGAAAATGGTTCCGTGAGCCATTTCCAATAGTGTACTGTGTCGGAGCATTTAATCACCATATCACCAGATAAGAAACTCTTAAGGGCTATCGTTATGGTCGTGGTTCTCCATGAGACAGCAGATGGTCTCCAAGAGCAATTCGAATGAACGTCCATGATCCTGGTCTAAATCTGTGATGTGGGCAAAGGGAAATAGGTCTCCCTATTTCCTCTCAGACAGACGATTGTCACACGAAATAATTGTTTTGGCGCATTTTGTCCGGAATTCGGGTTTATGTTATCCTATTTTTTTAAAAAGTAAAACAATGTCAACCACTAGAAGCTAGAATTAGATTATTCAACACAGGGTTCTTATTATATTTAGACTATCACAATGTCACTGACTTCAGCTACAACTGGCTATTCTATCAATATCTCCCAATAGGTTCACCACAACTACTGGCACTACTATACTGCCATAGTTGTCCCCTTCTGTAGAACACACCTCTGTAGAAGATCCCCCTCAGACCATGCCAATCTATTGGTTCTCGGAGCAACAGTATGTACCACCATGAAAACCGTGCTATGCATGCACACTAACACCACCTTTTCACTATGGTAATAACGTCACAACATGACCACTAACGCGCGTAATCGTGACAAATGGGAATTTCTCAACTCAAATACAATGTGTCCACCACTCTATTGCTCTCTATCCTTTTCTCATGATAACCCTTTAGTCATCATTGCTTTATTGCCGGGTTCTCTTAATATGTTCTTTCGAACTGAGGGGCGCGGACAGCTGTAAAAATTCTCTAACATGGTTTGACACACGTGGGGTGCCATATTAAAGGAAATTAAATCAGTTCAACAATGTTTGAAAATCATTTTGAAAAAGAAATACCACGAAGTATACAACATGGGGTTTCATAGGGGAAAGCGTGGTTTCAATTGGTGAACATCCTGAGGTCTTCACACAGGTTGAAGCTCTCAAAGCAACGATCAATTTATGGAAGGAATTGTACGCTGTTATGGCCTGGAAGCAATTTAGCTCTTAAATAGTTTTTCGCTTTATCGACCAACTGAATTAATGCACACCATTGAAGCTAATAATATCATAAACGTTCTTTTTCTTTGAATGGACGCAAGAAGTGTTTCTCAATCGAGACTTGATTTGACCAATCTTTAACCCTTTATTCAACGTAACGTCCAAAACTGGCGAGCGCTATTCACAAAAATTACCATTCAATTTTCATTTTCGTTTTTGTCCCCAAAACATAGCTTAGGGTCCCTTATTGGAACGAACTTGTTCCAATGAGGGGTCATAAGCTATGTTTTGATGCAAAAAATAATTATTGAAGAATTTGGTTTGCAAGTGTCGTCCGCCTTTCTTGTTAGGTAAAGGGATAATGAATTTTTCAATACTTTCTTTTTAAGTTTTATCATTCCGCGATGGTACAAGTGCCATATTGATTAATCCATTCACACACGCGTGTCGTTCTGTGTTTATTGCACATCTTCACGTCTGCAAACACAATTATTAGAAGGACACTCAGCAATTCATTTGACAACTATCAACAAAAGAATACATTTTTTGGCCAACCAAATTTACGAGGGGAACCCGTGTTACTATTTCGTCCCTTGAGTTCCAATGTGTTCTTTGTGCCTACTGGCACATAGAACACATTGGAACTCAGAGGACGATTTTTAGCTATCGCTAGCGATTCAAATTGTACTTGCGGTGCACGATTTGTAGAAAATTCCAGTCCAATTTCGCTTCTTTATAAAAATAGTCCATCAATGATTTCTCTTCCGCACATGTGTGCGGAACGGATTTTCATTTTCCGCATGGTTTAGAGTTGCTGTAGATGGGGATTACATAGAAGAGCCGTGTAATAAAAAGTGGGTAAACAAACGGCCCATAACAGTGTCGGATCTTTTCTAGAGTTAGATTGGTGGCCTGAAATCTTGAAAGCGCCCACTGAAATAAGGTCAAGAAAACAAGGAAAGTTGTTTATATTTTTTTCCTTGTTGATAACTTAAGTCCTTGACACTAGTTCTTGAGAAGCTGAGAGCTTCTCAAGAAATGATGTTAAGGCTTGGAATTGCGAAGTGTGGAACATGATATGAAATCATTTTTATGTGGAGACTGGTGGCCTCCCTGGGTGGTGACCAGTTTCACGTCAGGTTTTGAAGAAGGTCACATTATCTGGAGCTCAACACATTTTCTATCCGTGGTCTACACTTTTAAAGTGAGCTTAGTGAATTCTTTTGAATTTGTTTCCACGGGTTGTAGATAGATTAGAAAATAATCTAATATACACCAAGCTGATTTTAATATGATGCGTATTGATTTAATTCAGAAAAAAAGCTTGTGTCACTTGTAAATTTTGATCTTTTATTTCTTTCCGTACTTTCTTCCAGGTTGATTTACGATTTGTCAGTTTCGAAGAATCTAGTGAAGCACGAGCAGGAGATTACGGACTGGATATTGCGTATTCTTATGTTGATATATATACGGTAGGTTATATTTTGAACAGTTGGAATATTTCAAAATTTCATTTTAAAATTTTCATTCTCAAAATTCTTCTGTTATCGCTATACTTTACTTCTAATAGACTTCGGGGTGATTTCTTTTTCGTCGAAATTATCCCTCCTCCCCATCCCAACAATACTGCATCGAGTGGCGTAAATCTTTGGGGTGGACCACACATCCCGAAGTACGTTATCTCGCCGCAGTATGGCAGTGATTGTAGACTTTATCAGCATCTTCGATCTCAATGACGTATGCCTTTCACGTGACCTTTATGCATAAAACAATAAACACATCGTCGCCTGAGTGCTAGAATGTCCTATGTCCCATAGGGGACATAGGACATTCTAGCACCCAGGCGACGACATGTGAAGCAAAATAGAAAGACAATGATGGACGTTACCGTCAATCGTTTCATATTTCACTTGTTTCTGAACGAGTAACTCAATTCTGCAACTCCTAAAGGATGTTGACAATACTTTATTTATATCAATGCGTTGAGAATGTAGGCCTGTGTTTGACATTCGTAATGGTAGTTCATCGTCACAGAAATAATATTCGTTTTCTGAAGCTCAACAAAAATACAAAACTTGATTCAGACTATCGGAAATAATATTTCGTTTTCGAACAAGATTTTCATCACTATTACTATTACAATTGATACTTACCATAAAAGTTAATTTTAACATAAATGGTCAAGCGCTTAATATTCCAACATTAATTTATTTAACCCTTTACCTAACATGAAAAGCAGACGGCACTTGCAAATAAAATTCTTGAATAACTAATTTTTTCATTTTTTGTCTTAAAATCATAGGTTATGACCCCTTATTGGAACGAGCTGGACGAGCTTGTTCCAAAAAGGTGTCATAACCTATGTTTTTGAGTCAAAAAATGAAAAGAATAATGAAAATTAATTTGGCGATTTTTGTGAATAGCGCTGGTCGCCGTCTTTGGCCATTACGTTGAGTAAAGGGTTAACGCGGGGTCGAGCTCACGTCAGCCATTTTCTCACCAGGTATTTGCACTGCTTTTGTTTAACGTGTGATGTGTTTTTTATACGTGGCGGTCGTGAGGCAATACGTCATTAACATGGAACATGCTGATCAGCATGCTGATCAGTTCAGTTGCCAGATAATTGAGATGTCCAGAGACCTCTGCACAAACTGGCAGGCGTTTGATAGTTTTCCGGAATGTGAGTCGAACATACTCTGCAAATAAGCAACGGCAATCGGCAATACGGTGCTAAAAGTCGTGGCATCTTTTACCACAACATTATCGATTGTTGAGTCCTTTCACCTTGATTCCTTTCACTAAGTCAAGACTTCAATTTTCATGAATTCTTACAGCATAAAAAATGCCTTCCTCTCCCCAGAAGACCCCCCCCCCCCCCCCCAAATACCTGGCTACTCGTCTGGGAGTAACTAAGTTGGTTTGAGGGGCGTATGGAAACAAACGGTGCTGGATTTTAGTACTTCCGTCTTGTGGACACACAAGCCACGGGGAGTACAATGTATGGGTGTAAGCGAGAGCGCCCTATTTTATCCAGATTTTTAAATTACATATGGGAGATAGCCCCTCAAGTGGAACTCGTCGCATCTACCCTGGCGACGCGCCTGTGCAACAGCGTTAACAAAACGATATGAAGGACACAGAGGATTAAAATTCATATCATGCTACTCTTTGAGCGATGTTTATTAAATGCTACCGTCTACCTTATAACAGGAAATGCCTAACAAATATTTTTTTAGGCATCTGTTGTAACGACAGATATCAGAGAATATAAATCGGGAGGTCCCGAACTTCGGCCATTTATATCACTGAAGTTGTACCTTCTTTTGTGCACACGCCAGCTTCAGTATTACCAGCACAGGCTAATGCACGGGTCTTGAATACTCAATAGAAAAAAACAAATGTGAACAACCCATATGCATCCTAACTAAGCCACCTGTAGCAATTACAGTTCAGTTGCACTGTTGGACTCGCCCACAATGGTTTATTGGGCAGATGGGTGGGACAAAGCAAAAACATTCATACGATATAGGAAAATTATTCATCGATTTATGAAAAACTCATCTCGACCAGTCATATGGTAACAAATCAGATATCGTTAAAGAAAATCAAATTATTCCCCTTATCAACGTTTATCAGAAAAACAAAAGCTTGCGTAACATTCAAGTAAAGGCTAAACCTGGAGCTAATGGATGAATAACATAAATTATTGCCAATCAGCTTAACCTTTTCTTTAGGTCAACACTTACTTTAACCCTTTACCTAACATGAAAAGCAGACGACACTTGCAAATAAAAATCTTGAGTTACTAATCTTTTTCATATTTTTTGTCTCAAAAACATAGGTTATGACCCCTCATTGGAACGGCTCGACGAGCTCGTTCCAAAGAGGGGTCATAACCTATGTGTTTCAGACAAAAGTAAAAAAAATAATGAAAATTAATTGGCGATTGTTCTGAATAGCGCTGGCCGGTTTTGGCCGTTACGTTGGGTAAAGGGTTAAATCAAAGTTGTGTATTTTAAGTCACATTTGAAACTCATTAGGCTCAGAGTGTATTATTTTTAAAAAAAAACCCAATTCTTATGTAATATACACGCACCTAAAATCCGCTATTGCTTTTCAGTGCCAAGAAAAATCGAAATAAGAATCAAATGTTTGTTTTTCAGTCTTCACCTGGAGCAAGTTTTTGGGAACTAAAAGTTCAGGCTGAAGGAAAAGCTGCTGGAGCTAATTTTAAAACTGATGCTTCATCTCTCGGATATTTAGCTGTTTTTGATCTTCATTTAGGAATATCCAGGTAAGTGGCATAAAATGAGTTTGTAATGTCCATATGTAAGTATAGTTTTATGAAATTCCTGCTCCATAAAGAAAAAATAAAGATGTGAAGAGTAAATTTATTTATTTATTTATTTATTTATTTATTTATTTATTTATTTATTTATTTATTTATTGGTATTTAACGACATTTTTGACAACCAGGGACACCTTGTGTCGGACAGTTTTACGGGTGAAGGATGCCGGAGTACCTGGAGAGAACCACCGAGCAACGGCGAGCAACTGACAGTCTCCCCGACGTACTAACTCCACACACGCAGGGTTAGTATCGGTTGAAAACAAGTGCACCATCGACGTGCTACGCCTTAGTACACAGCGGCACCGTTCCCCGAGTACGCAGTCGGGATGAAGTGCGTTGCCAAGGGCACAACGCAGTTACTCCTGGAGAGGATCGAACCATGAACCCTTTGTTTGAAATCCAATGCCGTACAACTGAGCCACTATGCTCCCGAAGAGTAAATAAAATAAAGTAACGTAAGGCGTTATAATGCAAAGCTGTTTTATGGCTGCGAATACCAGGAGCGTAACTATGGGTGGGGGTGGGGGTGGGGGTGGGGATATGGGGGTGGCATCTCTCAATAATTTTCGAGTCCGAACATTTTGATATGGACTGGGGTTATAGATAACGATTCACTCTTGCTGGAAATCATTTACTTTCTTACGGAACCAGATTTGCGTCATGGACTTGGGTCACACACTCTTTAAAAATTAACCCAAATCAATGCAATCGTATGCAAGTTCGAAGTAGCCTTGATGGATTGTGGGACAGAAAAAAATGTCTAAGTGGAAAGAGTGAAAACAGAAAACTTTTCTTCGTCTAAAAACGGCCATAACACTGGGAAAAGGTATTGGACGGAACCCGTTCCTTGTGCAAATCCGTTCCCCCATGCAGGTCTATCAGCATACAAGAGATCCAATTCCAAGCGATGGCTTTGAAATTACCCTGCAAAACGTTCGTACGGACAGACGGACAGACAGTATGGCAGACAGACGAACGGACGGAGGGCTTCACTAGATACCCCCGACTGCCCCTTCGGAGGTCGAGGCATAATAATAGTTTGTGTTGGGTTTTGTTATGTGGATAATCGGCTCAATCTGAAGACAAGGGATATGGAGGACATTTTACTCTTCATGTCATTGTTAGCTTAACTTGACAAAGTCAAGATAAGCTATTGCCATCACGCGTTCGGAAGTCTGTTAGTCTGTTCACATTTTCCTTTAGCACAGGCTACACCCCGTAGTTCTTATCCGATCGTCACGAAATTTCATATGCAGATTTGGGGTCATGTCTAGATGAGAACGTCCCCTTTTGGTTCCATCAGTCAACCGTTATGGCTGCCCGGGCCCAAAACCCGAAAACCTTTATCACAATTTACAGGTCGTATTTATTAAGGGATTTCATTGTAACTTAGTAGGATGCCTCTGTATAATATCTAGATGAGAACGTCCTCTTTTGGTCATAATCTGTCAACCGTGACGGCTGCCCAAGCCTGAAACCCAAAAAACTTTTAGCACAGTCTGCAGGTCATATTTAGTATGGAGGGATTTCATTGTAACTTGGTAGGATGCCTCTGTATGATGTCTAGATGAGAACTTCCCCATTTGGTCGCGATCTGTCAACCGTGACGACTGCCCGAGCCCAAAACCACAAAACATTTAGCACAATCTACAGGTCATATTTATAGAGGGGTTTCATTGTATCTTAGTAGGTTGACTCCATATAATGTTTAGATGAGAACGCCCCTTTTGGTCGCGATTGGTCTGGTGTGACGGCTACAGGGGCCCGAAGCCCGAAAACCTTTAGCACAGTCTGTAGGTCATATTTATTTTTAAAAACGCGGGTAAGACACACACTTTAAAATCATTTGGGTTAAAAATCAAACAAATCAACTGGTTTGAGTAAATATGAACCCAATAGGGTTCATATTCAGTCAGCCCAGTTGATTTGGATTAATTTTTAACCCAACTGATTTTAGAGTGCGGGTTTTCGAACTGGAGCGTGGTTGCAAACATTGCCATTCGCGGAGAGAATATCAGACATATTTTTGCAGTAGTCGTAGTGAGAAAGATGCTGATAAGGTTGTTGATCTGGAAGTGGAATCAAAACATTTTAGGCCTGTCGTGGTTTAACGCGATTTTGTGTTCAGGGTAAGGCATTACACAGTAGGACAGAACTTTTTAGGCATATGCAGACGTGAGTTTGTGGAGTATATGAAAAAGCTCACATAGAAGACATTACTTTTCATGTTCTCAACAAACTGGACTCACCATATATAAACCTGCGAGTTTTGCTGCAGTCGGATGGATCATAACAAGCCTGTGGGTTTAATTCCAACCTCGCCGGTGTTACGTTCCCTTTCTGAATATAGTAGTGAGATAAACAAGGCATCTTGGCTGTCAGAGTCGTCATACAGATCTGTGAATTGGTTGGGGATCACAGTTTACAAGATGAAACGCTGGCTGTTGTGGAAATACTGTAGATAAACAGCATGCTTGCAATTTACAAATGTCAGTTGGGTGCATAATTAGAAGTTACCAATTCTCTCTTCAGATATCAGTGGTCATTCGAGGCTGCAAAAAGTACGGGATCTCCAGAATTTCTTCTCAACAGTTTCTATGAACCACAGGATCCAGAATATGTAGGTAAGTTTGTACTCCAGTATCACGTACTTGATAGGTAACTGGGTACTCTAGTATCACGTACTTGATAGGTAAGTGGGTATTCTAGTATCACGTACTTGATAGTTAAGTTGGTATTCCAATATCACGTACTTGGTAGCTAAGTTGGTATTCCAGTGTGGGTACTCTAGTATCACGTACTTAATAGGTAATTTGGTATTCCAATATCACGTACTTGATAGCTAAGTGGGTATTCCAGTATCACGTGCTCAGGAGCGGCGGAAGCTCAATAAAAGTGGAGGGGCACAAATTTACAATGCTTCCATGGCTCGACCTAGTGTGAAAAAGGCTACAATCGTACATCGGCAAATGTACCAAGACTCGCTATAGTCTCTCGTTTAGATGAATATGCCGCTGTGTGGTCACTGCCCTGTCCGTTTCTTTTACTTCAACCATCTTCCAACCCGAAGGCCAGCCTTCGGGTTGGAAGATAGTTGAAGTAGAAGAAACGGACCGAAGCGACCGAGAGTGGGATTCTTTGGTTAAATATTGTTTGGATTTGCAAATAATGTTACAGGTATGTCCGTATATTGACACATTTGCATGCGCCCGTTTTAACTCATTGTCTAACTGCAAAACATATCTTTGGAAAAAAGTGGAGGGCACGTGCCCCCTGTGCCCCCTGGCTCCACCGCCTCTGCACGGGCCTGATAAATTCAATAACTGACAGTCGCAGGTATGTAGGCAGTCATCAGATATTAGTTGAGGAGCTCGTGTAAGTTGAGTTCAAAAATTACAACAGACAAAGAATATCACTTGCCTTGTTATTCAGTCGTGACTGCGATAGAAGACACAGCGCAAAAAATATCCGCGATAAGAAGAAAACCACCATATCTCCGTGAACACATGATCAACAGGCGCTGCTGCCCTTGCAGGGCATCATGAATCCCATACACACTTCTTCAGCCCTGAACATGCTTGATGCCTCCGGTCGCGCTCCGTGTTCTGGCGGACCGGGCGTGCTGGCTCAGTTTCTGGGCATTACCCCCAGAGATGGGGCAGGTATGTAGGGTTTGCTGGTACACTGTGTGCGGTTGGGGGTAGCTAATTTGCTCTCTAGCTATTTCCTTATATCATCGCAATCTCAAATTCCACAAATTAATTCTCCCACACCATGTTTGAACCGATTTGTTTAATATTTCCCCCAGCAAAACCTGATTGGATTAGTCGGCTTGTCCTTTATCTGGACAGATTGTCAAATTGGACCATGTCTACCCCGGGTCAGCCATGATCGGATTCCATGTGAATTGATTTCTACGACCGTACCGACAACCCACACTCTTTCAAAATTCCAAGAACCGATTTCTTCCTGTATTCAGCTTGCTATAATAACCTTGCTGAACGAATAGCGCATTTCTGATACCTCTTGGTATTATACAACCCAAAAGTAATTGAAGGATTATTTAGTCTCTTTTCGTATCGGGTTTTCTTTTTCTTAATGATACACACTCCCCCAACCCGCCTATACCCCCACCCCTATATATTTTTCCAATTGAAATAGAGATACATGAAATTAAAATGATGTACGCAAGCTTTATAACAGTATGAACTCTATTATCCCCTAGCCACGGGAGAATGTATAGAGATCTGTAAAATCGTGGCTCATCAATATTACAAATAAACAATTGGGGAAAAAGATATTAGTGCCGCCATGTCTGACCCGATACAGCAAAAAATCATCAATTTGCAAGAGCTGAAACGGTTAAGGAGTTTTCTTGAGTGATTAATCATATGGATTGACTTTGGTTAACCGATTAATCACTTGTTTTAGCAGGTAGTTGAATTACTGCCGTACCGTTCATGATTTATAGCATTAACCCTTTTCCCAAAATAACTGAAAAAACCGGCAAGCGCTATATATCAAAATCTCCTTCAAATTTTATTATGTTTTCAATGTTTGTCTGAAAAACATAGCTTATGACACCTAATTGGAATAAGCTCGTTGTGCTCGTTCCAATGAAGGGACATAAGCTATGTTTTTGTAACAAAAATTGAAGATTTTTAGTAATTCAAGAATTTATTTTGCAACGGGCAAAGAATTAAGAGTGACTATTTCCAGCCACTGATACAGTACAATGATCATGCAAGTGAACAAGTTTGTCTGCACATAACTTGCAAGCTTTAATCTGTCTCATAATAACTGATGCAAGTCAGTGTGACAATGTTTGCCTGTTTTAGGTCAAGTTTGTTCCTTTGTTAACCCAAATAATACAGTAGTTTAAGACAACGGTTAATCAATCAATTACTCTTTTTTTTGATCGATCAAGACGTTGATCATTGGTTAATCGATTAATCGGCTAACCGTTTCAGCTCTACAATTTGCTCGTTGGTTCTAATGTACACGACTCGACAAGCTATTCGGAAAAAGTCTACATTCACCACAATTAACCACGGCAATTTCGATTTTCGAGGCCAATTTCAAAGACTGATCCGACTCTCATATCACCACTAGTAAACATTCATGACCAAGCTCTCAAGCGCCAGTCAAATTCTGGAAATTCAACGTTGTTCTATCCCTGAAATAGTCCATCACCCATATGTTGAGATTCAGTCGGGTGAAATATTTCATTTGGTCTAAAAGGGGAACCTATGGCTCGCTTTTCCGTTAAAATCTTGCTGTTTTCAAAGCGAAATAAATATTTATTACTTGGAATATCTATAACTTGAGTTCGAAAAAATATCTACATCTTTGCGATTGAGCAGGCATCACATTAAATCAACAGTAGTCTGCGCGCAAACTCCACAAAAACGCGCAAACAAACCTCCCATAACAGCGTCATTTTCTTTACGTAATTAGACTGAGGTCCTTGGACGTGACATATGATTTTATGCCTATCATACTCTATTTACCACGTGGCGAAAATTTAGGAGATGTGCGACACCCCAGACCACCGCAAGATTAATTTCCCTAGGTTACGCGTGAATCAAAGTATAGGAAGGGAAGAATCCGACTGTTATCTACTGAAGCAGTCGGCACTGTCAGCTCTTGAAGTGATTCCAGATGGAACTGCCTCTGCATTTAAGTTTATTGCGCAACCTGGGTGCTGCCAGCTTGATTCGGTAGGGGATAGAGGGCTGCTTCGTCCCTGAGTAGAATTAGTTTCCACCCCATCCACCCTGTTGAGAAAAAAATCAAAACATATTGAGGGACGATCTATGATCAAAATCACCTTTGTGGTTAACCCTCTGAAACTTTTCTGGCCCAGGAACATAATACTCCATAATTTCACACAGTAAAATGACTTCTCGGTGAATGTGTTGGGTAACCAATCAATATTTCCAACGCGCAGCCGGGAGGCTGCACGTTGAAAATATTGCATGGTCTACCCCAAGGTAATGAGTATGCACCAACTGCAGTCATTAAACTGACTTCAGAGAGACCATCAGGGATCACGGGGTTAAACGTGAAAAATCGAGCAATGTTATTATAGTTAGAACTTGGCATTGGTCGTATTAGTATATAGGATATTCATCTTCTAAGACCTAAAAAAGTTAAACATCTGTTTCTCAGGCTCTCCCGCATGGTCATTTTTGGCTCCCTTATGCCCTCTTTTTATAACCAATTCAAACTTTAAAAAATACAAATTAAATGGTTTGTGTCTAATATTTTACCCGAGTTAATACAATTGATAAATTTGTCTGAAAACATAAAACAAACGAAGAATATGAACTTTTGATGGCAAAGAAATAATTGCAAAATTAAGATAAAAAAAACCGCCCACCCGTATGCAATTTTACAAAACATGGCCTTTGAAACAGAAGATCTACTTTGTGTGGCTTAAACGAGTTTGTTTTTTGGGGGTTTTTTGTGTGATATTTATAGAAGGTAATCTTGTCGTAAGGTGCAATATAAGTACGGGAAATTGTCCACTTTGAAATTCCCATCTCTGATATTTCATAAATTCAAATTCAATTTTCACAAATTCCACATCATATTGAAGGTTGTGATGTATAGAACAAGAAAATATATATACAATCAACTCACAGTGTTAATAGAAGGCACCACTGGTTCCTGGAAGTCTGCTACCGTATTCGTACCAAAATTGATAAGAAAATAATACTTCTGGAGAACTTGTGACCAAAAATGCTTCAGGTATCTAAGAGCAAAGCTAAGCATTCAAAACACTTTACGATGCAGCGACAGGGCTGCATTTGGGGAAAGGACAACACTGTCTGCATTTTTTTCTGAAGATGGGTTCATACAGGCGACTCATTTCTGGGAACGCAACGGGCTATCATAGCAAGCGCATGAATACATTCTGTGTGCGTTTGAGTGATCGACTCAGCTGATCGTGTACAAAACAAAATTCCTTACAATTAGCGACAGAACTATTAATAGCCACCACCCACCCCCCCCCCCCCCCCCCCACCACACACACACAATAAATAGAAACTGTACAATTAAATATTACACACTTGTAAATCCAAGCGTAGCATCATAGGAAGTGACATTGAGAGTGAATAATTTTACAACGCAACACTGAAAATTTGCGGTGACCGCGTTACTCATTGTTTGTTAAAGTGCACAACAATATTGTTCCATAAAATATGTTTTTTTTTTTAAAAAAAATTCTCGTCCAACATTATGTCTCAAAGCTGTATTAATAATTTAAGATTTAATCTGTTTATCTGACAGAATTGTTGGAAAATGAATTATGATAATGTGCATGTCTTGTGATTTGCATGAGATTCTCGGTGGTGTCCAAAAATGGGATCACAACTCGCCGGCAAAGCCGGCTCGTTGTGATCCCATTCTGGACACCACCTCGAATCTGATACAAATCACAGGACATGTACATTATCATGATAATCTGTATGTAGTTTGAAGGCGATCCTTCACATTATTTAATTTTGGAGGGCGTTGAATATGGGAATTTTTTCGGTCGAGATGACCTTGACCGTAATGTCAACAAACAGACAACAACAAAAAGTTGAGCGTTTTGGAATTTACCCCCACGCTGCGCTGTCGCTGCGTTTTGAAGAACTATGATTTCCTTGCTTTGTTCTCGGATATCAGAAGCACATTTGGCCACAAGTTGTTCTCCTGAAATGCGTAATGATAGAGAAGAGACGAGAGGGTTATTAAACAAACATTTTTGGAACATTTCATATATCTTGAGCATGAGCAGTTTACTCCGGGTAACCTTGTCGCTTCATCCTAGGTTTGTTCTTCGACGTCAAGCACATCAAGCCACATTCGGCCTCGAGTTGTCACCATTAAGTATAAGTTTATTATCAGTTCTAATACGAATACGGTAGCAGACTACCAGGAACCATTGGTGTCTTTTGTCAAATCTGTGAGTTGATTGTATATATTTTTCGTGTTCTATACATCACAACCTCATTTTATGTATAATTTGTGTCTATTTAATTTGAATATCAGAGGCGGCTATTTCAAAGTAAACAAATTCCCCTCACATATATAGCACCTTAAAGAAACCAGAAGCAAACCAAGAATTCTAGAATTTTTTTCTAGAGTGCATGGTGTCTACATCAGCATATGCTCACAATTTACAACTTTTAAGTGGCAATGTGTCATTAAGCGGCAAGCAGAGCACATAACACCACGAAATTGTTTTTTTTTTTACCCTTTGAACACCAGGGCTGCTTTTCCGACCCAGGAACATAATATGTCATAACAGCATTACGTAGGTTGGCTTCTTAGTGAATGTATTGAGTAGACCAATCAATATTTTCAACGTGCAGCCCAGAGGCTGTACGTTGAAAATATTAATTGGTCTACCCTCAGATAATGAATATGAACTCTTCCAAATGCTGTAATTTAACCGACAGGGTTCAAAAGGTTAATCTTCAAGTCCCAAGCAATGATGACACGCAACTGACGTACAGTAAATGAAAATGTGTTAGCCTGGGATTGCTTATGTTTAATAAAGGATTTTATATAATGGCTGTATTGAACAGAAAATACAATTATTATATGACAAGAGGCATGCCCGTCCAAAATAACGAAGTTTATGTTTTATCAAGCCGATAATGCGACAATTAACCAATTTAAGTTATATGATACGATATTCATTCAGATTCATGTAGTTGGCACAGTGGCGTTGCTCCCCCCCCCCCCCCCAAAAAAAAAAAACATTGGCCCAATGCACGTTCCACACAACATAGAACCCCATAAATTGTTACTAATATAGGGGATACACACCCTACAAATGTTTCAAATCTAGGGAAGTGAGATGGGGCAACGATTATGATAATGTGCATGTCCACACCACGGCACCTTTCTACTTTACCAATACACTCTCATTGTTCACACATTCCCTCCCAAATAGTTGATAAAAATCAACAAGCGAGTCTATAAGAAGAACATATTGAAAGAAAAAACGTGTATTCTCAATGTTTGAATCGGGGCGTCGCGAAGATGAGAGATTGGGGGGGGGGGGGGAGGGGCAATCTATCCCGAGTGTCATGACTCATGTCCTGGCTGAAGAAACATTCTAATTACATCATCAGGGCATGCCTTCGAAGAAGACAAGCCTTGTTGATGGAGTTGAAATATTTTGTCATATAGTTTCATAAAAATCTTACTATTTGTTTGTGGATAAACACATTTAGGAGTTGTGATGCATGGGTTTCCCAGCTTATTTAATTAGCACGTACCACACTCAAAATTAGTAATGTTGTGACCTCAACATCCGGAACATTCCCAGGCAGCAATTTGCATGAGACCAACTGCGTTAATTACTACGGGGGGGGGGGGGGGGGGGGGGGCACACCATCCACATCTCCCATAGTTACACCCCTGATGTCCAAAGTCTATAACAAGTTGAAACACAGTGTAATGCCGTTCAAAAGAGAGATGTGCATGACTAGCACATGCAACTATAGTTATGTGTTATAGTGAGATAAATCAGAATAAAGTGAAATATATTTCAGCTGCATGCGTTACCAGTCGATGTATCTGTGATGCTAATGACAACTTCTGCAGTGTAACGGACCTTCAGGATGGAAACCTCGCATATGCAACGGCAAAAGCAATCGGAATATCGTGAGTATTAGATCTACCTCTTGTTTACTACGATAAACAAGTTCTCCTTTACTGGTAAAATAATATCCGAAGCCAACTGTCTGCGGTGGTTGTCCTCTAAAGTGGGCAATATATGTTTTAACGATTGGCAAAACATCATTTCGTCCCTGTGTTGCGATCATAATATAGCCAAAGAGGCGGAAAGTGGCATTAAACACAAATAAATAAATAGATCAAATACCCTTTTCGGTAGGGCCCTACTGACGCCCTGGTGGTATCATCTAATACGATACTCTCCACGGAGAGAAGGACAAATCCATTCAGCATTTATTGGGAAGTTCGGTAATAATTTAACCCTTTACCCAACGCAGGCGATAACAAAATTTATTATTTTAAATATCATTTTTTTAAATTTTTCAAAAAATTTCAACAAAACCATATCATGTGACCCCTCGTTGGCACGAGCTCGACGAGCTCGTTCCAACGAGGGGTCACATGATATGGTTTTGTTGAAATTTTTAGAAAAAATTTTTTTTTTCAACTGCTGAATTTGCATATTACGCGGGCGGATGCGGGCGATTCGTTGGGTAAAGGGTTAATCCCACAGCTCACTACCAATTAATTGTTTGTTCCGTCTTCTCTTCGACCAGTTGTTAGAACGCATAGTGTAGAAAATAACGTATAGTGTTGAAACGATGTGTAGTGCAGAAAAAAATCAATGTTTTGAGTATAAACAACGTATAGTGGAGGAAAAAATCAACGCATACCGTTGGACCAACGTATAGTGGAGAAATTGTCCCAACGTATAAAGTTGGCCGAGTGTAACGTTTCGTGTGGAAAAGAAATTAGACTTCGTGAGTGGTAAAAAAGAAAACACATTTTTTATATGTACATTTTTTAAAGCTACAATAGTGTTTGTTACTTCCAGGGGACCCGCTCGAGTACGCAGACGGGTGTATATAATAGGGATGCAGACTGGTGTGCTCTGGACTGGCCGGCCCACGGTCCAAGAGTGGAATGGACCGCGGACCGAACCGCCGCCGTTGGACCGTTTAGGACCATCCGGTATTGTGCGACCCGGTCCACTTTTCCAAGTACTGATATACATTTTTTCTCATTTACAAAGTAGTTCACAAAAACACCGGATATCAACCATTATAATATTCGGTAACAGCATGCAGCTAAATAATCAAAGAGAATCTACGGTGAAAAGTACCAGTATCAGGTTAAAGCTATCTTTCCCGTATTCAGCGCCGTCCAAAATTAAATAATGTGAAGGATCGCCTTCAAACTACATACAGATTATCATGATAACTATTTTTCCGTCTGGAAACTCAGGGTTACAGATATACTAATTTTATAACATTTAATCGTTTTTATTGTCTTGGAAAGATAGCTTTAACCTGATACTGGTACTTTTCACCGTAGATACTTTTTTATTATTTAGCTGCATCTACGGTGAAAAGTACCAGTATCAGGTTAAAGCTATCTTTCCAAGACAATAAAAACGATTAAATTTTATAAAATTAGTATATCTGTAACCCTGAGTTTCCAGACGGAAAAATAGTTTGTTTGCGCCAATTATTAAAAGTTATGTAACTTATGTAATAGTAATAAAATTGAGGACGAATATCATTTTATATTAGAATGTCCCTTTTTTCCAAGATTTGCGTAAAAAATTCATTAAACCTTTTTATACCAAGAAACCAAGTATGTTCAAATTGTGTGGGTTACTCTCCGCTAACTCATGGTCTATCTATATAAACTTAGGAAAATTTCTTAGAAAGGCATTTGAATTACGTGAATGCAATGTCCAGTGAGGATGAAGGTGGCAAAAATTAGAAATTTTTGCTGTCGTGTTATGCTCCCGAAGAAATGATGTTATGTATATGCATGTGTGTGTATGCATATGTATATATATGTATTTGTGTATGTTGTGCATGTGACCAGCAGTGGTTTTGTGCAGGATCTAATATCACATATTGCTTTTTCATCTAAGATTTCAACCATTGTAGATCATTCTAGGGAGCCTACGGGCATTTCCCAGTGATTGGTGCTGGTGCAGATCCTGAGTAACAAAATAGTAATTGTTGTCCAGGATCCTATATTGTATTCTTATCCCAGATTTGTACTATTATAGATCATTGGAGGGAGCCTACGGGCACTTTCCGGTGATTTATAATGGAACAAACTCACTGTGACTTTAATGCATCAAATCCGTTCTATTTAAGGTGTGTGCTGATGTATGCAAACTGAAATGATGTTCTGTTGCCACTTATGGGCAGAAGCCCACGGTGTGTTTATTCAGTTATTTGAATAAAGTTTGATACTACTAAGAACTCGTTCAGATATGCTTCCTCATTTTTCGTGAAACATGTTTTTCATGTATATTTCTTAAACATACAACTAAAAGAAAAACAAATCGACGGCACAACATAACCTTTTTAACATTTGAAATTTCAATGAGAAACTGATGTTTCTGTCTACAGAGCTCGATTGCTGGAACGTCAGCGAAAAACGCCACAACTCAATCACCCCACCGTGGTAGCGCCAAGTCGGGCCAGGGGACCATAGCCCCCTACAAGCCCCCTCATCTTCGGGAAACCCACCAAATTTTTCGGGGAGACAAAATTATAGACAAAATACTCCCGACGACCCGATACACGTGCATAATAGGAATAGCCGATGGGCATATAATCACTGTGACATAGGCAGAGTTAATTACATGGGGAGAGTTCTATTCAGTCCGATAACAGAAAGTTTCTACACTGTCGACACACATCTTGTCTCTGTTGTTGGATATATCGTACAAGAATGAAACTAAATTCCACTTATCACCAGGACTGTAGAGATCATTCCTTATATATTTTTATTTTATTTTATTTTTTCTACTATACATTTTCAGTTGCGGCTGATTCTCTCTCTCTCTCTCTCTCTCCTCCTCCTCCTCCTCCTCCTCCTCCTCTCCCTCTCTATTTCTCTCTCTCTCTCTTCATTTTTCCCCTCATTCGTTGCTTTTTTTATCTCCCTCTTTTTTCTTTTTTTCCATACTCTACATTTTCCCTTTTCCTGAGGTGGGTGACAGTAATACAGCCAGCAGGCTATGTCACCTCCCTGCAGAAGACAAATATGTAGCTTCATAAATCCTAGATGTAATATAATATTCATACTATTTGTTGTTTCTTGGGCAATTATGTTATAAGCATGTATTATAATGTCTTTTGCAAATAACGTTATTACTTATAAAGTTATTGCTTATTAAATTTGTGACTTGTGGAGCTAGGGTATTTTGATACCCTAGTTCCACAGCCCAGATTTGTTTAGTTGCGTTTTGACTCGCTCAAAGCCTCAAGAGTCACGGATATTGCGACTTTTCCCCAATTAAAACAAATATTTCTCCCACCGCGTCGAACCATGGTCAAGTCGGTGGGTACGGGGACTCTGTAGCTGAACACCGGTCCCCACCCCCTTCCGGAAATCAGACGAAAATATTGGAACCACTCTCCCGCCCTGCCACTCCAAGATAGTGTCAAGTTAATCAACGCGATAATCAAAGACGTTTGGTGACATGGAAGCTGTTCACTTCACCCGGCATCAGCTTTCCAATCTCGATACATGTTTTCTGACAATAATAACTAAAATATGTTCCAATAAGAGTAAAATCCTCACCCTCTGATTGGATGAGAGCTGGCGTAGTTTCATTTATGTTTACGGCTCCTGTAGCAATTGTTACCGTCTGACGTCATAACGCGAAATATTTGAAATGATGTTGCTCGTTTCGAAATTGCTTCATCATCGGTTTGACAAGCAAGCCGCTTCGTTTTTTTCTGGATTTTTCACACGTGCAGCAAACGGTGTTCCGGGTGAAGTATTGCTTAAATTAGAAGCCGATTTACGATTTGAACTGAGATGGAATGAGTTTATCTGGTGCATGAGAGGTTTATTTACTAAACCTGTGATCGTTAAAAGTTGCCTTGAACAAGGCAACTTTTTAACGATCACAAGTTTAGTAAATAAGCCTCTCGTGTTTCACAGTGTAGGTTTTGGGCTATGGGTAGTGTCTTATTGGAACATATACGTTATTGTGATGAGTTGACGGTAACATGGTCTGATGGTAATAAGCTCCGAGCCGCAATCCTCAGACCATGTTACCGTCAACTCATCATAATAACTTATAATGTTGCCAAGAAAAATGTGCACATTATCAACATATAAACTAGGCCTATATTATTTTGATCGCGATCGGAGATTGCGAGGCGTCGAAAAATTGAAAACCTTCGAGAAAATATTGTTCAGTATTTTGATTATTTATGGGACCCCCCACCCACACTCACCCAAGATGGCGGAAGCTGAGACACCTTTCTATATGTGATCAGTGAGGGCCCCAGCATTTCAGTTGTATCGAGATCAGTGAGGTATAGCTCAAAGCTATGTTGCCGGAAGCTGTATTTAAAGCATCTACTCACCTAGAAGTTTCAAGTGGAAAGACATGGAGGTTGGAACCGGGAGGGGCACAGGGGGGACACTTGCCTTCTTCTCGTTCCAGAGACAGTTACAGAGAGAGAGAGAGAGAGAGAGAGAGAGAGAGAGAGAGAGAGAGAAAGATTAGGCAAAGATGAATCACTGCAGGAATTTTAGTAAGTGGTTCACAGAAGACTCTTTATTCTTCAGATGTGAGCGGGCGAAGATGACCCTGTTTAATTTGTCTCTTCTAAATTCATATTTTTGGCTCTGTATTTGACAAATCCCCCCTCCCCGGGCCGAAATCGCGAAAATATGCATTTTTCTCAGTATAGAGGTGCGAGAGTCCCAAACATAACTGTGTGTCTTGTATTCCTATAATGTCCCTAAAGCACACGGGCCACCAATGATATGCATCAGTGCGTGGGTGCCCTTCTATTACCGAGCCGAAATATTGATCGTTATTTATTAAATTTGGAGCCAAAAATGTTCATTTGTATTAGTGTAGAGGCGAGATATTCCCAAGCCTAGCTTTGTTTCCTACCCTATCAGTAAGCACATGGGCCACCACTGATATACATCAGTGTATGTGTGTGTCCCGCTGTAACCGTGTACCACTCCGCACCATCAGGTTCAAAATGCTTCCTACGTCCCAGTGAGAACAGAAAAATCAAAAATCGAAATGGATGTTGACCGCTTGTTCATGCTTTTTAATAGTAGTCTGGTCGAGAAATGTCATTTTCGAGGTCTACCCGGAAGAAATTTGTAACGAAGGTCTCTTGATGTCATTTTGAAGAGAAATACCTCCCCTATAACATATCCAGAATCCGCTAAAATCCGCTATAGGGAAATTCCTTTACAGCGCTTCCAAACCACTTGTCATCGGCAGTGTGGCATCAACTTTTCGGTTAGAATCTCGTTAAACACTTTCCACTTTGCGATATCGTATTACAATATTCTCGTTGAATAATAAATTACTGAAATGTTTCATAGAGGACAGCAGATTGGAATTTAAATCTTATCACAATCGGCAAGATGCTCAAACTATTTGCCGTAACAGGGTATTCCATTATGCAAAACACTGTTGGCTGCACCGCCAGATGATGCTAGAGTTACCCACAAAGCATCCTATATTGTATCAGTCATTTGTGGAGCATGGGTTTCATGCTGTTCGTAGAAGTGACAGACATTGAACAGGGCTATCCACCGATTTGATAATCGAACAGGTGTTGATGCGATCCATCAGAAGTCGAAGCGATTGACATGAAGGAGATGGGTTACCGAGCCAGTTCGTTCACAGTGGGAATATACTATGTATCGTGGTGCAGAGGTGCGCGAGGCTGTGTAATTCGACAGATGCCAAGCATCGAACCTCATGACAGCACACCGTGCCTCGTGGATCCAGGACCCGACGCGATTATGATGACTTCTTGAAAATGCATGATTGGTTTAATGTACCTGGGCCGTTCGATACCAATGACAGTAAGCTTCGCTCTCTGTCCCCTGGCCTCACCGCTGGTGACAAAGACGGTATTAATTGCGAAAGAACAGAAGAAGTTGGTGAGAAAGTACAGAAGCAATTCGGTAGCAAACTAGTCATGACAGTAGCTGTAAAACAAAAATTGACCACATAAAATCAATAGGATCACTTAACACCCGGAGGGAAAGTTGACAACGAGAATCTCTAAATCAACCCCGCAGTCTTATTTTCTCGACTAATCACTACGGCAGAGCTAGAAGAAAATGCAGCACAATGCTTCGCATATGAATTAACAGAAATACCGACTACTTTGTTTAAAGATAACTTTACGCGAAAACCAGCAAAGGCACAATTAGCAAAAAGTATGACAGAGACTTGCAAGCAACCTGAACATCCCAATTATACCACAACAGTTGTTAATGGCAGCGCCCTTCTCCATCGCGTTAAGTGGGTGAAAGGATCAAGTGTTTGTGAACAATATGCCGAATATGTCAAGATAAAATACGGAGTGGCGAACAACCGTTTTTGACGGGAATGAAGAAGCTCTCTCCATCAAAGACCATGCGCATTTCAGAAGAACTGGAAAGTCATGTGCTGATATAAAAGTGGCGGAAGCCACCAAGGCCCATCTTATCCAAGAGCTATTTTTATCGAATAGTAAAGCTCAAATCATCAGGCTGCTTTCGCGCATGCTGGAGAATGATTGGCATAATGTCCAGTGTAGCAGCGATGATGCAGATACAATGACAGTGTCTTGAGCAATTAAGATGGCCTCTCGTGGGTTAAATATGACTGTTGTCGCTGATGATACTGACATGCTAGTGCTGCTAGTGCTGCTAATTTATTCATTGGAATAACATATCTGAAGCCCAAAAATCCACAGGACGTAGTCCGACGGTCTTCAGAATTGCTGACATTGTACAAAGGGTAGGCCGTGCGAAAGCTGCGCACATGCTTTTCAAGTATGCCTGGAATAGATGCGACTCAACCTCCGTAATTTATGGCCAGGGTAAGACAAGCTTGATGAACAAGATCTCATTTGAAGACGGGCAACGGATTTCGTGTGTTTTTGCTGATTCCAACACCAACCAACAAGAAGTTGGGGAGGATGGTATCCAGTTGTTCAGGATAATGTATAAGGTGAAAATAGATGGCACTTTGAATAGCCTACTATTTTCTAAATTTATGGAGAAGGTATCGACTGGCAAAGAGCCACCGCTCCCACAGAATTACCACCCACTGAGGTTTCTTCTCCAGGTTATCGTTTGGAAAACTTGAACAGCAGGACACTTCATCCTCGTGATTGGGATTGGAAATTGCATGAAAATCATCTCGTGCCAATCACGACAGACATCGAACTAGCCTGAAATGTTGCTTAGATTTTTGCGCTGCAAGTGTAAACTTACAAGCCAAAATCAATGCGGTGGAAATGCATGAACTTGTAGAAAGAATGGGCTGTAATGAATGTGTAATTGCATGTGAGGGTTGTTAAGGGAATGGGTGTAGCAATTCAGAAGAGGTTGCAGTTGACCCTGAGGAAGAAGATACATTGGGTTGGTGCCTTCGCTTTATGGTGCATGATGGTATATTGAGTCAAAAGCAATCGTCTCGTTTCAGTTCCCAAGAACTGTATTTAGGATACATCTGTGAGATGAGTTATACGAAGAAATTTGATTCGTCTCCGTTGCAGTTCCCGTAGACGGTAACGATGAAACTGCCAGGCTGTTGGGAGTGCACCACGAACACCTGTATATTTGACACTTAAATCATGCTTTCTATTGCTGGTTATCAGGATACTCTGGTTGTTGCATTCTATCTTGAAAACTGTGGCAATATAAGCACGAGAATTAATGTTTTGTCACTTTCGCTCAAGTCGGAATTTCGTTTCAGAGATAAAAATATTTCTCCAAAGCGGATTTTAGCGGATTTCCGATATGTTATCGAGCAGACATCCCTGCGTCGATTGACTCCAAGGAACGCTTGTAACAAATTTCTGCCGGATCCGACCCTTGATAAGATAAGATAAGATTTATTCAGCAAATACACCAGAATAAAGGCAGATTGCTACACACAGAATCAACATAAACAAAATCATAAAACACACTAATTCATATGACATACATAAATCATATTACAGATAAGTCCCTCTTGTGAAGGAAGAGCTGGACCATGTTACAAATAACATGGCACAGCACTGGATTATCATTAGTCATTATTACTTTAAATTTGTCCATTGTATCCATTAGAGGAAAGTCAATTTTTTCGTCAGAAATTGCGCGAAATAATTTTCTCTCAATGGTGCATAAAGCGGACATTCCATTACGAAATGCCATTCCGATTCCACCTCCCCCATTGTACAAGCGCATATTCTCTGTTCGATAGGACGATGGGGTTGTAAATGCCTTCCACGTTCGATCCACAGTTTATGGTTGCTGATGCGTAATCGCGTGAAATTGTTTCTAGCTTCAATGGAAGAAGTGTGAATGAAATACGGTTGCATTTGATAATCTACTTTGAATAGTCGATAAGTCCTAAGTTTGTTGTTTCCTATTCTCTTATGATCATTGTGCATATCTTCTTTAAATAATTTAATATGGTCCGATTCAAGTTTGGACTTTAGAAGATTAATTTTACTTTTGGAAATTTCAGTTTCATTCAGACTGTTAAATTCAAGTCCTTTAAGTTTTTCACTTATTGAGTCAGGGAGTTTACATTTCTTAGCTTCTACAAAAGCATCATTTAGAATGGTACCCGGGGAAGTAGTAAGCAATTTACCAGTATAATTTGCGAATCGTACTAAAGCATCTAATGCTATTGGGTACCGACCTAGCTCCATGCGTACCGCATGGTTGGAGGAATGTTCACCTACATACATTTAAGATCAGTTTGCAGAATTTGATATGAGCCCTTTCACTCGTCGACCATATTTCAATGCCGTATAATAATATAGACTAAATTAGTTTATCAAACAGCTTAGAAAAGACAACCACGGTTGGTGTGCATTTCTTTTTGAACGAGCTATGTAAACTGTACAGAGCCTTGAGCCCCTTGAGACTAAGTTTAGACTGTGCATGTTTCAGGGCGCCATTTTCCGAAAGGGTTAACCCTTCGTAGGTGTATTTTGAGGTACATTCCAGTTGTTTACCACCTACTGAAAATTTTGGGATATTCCTTATTTTTCTGGCCTTAAAAATCATATATTTCGTCTTGTCTATGTTTATTAACAAGTTGTTTTGCTTTCTATAGGCTTCTAGTCTTTTCAGACAGTTCTGTAGTCCCCTTTTTGAGTCTGAGGCCAGCACTAAGTCATCCGCAAATAATAAGTAATTCAATTTACGTTTGTTCAAGTTTGTTGGATCACAGTCTTTATCAAAAAACCCACTGATGCCATCTATAAATATTTTAAACAAAGTAGGCGAAATGGTACATCCCTGCCTTGTGCCAATTGTCGACAACAGGTGTGGTTCAATACCCCGATTTGTTTTTATGCAGTAGTGAGTTGATCGATAGAGCGATTCTATTATTTGTGAAACTGGTCCCGTGACTCCGATTCTTTTTATTTTTTTAAAAAGTATTGCGATCCACAGTGTCGAACGCTTTCTTAAAGTCCATAAACGCAGCGTATAAGGGTTTCTTTAGCTCCTTATATTTGTTGATTGCAGACCTGAGAACAAACACACTGTCGATCGTATTACGTTTTTCTCGAAATCCAAATTGATTTTCACTAATTAAGTTATTATCTTCTAAAAAATCATTAATTCTGCGGTTTATAATTTTAATGAACAGCTTCCCCAATGTACAGCTCAGGGCGATGGCCCTGTAATTGTCAGGATTATATCTGTCTCCTTTTTTATAGATTGTTGTGATAGTAGATTCACTCCTGCTAAGAGGATAATGGTGTGAGTCTAATATTTGATTGAACAATTTAACAATATCGTCAAGCATGAAAGGTACCAGAATCTTCAGCATTTCATTTGACACCTGATCTGCACCAAGTGCTTTTTGTTTCTCAGTTGACGAAGAGCAGTATTATCTCTTCTGCAGTTATATTTCCATTATTTAAATAGTCTTTCAAATTAATTTTTGTTTCTGTAAGATGATTTTTCTCTGTTGTAACCTCTTTACAAAACAATTTTTTGAAGAAATTGACCGTTGTGTCGGTGAAGCTCATTTGAAGGCGCTTCTTTTGATCTAAGACGGTTTACTATTTTCCAGTAAGACTTGGGGTCCGAGGATTCTAAGGTGTCGAGCTGATTGCACATGTTTTTGTAAAACAGTCTGGATTTGCGTTTTGTTTCTTTTTTGTACGCCTTCTTTGCGGTGAAAAATGTTTTTAACAAAGATTTGTCACTAGGTCTTTTTTTCATAGCATTAATAATTGTGCCCATTTTTGTTTAAGGAATTTGCAGGTTGAGTCAAACCACTTGCGCTTAGGTTTTTGTTTACCTTTACAATTTGGTATCAACCTACAAGCTGTCTCATTAACTGAATTTATTATACCTGTTAAGTCATGGACTGCATCTTCTGTGCCATCCCTGGTAACTGAGTAAGTCTTCATCTTGAAGTTTTGAATTTTAGACTATATTTCAGGACTATTTAGTGATTATGTTGCCTTATGTTCGCTGTCCTTTGTCCATTTCAAAGTAAATTGCGGATTCGTATAAGTGTATAATGCAGTCTTTTTGTCCCTATCTGTCATTATAAATTCAATGTGTAACGCTAACTGGCTATGGTCCGAATACTCATTTGGAGATTTAACACAAAAATATTTTACTTCCGAGAGATATCGATCAGATATCACGACGTAATCCACTATGCTCGCACCATTATACTGATAGCTTGTGAAGTTTCCCAAGCCGTCCCCCGGGCAACGTCCAGTAACAATTCTAAGTTTCGCTGCCCAACATAACGACAGAAGTTGTTGTCCAAACTCATTTATTGTTTTGTCTAGACTTTGTCTGTCTTTTGATAAATCTATTGTATAACTATCTGGTAGTGGTATATTTTTGTCATTGTCATTTGTAACATAATCCGGCCTTCCCCCAGTTCGGGAGTTGAAATCTCCACCAAGAATAATCATATCCGTCGCTCGACAATTTAGTATCTCTTTTTCTATTTTTTCAAAGATGGATGAGCTCGGATATTTTGTTTTCCAATAACTTGAGTTACTTGGTGGAATGTACACTGACACAAATATAATTTTACAGGACATGTTAAACATTGCACCATCGAATTCTATCCAAATTGCAAGATCATCTATCTTACAAACTCGTTTAAGAAAAGCATGATATTGATTGGCAAAATAAAACCCAATACCTCCCCGTTAACCCTTTACCCAACGTAACGGCCAAAACCGGCCAGCGCTATTCTCAAAAATCGTCAGTGAATTTTCCTTATTTTTTCATTTTTTGTCTTAAAAACATAGGTCATGACCCCTCATTGGAACGAGCTCGTCGAGCTCGTTCCAATGAGGGGTCATAACCTATGTTTTTGAGACAAAGAATGAAAAAAATTAGTTGTTCAAGATTTTTTTTGCAAGTGTCGTCTGCTTTTCATGTTAGGTAAAGGGTTAATTCTTTGCATTGTACTTTGTATCTTTAAACCCCTCTCTTCTGTGCCGTTCATCAACTCGACACAAATCAACACACTTGTAGCTCGGTATGTCAATATCCGTTTCATCTTGATGCCATGTTTCTGGCAGTGTGATAAATCCGTGATAAATTCGTATCGGTTAATAAGCCGCACAAAATTGGGGTCATTAATTTTTTGAGTCAGCCCTTGTACATTCCAAACTGTGTAGCCTACCCTCTTTAATTTACGTTTTGCTTCTGTGCTAGTCATTGATAAAATATTCGGTAAATTCCATTGAATTTTTATATCGGTCACTGGAGACGGTTTAGTAAGCAACTTTCTCACAAATACACATAAGTCATACTATAGCCTCAATAGGTCATTCACAACCACATTTATTTCGATTGGACAGCTAACCGTTGAGGGAACGCATAACTGTCCAATCGAAATACTACCTGTAGTTGCTCCGGACTGTGTGATTGATGGTCGCTTGTGTTTTATTTTGATCAAATGCGTTTGGAAGTAAATATTGTGGATGTGGTTCATCGGTCTATCTCATATTCCTTTTTTTTGGGGGGGGGGGGGGTGGGGGGCAGGGAGGAAGGGGGGCAGGGGGGTTAGCGAAGACAAATCAAATGAAGGGAAACAGGGTTCATATTCGCTCACCCCAGTTGAGTTGGATTGATTTTTAGCCCAACTGATTTTTGAGTACGCAGTAGAAAGTGCAATAAATGCCAGACTCAGTACATCAGTAGAATTCCACATCCAAGATGAGAGTAACTAATAACAAATGATTTTTATGATCATGGTGTGTTGAAAGAAACCAGATGAACGGGCATCCCTACCTAGCTGGTGTGTAATTGACAGCACTGACACACAACTCTAATAAATTCCCTGTCATGTAGGTATTTTATCAATGGAAAGTATATTTGTTGCGAATAAGTCTTTGATAAAAGCAATTAGGTATGTTCCAAATAATTGGGCGATATGACCGAACCAACATCCTACCCCCCCCCCCCCCCAACTCCCCCCATGTTTGTTAGTTACGACCCTGGTGACTTGTTTAAAATCAATACCTCGCTTCCATTTCCATGATCACTGCTTCAGTATACTTCCACTTAATTCAATATTTTCTTAATTCTAAAGCTGAGCAGTTCAGATTTTTTACGCCAAAATAGCTGAATAATTGGATTATAAATAAGCTTTTACAACTGTTTATTTGTAGATTGAACGTCAAAGTCGATTCCTTATCAGATAGCTGCACTGGTGAGTTGTACAAAATCATGGCACCTGAATATAAATTTCCACCAGTTTCAGAGAGAATGTCACCGTGGCAGTTTTCGACGTGCAGCATCACAAATATTTTTATAGAAGTACAAAGTGCCTTCAGGTAATGTGTTTCAAAAAGCAAATTGAACAGTACGTGATGTTTTTCTGGGAATTATGATTTGTGAAAACCGTTGCGGGAGGGTTTTGGGTTTTTTTATGTTCGTTTGTTTTTTTTATTTGTTTGGGGTTTTTTGGGGGGAGGGGAGGGGTGGGGTGGGGTGGGGTGGAGGGTCTTCTTTTTTAACCAGGAACTTAAATTTGGATTTCAAAGAGAGACATGTTTTACATTTTTATCAATTTGGTATTCTTATAGATATGTCTAACAGGCATTACGCTATGCTTGTACTCGAGAAAGGTCGGTTCACAAAACCTTCATTTCCGAGTGGTGATCAGTAAGACATAATGCTCTGGAAAAAACATTATTATGTCAGTAATTGTTATTGACCAATCAGCTTCAATAGCTAGTGACCGTATATTAGACTGTGTATCATCGAGCTGACCGTATATAGAGCTTATGTACGGTGAGTTCCGACATTTTGTTTTTGATATGCATCGCTCGCTTCTATGTTTTTCCTAATTTCGCGTGTTCAACGAACAACAAATAATTTTGCGTGTGTGTCTGTTGAGCAACGTACAACTATAATACGTTTCTTTCAGTCTTTGAGAAATTTTAATAAACAAATCTAAATAAATACAATAAATAAACCACTAAAACGACATGTATAGAAACATTAATATCAGCATTAACAACAAATAATGAATGAAACTGTTCCCACTTACCTTCTTGAAAGAATTGTTAATCCGTTTGCTCCAGTTGTATTATTTTTCCAGTACTTAACACTGAATTAAAGTTGTGAATTGTTAATATAAATTCCTGTTTATTGAGAAGAAAACTCCGTTGTTTCAGCGCCTGCTACTAGCGTGACCTTCACATGACGTAGAACCGGGAAATTCCCTGATAGTGATAACAGAACATTTGCGCTAGGAATCTGGATACACTTATGGTTGCGTCTCTTTCAAAGGACTGGCATAATAAATACGTTATGGGGCTTTCAGTGGGCGAATATGGTGTGATATAAGGCTCATCAAGATCAATATTAGGCTCAGCCTAATATTGATCTTGCTGAGCCTTATATCACACCATATCCGAGAATGTGGGGGAATATTTTTATTTTGTCCCCTCCAACTCATTTAAAGGGCAGCAGAACATTGTCCCAATACAACTTTCACATAACAATTTTGGGCTATACATGCTATAAATGCCTCAGATTCGCTTCAATTTGCAGAACTTTCTTGGTGTGGGACGCCTAGTCCTAAGTAGGGCCGTTCGGTCGCTACCGCCTCCAGCTCTTCCCCAAGGAAGTGGGAGGGTGGGTAACGACCGGATGGTCGTAGTTAAGACTAGGGGAGCTGAACGTTCCAGTTTTAGATACTCCAAATTACTCTCAGAAAACAAAAGGAAAACTTCGTTATACAAAAACGGGTTTGACTCGTGTCCTTTCCTTGAGATGCGAAGCAATTTCTTAATAAAACAACGCGGGATTTTCTCAGACAATTAATTTTTCAAATCAATGAGGGAGGGAGGGAGGGAGGGAGGCTTTTATTTTTTTATTTGATAATTGGAAGAGGGGTAAATTTTTTGGGATCAGCAAAAATTGTTCACATTTTCTTGTCTTGTTAAAATTTATGGAGAGTGTACCAATAGGCACTTTCCCATAAATTGCAACAAGGCAAATACATACAGACTAAATAATTTAATTTCATAAAAATATGAAGCACACCCACAGAATGTTTTCAGTTATATTAATGCACATTTTCTTTAAAAAAAGCTGTGCCCCTAATATTTGAGTTGGGTATTTTATCAGAACAGAGCTAACAGGATATTTACACCAGAAATATTATAAATAGCCACTGTATTTTAATTATGTTTTGTTAATACATTGATCACAAAAGGTAAACTTTTAAATTATCACGATTTCAAATTTTGAAGGACATTGCAAGCCAATAAAAATGTTTAATGAGAGGTTCAATTTCAATGAGGGATTGCCTGAGAATCGAGACCTTTTTGGCCTTAGTCCTTTAGCATTATTTTATGTTTCGATTTCAGTAACGCAGCCAGTGACACATCATGTCTCAGCACCAGTTTGTCCTACAACGAACTCAGTGAAATCGGAAACACAACGTATGGTGGACAAGCATTAGGCGGAGACGCACAGTGTGAATTGATGATGGGCGCGGGAGCAAAAGTCTGCAGGGTATGTAGATGTGTGTCGACAGTTGCTCGACGTTTTGTTTAACCCTTTACCCAACGTAACGGCCAAAACCGGCCAGCGCTATTCTCAAAAATCGCCAATTAATTTTCATTATTTTTTCATTTTTCGTCTCAAAAACATAGGTTATGACCCCTCGTTGGAACGAGCTCGTCGAGCTCGTTCCAACGAGGGGTCATAACCTATGTTTTTGAGACAAAAAATGAAAAAAATTAGTTATTCAAGAATTTTTTTTGCAAGTGTCGTCTGCTTTTCATGTTAGGTAAAGGGTTAACCGTTTACCTAACATAGCGGCAAAAAACGGCCAGACAATTAACCAGAATAAGCGTACCACAGCCTAAAATATCAAAACTTGCTACATTAATTATTTCAATTTTTTTCAAACATTTCAACCAAATCACCTCATGAGGCCCATCATGGTATCAAGCATCACGTGATATGGTTTGGTTGAATTTTTTAAAAATTTGTTTGCTTTTTTATTAACTGCTCAATTTATAAATTACGCGGCTGGATGTGACGGATTCGATAGCTAAAGGGCTATAGAAGGATACCAGAAAAAGAATTAGTTTGAGCAGTCTTCTAGAAGTTATTGGACGGAAGCGACAAATGCCATTTGGTTGAAAAAAAATCAGAAAAAGTCGAAAAACTGTTAAAAATCGAACTAGACCTCGGTTTTTATAAAGTTACAAAAGAATTTTAACCCTTTGCCCAACGTAACAGACAAAACCGGCCAGAGCTATTCTAAAAAATCGCCAATTAATTTTCATTATTTTTTTCATTTTTTTGTCTCAAAAACATAGGTTATGACCCCTCATTGGAACGAGCTCGTCGAGCTCGTTCCAATGAGGGGTCATAACCTATGTTTTTGAGACAAAAAATGAAAAAAATTAGTTATTCAAGAATTTTTTTTTCAAGTGTCGTCTGCTTTTCACGTTAGGTAAAGGGTTAAAAAAGACATTGATTCCGTGTAGGGGTTCAAAAATCACTGGGAAGACGCTGAACATTTTAAAAATTTAAAAGTCCATTTTGGCCAAAATATCCCGAAAAAGTCAGAAATAGTTCAAAATAGTACTTGCTTGGTGTATAGATAATGTTTATGAATAGGCAATAGTTACGAGCAGCATAAACTCTGTCCATCGCGCACCCCACCCCCACCCCTCCCAGAACAGATGCAAGCTTTGGAAGCTGGGGGCTGCTCGTGGATTCACCTTGTCCTAACCGACTCGCAAGACATTTCTAATCATAGCAACAAACTCTGATTTTGGGGGTTTTACTTCATTTTTTTTTAAAAATTTTTCATTCGAAAATGGGTATTGAAATTTTGAGAAATTTTCGTTTCTATTCAATAATTTTTGATCAACTATTTAGAATCAGCTGATTGAATATTTTGAATAAGTCGGAAGTAGTTAAAAATGGAACTTTCTATATATATTGTACAGCTCTTGACTCAAGATAAGAATCAACTGATTCTCAATAGTCAATCAAAAGTTAGCAGATAGAGAAAAAGATTCTTAAAATTTTAATGTCAATTTTCGGTTGAAAAATCTGAAAACTGTCAAAAATTGTTTAAAATCGAAATTGGCTTAGATGTTGAAAAAAGAGAATACCAACAGCGAATTGATTTTGAAGAGTCGTTCAAAAGTTATTGGGCGAAAATAAAATTATCTTACAATATGCAATATTCTGCCCTTTCTTGACTTGTTCGCATAATGAAGGGACTGGGTGCAGTTTTTAACAGCGCCTGCTTTGACAATTATTCGGCGTTTGTGAACAAATTTTTATTGATGAAGACCGGGCATGTCGTTGTGGTATTGCGCTAGTAGTATAGCATGTACCCAAGCGGGCCTTATTACCGGACCTTTCCCGGACGTCGTGGTATTGCGCTAGTAGTATAGCATGTACCCGAACATGCCTTATTTCTGGACCTTTGACGTTGCAACAGTGTTAAATTCCCATAGGAACCGGAGCTCTTTGCCACATTATTGTCGGTGCAACTTCTCCCAGTGCATTTATCCCTTAGTGCTACAAAACCACCCAATGATTTCTACTATCCCGTGGGTAGTTCGGAATGCTAGGTCATGCAGTGTTGTGTGTTGTATGCTTCGTTTCCAGTCTCGTAGTTGAGTATGGATGGTCTTTTGACATTCTAAGACTTGGCTGAGGGTAGAGGTCGGGATCTGAGATAGTTAGCAAGCCACTAATAATGCTACAAATCAGTAGTAATGGTACAAGGCTAATAGAACACTATAGTAATGGTGAATACAATAAAGGCTAATCATAGGACAGATAGTTGAAGACGTGGTGGAAGCCGATGGTAAGACCACCAGGAGCTGTTTTGCAGCTTGGAATCCCACTTATGGAATTCCACTAAGAGAATCCCTTTTGGGGAAACGTCTGTGGTTAGAGAATCCCAAGTTTCCGAGAAGAGCTTAAGAGTCGCAAGTGGAGTCACTCGTTCGAGCATTTGTTCGATAGCTCATTTGTTCGATGAGATTCGAGTCATTCGAGCAATCTGAGATAGCTGACAAAACTGAAGCACCGCTATAAGTTACAAGGTTGTAAGCATGGTAGCCAATAGTAATGATACAGGTCAGTAATGGTACAATACTGATCACAGAACAGATGATAATGACTATGGACAAGTCAGCAAAAGTGGCCTTGGAGCTATGAAAGGTGTAAGGATGTGGGGTAGTCCAGGGGCCAGGTGCAGCTAGTGTTAAATTCTCGTTGGAATCTAAGCCTTTACCCGGTGCAACTTTTCCCGGTGCTTTTATCCCTTTGTACCACAAAACCACCCAATTGTTTGCACTATCCCGTGGGAGTTTGGAATGCTAGGTCATGGTGTAGTCACCCAATACTATATTCTTCTACCACGTGAACGGTTACTACTGACTTGTACTATTGCTACAGTCTACCACTATTCTGTCATTTGCTAGTGTGATGCACCATCATTACTAACTTGTGGTACCACTATGGCTCTCAATACCTATCATTACACTACCGCCCCTACAGTCCTAGTTCATATCACTAATCACTATAACACTTGGTTTACACACATATTAGCAAGTTACTACCTGCCTGAATGACTCGAATCACACCGAGCAAACGAGCTATCCACACCATGACTCCATATACGACTCGTCGACTCATCTGGGCATTTGAGGTTACTTATGAAAATGGCAATGTATCACTTGAGGATGCCTTTGCCTATAGAATCTCTTTTTGTCGTATGAGATCATGAGGGGCTTGTGAAAATCCCTGGGGTATTATCTATCATTACTCATAACATCATCTGGGTATTTCAGGATACTTATGACATGGCAATGTACTATTGGAGGGTACTTATTGGAGGATATCTATCTGAAGATAGTTATGGCTTCTAATCCTCTAACCCTATTCAGCTCCTGGCTTCGAGGTCATCCATCACCTTCATATCTCCAAGGCCACTACTTGTTCATGGTGACTATCGTCTGTCGTGTGATCAACTTCAACTGTCTTTACCCAATGCAATAGTCTTCTGTTAGCCTTGCTGCCTTGTACCATTACTGCCTTGAACCATTACTATTGGCCACCACGCTTACAGATTTGTACGGTTACTACTAACTTGTTGCACTACTTCAGGTTTGTCAGCTATCCCAGATTGCTCGAATGACTCGAATGTCATCGAGCAAATATGCTATCGAGCAATTGCTCGAATGACTGACTCCACATACGACTCGTCGTCTCATCTCGGTATTTGAGGTACCTACAACATGGCTCATATGCAGGTCCTGGTGGTGTCACCATAGGCTTTCGCCACGTCTTCAACTATCTGCTATAGTGTTCTACCAGCCTTGCAGTCTTGTACCATTACTACTGACTTGTAGCATTACTAATGACTTGCTAACTATCTCAGATCACGACCTCTACCCTCGGCCAAGTCTTAGAATGTCAACAGACCACCCAAACTCTACCACGAGACTAGAAATCCAAGCACACACCACACAACACAGCATGGCCTAGCATTCCGAACTACCCACGGGATAGTACAAACCATTTGGGGTTTTTGTGGTACTAAGGGATAAACGCACCAGGAAAGTTGCATCTTGAAAAGTTTCGGGTTCCTATGGGAATTTAATACTAGATGCACCTGGCTTCTAGACCACCCCCACACCCTTCATAGCTCCGAGGCCACCACTGCTGACTTGTCCATAGCCATTGCCATCTATCCTGTGATCAGCTTCCACTGTATTCACTATTACTATAGTCTTCTATCTGCCTTACAGTCTTGTACCATTACCACCATGTACCATTACCACTGGCTACCACTCTTACAACCTTGTGTGATTAATACTAACTCGTAGGACTACTTCAGTTTTGTCAGCTACATTATTGCACGAATGACTCAAATCTCATCGAGCAAATGATCTATCGAACAATTGATCGAACGAGTGACTCCACATACGACTCTTATGCTCATCTCGGAAAATTGGGATTCTCTAACCACAGACGTTTCCCCAAAAGGGATTCGCTTAATGGGATTCTATAAGTCGGATTCCAAGCTGCAAAACAGCTCCTGATGGTCTTACCATCGGCTTTCGCTACGTCTTCAACTATCTGTCCATTCACCATTACTATAGTGTTCTGCCAGCCTTGCAGCCATGTACCATTACTACTGACTTGTAGCATTACTAATGCTAGCTATCTCAGATCACTACCTCTACCCTCGGTCAAGTCTTAGAATCCCAAAAGTCTATCCATACTTTACAACGAGGCTAGAAACCAAGCACACTGCACACAACACTGCCTGGCCTAGCCTTCTGAACTACACACGGGATAGTAGAAACCATTGGGTGGTTTTGTAGTACTAAGGGATAAACGACCGGAAAAGGTTGGACCGGCAAAAAGTGACAAAAAGCTCCAGTTCCTTTAGGAATTTAACAGTGTTGTACCGACAAAGCTCCGGGTAATAAATCCCATTCGGGTACATGCTATACTACTTGCGTTTTTGCGCTGTGCATGACATACTCCCCATTGATTGTTGTCTCCTTGTTCTACAACCGCTGCAGTGAAAAGTAGTGTTTCAGCAGTGCGTTTTTTATTTTACTTTTCATGTTTAACGCATGGTAAGCTGATATAATAAATATAATCGCGATAAGAAAGTGATCTAGTCAATCTCGATGGACAAAAATGCATAAAAGGTTAGGTGTTTTGGTAAAAATGGAGATGCCAAAGATTTCCGCCCCGGCCCCCTTGAGTAGTAGTTGTTTATTCAAACAAAAATAACACATACAGAGAGGCAGATTGCACAAGGAGTTAACAGAAACATGATATGATTATACATGTAATAAACTGATAACAAATAAAATAACTAATTTGAATATTGACAAGGCTAATGTAGTATACATACACGCATATACAGTCAAGACCATAATTATGTCAGTTTAATGACCTACGATTTTGCAATTATTGTTTCTCTTTTCCTGAAGAGCAGCAGGATTATGTTGCAGATGGAGTGGCATAATGAGGACGTATTATTTTTCACAAGAAATTCAAACCGATCTTGTTTGCTTGCATTTGAAAAGTCCGCGTTGTTCCTGTTAATTAACGCGAACAGCTGTTTTCTGGTGTTTCTATAGGTCGGGCAGTTCATTACAAAATGCATCTCAGATTCCACATCGCCGGCGGCCTTACAGACACCAGAAGCTTTGCAAATTCTATTTTCTAAGGGAATTGGCGGTTGTGCATGTCTCTCCTTTTCAATTGCCAAATTATGATTACTAATCTTTAATCTTGTAAACATCGTTTGCGCTTCCTTTTTTGAGTAAGCTAAATAGGGCTCGAATTTAATGTAATTTTTGAAGATGCGATAAGTACGCAATTTATTTTTACCGTTCTCTTTTTGTCATTGTTAAGGTATTCATTGAAGAAGATTCTATAAATATTTGTTAAATTTTCATGTAATTTACCACATTTATTGTCGTGCACGGCAGTCGTTGATATATTGTAACCTTCCAACATTCGATATATTGTAACCTTCCAAGATTTGATTTATTGTAACCTTCCAAAATTTCTCCGACATGCATGTTCACGGGGGCGCTCCCATCCCCGCCCCACCACTAGCTTCAGGCTTGGACGTTTTTATAGTTAAATGGTATGAGCATTGTAAAAATTATGATCATTCTCATGTCATTCTCGCTTCTATTTTAGGATTATTATGGAAATGCCAGTCTAACATATGAAAATATATGCTACGAAGGTCTGCTTTGTAGTTATAATGGTGTGTGTGAAAACATGACATTGCCACTTGACAACACTCAATGCGGAACGAGTAAAGTAAGTTACCTTTACCTTATTTGAAGAGCAGCCCCAACTTATCTGGGTATCCAAAGTCATCAGTAGTGTTCAGGTGGCTCAAAACTGTTTGGTACTAAATGTTTAGCCATTCTGGATATTTTAGTTCCAAAAAGTGTGCTGGTGCCAAAACGTTAATGGGCGGGGGGAGGGGGGAGGTGCTGTTGATCCAGATAATGGAAAAACGAATTGGCAATTATTTCAAGACTGAACGGACAACAACTGGTCAAGGGAAAAAATCAGAGAGATCTCTCAAGTTCTGACCATATCCGCGGTAGTTGAAAAGCACGGTAACCGATGTTATATCTACGCACCTGATTCAATTAATGGTCAGACTGAATGCAGTCTGCACGAAACATGTTGCACTTAGATAATAACAGATTACTCGACTAATTACTGTTAATCTACTGGGCTTAGCGATGAGTGTTTAATTTGTTAAATGCTTCATACCGCGACGGTAAGAAATTTTAACTAAATGCTGCCCTCTCTGAAGTTGCACACTAAAAACTAAAGTGTTAAAACTGACACTTTCAAAGTGTTAAACCCATTCTAACTCTTAGGGTTTGATTTTAACACTCAAAGTGCAATGCTTTAAGCACTTAGACATTACAATCGTCAGACATCTGAAACTTGAATGGATGGCACTTCCCATATGTCTAGCATTGGTGGTTCTATCGGAATCGTCCATAATTTGATTTGCGCTTGGTGGGTACATAGTTAAAAGGGCACAACGCAGATGACGCGGATCAGGCTCGACAGTTCGAGCCTGATCCGCCTCATCTGCGTTGTTTCCTTTTAAATGTCGCGACATTACACTTGTCAAGTGGTATTATTGTAACATCTGTCAAGTTCTAGGATATCTACACTTGAACAAAGTGCTAGTTCAGCACTCAGTAAGTGTTAAATACTGCACTTCAAGTGTAGTTTTTAACACTTCAGTTTTTAGCGTGTGGTTACATGCACTGTGTTATTGAAGAAATAGCAATGCGTCTTTTAACACTCACACACAATTAACGTTGAAAGTTTGTCACTATTTTTAATACCCAATTGACAAAATAACTGTGTTTGAGTTTGTTTCGTGAAAAGTCGATTATTGCTTTTGTCTTTATTATCATCTGATGATTTCTTTGTACCAGAGTTAATAAAAAAAATTGTTTGTTTCATCTTTGATCGCGCTCTTCACTGCAGGAGTGGCTTTCCTTCACAAGTGAAAGGAACTTTTTGCGACCACAGTTTTCCCAACAAAGATTTTTTTGGTGCCAAATCATATTTTTAGTGTCATTGGCTAAATGGCACGCGGCATCGTGAACACTGTTAGCGACGTTAAATACAGTAAACACACCTCATAATAATTCGCTTATGTGAGAATATATTTACAGGAATTGCTTAGGTAAACACACTGCCGCATTATAGTTGGCCAAATATCAAGGCTTTCCCGATTCAGGTGGCTTCGGTCCCCCGCAAGCTGATGTCAATATTTTCAGATAATCGGTGATATTTAATTTAGCGCAAAGCACATCCATATATACTATTTTAAAAAAAGCAGGGGATATTTGATAAAAGTGAGATATATGAAGAAATATATTTATATTTTCATCAAAAAGACAGTTGAGGCATTGCACTGTGACATCTAGTGAATGATTTCAGCTTTAGTTGGGTGTCTGACAAGCACACATTCCACGCACTGTGCTGTAGAAGACATGGACGGTCAGTCAGAGAATTTACCAATTCAGTCCAAGACCTCAATACCTTGTAAATCCTCCTCGGTTCGCGAGACAAGCGCGGATCCGACGTGGCATATACTCCTCACTAAACGACCAATATCAGCTTGACTGACGTTATTCCATTCTTCTTGCAGTGCAGCGGTGACCTCTTAGACATTGCTAGGGGGCTGTTGGCGTTGTCGTAGGCGCCTGTCAAGCATATCCCAGGCGGGCTCGATTGGTGAAAGGTCTGGACTTAGTGCTGGCCAAGGCGGTGTAGTGATGTTCTACTCCTGGAGGAACTCTGTAGCGATACGGGCCCTGTGTGCTCTTGCATTGTCATCCTGGAAAAGGAATCGACGACCGTGACGTCGTGCAAATGGCACCACACGGGCTGCTAACATGTCGTCACGGTAGTACTGCCCTGTGATACGCCCTTGGATGACATGATTTCAGCTTTAGTTGGGTGCCTGACAGGCACCAATTCCACGCACTGAGCTGTACAAGACATGGACGGTCAGTCAGAGAATTTACCAATTCAGTCCAAGACCTCAATACCTTGTAAATCCTCCTCGGTTCGCGAGACAAGCGCGGACCCGACGTGGCATACACTGCAAAAATGTAGGTTCTGTATGGAACCAAAATTGGTTCCATACCTTGTCACGTATATGGAACCAAAAATGGAACCCATATTAGAACCAAATATAAATGGTTCCATTATAGAACCAAAAATTGATCCCAATTTAAATGGTTCCATTGTAGAACCAATATAAAATGGTTCCATTATAGAACCCAATTTAAATGGTTCTATTATAGAACCAAATTTAAATGGTTCTATTATAGAGCCCAATTTAAATGGTTCTATTATAGAACCAAAAATAGAACCAAATTTAAGTGGTTCTATTATGGAACCCAATTTAAATGGTTCTATTATAGAACCAAAATTGGTTCCATGCCTCGTCACGTATATGGAACCAAAAATAGAACCCAAATTAGAACCAAATTTAATTGGATCCATTATAGAACCAAAATTGGTTCTGTGGCTCATTAAATAATGGAACCCAAAAGTAATGGTTCAGTGAAAGAGCCACAGATGGAACCCAAAACAAGGTTCAATTACAGAACCATGATTGTTTGTTTTTCTGCCTAAATTAAACCACAAAAGAACTGAGCAAGCCCCTTTCTCTCAATTCCCAACCCCACTGATAAGTTCGAAATCTGTAATATATGCCAGTTTCTTTGCATATAGTGTTATCATGAAAAAGATAAAAGAGATCAAATTTGTTGCAAGTCATGAAAATGTACTGGGAACCTGTCAGTGCTGCTACAGTGGTGAGCTGTTGAGACTAAATTAATTTAATAAAACAAATATACAATTTAATAAGTATTTTATTGGAGACTATTCAGAACAAACAAAATAAAACTCTTACAAGTAATGACAGAATAACAAAAAAAAGTGACACCAATTATATATAATATTATAGAACAATAACAACAACAACAACAACAACAACAAAAATGCCCAAGTTATATGCATTCATCATGTCATGTCGCACAAGATTTTTTTAACAGTGCGATAATTTTGTATCAGATTCATTACTAAGCCTCACAAATATACAGTACAGTGATGCAAACAAATGGTCTCATTCTCGACCAAATCACGACACACAACACCACTGGGGAGGGGAGATTTTATTTTTTAAAATGGTAAAATTAATTCTTATAGAGTATTGTGTATTAGTTAACAACGGAGTTGGAGGTATTCATGAATATGAAAAACCTGGGCATGTGCGGCGAGTGACACCGAGCATATAGCACGAGGTGTTACAGCACATTCCCAGGTTGTTCATATTCATGAATTCCGACAACAAAGTTGGCAACTAACTTACACACTGACTCTCCAAAAAATTATCAATCCACGCTTGAAAATATCTTGACCCAATTCCACCAGACAAAACAATTGAGCTATTGACTGAAGCCAAGAGAGATTAAAAATATTTTCTGCTGAAGAATTAAATAGTTTTAATTTTTACCTCCAAAACAGTTTATGACCCCTCAGTGGAACAAGCTCGACAAGGTCGTTCCAAAGAGGAGTCATAAGCTTTGTTTTGGAAGCAAAAAACTGAAGAAAAATAAATTTGTTTTTCAATTTTTGCCTCCAAAATATAGTTTATGACGCCTCACTGGAACTACTCAACAAGCTCATTCCAATGAGGGGTCATAAACTATGTCTCGGAAGAAAAATTTGAAACTCTATAGTTTCTTAGCTGAAAATATTTCAAGTGTCGTCTGCTAATCCAGGGCTTAAAATTACACGCGAATCCGAGAATCCATTCTTGTAATGATTCTGGCAATCTACACTTGTGCGACGCAAAGTGGATTCGCGTCAGTTTACTGCTTGGATTCACTTTATGTGAATGGCTTTGATTCATAATGACGTTCTGATCGGGGTGTATCATGAGATACATAATTATGTGAAATTATCTATTCACATTTTCTTGAGTTTGGCATCAAAAGCACAAGGGCACGTGCCCCCCACCCCACACTTTTTCACCAATTATGGGTACCCTAACAGGACATGTTCTGACATAACGTACACAACCCCTATGGCCATATTGACTGTGGGAGATAGTAATATAGTTTTATCAAAATTAGCAACATAATACTATCGGTGTCACTGTCCATTTTATATATTGAGATATTGCACATCGCAAGTTCGCAACTAGCCATAATAAGCACAGACTACATGTATAGTAATAGTAAAACTAGCCCAAACTTGGACCCAAAATCCGTAATGTAATTTTTTGGTTTGGTACCAAACCAAAAAATTACATTACGGACTTTGGGTCCAAGTTTGGACTATGGTAAAACGTGCGCATGTGTACACCCCTGCAGTTACCCAGAAAAAAATTGTGCCCCCCCCCCCCCCCCCCACACACACACACTTTTTTTGAGCTTCCGCCGCCCCTGCATGTGTGGAAATGTTAACAACTTATTTCATGATCTTCCCAGCAACATTCAGCTAGTGTTTGCAGAATTTCATGTTATGGCCTAAATGCATTCGTGCAAATATATCTTGCTAGAATAGTGTTAGATTCTCGCGATGCCCGACGAATATTAAGCTCTGTAATCGTGCTAGACTGGACAGGACCCGGTCGTACGATAGACTACGATTGTTTAACCGAGTGTTCATGGCCCATGAACACTCGAAAAACACGAAAGAGTAAGTGAGTAATACAAGGGGAGCAGACGTAGAATTTCATTCAGAAAGTTATTACTCACTCGCAATCTGGTTGAAATTCTCTGTCTCTCTGAACGAAATGAAACAACATTTTATACATCGGTTTATAACCACATAATACAGGTTGGGATTGATAGTGGATTTGGTCCGATATTTTTTGGCAAAGTTATGACCCTTTTCCGACTTGGAATTTGTCCAGAATGTGGTTTCCGGACGATAACTTTAGTTTGACTGAATGAAATGAAACAAAACTTTATACATAGGTTTATAACCACATTGTACAGGTTGGGATTGACAGGGGGCTTGGTCCAATATTTTTGGGCAAAGTTATGACCCTTTTCCGACTTAGAAAAATGTCCGGAATGTGGTTTTACAAATAAAAGGTTTTTTGACTTACCTCATCTATCAAGTACAAGAGCTGAGATCTGTCTTTGAAGAGGTGCAATGCCTCAACTGTCTTTTTGATGAAAATATAAATATATTTCTTCATATATCTCACTTTTATCAAATATCCCCTACTTTTTTTGAATAGTATATATGGATGTGCTTTGCGTTAAATTAAATATCACCGATTATCTGAAAATATTAACATCAGCTTGCGGGGACCGAAGCCACCTGAATCGGGAAAGCCTTGATATTTGGCCAACTATAATGCGGCAGTGTGTTTACCTAAGCAATTCCTGTAAATATATTCTCACATAAGCGAATTAATCTGAGGTGTGTTAACCTCGATGACAGTGTTCACGATGCCGCGTGCCAATGACACTAAAAATATGATTTGGCACCAAAAAATCTTCGTTGGGAAAACTATGGTCGCAAAAAGTTCCTTTCACTTGTGAAGGAAAGCCACTCCTGCAGTGAAGAGCGCGATCAAAGATGAAACAAACAATTTTTTTTATTGACTCTGGTACAAAGAAATCATCAGATGATAATAAAGACAAAAGCAATAATCGATATTTCACGAAACAAACTCAAACACAGTTATTTTGTCAATTGGGTATTAAAAATAGTGACAAACTTTCAACGTTAATTGTCTGTGAGTGTTAAAGACGCATTGTTATTTCTTCAATAACACAGTGCATGTAACCAACTTTAGAGAGGGCAGTATTTAATTAGATAAATATTTCTTACCGTCGCGAATCACTCGCGACGGTATGAAGTATTTAACTAATTATCTGGTGAATGATTTCAGCGATAGTTGGATGTCCGACAAGCACACATTCCACGCATTGAGCTGTAGAAGACATGGACGATCAGTCAGAGAATTTACCAATTCAGTCCAAGACCTCAATACCTTGTAAAGCCTCCTCGGTTCGCGAGACAAGCGCGGATCCGACTTGGCATATTCTCCTCACTAAACGACCAATATCAGCTTGACTGATGTTATTCCATTCTTCCTGCAGTGCAGCGGCGACATCTTAGACATTGCTAAGGGGCTGTTGGCGTTGTCGTAGGCGCCTGCCAAGCATATCCCAGGCGGGCTCGATTGGTGAAAGGTCTGGACTTAGTGCTGGCCAAGGCAGTGTAGTGATGTTCTGCTCCTGGGGGAACTCTGTAGCGATACGGGCCCTGTGTGCCGCGTCTTGCATTGTCATCCTGGAAAATGAATCGACGACCGTGACGTCGCGCAAATGGCACCACGTGGGCTGCTAACATGTCGTCACGGTACTACTGCCCTGTGATACGCCCTTGAATGACATGTAATGCTGTTCTACTCGCCATGGTTATGCCTCCCCATACCATAATCGATCCACCACCAAAACGATCGTGCTGCCTAACGGCTACGTCATGGTATCGTTCGTTTCGCCGCCACCACACTCTGTTTCGCCTGTCGTGGAAGTCGAGAGTGAACCTCGATTCATCGGAAAACATGACGTTGCTCCACCGACGATTGCCCTAGCGCTGTTGAAAGTACAAATTCCAGTTGTGTGGGGAATTTCGGATAGTCTGACCACTGACTCGTACATCTGTCGCTTGGTGCAGCTGCTGTCCAGTTCCCGAGGCACTTTGATGGCGGCTACATAATGCTGTGGTTCGGATGAAACGACCCTGGTTAGCAGTTGTTACCGTTGGACAACCTGACCGACGTCTGTCATCAACATTGCCTGTCTCACGATAGCGTAACCTCAACCTGCTGATCACCGATTGAGTAACATTGAGAATTTGAGCCACTGCATTCTGTCTGTTGCCACTTCCAACATGCCAACGGCACGTAAACGTTCGTCACGTGTCAGTCTCCGCATACCTCAAAAGTTACGTTTCGACCAGAAACTGTTGATGAACGAGTTTACACCAAGAAAAGAACGATGAGGCCTCCGAAAAAGCCCGTCCAGTACAAATGAAAATTTCAAAACGTACCCCACAGACAATAACGCGGCGCTCGTGCGAAAAACCTGCACGAAGTTTTCGTGGGCTGGTGACATTCATGATCCACATTAAACTTGGTAACATATTGATGTATCCAATCACGCGTATCCAATACCATTTTCCAAAAATATCAACATCAGCTCTAAGACCACCATTCTAATTCTGTGAGAAATTTGAATATGTTTGTGTACCCACTTTTGGCGGAGTTTGCGAGCAGGCTACCGTTGATGTAATGTTAAGTCCCTTTACTCGCAAAGATATACCCTGTTCCAATGGTAGATATTCCATTCAATAAGTGTGTGATTCGCCTTGAAAACATCAATATATAAACACACTTAGTGGAACGATACGGCGTTATCATAAAACTACAGTTGTGGGAAATTTTCATTCATAAAATCTACTTAACAAACATGTCTAACAGTATTGGTAAAATCATCCAAGATTCGGTCAAATCAAGCTCAAATTGATAAAGATTTCTTTCATTGATTCAAACAAAATGAATGTTTAAGGTATTTTAGATTCAATCGAATGGAATATTTCAGTTGTAGAAAAGTGTACCGTTACGATTTGCTTTTCCGACCAACTGAAATATTCCTTCGGATTGAATCTAAAATAGGCTGTGGACTACTTTAGGACAGACTGGATTGGGTAAAGGAATGACTGGATTAAAAAAAAAACAGAGGACATACAAGCTGTTAAATGTTTGGTCCCATTTCACCAGTTCCCCAAAGCGAAGCATCGTCGGATTCTTGAAAGGAGGTTGAGTGATGGGCTGAGGTATTGGGAGCAGTCCATATCGTACCTGGCATTAATACTGTTGGTGTTTTGTGATTTTAACACCGATGACAACGGAAACCAAGGGATTGGTACCTGAAAACATTGGGTGTAACTTTTTTACTTGGACTTCTTGTCAATCACGAATATCTCTCTTCACATTGTGAAAGGAAAGATGATCTTTGATGAGTCTCGATTTCATCAAAATTATGAAATGTCTTAACCGAGCTTTCTAAAATTGGTCTGAGCTGAGGTTTTTTCTAGGCTTTGATCGATTTCAGTGAAGAAATTTCAGAATTTCCTTATCAAATTGTCACGAATCAGATATTCATTTTATGACATAATGAACTTATTTTTTTTCACAGAAAGCACAGATTTCCAGACGTCAAGTTTTGATCAGTTGACATCAGATGGGAGTGGGTCACTCCCGCTATCTCATTCAGCGATCATAATTCGCTTTTTGAAGGAGCCTGGTGCTGTTCATAATGTTCCTAGATGTCCTGTATACATTCACTTAACAGGATTAATCTGTATTCTAATTCAATGTAACATGCAATGCCCTCGGGCCTTTTGTGTTTAGTACACATGTTGCGGACGACATTACCCCAGTGGGCTATTTGCTGGAAATAAAGTGACAAAAATCACTCTTCAATAGAGTACTCATACTCTTTTTACTTTCAGTTATGCTCGAGAGGGTCTTGTGTGGAATCGACGGCGGCTTTAAATTATGTTTTGAGTAAGTACTTTTACAATCATCTGTTGAGTTTTGAATATGCACCTGGGGCGGCGGAACGAGTTCTAGTGCGAGAATGAGAATGAATATATGATAAAATTTCTGTATCAAACTGCAGTGGTTGGCGAACGCCGGGTTGGATAGCAACTCTCACTACAGCTGAAATGACATTTCAGATTATAACCCCTCACCCAACGTAACGGACAAAACCGGTCAGCGTCGTTCACAAAAATCACCATTCAATTTTTTTTTTTTTTTCATTTTATGTCTCAAAAACGTAGCTTATGACCTTTCATTGGAACGTGCTCGTTGATCCCGTTCCAGTGTGTGGTCATAAGCTATATTTTTGGAGTCAAAAAATGAAAATCGTTAGTTACTCAAGAAATGTTTTTGCAGGTGTCGTCTGCTATTCGAGTTTAGTAAAGGGTTAAATGGTTCGTGGTTGGAGAACTATCATAGAATGTTGAATGTGTTAACCCTTTACCCAACATAACGGCCAAAACCGGCCAGCGCTATTCTCAAAAATCGCCAATTAATTTTCATTATTTTTTCATTTTTTGTCTCAAAAACATAGGTTATGACCCCTCACTGGAACGAGCTCGTCGAGCTCGTTCCAATGAGGGGTCATAACCTATGTTTTTGAGACAAAAAATGAAAAAAATTAGTTATTCAAGAATTTTTTTTTGTAAGTGTCGTTTGCTTTTCATGTTAGGTAAAGGGTTAACCAAAACGAAATTGTTCACACCTCTCCGCCCAGATCGTCTAAACGCTTTCCATTCACTGACTGCCCATGCAAACTATCACGTATGTCAATGCAACAAGAAAGAACATGTGCCTTGGTCATCAGTACCACTTACCTCCGTTTCCACCGCCCCTGATAAGCACTCTACAGGCACGCACTGCCCCGGCCTACTTTGACACTCATTTTCCGCACGATTTCAGCAGTCTTCTTGTTTTTAGTTTGCGTTCTTTCTGGTCAATAGGAATTGTAGCATATATTTTTATATTCGTTAAAAGTATTGATCTTATCGATATCAAATATATATCGGATATCAAGAATTATCAAGATTAATACAGTACAGTCGCCGTGGATTGGTCGTAATGTCCACGCATGCGCTTACCAGGTAATATAAATCATCAGCAGCAAAATTTTAATTAATGAAGCACCGGTTGTACCCAGTACTTCATTAATTAAATTTTTGATGATTATTCCTATAATAAGTATTTGGAATCTAATATTGCGTCCGTGGAAATATTGCCCACCCGTGGAAACTGACAAATCCACGGCGACTGTACTGTAGCCCAATTCAGGTATCGTCTGTCTAATTACGCAGACAGCAAATATGGTGTCTATATCAAATCGGAACAATAAATATACCACATTACGTAACCCTATTAACCTCGACTGATATTCCATTGGAGGCAACAGATTAGTAGACCACTGGGAGAAATACTGAAAAGTCGTTCTGTGCATGATTCGTGGTCCATCGCGTTAACCCATCGATACAGTTTTTTCTGTCGGTCCGTTACGCCCAACGTTCACCGAGTCTCAGTGATTTGGAGACAAATTTGTTTGCAGATTTGCTCTCGAAATGCTTTTGGCTACTCAGTGGGCTGGTCTCAATGCCCTATGAACGTTGAAAGCCACACATTATTTCTAAAATACTGTGGTAAGGTAGCATCCAAATTATCTAGTAAGTGGGGCGCTCTGGCTCAGTAGGTAGAGGTGCAGGCTGCAAGCGAGAGGTCCCCGAATCGAATCCCACCACGGCAACCGTGTTATGTCCTTGGGCAAGACACTTCACCCCTATTGCCCACGTAGGGGCATTGTGGCGTTGTGTACTAAGGCGTACTGCACGTCGATGGTGCACCTGTCTTCAACCAATGCTAACCCTGCATGTGTGGAGTTAGTTTGTTGGGGAGCTGACAGTTGCTCATCGTTGCTCGGTGGTTCTCTCCGGGTGCTCCGCCTTCCCCCGCCCGTAAAACTGTCGTGGTCATGATTAGCCGTTGTGCAGAAATATGTGACCTTAAACACCAATAAATAAATAATAAATAAATTATCGAGTAACAAGAGAGATTCATAAACCATTTTAATGAAGACATAATAAAATGTCATAATGCTCTAATAAGAATTAAAAGACTTTGTACATTTCGAAATAAGCCCCTCCGAGATTTTATATGTCCTTCGTGTACCATTATCTGTTGACTGCTGTAGAACAAAACGTAAGCATCGACTTATCTTTGTGAAGCTAACCCAAAGATTAAAGTTCGACCTCAAGCTCATCTCTCAAATCAGTAAACTAAAAGAGTATTTCCAGCACACATTACATGCCATTTTTCAGCATCAGGGAACAGTTCTCACATTCCCAATAAAATAGCTTACCATGATGGAACGTCATCATGCCTCGGTCGGTTCCTCATTGTGTTGCACTCAGTGTCTTCAATGCATTTTATATTTGACGCATACTTTTTTCTTCTTTTTCCTCGCTTTGTTGGGTGTAAATGGTTGAAATCATTGATGGTATGAAACCGCTATTCATAAATTATTGCTGGCTAAAAACTGGCAGAAAACTGTCGACGAGCTGACAGCACCATGAACAACGAGTCGGTAAAAAAGACCAGGAACATGTCACATTGTACATGTACATCTGTAGATTTGTGTTATTACTGAATATTCCTGCAAATGCGCAACGGATTTGCCTATTTTATACAGACAGAATGGTAAATGCAAATTATACAACTGTTAATTGATCTGGATTGTCAGATTCTGTCGAGCTGATGATACCAGATTAGCAAGATCAAACAAGACGTCTGGGCATCTTGTTTGATCTGGCTGATCTAGTTTCATCAACTCAACGGAATCTGACAGCCAACATTAACCCTTTGAACCCTGGTGGTATCTTCCTTGTCAGCAATTGGAAGAGTCCATATTTATTATTTGGGGTTAGATCAATTAATATTTTCAACGTGCAGCCTTAGAGCTGCACGTTGAAAATATTGATTGGTCTACACCACACATTTACTTGTAGCCATCCCACTTAATGACATTTTGACGTAGCTTGTGACACGGCCGGAAAAAAACGGCCTCTGGGGTACAGAGAGTTAATTAACTATTGCAACAATTTGTTTATTTAAGAATTGGATCATGGTTGTTCGAAATCCACGAGGTGATGAAACAAATTGATCACGTTGAAATTCCATGAACCGCGAATGATTTGCGCATGAACAAGTTGTTTCATCACCTCGTGGTTTTCGAACATTCATGATTCAATTCATATGTTTATTTCCTTCATAAAACACAATTACTTTATATCCGGACAGGATATCGAGTTGGCTTATCTACAAGTCACTGCCTTGACTAACCTTAATTCGGTAAAGTTCTATTCCTAAAAAAGAAACAAAACAACCTAGTCTCTGATACAAAATAGTTCCGTAAACTGTCCATATGAGGAATAAAATACAACTTACGCTCAAATGGAATGGTTTAACGCGCCAAAGGCGCGCAGTGACGGAATGGGAACAAGCCCCTTTCGACCCTCAGTGACTGTAAATGACTAATTTCCACATGTCTACTCGTGTTGAAGGAGGAACAGGTTCAGGTACTCGGCAGGTGTCACCGGTTGTGGCGTGATGGTCTCTTTGACTGATGTCGGTTGAACCCTCGGGTGAGGACCAGTGTGAGAGGTTGGGTCCTCTCACAAAGGTACTACCTCTCCCCGAGGGTGCAGTCGATTTGGATTTTCAGGCAAGTATAGTCTGCCACTTCGGAGATGATATTGAGTGATCGCCTTCACTGGCAGGTATAATCTGCCTCAGGCTGGCTCTGTTTGGTAGGACGTCTTTGAAGGAAACAACAACGACCCCTTTCGGGGTCGGGAAGAACTTACGCTCGAGTTGGGAAAACCGTCTATTTATACGATGTTCAAATGTCAAATGATGCGCTGGTATAAATCGCATGATCAACTGGTATTCATGGGAAAATAACATTACCTGAGAATCCACTGACCTCACAGTGTTCATTGAAGAAAATTTCCGTTGCGGTGTAAACATTATATGACCGAGTGGATATTTAAATATTGAATACACTTCATAAAATTCAGACAAAATAAAATTGTGGAATGTTTGTCCATAGTGTTCAGCGCGAAGGTACTTTCGTGTTTATTTCGCGTTTGTAAAACTATCGCTTTGAAAATCTGCGCATGTCAATGAAGTCATGTGAGCCTCGATTGAGATAGATGGGATATGGATTGGCAATATTTGGGACTCTCGTTTTTCGGTGAGCCAGAATTGAAGTTTAAGCCGTACATTGGCATGCGTCTCGAATCATTTTATATCATACGCGATGTTTAAGAAGAAAGAGAATAACTGATTTTGAAAAATGCCCGTTCAGTAAAGGCGTGTTTTATCAGAGGATACAACAGAGTTGGCGACAAGCCTTTTCGTGTACTTAAAGACCGAAGAATGTAGAAATCCTCTGTGTAATGGTAAGTAGTTAATTATTTTAGCATTTTGACAAAAAAATGAATATAACTTGCTATGAAAACGTTCAATATTTTTATCTTACTCAGTCGGTGTGGCATTTGTTGAAAAGGGGAATATCAAACTTTTAATCAGGAGATGAAGGTGCTTATCCTATTCACACTCAGGCCACATCCTGGGAGGAACGAGGTGTATTTGAGTGAGAAAATATGATCACAGCATCTGGCGCATGCGCATTTACACGAAAAGAAAAGCAGGAAAATACTGAAGCTGCATTCCACAGTGTTCTACTCGACTAAACACTCTCACTGTCTTACTGTCCGAGGCTGCTTCTGTTTTTGTTATATTCCATGTGCCTGTTACAGGGGCGTAACCTGACTAAATGAAGTGGGGAGGGGTCAAATATGTTTCTGCTGCCACTGGCTGCGGATAAATAATTTGTCTCCTCCACCTTATTTCAATGGCAGCAGAGAAATATGTTTTTCCCCCAGTTCAATTCACCTCGTGTTGGGTCGCGAGTGTGTATCCCATATATAGGTGAAAGTCCCAAATGAAGCACGCCGAGTACTTTGCGTAAGGTTTTTAAAACCCTTTACCTAACGAATCGCCCGCATCTTCCCGCGTAATATGCAAATTGAGCAGCTGAAAGAACTAAATTTTTCAAAATATTTCAACAAAACCATATCATGTGACCCCTTATTGGAACGAGCTCATTGAACTCGTTCCAATGGGGGGGGGGGGGGGGTCACATGATATGGTTTTGTTGAAATGTTTTGAAAATTTTTAAAAAATTGTATTTAAAATAATAAATTTTGATATCGTCTGCGTTGGGTAAAGGGTTAAGTACTCAGAAACAGAAGGTAGAAAATTGAAAGAAATATCAGGGTAACAGTACATGAATCTGTTTTGAGATTTCGGGCATGGATGTGTACAAGGTTGACATTTCACCAAAAGTGTGACGGAGTCCACCTCCTCAATTTCCCGTGACTATGCCGCTGGCCCGTCAGTTATGTTTGTTAGACTCCAGGACATGCTCAAAACACTGACAGTATCACATATATATGATACCTGTTGTGGAAGTGAGTGTGGGTGTTTTATTTCCTCTCTCGCAGTCGTTTCAACGCAAAGCAGTCAGGCTGCAGTTTAACCCAATCAATACAGCATGCATAAATTTGTAAAGCAAAGATTCTCATGTCGCGAGTAGACAACACAGTAAAAACCTAAATGGACTAGAAGATCGGTGATAATTTAATCCTGCAGCCCAGTAGCGCAGCAATACATACAAAAATTAACACGCCCATAAATTTGTATGCCCCCGATAGGGAGGCATCTTAATTTCGGGGTTGTCCGTCCGTCCGGGCCAACTAAACCTGTTTAGGAGGTATTATTTTTAGGGGGTACCTCCAAATTAGGGTAGTATTAGGGTTAGGATTGGAGTGGGGTTAGGGTTAGGGGTAGCCCCAGGGCAGGATTTATGGTTGCAGGGGGTTAGGACCAAGGGGGGTGGGGATCGGGGTCAGGTGTGGGGTTTTAGTTTTCGTAGCCCCTAAACCAAAAAATAGCCCCTAATCCTTTTGGTCTGGCTAGGGTGGGGTTTGGTCAGGGGTGGGGTTGGGTTAGGGTTAGGGGTAGCCCCAGAGTAGATCTTAAGGTTGGGGAGGTTAGGTCCCAGGGGGTGAGGGTTAGGGTCAGGGGTGGGGTTTTAGAGTTTAGGGTCAGGGTAGGGTAGGGTAGGGTTAGGGTTAGGGTGTGGTTTTGAGTGGATGGGGTGTGGTTAGGGTTAAATATAAGTTCTAGGGTGGAGGGGTGGGGTTCCGGCTAAAATAAGGTTATGGACATATAAAATGTTTTTTTCGTAGCCCTTAAACCCAAATAGTAAGAATGTTCCGTCCGTCCGTCCGTCCGTCCGTCCGTCCGTCCGTCCGTCCGTCTGTCCGTCCGCCCGACCGACCGACCGACCGACCGTCCGTCCGTCCGTTCGTCCGTCTGTCCGACTTTATTTGTTCGCCCGGAGCCATAACTCCATAATGATTTGGTGGATTTTTATGAAACGTTACACAAGGGTAAAGACCAATGGAAGGTCTTTTGCACAGCAATACCATGCTCGAGTGACAAAGGTCAAGGTCACAGGAATGATAAAACTTAATTCTCTCACAGACTGTAATTGTCTGTCCGGAGCCATAATTCTGTAATGCTTGGCTGATGTCTGCTTACACACTTTCGTCATTTACATTACCCGTGTGCAGGGGTTCTTTGTTTAAAAGGTTAATCTATATTAGTTAACCCTTTATCAAAGAAAGTTGTTTTTTTTTAAAACAAAAAAACTAAATTCCACTCATGGATAAAGCCATTCAGATATCGTTGTCAAAAGAACTTGTACATTACAGTACAAGTCGAAATCTGTTATCATTTTCCGGAAAATTCTATATGAGAGCTTTCTAGAAAATGATGTTAGTTTCTAGACTGATCAGTGTAGGAAGAGAAAGATACATGGTTTATAGCGGTTATCTGACAACTTTATTTTGACCTGTACGGTATGCCAATTCAAGTGACATCAGTATGCGTATGGTTCTGTTGACAAAGTTCCAACATATTAGTGGCTGCATTGACATTATGGAAATAAGGTCAATACAGCCTTTGGCTGCAATGTTCAGATGCAATTTATTAAATTCGGAACCTTATAGACTCTTGTGAGCACCAAATTCAACACAAAACTTTTCATTCCAGTATTATAATTTATAGGCTATTTTGGCCATAGTTCGGGAGCATCCGTGGTCAGGCAGTCACCGTTAGTCTTGTTTACTCCGATAAAGCGACATGTAATTCATTTCAATGCCTATAATTTAATTTATAATAGTTGTTTGCCGTACTATGTATCCCGAGTATCCCGAGTCGCTCGACATTTATACCATGAAAATAACAAATGATGGTGTATATTACTGAATCGGAATCAGCGTATGAACTTTTGTACAGTGGGCAGTTTTATAGTTTTCAACATGGGCAAATACATGCTGTCTCGAATACTCAAGACAACAATCAGTATGAACAATGCACATGAATACTAATTTGTAAATTAATTTATCTGTATTGTAAAGAATGTGCACGTAACCTTGCTCAATATCAACACCAACCTACTTTTTAGTGGACAATTATGAATTATTGTCTTGAAAAACAGGTCACTGAAATCCAACGTCTTCTCTGCCCCTGTGGTCACGTGGTGTAATTATAGGTTAGACACTTGCACAACTTTTTTGACAACCCGACTGCTGAGAAAAGCAAAAACCTTCATACGCCAGAAAAAACATTCATCGACTTACTTGAAAGTTTCATCGACCAATCATATGCAAGAAATCGGATTGAAGAAAATTAAATCATAATAGTGTGATTTCTTATTTTGATGAATAACTTAGAAATTGAAAATGAAAAATGGAGCGTTTCCTTGTTTTTCAGAAGAAGGTAACACGCGTTTCAAGAAATATTCAACTGCGTGACATATTTCCGGCTTGACAAAACATGGCCAATGCGCAGTTCTGACGTTACAAAATAGTGGACTTGTGGTTCCCTGTGACCAGGTATGCCGAAACTGGCAGATATTCATGAAAGTAATCTGTGAAATAACTACGTTCTCCGTGGTGTGTAAAAATGCAAAATACACCCAGACGCCATCATGTTTTTTAAAAAAAATGCCGAAAATACGTTTTTAAAAAAACATTTCATGACGAGGAATAATTAAACGATTCATGTATATTAACAGGATTTGTGATACTGCTTTTATTTTTCAACAGGGTTTCCCGTTGAAGGATACGACAGTACACATGATCCTGTTGAAGTGCACAATGTCAGTTTGTATCAGAGCCCACTGCAGAGCAATAACACCCATGCAACACGAAACTTAGAAAGTTCAAGACAGCCAGTGGTGTGATCATTTAGTGACAGGTGGTAAACTATCCAAGTATGTCTCAATATCCGTGACACTTATATACTCACCCAAAAAAGAAAGTGTGCATTGCAGAAATTGATCAAACTCCAAAAAAATAATTTCGTAGGTGTAAAGAGTGTTATCCTGTTCATGAATAAGTTATTGAACACAAAAACAGCTTTCCCCGTTAAAATTGCATTAACGTTAAATGACGTGCTGCACGTTTGTGAAAAGGCATGTTTTGCACGTGGAGAGTCTGAAAATTCATGCAGCAGTGTGAATCCTTTGGGTATTTAAACACTAAAGTAAGCCCTTCCTCCCGTTCACATTCAAACTTGCGCTGCTGTTAAAACGACTCCGCATTAGCATGCCAAGACTGACAATGAATCAACGTCTCCTTGCCCTGGGTATGATTAGAGCTGGCAGAACACACAGAGAGGTTGCCCAGCATTTGAACTGCCACCGTAACACTGTAGACAGGCTAGTCCATCGACGTGCACAACATGATGACGTTCGAGACCGACCCCGCTCCGGGAGACCTCGAGTTACCACCCCTGCACAAGATCGGTATATCCGTGTCGTCCATCTCCGGAACCGGCAACGACGACAGCCAGGAACATCCCTAACATGAGACGAATACGGCTTACGTCCTCGAAGACCTGCAATTCGTCCGATTTTGAAGTTACGTCACGGCCCCGGCGTCATTCTACAGCAGGACAACGCCCGACCCCACGCAGCTCGTGTTGTTCAACAGTATCTGCAGCAACAACAAGTGGATGTTCTTCCCTGGCCCGCAAATTCGCCCGATATCTCACCCATTGAGCACGTATGGGACGAAATGAAACGTCAGCTACGCCGGCTTCCCCATGCACCGTCAACGCTTGTGGAACTCCAAAGACAGCTTATCAGAATATGGAACAACATCCCACAACACTTCCATGCTAACTTATTCGCTTCCATGAGGCGTAGATGCACAGCAGTAGTCGATGCAGACGGAGGTCATACCAGATATTGAGTGTGTGACTTTTGTGTTTGACCCTTAGTGTCTTTGACTCTCCATGGCACCAAGAGTATTCGTCGTAGCGTAATGAAATTTCTCGTGTTGATCACAAATTGATTCATCTGTGATTGAATAAAATTTCCATGAATGAAAATGATATATATCTTTTTTAAGTGTTATTTTTTAGCATGCACACTTTCTTTTTTGGAGATGAGGATTGTTATTAGTAAGCGGGAGAACTGAAGGAAGAAATTGAACCAGTCTACTTCTTTTGGTATCAAAATCTATAAATAACACGGAGTGCAGGGTGCAGACATTGTGTGAACTAAACTTCTTAGTAGCATAACCAAACATAAATATAAAGTCGATGTTGGCTCACGCTTTCCATGCATGACTATCATTTCAACCTTTAAACATGCAAGACAGCTTTTCCGAAACAGCTGATAAGGTCTAAGTAAATGGTTGCTCAGTGAATTTGTGAGGTAGACCAATTAATAGTTTCAACGTGGCATTTTAAATATTAATTGATCCACCCCAAATAATGAATATGGACTTTTCCATCTGAAGAATTGAAATAGCATGAAAGATTTCATCTGGGTTTTAAGAGTTAAATTTCGGTTTTTATTTTTTTATTTTTTACATTAATTGTATTCATTTCTGTTATGAAAGACTCAAAACACCATTTTCACTTCCTGAGCATATCAAATAAACTAATAGCAATTGTTGTTTATTTATTTTCTTTATTACCATTGCACCGATATTATGTATCAATAAAACTTTAAACAAGGTAACAAAAATACATGATTATTAAAGCTAAAAGTTTGCACAAGGCTTACCAATCTAATTGGAATATATAGGATATCTATTGTGTTTGCGTGGATACCATAATTGTATTCTTTTTATTATATGCGTTGCCTATTGTAAAAAACTCTTTGCGTTTTAATCCAAAATTAATGCAATGTAATTGCTTCGAATGCGACAAACGTTTCAGTTTAATAGCCATGAGGATAGGATGACCTCCGAACCGCTTTCAGCGACGAAATTAGTCGTATGGCCAATAAAATAGTTCCATCAGGTCACTGGCCGGGAGGCTACGGAGGCTACACAGAAACGTTAATGGGTATTAAATTTAATACCACGAATAACAAAAACAACAACTTTTCACCATGAAAAAGCAAATATCTCTCACTTTTGTAATATTTTAGCGAGTTTATTTCCTGTTCCGGTGTTTGTTGGTACTATTTACACTGTGATTCGCCAGTTGTACCTAAAATGAAAAAGCCGGATTTCAAAAAACGCATTCATGTGTCTTGTGTCAGTCAAGACGAAAAATCCGTCTATGGTTTCGCAATTTCCTTATATTTTTAGCGGAGGCATATAATAAAGAATGTTATCGCTTTTCACATGATAGCATCGGCAAGAAGTCCTCGATGAATAACTGGTTGTAAATTGAAGTGAATAGTTTATCTTGTAAATGTAAATTAATTTTTATTCCCCATTTTATATGAAAATAGTCTCTTCTTAAACTCCGCATATCAATCAACAAGTACTTTCAAAGCAGCTTTCACGCTATCGGGAACCAATGGTGGCCATGGTACCAAAATATTCGTTTGGTACCAAAATGCAGCATTTGGCACCAAGAATATACTCCTGATAGGTCTCACGGGCTTTGTGATTTATTATTTAAGTGCGTCGTTTTCGATAACATTGCTGCCTGGCGACACTGGAGAGATAAAATACTATAGCTCTTTCTTATGGGTGAACATGATTAACAGACTATCTATATACTCTCATTCTTATCAAAGCATTCTTTCTTACTTCATCTTGTTAGATAACTTAATCCTCTTTATAATCATCGTGGAAGAAAATAAATTGTTTGCCACTAGTCTAGTTGGAGTGAATAAACAGTGAGTAAGTAACAATCCTGAAATAATTTTGTAAATGTTAATAATAGCCTTTTACTATTTTTTTATCTATATTTTTATCTTTTGGGGGTTTGTTGCAACTAAAATATTTGTAAGAGTGAGATAACACTAAAATAAAAATATTGTATTTTGAGTACAACAAGGCGCCATCTGCAATGCTTTAGCATTGCAGAAGGCGTCTGGTTGCACTCAAAGAACGATACATGGTTAATTTGTTTTCATTTACAATCAGATTCTGTTTCACAATAAAATCTTCCATTTGACACCTAAAAAATCATTTGGTACCAAAAAAATTCCACTTGGCATAAAAAAATGTGGGTCAGCGCATACACTGATTCAAAGGGTATCAGTGGGTCTCATGATCACGATCAGTCAATGGTGTGTCTCACGCGGGTATTTTTCAGAGATTGTGGGATGTTATGCATAAAAAAAGCTGACACTTTTGGAGCAGCTTGACTGTTTGTACTACAGTCGGACGTCCTAGAATACTCTCGGCTAGTTTTAGAAAGAGTATAGTGCGCGGGAATAGAGCACGATTGTTTTTAGAACCCTCTCAACCAATCAGAGCTAGGGAAAGCCAAGTGATATATAAAATAGAAGGAAAAGTTAACGATTTGTACATGAAAGTTGTTGTTACCATTTTTAAACTACCCCTAAGCACCACGTGACACATAATATAATAGCACAGATGACAAAATGGTGAATCCATGTATCATTTGTTGCCAAGTTTCGTAATAATCCAATCCGCTATCTCTGCAGTACTATACATTAAATGTTCTCTCCCCCTCCCCCCACTATACGTGAAACATACGCGCGTCCTGGGTGAGACAGCAGGGTGGGATATTTCTATCCCACCCACCCCACATGACATACTCATTTGCATATTTTATTAGGTCGCCGGAACTATTTCATCATCATCTGCACAATTGTAAATAAACAAAATGGCTTCACGATTTGCAAATATAAAAACTGACGAATCGAATTTGTCGCGAAGAAAAGGAATAAAGAGACGGACCACAAAACAAAGGCCCATTTGAATCTTATTCAACAGTTTTTGAATGAGAAACCCAATGATAAAAGGCAAATAGACGAGATTCCCGTTGATCTACTCAATACGGTCATTGCTGAATTCCTCATTATTATTTATAGTAATTATCTATAATGACATAATCCTCGTGTGTGGGGAGAAAAATCATCCTCCATGAGTCTGAAGGTGGGAATGGGGAAATCTCACCCTCGGAGCAAGATATTTGAACCAGACCCTCGGCAAGCCTCGGGTCTGGTTCAAATATCTTGCCCCTCGGGTGAGAGGTGAGATTTCCCCATCCCACCTCTAGACTCATCGGGGATCATAATAATCCCCGATCTTCCTTGCAGATTTGGTGTTGTGTTATCTGCTCATGAACTGCTGAAATTTTCTTTTCCCATAATTTATACCTAGTGTAGTATAACTCAAATATCAATGATAATAGCGGAGGCTTATTGTTACACCTGAAATGATTAAAACCACTGATCTCGGTGCGACTGGATTTCTGGAATGCTCATTGGTCACATATAGAGAAGTGTCTCAACCGCAGCCACCTTGTGGAGGGGTCGGTATTTTCTATAAATAAGCTAAGATCAACAAAAACATTTCCTGAAGATTTTCGATTTCCTCTTCGTCACACGTCATCGAAATGGGGGGACTTGACGCTATCTTGGGAGTGTTTGGACCTTCAAATAGGGTGGCGACGGTTTTCGCTGACGTTCCAGCAAACCAGTTGTGTAGAGATCGGTGATTAAAACTTCGAGACATTTCCTAAAAAAATATCGTTGCTGACGATAGCATGTAAGGAAGGCATTTCTGTACTACATGCTCTGTGCACAGACGAGTTTGAAGATTTTGATATGATCTGAGCGCAGTTACTTTTAATGGTTCTGAAACATCTACGTCTAATTTCTGGGGGAAAAATTAAATATTAAATATCACTTCATTTTTCTGCACCAAGGATCTGGAATACTCCATTTATTCATTTCTGACATTTCTTGTTGGTTCTGGTAAAATTGTTGTTCAGTCTAAGAGTTGGGCACAAGCTTGTTGTCATATGGATAGCAAACTATGCAGATATCAAATTTACGACAGAAGTAGATGTTGGGTGTGGTAAAATTACAAACTCTTAGGCCACTAGTCAAAGTCGGTAAGAAATCCGGCGCTGGCTGTGTGTTTACCCACTTCTAGCGGGGTTTGCGCGCACACTACGGTTGACTTGTTGTGACATCCCGCCATTCACAAAGATATACATATATTCGTTAGTCATCCAATTATAGACTTTCCAATCCATAAGTATTTAATGCATCTTGATAACATCAAGATATGAACATAATTTATGGAACTACGCAGCGTAATCATAAAGCAACATCTATGATCAGTCTTTATCATAATTATTTTGTAAACGAACATTTCTAATACTATTGGTAGTCCTCATTGAAGATTGGATCAAATCAAGTCTCGACTGAGACACATTTCTTACATTGATTCAAAGAAAATGAATGTTTATAGTATATTTTAGATTCAATCCTCAGGAATATTTCAGCTGGCCGGATACGTGAACCGTATGTTCGTTTTTCCGTCGAACGGAACTATTCCAGACGAGTGAATAAAATAGGCATTCAGGGGCTCCGCAATCACTTCAGGGCAGGGGGTCAGACCCCGGTAAAAATGCATTTACTCGCACTAGCAGCCCCACCATGACACGCCGAAGCAGGCATATCTGGACATATCTCCACAACGCCACCCTTCCCACCTACATCGAATTTTGAAAGCTCCCAGAACGGACTTGGGGATGTATTTAAGCTTTATTTCAAGAATAAATCAGTGAAAAATATTTGAGGGACGAACCTAGGAAAGCATTGTTTGCCCGCCTCTCGCCCATGGTACGAAGGTAGGGAGGGCAGCTTCCCCCTCTGCCTCCTTGCAGTGGGCGTCTCTTTGGGCAATTGACTATTTATTGGCTAGACTGGTCTTCATGTACTATTCAAATTAAGACACTATACATTGAAATTCCACTAGATTTTATTGGAAGTTCTCAGTTTAAACGGATAATTTGTGGTCAACATGGAAGTAGAAACATCACTTTACAAATGCATGAACACAAGCAAAAGTGAAACGTCATTGACACACGTAAACATGACTGCATTGACAACAAGGGTTGCAGGAAAGTCAATACCGTGTGTGACCACCACAAGCAGTGATAATGGCGTGGCAACGTCGACCCATAGATGCTATCGGAGTCTGAATTACACGCTTTGGAATGTTCTGCCACTCCTCATGTAGTGCCACATAGAGTTCCTTAAGTGTCTGTGGTGGCGGCTGTCTCTGACGGACGCAGCGATCATGCTCATCCCACAGGTGTTCAATCGGGGATAAGTCAGGTGGGCGTGCTGGTCAGGGAAGAGTAGGAATATTGTTTTGTTGCAGAAATGCGTTGCAAACACGAGCAACATGTCGTCGGGCATTGTCATGTTGAAAGAGGCCGCCATTCATGTTTATGAATGGGGCAACGTGACGTTACATGATTTCGTCTCTTTAGCGTAGACTGGTCAGATTACCCGCCACTCGAACAAGTGCTGTCCAGGCACCATCATTAATGCCAGCCCACACCATAACACTACCACCACCAAAATGATCAGCATGACGACAAACACAGTTATTGCCATAACGTTCGTTCCGACGTCTATACACTTGGGCACGTCCATCAGCATGTCTGGGGAGAAAGCGGGATTCATCTGAGAACAAGACATTGCTCCACCTTTCTTGAGGCCATGTGACCCTCTGTCGACACCATTGCAAGCGACCACCGATGTGGCTAAGCGCTAAAACATTATATCGCACTAGTCTCCTGGCCACAAGACCAGCCTCCCACAGATGATTACGAATGGTTTGATCCGATATCCTGCGCAGTCCCGGCGCTTGGGACTAAGTTGGGAGGCTGTTGATGTTGCCGAGGCGAAACGGTCCCGTAGGTGTCGCACCCGGATGTATCGATCTTGGGTAGGCATGATCACTCTTGGTCTGCCTGACCCAGGTCTGTCACGGACATTGCCAGTTGTAGTGTAACTTCTCCACAGGTTAGAGATGGTCAACCCAGTCACTCCCATGACCCGCGCAATGTGCTGTTGTGGTTCACCTTCTTCCAATCTTCTTATAGCATTATTGCGTTGCGCTTCCGTAAGTCTACGCAATGTTACGGCTGGTGTGATGGTTTTATGTGCACTCTGTTTGCAGTCTCTGTCCCGTACAATGAGTGGCGGTTGTGTTTTCACAAATTGTACCGGAGGTCGTCAGAGCGTTATGTTTTCAATTCTCTGTGTGTTTGGGTGATATTCTAACCCATCAGCACTCCCATTTCATAATTTGCATACAACTCATAACATTTGTTTCAAAATCTTTTCACCATGACCAATTTTATACATGTATAGTTCAGTGGGATTTCGATGTAAATTTCTTAATTTGGAGAGTATATTTAGCCGTCTTTGAGTTGGAATATTTGTCATGATTGGACACCCGCTTGTTCTTATACTTCATAGCAAACTGTTGTGATATTATATTCACAAATGGCGGGGTAAAAGTTGTGTAAATGATAACAACTAAATCGTAACTGCAGGATTGATATTTTATTGTCTGTTAATATCCATGACAATAGTCTTAAATTCAGTTTTCATGTAAAATTCTTATTTCTGGAAATAAAGGTGATCGTTCGGATAATGTAATTACATTTATATAATGCTCAGGCATCAATTCACGCTGAAAAATTAAGTCATATTCCCCTGTCGGTCGGCAAAACGAAATATCAAAATGATATCCAGAAATCGATATTTCATCGTAGGTTCGGATGACGAATCACATGTACTTTAAACGAGTCAGCACATCAGTAATGAATTCCAGAGTCCCAAATACAAACAAATTCGAATAATTGATAGTGACAGTGACTAAATCAATTCATTAAATCAGCGGTTTCAAAGTTTGACTTTCTCATTCACCTTCCAGCGAAAAGCCGAAATCACTTTCAAATTTCTTCAGTTCAACTTCACACGTCTTCAGTGCATTGAGTTCAAAAAAAATAAAATGACGTGTCTTGTTATTGAAAATAAGAAAGTGGTGTTTTTTGTTATTGTTCTATTTCTTCGAAACACATTGCGATTATTTCAATTCGCCAGCCTTGGTAAATCGTAAAGTTAGGGGAGAAATAAGACGGGACTACTTTTTGTGCGGATATTCACACATTCCAATGGTTGGAGTTTGGTTGTTGTAATTTTTGTATGGACGCCGGTTCGGCACATAAATTTTGCGCCTTAATGGCAAATAAAGGCCACAAATCGGAGAGTTTGTAGTCGTAGAGCATTAAATAAAAAGAAAATTCACGAAAATTTGATGAATACCGAAAATATCTCGTGAGTGGCTACAAGAAATATGAGGATCTTCACGAGCGACTGCGTCGCTCGTGAAGATCCTCATATTTCTTTGTAGCCACTCACGAGATATTTTCGGTATTCATCAAATTTTCGTGAATATCCTCTATATCTATTTTTGAAGGAACAAGTTTTAACCATTTACCTAACCTAACGAAACGACCTCATCCCTTTGTATTATTTAGAAATTTCACAATTCAAGTGAAAAAAAAAATCAAAACATTTCACCAAATCATATCATTTGACCCCTCATTGGAACGAGCTCGTCCCAGTGGGGGTCACATGATATAGTTTTATTGATTTTTTTTTAAATTAAAAATAAATATTTAAAAGAATATATTATTTATCGTCTGTGGTAGGTAAAGAGTTAACAAAATTTTCCAGTAACTATTTCAGCTAATTTTAGCACATATTTGCATACCGTTCTCATCCCTGACAGACACAGAACTAAATTACTACGATAATGACAGTACCTAAAATTAAAATTTTGATATCACTTATTCAGAATACAGTGATGGTTTCTTGGATTATCAGATTATCTCAACCTAAATTGTCTCATCTCTGAGTCTTCTAAATACGCTTTATTTTTTCGTTATTTTTTCGAGATAATTCGATAATTTTTGGAAGAAATCGCTGCATTCAGAATGAGAATAACATACGTGAAACATTTAGAACCAAGAGTCTGACTGAATATATAGAGGTAAGACTTAGCCTGTTTATTTCCCATTTTATAATAGCGACAAAAACAAATACATTAACTATTTATTTGTGTTTTAATGTCACATACTTATGCACAATGGCTAATCGTGACCGCGACAGTTTTACGGGTGGAGAAAGACGGTACCCGGAGAGAACCACCGAGCATCGACGAGAAGCTGTCAGCTCCTCAACATTCTAACTCTGATCAAGCTCCACTCAAGCAGGGTTACAGCGGTTGAAGACATATGGTCCATCGATGTGCAGTACGCCTTAGTACATGGCGTCATCGTGTCCCCATGTAGGCAGCCGGGATAAAGTGCCTTGCTCAAGGACACAACGTGGGTCGTCCCAGATGGGGATCGAACCTGGGGCCTCTAGCATAGAAGTCCAACAGTCTACCACGCTCTCCAAAATACATTGACTGGTCGAGCGCTAGAAGCCAATATCAGGGCTCTACTAAAAAGTACTGAAAGTACACAGTTTATATTAGCTTGTTGTTCGTGCAGCCGTGGATAAAGTCATGTTCATATAAATTGTTTTGCTACACTTTATTGGAGAGTGCCAATATGCACTTTCCAATAAATGATAACAAAACATTTATTGATGGGGCAAAGTTCTGCTAAACTAAGGATCCCCTTGCTGGAAGTATTCTATCTTTGAAAAAATACTCATATTACAAAGCACCTTTGAAAAATAACTTGGCATTTTAGCAGTTAATGTGATTTTCATACATCCATTATTTTTTAAGAGGGGCTGTGTATAATATTTCAGTGGTTCCTCTCTAAACCTTTTTTGTAGGCTGATGGATCAACATATCTCATTTGGGGTAGACTGTTGCAGCTTGTTGTACCCCCACCCCCCCCCCACCCCCACCCTGCAGAAATGATCGTCTGTTACTTATTTTACCCGTTATACATAACTAGCTATTTCCTAATTTCTTATCTGCCCAATTCAAGAATTTCAACAGATATTTTCAGACGCCAATAAGGTGGTATGTTTTCTTGAGCATGTTGAACCATACTTTTTGGAACATATAAACATTTTAAGTATACGCTGGGAAAGTTTGATGTCCGCCAAAAACATAAATTGTCGTGAATTTTTATTTTCCATCACTCAATTGTTCTAGTGGTGAGATTAAGCTGTCAAGCCCTGAATAATCCGAATCATTCTGGGAAGAGGGTTCCAAGAGCCCTGTCCAGTTGGGTAACAGTTGACAGCATTGGATACACGAATACATTGACCGTATTGTAGAATGGATCACCAATGAACAGTACAGGCCTATTCCGGTGATGTCATCCGCATCACATGTTGGTTAATTGCTAGAACATGTGTGTAGAATCTGCTCGTTAGTGGGTATACTGCAAACCAATGACTTATTTTTAAGCAGTCGACACTTGCAAACAAAATTCTTGAATAACTAATTTTTTTCATTTTTTATCTCAAAAATATTGGTCGTTCCAACGAGGGGTCATAACCTATGTTTTTGAGACCCAAAATGAAAAAATAATGAAAATTAATTGGCGATTTTTGAGAATAGCGTTGGCCGTTTTTCGCCTTTACGTTGGATAAAGGGTTAACGGCGAATACTTACATGTACTGCAGGCCTTAAAAATTGTATCGACCCACATGAATCGGTTTTGATTCTCACAAACTACTGCTGCGAGAATCAATTTTCAGTTTTTAACCCTTTGAACCCTCGTTTCCTGTATTGGTATCGCCTTTGTATACACTTACAGTGAGATGGGTCAGTCCAGTATCAGTGTACAAGGAGGATAAAATAATAACTGAAGTCTGCAGCCGTATGTCTGCATACTATAGTTATTATTTTATCAAGAGTGCCCCGTGTATAGACCTCTTATAATAAGACAAACATGGGACGAAATTATGCCTTGGTCCGAAAAATCGATCTTACGAGTTCAAAGGATTAAATAATTTAGAAATTCATAGTACTATTATCCCGTGCGTGAAACCAGTACATATGCCATAGTAAACGACAAACCTCAACATATCTACATTTTACTAGAATAGAACCCTTATGGGCCTAGTTCCAATTCTTGCGAAGTTCTTGTCTCTCATGTGTGTTTAGAACATATGTTTCAGCATACAGCTTTTGGTGGTCTTGGGGATGGAAATTACTGTACCATGGCAGTGGTTTCTGCTGAAGTACTATGGGCAGCCAAGATTTCATTAAAAACACTGCTAAGTCAAAGTGTAACCTTATTATGAGGTCAGAGCGGGAGCAAAAATAAATAAATTTCTCCAGGTGTCTGAGGACACTTTCAGAATCTTTGACGAGAATCAAATTAATATTTTGAGAGAATTTGAAACTCCGGGTGGAAACCTGTCCAATGTGTTAGCTTTTCTGAAAGACAAAAACTAAGAGAATTGTTTTATTTCCAACATTTTTAATTTTACCTACAACGTCTAACGCATGCCACAATATTTGTTCTTCAATAAAAACAATTTCATTGTTGCATTTAAAACAGCCAATGGCGCACCGTTGAAACAACGTTCCAATAAGTGGGAGGCAGGGTTCCACCTCAAAAAGGCCTTGAATTTCGGCCACTTCCTTGAGCAGTGCTTGAATTTGTTTTTACCCTTGAAAAGTACTTGATTTTCCACTACCTTCCTTGAAAGTACTTTAATTCAGTGTTCCTACAACGTCTAAGACTAGAAGTTTCTTTCGGACTAAATAATCCGCCCCAGCGGGTGTGTAGATTCCAGACCATTGAAGTTTATGTCATGAGTTTTTGTTAGTAATCTGATAATAGGCTGTGATGTAATACACTTCTGGAAAGAGCTGAGAGGGTCTTTTCCAACAGTGTGTTACATCTCAGCTTTTCATGTCATCATAATAGTACGTTTTATCATCACTAGAAAGTTGAAGATGGTTCTAGAAGAGTTAACAAATGACTAAAGTGGCAGTTCGAGTAGAAATATTTGTTGAAGATCTGGTAATGTACACTGCAAAAAATATAGGTTCTCTTTAGAACCAAAACTGGTTCTAATCTTGTCCCTGAGATGGAACCAGTTCTGTTTAAACAGTATTTATTTCAAATCAAATAAATTTATAAAGATTAACATTAAATATTAACAGAATTAAACGTAAATTGAGGGGGTTTCAGCCGTCAGTTTAGAGCTTATACGAGGTTGTCTCAAATCATTATTAAGCAAAGATGTGAACAGTTGGCATATCGAACCAGTTTTGGTTCTGTACAGAACCAAAACTGGTTCGATATGCCAACTGTTCATATCTCCTTTGTTTCAAAATGTTTGGCGACTGCGTTGAATAAGCTCCAAGTTTACTGCTGAATCTACTTGAGTTCATGTAATATTCTGTTAAAATTGAATGCTAATCATGGTAAATTTATTTGATTTGAAATAAATACTGTTTAAACAGAACTGGTTCCATCTCAGGGACAAGATTAGAACCAGTTTTGGTTCTAAAGAGAACCTATATTTTTTGCAGTGTAGGTGAACAAAATATCAATCTTCTTATTTTCCTTTTAGGCAAAGGGCAGGCGAACGAAACGACCATTCGCCCAGTTTGTACAGCACGGTCAAATTGTTTGAAAAACCCTTAAATTATGTTTGAATTTGATTCCTTGACATCATTGGTGATCTTTGAGGTCATAACTCAGGCTTTGGAAGCAAACTCAGATTTGAATGACTATATAACTGTCTGGATTTGGTCGTTGTGTTAGGCATTAAGGTATTGGGTTGAGTGCGCCGAGAATATTACATTACTTCCATGATTCTTCGTTTTTAATTTCAGATACATGTCCATTTCTTGACGATCCAACCGTAAACTGTTCAGCAGCTAACTGTACTGATCCATTAATTGAAGAGTATGTTTGTTGTGAATTTTGCCGTGAAAGTACAACAACATCAACGACAACCACAACTACTACCACCACCGTTGCACCCACAACAACCAGTAGCACTACAACTACAGAACTGACTACAACATCCACTACGACAGATTCAACAACAACAACCACTACTACAGAGCTAACAACAACTACAACAACTGCAGCGGCAACTACCACTACTCCTGGCATAACTACTACTACTACTACTACCACTACCCCTGATCCAACTACCACCACTACCACCACCACTGATCTAACTGCAGCCACTACTACCACTACTCCTGATCTAACTACAGCAACTAGTACCACGACTCCTGATCCAACTACTACTACTACTACTACTTCTGATCCAACTACTACTACTACTACTCCTGATCCAACTACTACTACTACTACTACTCCTGATCCAACTACTACTACCACTACTCCTGATCCAACTACAACAACTACTCCTGATCCAACTACTACTACTAGTCCTGATCCAACTACAACTACTACAACTACTCCTGATCCTACTACTACTACTACTACGACTCTTGATCCAACTACTACTACTCCAGATACAACTACTACTACTACTACTACTAGTCCTGATCCAACTACTATTACTGCTACTCCTGATCCAACTACTACCACCACTACTCCAGACCCAACTACAACCATAACTACTACGACTCTTGATCCAACTACTACTACTCCTAATCCTACTACTACTACCACTACTCCCGATCGAACTACTACAACTACTCCTGATCCAACTACAACTACCACTACTCCCGATCCAACTACAACAACTACTACAACTACTCCTGATCCAACTACAAATAAAACTACTCCTGATCCAACTACAACTACAACTACCCCTGATCCAACTACAACAACTGCTACTCCCGATCCAACTACAACAACTACTACAACTACTCCTGATCCAACTACAACTACCACGACTCCTGATCCAACTACAACAACTACTACAGCTACTCCTGATCCAACTACAACTACCACTACTCCCGATCCAACAACAACTACAACAACTACTCTTGATCCAACTACAACTACCTCGACCACTACTCCTGATCCAACTACAACAACTACTTCCACTACCCCTGATCCATCTACAACAACTACTTCCACTACTCTTGATCCAACTACAAGTACTACTACCACTACTCCTGACCCAACTATAACAACCACTACCACTTCTCCTGATCCAACTACAACTACCACTACTCCTGATCCAACTACAACTACTACTACTAATCCAACCCAATCTACAACCACTACAACCACAACTACTAATCCGACAACAACTACGACCACATCAGCACCAACTACTACTACTACTACTCCAAAACCAACAAGCACCACCACCACAACATCGACAACATCGACAACATCTACTCCCGACCCAACCACAACCACCACCACTGCAGCACCAACCACTACCACTGTGGTTCCAACCACGACAACTACTACACCTGAGCCAACTACAACAACTGCATCATCAACCACACCAACCACAACTACTACCACTATAACTCCAACTACAACTACCAATACCCCACCCACGACAACCACCACTGTTGCAACAACTACAACTACTACGCCTGATACAACCACAACTACTGCAGTACCAACTCCAACAGCCCCAACTACTACCACTACAGTACCAACTCGAACTACCACTACTATTCTCCCAAGCACAACCACAACCACTGTGATACCAACTACCACTACTCCCGATCCATCTACAACTACTGCCACTGCTGCATCTACTACAACAACCTCAACTGAAGCACCAACCACAACAACCACTGCACCTACCTCAACCATAACTACTAGGGCATCAACTACAACAACCACAACAATCACCAATACAGAACCAACTACCACTACTACTGACCCAACCACAACTACCACCACTGTGGCATTTACAACTACCACTACTCCTGATCCAACTACAACTACCACTACATTCAGTACCACTACAGCACCCACGACCACTGCCACTATTGAACCAGTTACAACAACCACCATTGTTGAGCCAAATTCAGAAACTGGTAATCCAATCATTCCCAGTAGTTCAAGTAGTTCTAGTAGTTCCAGCAGTTCTAGCAGCTCCAGCTCCAGCTCCAGTTCCAGTTCCAGTTCTGAGCCAAACAATTCGAAGTTCATCAGTGCAATGAGGAGAAATTCTGCACTCAAACAGTTGGTTAGTGGGATCAGAACATACATGGAGAAAAGGAAGCGTACTCAACACATAGCTAGACATACAAAATCACGATCATCTCATACCAGGCTTATGGGCAGCTTTATACACAAGCCATTTCAACATTCAGATGAATCTCGACAAATAATGGTAGCAAACTGGTAATCTACCCATTGTTGCTATTTTCTTTCAACCCTTTCATGACCGTTTATCGCTATTCACAAAAAATCGTCATTCAAATTTTAATTCATTTTCAATTTTTCCTCAAAAACATAGCTCATGGTTCCTCATTGGAGCGAGCTCCAAGAGAGCGCTCGTTTCATAAGTCATGTTTTTGAGGCAAAACTTTTTTCAGCTATACCAGATTTTTTTACCAAGTGTCACCTTTCAGTGTTAGGTAAAGGGTTAACTGTATCATTTTTGTGATCTTTTGAAAAACGGGAAAAACTATGTGCGTATTTGTGGTGACGAAGATTTATCCCTTGACACATTGTATGTAGGGGGTAGTAAGATGCTCTCTGGGCTTCTTTTCCAATGTTGTTTCTTAATTTGTGTGTTGGAGATGGTGGCATTGCAGCCTTATTCGATACTGGAAAACATTCTTATAAAATGAAAAATAATATTGAAACATTTTTCCTAGTAACTAGAACTATTTTGTTCAGTTTCATCCATTTTGGGGTTGTGAGAGTGATAGCCTCTCCTGGAAAATATTGGAACACGAGGCAATAATTACATTGTTAATGTAGTTATACGTTTTGGGTCCGAATACTCAGTTCCCATTGGTCAGCTGTATGAAACGTCATGACCAAATGTAATTCATTTTCCAATGAATACATTTGGTCGAACTTTGACCCGCATTTACGGTAGAGCGCAGTTGACAAAATGTAATTCGGGCGGTGTTTGGGCGGGTTTTTAACTTTTAGCGCCTCTCGCAGTGATCAACTCCGCTGCTGTTTCTTTGGTGACATTTCCCAAGTATGGCATAAAACCCGTGCGCTTTGTCTTTTGTGTGAGGGTGGTTTTTCGCCTCGTACATGTTTTATTACGTCTTTCTGCTTTGTTGTTTGGTAAAAAGTAGTTTAAACAGTTACGGAACGTAATTATAAGAATTGAATGCAATTTTTATAATCTTTATTGGAGTATGAACGTGTGGGAATGGGTACAAATTATGTATGAATCCCGAAGGGATTCAATTCTTAAATGAAACACTCTCATAGAAAGAAACACCATAAGCCATAAGCAATGCATACCTTTGATTTCAATCACTTCTGCGATCCTACGTGATAATTTTAGCGTCTCAATTGAACATTCAGAATTTGTACCTGGAAACCGATGCCTGTCTTGGTGCTGGGTGGGGGCATGACGAAGGTGGCCGATTTTGGAAAGGTGTGGGGGGGGGGGGGGTGTAAACATGATTTGTCCCGATTTTGAGGCTTATGTTCGGGCTGATCAAATATTCCAACTACATCATGAAGGCATGTCTTCTACGAAGGCGTGCCTTATTGGCGTAATTGGAATATTAGTCAGTCGGAATTATAGTTTAAAAAAACCTCATGACTTCTTGGAAAATTATTTGATACAAAACAAGGCCGATGAGAGGGTGGGATGATACCCTCGGAAATTCCATGGCGGACTTGGTCCAGGATTAGCAATGCTAGTTGAATTGGAATAAAAGCCTCCCGAAATTTTACGGACCCCCACCCCCGGGGAGACGTTTATGCGGTTTTCTACGTCATTTCATTCGTTTCACAAAGTGATTCTCAGGAGAAATGGCTAGTTTGATGTAACATCCCAAGAAATTTTCCGAGTTGGAACTATAAAGATCGCGGGTGTCCGTTATGTCCCCGGTTACCCGCTCTCAAACTTTCGAGACTCTGGTCATATATTCGACATCGTAGGCAAGAGACTTTACACCAAAGGGCACCTTTTGGATCTGTAACAGAACTAACCAGGCGACCTGGAATTCCTCTCGCTGGCACTCACAAAATACAACAGTTAATTACAATAAATTCAACATGCGAATGAGACAGAATTAATCATCATAATTTTGCCGCAGATGTTCTTTACTTTAATATTATAATTAGCTATGGTATGTTGCACCTTACAAATGGACTCAGTGTAATCAAATACCGCCTTTGTTCTACAACTAGGCGAAATAACGGACATTGCGATCTTTTCTTCTTCTCGTCGTTCCAATACGCTTCAGTTTGTGCTTAATCGTAAGTTCCATGGGCAAACCAAATGTGCTCAAATCTTGTCATTCATTCATTCCCATAAATCACACTATCAGATTGAAGTAGAGACCGTCGTCTCGGTGGCAAATGGTTCCATTGACAGTGTGATCGGAAAAAAACAAATAAGATCTTATATGTACAAATATTTCAGGTGTTTTATATTCATGTTCACAGTGGTGCGTATACTGGCATCTCTGTCTCTGGGGTGGCTAGTTGAATTGGAATAAAAGCCTCCCGAAATTTTACGGACCCCCCCCCCCCCCACCCCCGGGGCGACGTTTATGCGGTTTTCTACATCATTTCATTCGTTTCGCAAAGTGATTCGCAGGAGAAATGGCTAGTTTGATGTGACAAATATTGTCATTCATTCCCATAAATCACTCTATCAGATTGAAGTACAGACCGTCGTCTCGGTGGCAAATGGTTCCATTGACAGTGTGATCGGAAAAAAAAACAAATAAGATCCTATATGTACAAATATTTCAGGTGTTTTATATTCATGTTCACAGTGGTGCGCATACTGGCATCTCTATCTCTGGGGTGGCTCGAAAGCACCTCAGTGGAAACGAAGAGGGAGATGTTTATTGTATAATTTCGCTGTGCCGTCACCAGACGCGAAGCTTGGACTTTTCCAATTCACCAGGGACTTGGGAATCGCGGGGCGCAAGGGACATTTTTCTGAAATAGTTGAGAGAAAGTGAGAGGGAATTTGGGTCAAGGTCATCTTTCCCAACCCGCTACTGCGAATTTATTAGGCATTAGGAGGAAGGACCTCCTTTTTCTAAGGATGTGATGGCCTTTAAAGACTCCTGCCTGAAAAGTCAAGAAAAATTAACAATTTTCGCTCCATATTTAACAAACTTGTTAAATATAGCCTGACGCAGAGGACTGTAAGTCCCAAACACAGCTTTATGTATTATACTCCTGCCATCCCACAAAGGCACAAGGACCACTACTGATATATATATATATATATATCAGAGTGTGGATGCCCTTGAATGCCCTTTTCTCTGTTCGAGATGCTTCCTTCTGTCCCTGCATTTCACGGTCGATTCAGTACAGACCAAATCCGAATGAAATAAAATCGACAATCTGCATAGTCTACTCAGAACATTTTGAACCTGTTTCATCCGTATCAGAATTTATATTTACACACCAACCTTTAACTCTTCACCTGACACGACACGAAGCACGACGACACTTATAAACATTTTCTTAACTAGATTTTTTCTTTTGTTTGACCCCAAAACATAGCTCATAAACTCTCACTGGATCGAGTTCGCCGCTCTTTACCTAACATGAAAAGCAGACGACACTTGCAAAAAAAATTCTTCAATAACTAAATGTTTTCATTTTTTGTCTCAAAAACATAGGTTATGACCCCTCGTTGGAACGAGCTCGACGAGCTCGTTCCAACGAGGGGTCATAACCTATGTTTTTGAGACAAAAAATGAAAATATTTTGAAAATTAATTGGCGATTTTTGAGAATAGCGCTGGCCGGTTTTGACCGTTACGTTGGGTAAAGGGTTAAGGCATAACCTATGTTTCGGAGGCAACCAAATGAAAAAGCAGTTAAAGGTTGATTGGGGAGTATGGTGAATAGAGCTGGTCCGACATGCAAGTAAGTTAGACAAAGGTTTAAGGGTCTGACAGTTTTCGTCAAATCGCCTAAACCAGAGTCAAGATGTTCGGTGGTGATTTATTATCAAGTTTTGGCTGCCGGGTTGGCTGTCTATAAGTATGAGCCATCAAGACGCGACGACTAGAAATCATACACATCGATAGAGTAGTTTGATGTTTGTCTGGACGTACACTTTTGATTTAATTTTAGGGTACCTGTGTTGAGACCACATACTTTGTGAAAGTTAAAATAGGCCGTAACGGATAATGGAAACAATTATACATGGTCTCGTTTGTGTAATCTTCCAATGTGTTGTGGAGTGCCCAATACGTTTGGAGATTTCCACCAACCATCAATGAAATACCTTTTTAATGAAGTCGATACAAATTTCGGGGGCGGAGGATGCAAGCTCCTCGGCATTTTTTAGGCCCGTAAGTTAGGGACGGCGGAAGCTCGATAAAAGTGGAAGGGCACAAGTTCACAATGTTACCATGGTTCGACCCTGTGGGGGGGGGGGGGGGGAGGCTACAATCGAAAATAGGTAAATGTACCATGACTCGCTATAGTCTCTCGTTTAGATGAATATGCCGCTGTGTGGTCACTGTCCTGTCCGTATCTTCCACTTCAACCATCTTCCAACCCGAAGGCCAGCCTTCGGGTTGGAAGATAGTTGAAGGAGGAGAAACGGATCGGAGCGACCGAAAGTGGGATTCTTTGGTTAAATATTGTTTGGATTTGCAAATAAAGTTACATGAATGCCTGTATATTGACACGTTTGCATGCTCCCATTTTAACTCGTCGTGTAACTGCGAAACACATTGGTGGAAAAAAGTGGAGGGGCACGTGCCCCCTGTGCCCCCCTGGCTCCGCCGCCTCTGCCGTAAGTAGATGTACATAAAATTGAAACCAGGGGAGATGATTGCTAGTGAGAATACAGAACCCTATCTTTTTGGCATATATTGAGCATCGTCGCGAAGACGACCGATTGGAGGGATTGTAAACCTTATTTGTCCTGATTGTGATTGCTCAAGTCCCAACTGATAAAATATTCCAACTACAAAATTAAGGAATACTATCGGCGAACGACATGTTAAGGTCTCTGATAACACGGGTCACCGAACAGAATATGGTAGATCTCATTTTGTAGTATCGCCATTAACAGGGTTAACAGAGAAAATGGATGGGTGTGATTCTGTTACTGTTCCTATTTTACTTGTTCTCGTTTAAGTTGTTCAAGAAAGGTAGTCTCGTAGTCGTGTTAGGTAAAAGATTAAACAAGTTGTTCCATTTGGATTAAATGTAATAAGGAAATACAACGTCTTTTTCGTGAATGCATTGGTCAGCGAATCACTCGAGACTTTTATGTATTTGTCTATTTATTATTGAGCAATGTAAATAAAACTGTTTTTTATGTTTCTATTGTCTTTATATATATATATATATATATATATATATATATCTTTTCAAGATTTAATAATACTCCCATTTTATTTAATGCTCAGGCATCAATTCACGCTGAAAAATTAAGTCATATTCCCCTGTCGGTCGGCAAAACGAAATATTAAAATGATATTTAGAAATCGATATTTCATCGTAGGTTCGGATGACGAATCACATGTACTTTAAACGAGTCAGCACATCAGTAATGAATTCCAGAGTCCCAAATACAAACGAATTCGAATAATTGATAGTGACAGTGACTAAATCAATTCATTAAATCAGCGGTTTCAAAGTTTGACTTTCTCATTCACCTTCCAGCGAAAAGCCGAAATCACTTTCAAATTTCTTCAGTTCAACTTCACACGTCTTCAGTGCATTGAGTCAAAAAAAAATAAAATGACGTGTCTTGTTATTGAAAATAAGAAAGTGGTGTTTTTTGTTATTGTTCTATTTCTTCGAAACACATTGCGATTATTTCAATTCGCCAGCCTTGGTAAATCGTAAAGTTAGGGGAGAAATAAGACGGGACTACTTTTTGTGCGGATATTCACACATTCCAATGGTTGGAGTTTGGTTGTTGTAATTTTTGTATGGACGCCGGTTCGGCACATAAATTTTGCGCCTTAATGGCAAATAAAGGCCACAAATTGGAGAGTTTGTAGTCGTAGAGCATTAAATAAAAAGAAAATTCACGAAAATTTGATGAATACCGAAAATATCTCGTTCGTGGCCACAAGAAATATGAGGATCTTCACTCGCGACTGCGTCGCTCGTGAAGATCCTCATATTTCTTTGTAGCCACTCACGAGATATTTTCGGTATTCATCAAATTTTCGTGAATATCCTCTATATATTTCTATGGCTATTAATATTAAGTTATTTTTGTGCGATCCCACAACGTAGTTTGGGTTTTTTAGATTTATTGAAAATGCTTTGTGTCAGCGTAACGCACCTTGATCAGATGAACTTCGATTTCTAGTTATGGTGCAACCGTCTCCTGTTTTACCTATAGCAGTGGTTCGGGGTTCAGTCCTATATTTATTATCCCCCTGCAAGGGAGGGGTGTAGCGAAGACTTACGTCCGTCTGTCCATCCAAACTGCTTGTGGCATAACTTGAACAATAGTTTCAATTCTTTTTGGTATATGTCTCTATAGCATCAATGTCTACTTCAAGTTCGATGACCACCGATATCGCTTGAAAAATTTGGGTGCTATGGCCCTTTTGTTATAAAACTATCCTGTGAAACTTGTTTATGGCATAACTTGAACAATAGTTGACAGATTTAATTTTGGCGGCATATCTTTCTACAACAACAATGTCTAAGTAAAGTGCAATGACCACCAGTATCCGATGAAAATTGTGAGAGTTATTGCCCTTTGTTTAAAATATATCGTGGAATGCTTGCTTTTGGCACAACTTGAACAATAGTAACCGGTTTTCAATTCTTTTCGGTATATGTTTCTATAACAACAATGGCTGCGTCATATTCGATGACCAGCGATATCTGAAGAAAATTATGGGAGTTATTGCCCTTTGTTAAAAAATATTGTATAGTGCTTGTTTATGGAATAACTTAAACATTAGTAACTGAATTTCAATTTTTTGGTGTATATCTCTTTGGGAACAATATCTACCAGAAGTTCGATGAATAGTAAATGGATTTCAATTGTTTTTAGAATATATCTCCATACCAACAATGTCCACATCATGTTCAGAAACCACCGCTATCTGATGAAAATTATGGGAGTTATTGCACTTCGTGTTAAGCTTGTTTATTGCAGTAACAACTGCTATCTAATGGAAATTATGGGAGTGTCAAATTTTCTGTGATAAAACATCATCCATGTAAGTTTTTATGGGGCCTGATTGTGACTGATTTCGAATATATTTGTTAGCGGAGGGTGGGGGGTGGTTGGGGTGGTTTTCTTGTTTACCTTTGTTTTTTTTTCAGAAGTGTATTTTCTGACTTTGAAGATAAATGCCCGAAAAATAATCAATAATAGCGTTACAAATGTCACAATTTTCCAATAGCAAATTGCCACGTCTTTTAACCCTTTACCTAACGTAACTCCAAAACCGACCAGCGCTATTCTCAAAAATCGCCAATTAATTTTCAATATTTTTTCATTTTTTGTCTCAAAAACATAGGTTATGACACCTCATTGGAACGTGCTCGTCGAGCTCGTTTCAATAAGGGGTCGCAAACTATGTTTTTGAGACAAAAAATGAAAAAAATTAGTTATTTACTAATTTTGTGTGCAAGTTTCGTATGCTTTTTAGGTTAGGTAAAGGGTTAAAACGCTAATCATCCAACTTAACCATTTTTTGCCGGAGTGAGATCATGGAATTGGAAATGTTTTAGAGGATTGGCCTTTGGTTGGTCAGAATTCCATATAATTCTTTTGCATGTGGATAACCATTACACTGTTTTGGAAATTTCAAAATCTTAAGATTAATTCTCTTGCACTAAGCAGTAGATAAAATGTTCTTTAATACTGACTCGTGTATTTCAGTACAACGTAGTTTTATTTTGTGTAAGAAAATCTGCCAAACCCATACTTTAGGAAGTCGCTACGTTTGGGTTCTTTTTTATCTTATTAACTTCTTGCCCCTTTAACCCTTTCAACCTTAGCGGCCGTTTTCCGTCCAGGAATGTGATACGTCGTAATTTTATTAAATAGGATGGTAGTGCATGTGCATGTGTGTGGTAGACCAGTCAATATTTTCAACGTGAAGCCCCAAGGCTGCACATTGAAAATATTAATTGGTTTACCCCTAAATAATAAACATGGACTCTTCCATTGCTGTCATTGAACTAATATGGAAGATACCACCAGTGTTCAAAGGGTTAATACTGAAATTTCTCCACGGAATCTGCTGTTGACAGCAGAAGTGATGACATGTTCCTTATGTGGAGTATGCATTCACCCAAAGCGGCATGCCGTGGACAAATGTTGGTATTTATTCTATCCAAGTAACGCAGCAGAAACCCAGTTTTTACGTTGAATGATACTGGAAGTAACAATCCAAAAGTATTGATTGTGACACCAAAATTAAAATAAATATCCAAGATACGTTCGTAGGAAACCAAACTTAATTTTAAGCTGCATTTTAGTAACTTTTAAGAACTCAAAGAAAACACGATTCGATTTTGTTGTGGCCTATTTTCGATCGCAAGAAACGGTCTATTGGGGCACGGGAATAATTACTATTACTTGCGTAGTGTATATGAGTAGTAGTGTATGTACCTTTGGGGCCTAGGTTGCCGGACCCCGGAAGTGACGTCATGTCACGTGACCTAGTGGCGCCATGTTGTGTTGTCATGGTAACCCGCGTGAGCGGCCATATTGTGACATCATCCCCATAGTGATACATGGTCTTAGTACGCATGCGCAGCGCGTGTTGTTAGGGTGATACGTGTTTCCGTCGTCCATTTTGTATATTGGAGGCCGCCATCTTGGTTTCTATGGTAGCACGTGATTGCTATGTTACCCAATTTTTCTGCAATAAGACGGGGTATGTTCGGAGGGTGTGTTCGATTGTAGAAGAGTTAATCTAATTACCACAAACAGCCCGACAATCCCTCCAAATCACCAAAATCCACCCGAAATCGCCGCTTTTTATTATACAGAAGGGAGATAACTCTGCATACAGATTATGGGAAATCAAGCAATCTAATTGGTTAATTATAATTTATATAAATGATCTAGATAAATGAAACAACAAGAGTACTCAGAATAGGGTAGGAACTACTGGTATTACGTACCACCTTTCCAGTAACAGGATTATATAAAGCATTTGGTAGGTTAATACTATCAACGGTTAGGGTGGAACCTACAGGGGAATATACCAACCATACTCTGCTGCCGTTCTGTATTATCAGGCATTGACACTACCCCAGAATACCGCTCAATAATATGAAGCACCTGGTGGATCAGTAGTACCAAGGGCCAGCAAGAGACCTACAGGGATATGTACAGCCTATGCTATACTACCGTTCTATACTGCCAGGCATTACCCCCACCCTCACAAAATCACTAGATCTACCATAACGTACTACATATACCAGCCATATAATAAAACAAAGCAATCGGTTGGTTAATAGTACCAAGCACTAACAGGGGGCCTATAGGTGTATATACCGCCCATACTATAGTAACGTTGTAAACTACCAGGCAGTACCCCTACCCACAATTCCCCTATGCCTAGCATTGCATACTACCTATACCAGTCATAGGATAACATAATGCATCAGGTGGATTAATAGTACTAAGGGCCAGCAAGAGACCTATTGGGATATGTACAGCCTATATAGTATCCTCAGATAAGTATCCTATAAAAGGTATCCTCGATAGGTATCCTCAATAGGTATCCTCAAATAATACAATACCAGGCCATAGGTATCCTCAAATACCCGTATGTGCCTATGTGATAGGGCATATTGTGTCACATTGTGCCTTTTCACATAAGCACATATCGGCACATAAAGCATGTGCCTATGTGATAGAGCATATTGTGTCACATTGTGCCTTTTCACATAAGCACATATGACAAAAAAGGGGTGCCGAAGGTCATATGTTTTTCAAAAAAGGGGTGCTAAAATTGAGGTGCCATTGGATATAGGCTTTTGTTATACACAAGGGAGATAACTGCATTATGGGAAATCAAGCAATCTGATTGCTTAGTTAGATATATGAAACAACAAGAGTACTTAGAATAGGGACAGAACTAACAAGAATAGACCAGAAACTGCTAAATATAGTAATAATAAGCAAAGCTGTTCCAACTAATAGGCTCTTCTACGCTACTGGAGTATACTCTAGAACAAACGAACAGGGTCAGATAGACGATAACTATTGCATATATAGATAGAAGCAGAGAATTCTGGGTAATTACCAAAGGAACCTGTCTTTTAATGGGAAAAACGTCATGGGATCCAAAAAAAGGGATTCTGGGAAAATTCTAATCCAGAACATTTCTCCTGTTCAATCGAATGCACCCCCTTGTACCCCTTAGTACTATAGCACTACGCGCTAAGCTGATAAATTGGGGAAATAAAGTCAATTTCGGTGATTTCGGGTGGATTTTGGTGATTTGGAGGGATTGTCGGGTTGTTTGTGGTAATTAGATTTACTCTTCTACAATCGAACACACCCTCCGAACATACCCCGTCTTATTGCAGAAAAATTGGGTAACATAGCAATCACGTGCTACCATAGAAACCAAGATGGCGGCCTCCAGTATACAAAATGGACGACGGAAACACGTATCACCCTAACAACACGCGCTGCGCATGCGTACTAAGACCATGAATCACTATGGGGATGATGTCACAATATGGCCGCTCACGCGGGTTACCATGACAACACAACATGGCGCCACTAGGTAACGTGACATGACGTCACTTCCGGGGTCCGGCACCGGGGTCCGGCAACCTAGGCCCCAAAGGTACATACACTACTACACATATGTTGGTACAAAACCTGACAACAAACACCTATAACCCTATGCGTTTTGCTCTTTAGAAACGGCTGGGACATGACGAATTCAATGAGTCGGCCATTTTAAACACATGTTAGGTTATGATCACATGGTAAAATGTTTTTAAATCAATTGCCATGAAATTCTGCAAAATATCTTTAAAAATTAAAAGGATTTTTTAGGTTTGTGTGTGTGAAGGGTAGGGTGTGGAGGTGGGGGCGTTTCCTACGTATTTTGTATGACAGTAGTCAGCATTTTACTTAATGCTCCCTGCAATCATTTCATGTTTTGATTTGGAGAAGAAGACGAATATTGGTCCACGTGCAAACTGTACATTTTCTAAATTCGATATGGTAACACGCGAGACCTTAAAATTCGGCAACAAAACAGGCACTTAATCCCGACTTCCAACATGGAGGCACGGTGGCGCTTTGTACTAAGGAGTACTGCACGTCGATGGTGCACTTTAGTCACCCATTGCTAACCCTGTTTGTGCGAAGAGGGGATCCAGGATATAGAAAGTGTCGTCAAACTCCAATAAATGAATAAATCATCCGTAGCGAACCGTCTCTTGTTTGTTTGTTTGTTTGTTTGTTTGTTTGTTTTTTTCTTTGGGGGTGGGGGGTTGTGGGGGGCATCTAACCGGAGTACTAGGTCATACTTTCAATTTTTTTACGTCGAAGCAAGAATTTGAATTTGAACAATTCACATTTTATGAACAGAATGAATCTATATTTTTCCCTAAACAAAAATGCATTACAGACAGATTGAGTGGCACTGTCGCTCCCACGACCAGTGAGCGACACTTGAATGCTCTTAACCCATATAGGGAACATCAGGCAAGAAATTTTAACCCTTTACCTAACATGAAAAGCAGACGACACTTGCAAAAAAAATTCTTGAATAACTAAATTTTTTCATTTTTTGTCTCAAAAACATAGGTGATGACCCCTCGTTGGAACGAGCTCGACGAGCTCGTTCCAACGAGGGGTCATAACCTATGTTTTTGAGACAAAAAATGAAAATATTTTGAAAATTAATTGGCGATTTTTGAGAATAGCGCTGGCCGGTTTTGGCCGTTACGTTGGGTAAAGGGTTAATATCTAGCAATTTCCGTTTGGGTCCATAATTTGTAGGTTGTGAAAGGCATCAATAATTAGGCCACATTGATTGATGCCTTTCACAACTTTTGAATTATGGACGCGGGCAGACTCAGAGTCAAGGAAATTGCGTTTCTTTTGTCTCCAGTTTCAAACTTTTTCCGGGGGGGTGGGGTGGGGGGTTAGCTGGACATTCGAGCTTTTTCAGAGTTTGGGATTTCAGGCTACGCAAAAAGCGCAGTGAGTACCCACTCGATCTGAGGGCGCGAATTAGATTAGAACAAGCCTCATTGAAATTTACCTTATCACTTGGAGCTCTGTCATACAAGATTGAAGTGGTTAAGTTCCTTGGTGGATTATGGGGAAATTTTACAGGCTGAAAGTTTGTCATATGCACGTCAGTGTGCGGTGGACACATAAACGCACAGTAATGAAAATAAAAACTATATTTTTGTCACTGAATATAACCATACTCAGTATATGGTAAACGGCTGTACCAAGCACCCATCCCGTCAGGTCAGTGCTCTTACCGAAAGTAGTCTGTCAATTTGGTATTTTACAGTAGGGGCATCGATGGGGTTTCGTTCCGCCCGAGTGTATCGGCCACGACACCGACCCAGTTGCATGCTAAGCCCTGAAAAGGTTGAAAGGTACTCGGCCAATGTATTGGTTTGCAACTTTGCGTTCTGAAGCCGCCCCGTGTCCGATATGCCGGTATTGATCATTCTTGAATCTTATAAGATGAGATAAGATGAAATAAATTTAATTGCAATAAAACATCCATATGGACAGATTGCATAACAACGATGAACATATACTACAGAAAGAAAAGAACATACATATATATGAATTATAATTCAAATACGTGACAGGTAAATCTCAATGTGCAAATGATTATAAAATACTTAGCAGCAATTGCCGGGTATCAAAGAACTGTCGGATTACGCAGCTAACTTTGGATACAATTTCTGGACAATTATTTGATATAATTAGATTCATTTGTTCATCTATATTTAATTCACCAAAGATCGTATGATATCTCTGCATGGTGTCAAATAATACATTTCTTAATTCGACATATGCAGGACACTCCATTATGAAATGTTTCTCAACTTCAATTTTTCGCATTGAACAAGCACAGCATAACTTATTTTCAAGTTCAATGGGAGGTTGATGATGCCGTCCCTTTTCGATAGAAAGGCAATGATTACTTATTCGGAAACGGATGAATATGGACCTATCGTCACTTGAATTCGTATACACAAGATATGGTTCCAGCTCAAAGTTGCTCTTAAAGAGACGACATGTTCTTAGTTTACTGTTATGCGCGTGTATTTGAACATTAAAATCATTTGAATGCTTTGCGTAAAGTTCATGTCTGTATACTGATACATTTGTATTACAGGATGCTAAACTATCACCACTAATATGCTTATTAATTCCAAAAGATTCCAAAGTTTTGAAAATTGATTTGAAGTTAGATTCATGTGTTCGGTAGCAGCATTTGGAAAAGGGTGTTACTTGAGACAGATACTAATTTGTTAACGTAAGATGCCGTACGACAAAGAATATCAATGTATAATGGGTAACTACCCAGTTCAGCCCTAACAGCATTATTGCATGCATGTTTTCCAACTCCTAATAATTGTTTACAAAATTTAATGTGTAGTTGTTCACAGCCAAGGCGATTCGTATTCTTCTCAGTTATTTCCCCATAACCCACAACCATATAAGGCAACGGGCTTTATTAATTTGTGAAACATTTTCAGAGAAGTTCCGACAGGAAGCGAGGCAGTTCTATGACAAGCGCTAAGTAAGGAAAACATTGTTCTCCGACTTTTCGCACTCAGAAAATTGAGTACAAAACCTGACAAAAATTCAGCAATTGCTTGAGTGAAAGTTCCTGAGTTTTTGAACATTATTCCACGATCATTATATGCATCAACATTTTCTAGGGGGTTGTTATTTATGGAAAATGTAGGGTCTCGTTTTGCTGCTCGCGCCCTAAATAGCATGCATTTTGTCTTATTCGTATTATTCGTATTAATAGATAATGCATTAATATGGGTAAAATTTTGTAACTTCTCCAAACATCGTTGAAGTCTTGAAGACCGCCAGGTTTATCCGAGACTAATACAAGGTCATCCGCAAACATGATGTGATTAACGGACACGTTACCTATTTTAACTGGATCACAAGTTGCATCGAAGTTGGGTGATAAAATACAACCATGGCGAACATCTATTGTTGATAACGTAGGCGGCCTTAAGCCTTCGTTATAGTTCATAAATGTTCGGGTGCTTCATACCAAGCTCCCTGTTAAACTTGTTATGCCACCCTTCAATATGATTGTTCTGTGGTTCTTAAAAAGATCAAGAAACTTGACCTTCTTATCGACCAACATGGTCGCGATATGCTAAAAAACTCTGAACTCCGGGTATAGTTGGTCTTTTTTAAGATCGTTCTTCACCTTTTCTCGCGATGTAGGGACATATAGCACTGGCAGGCACACCACGCATGTCATAACTTATACAAAATGAAATAATTTTATAAATTAAATATTTGATATGTCATTTTTCTCCAATTTTTTCAATGTACGTCATACAAATTCCAATTGGTCTACTGGGAAGTGTTGGTCTAGCAGGAAATAATTTAATCATTTGCCCCGCCTCTGCGTTTGATTGGTTGAAAGCATACAGCGTGAAAGTTGTCAAAATCGTTTAAACCAAATCACGTAATGATTTGGAATGTATACACGTTCGCACGTTGAAGACTCTGGAAGCCCCGCCCACTCAACTCAAATTGTCACCGTGAGGGCGTGACGGCAGACTGATAGATGGATAACAAGCTTGTAAACAAAAATCAATGATCGAGTTTTCATCGCCTCCATTCAGCGAGAATATAATGATAATTTCTCGGGAACAATTGAATTTAATAAAATATACCGAAGTGGGAGACGAATAAAAAGATCAAACATCCAAACATGATTTTGGGGGAACTTAAAAAAATGTTTTTAATACTATTGTTACGTGACTTGCAAAATATCTGTCGTCTGCGATCGAAAATCAAAACAACAAACAATTTGACAATGATTGACGTGACCTGTTTGTGACACACTTTCTGAGTTTGACTGTTGTCTTTTGCGAAAATTAAAAGTTTTTCGTTCACGTACACATAGTTTTTATATTTTAATATTACAGCCGGATTAAATTATAAGAAATAACTCTTGTTTTCCTTCGGTTTATGCGATATAAACCGAAAATTTTTAGCACAAGCTTAATCATAACTACGCGAGTGATGAAGCTTGTGCTGAAAATTTTCGGTTTATATCGCACAAACCGAAGGAAAACAACAGTTATTTCTTAATTGGTCTTGTGGGAGCTGGTACTTGGGGAATCGGTCTGGTGGTTATAATTCATAGTCACCACAAAAATTGTCGTTAATTTCTTCGGGGATGAAGAAGTGGGAACACAGTCAACAGTGTCTACTTCCTGTGAAGACAGCAGATAAATTCTATCTGTGAAAACTGCCTACCTGAATAGACTACACAATGTGATATTTTTTAAATTTTTTGTAACATTATAAATACACCCATGATTTTTTATTTTTTTTTTTTTGAAGGGAGGTGGGGGGGGGGGGGTGGGATCTAAAATCTGTCTTGTCGAAATTGCTAGTTTGGGGGAATTGGGCCCAGAATTGGCTGAACTCAAAAACATCAACATAGGCCTATGTCCCTGCAAACTGTGCCGCCCCTCCCAACGCGCCCTCACCATCACGCACCTCTTCTATTCACCGCCATTAGTCGCTCCATGTCAGCCCCTAAATGATCTGTAGCCTGTGATAAATAAAATATATACTAGCGGAAAACAGAAACGCAATTTTTTTCTGTGTTTTTGGATGATTATTTCATTGTTTGGATTTTGATGTTATTTTTTCATTACTGATTATTTTGATGAGTTTTGTTGTCTTAACACAGATGACGTTTGGATGGATAACTTTCAAACGTGGGTACCCTACGATCAAAATCAATAGTGGGTGTTCTCACCCCGGGCTTCAGTCGCTGCTCTGACTCTCCTTACCTTTGACCCCACCAAGTTGTTTGTGGTCCTTGTGGGATGTTATTCCACTACTGACGCGCTTACTGGCCCTCCTGTCCAGTTCGTCCCACAAATGCTTGATCGGAGACAAATCTGAACTCTAGGGTAGCCAATCGAGAACTGGGGCATTGTTTTTGTTGAGGAAGTCACGACAAACCTAGCAACGTGCGGCCTCGCATTATCCTGCTGCAACGTAAGGTTAAGCGCACGGATATGTGGAACGACGTGAGGTATGAGGAACTGATCCCGATATCTTACGGTTTTGTTGCGCTGGATGGCCACAAGAGATGTGTTCACGCCATGAGAAATCTCCCACCAAACAGACTCTCTCCCAAACCTGTCGTTTTCCTTAACGCACGCATCAAAATAGCGCTCACTTCGACGTCGATAGCAATGAATAACACACTTCTCCGGTGGGCCAAATGAAACCGATTTGGGGCATGTGCCCGCAGCCATTGCAATCGACGTTGACGTCGCCTGAGTGTATGTTGCGGACCAACGTAGGGATATAGGGACGTCGTGGCCCTAAAATGAACTCTCCCGCAACCGATTCCTAACTGTTCTTGGACGCAATCGGTGACCATGAGTTCCTACAACCTGACTCTCATTCTCCGTCGCCGACTGAAATCGGTTTGGGATGTGTGAGAGACGTATATCCCTGTCTTGACGTGGCGACGTAACGCGCGGATGACTGCTCCTGGGAAGGTCAACTAAACTTTCTGTGGCTCTGAGACGCCCAACTAAAGAGCTATCGTTGACTCAAGGACCCCAAAATGCTGGGAGACGAGACGTTGTGGTTGGCCCTGCATAATAGCCCTACTATCAATTTCAGACATTCGCGACATTTTCCTTTTCAATCCAGTTGAAATGAAACGTTGTGCAATCGATGTGTACTGTTTAAAACTTCGATTTGGTATGATTTTCAAGCCCATAGCACGTGGGAGTGCCATGAATGCACGCTTTGTCTAAAAATCTGTTCACAGAATCAGGATCGGGGAGAGGGTGGGGACCCTGGGTAGTAACCCTTGGGCCTGGAACTTTGGGAGGCCCGATGTTGACCCAGTAGTCCAGCATTCTTGGGTCAGGCCTGGGTCTCCCAAAGTTCTGACTCCTGTGTAAAGCCCCCCCCCCCCCCCCCCCCGATCCGCGAGCGAGTATCAGTAAGATAAGTTGCTACTCATGTAAAGAAGGAATGGAAGTTCCCCGTACTGGTGCTCAATCTGTTAACCCTTTACCTAACATGAAAAGCAGACGACACTTGAAAACAAAATTTGAATATCTATTTTTTCATTTTTGGGACGAAAAACATAGCTCGTTCCAATGAGGGCTCATATACTATGTTTTTGAGGCAAATAGAAGTAAAAAAATAAGGAAACGCGAATAGCAGTTTTTGTGAATAGCACTGACCGGTTTTGGCCGTTGCGTTGGCTAAACGTTTAATAGACTGTTATCTATATGCATATGCATCAAACCCGGTGTTATCACTTCAAGAACTTCAGCATCTGCATGAGTATACCGACACTTTCGAAAGGGGGTGGGGGAGGGGGGGGGGGGCGTCACAAAATTAACCCCGAGATCCGAATTTTGTTTCCCGGCCCTGCACAGAAATCGCCATTCCAATATTCCAAGTTAATTATATTTTCAGTTTTTGTCTCAGAATTTAGCTCGTTCCAATTAGTGTTCATAATCTATGTTTTTGAGAGGAAAATGAAAATGTTTTTAGTTATATGGGAAATGTTTTTTGCAAGTGACGTCTTCCATTTGTGTTGGATAAAGGTTAATACACCTTTCCTTATTTTTGTTTTTTAAATTTGCATTTGCTACATTCCTTTCTCTGGGGGATGTGCCAACCGTTCCTTATTCCCAGTTCCTTCTTCGACATTCGTTATCAACCGATAGAATCGCTGATAACGTTGATAAAGAATGCAGAATTAGGAACTGGGAACAAGTAAAGGTTGTCACGTCCGTCTTTCTCTGCAGGCAACTTGAATCTTTCAGTTGTTGAGAAAGTGCACAATTTAAGGAGCCATCCGACAAACATTTTGTTGATGTGAACACCAAATTTGCACTTATATCTTGATTAACCCTTTACCCAACGTAACGGCAAAAACCGGTCAGCGCTATTCTCAAAAATCGCCAATTAATTTTCAAAATATTTTCATTTTTTGTCTCAAAAACATAGGTTATGACCCCTCGTTGGAACGAGCTCGTCGAGCTCGTTCCAACGAGGGGTCATAACCTATGTTTTTGAGACAAAAAATGAAAAATATCAGTTATTCAAGAATTTTTTTTGCAAGTGTCGTCTGCTTTTCATGTTAGGTAAAGGGTTAAAAAATATGAGTTTTCGATTTTGTGTCTTCTTACTTTACCTCTGGCGCTCTCCAACAACACGGACAGAAAAAAATATCCGCATTTATTATAAAGTTGATTTTATAATTCGCTATTTACCGCCAACACGTTTTTTTTGAACGACCACTTAATGGATAGCACATGCCCTTGGATTCCTTTGCATTTACACATTTATATTAACATATGTGTCACCTTTTGGCTTAGCGAGAATATATATGGGTGAACGTGTGGACAAATGATTATAATGGTGAAATGAATCTTATCAAATTTGACAGACTTTGGGAGATTTTTGTCACTATTTAATACACTTGCAAAATAATACATCACATCCACACACACCTGCGGAGCAGTGTTGAAAAGGTCAGAGAATGCTGTACAAACTTTCCGAGTTGCAAACCTAATCTAGGACAACCAGAATTTGATAATTCCCCCGTTGCTCTGCAGCCTAGTCCCAAAGAACCGCTTAACAAACATTGCAAAAACCTCTCGCCTTGAATTCTATCATGTCTATTCCCATCGATAGTGTGCGTATAAACCAGAGCTGATCACCAGTGTGTATTCAGTCATTAGAACGATGAAATAATTTTGCGTCCAAGGTCCATTTACTTGGGATTCCAAATAAACAGATCGTAGTTCTTGATCATTTTTTTGTCTTCCATGACGGTTGCTCAGTGTGCTTAAGTTTGCAACACATTGGTAAACACTTTCAGTTCTAGTAAGTTGAAGCTCATTCGAAAGAGGGTCATAAACAATATTTTGGCAAAACTGAAAAGTTAATAAAATTTGAAGAGCGTTTTGGGTGACCCATTGTGGATTTTTTGTCCGTTATGCTAGGTAAAAAGTCAAGAGACAAGGGTTCCTTTTATTACCAGTCTTGTACTAAGCTTCATCACAATAATTATACCCCCCCCCCCCCCCCCCCATTTTATAAAGGGGAGTATATAGTAATCACTTTGTCCGATCATCCTTCCATCCGTTCGTCCGTCAGGCCTTAAAATTTGCCTCGATTCACGAGAATCAGTTTCGATTCTCGCGAGCTCCCGTTGCGAGAATCAATTTTCAGTTCTTAAATATTTTGAATTTGAGAGTACTGTTATGTGAGTGCAACATTTACATATGCCACAGTAAAAGGCAAACGTCATAGTTTTTTTCAGAGAGTTTTCCCTTTATGGGCCCAGTTTCCATTTTGTCGAGTTTCTCACACACGTACATGTACAACGCATGTTCCTACATACAGGCTTTTGGTGGTCTGGCTGATGGAAATTACAGTATCGTGGCAGTGGTGTCTAGTGAAGTCTTGGCTGCCTATATAGGCAGCCAAGACTTCACTATACACCACTGCTAAGTGTAGTTTTTTTTACCTTATTATAAGGGGCAAAGACAGAGCATTCTCTTGGCTTTTTAAAGCCACTTTTAGAATCTACGACAAGAATCAAATGAACATTTTGCGCGAAGCTAAGTTGATTCTCATTGTTTCCCTTGCGAGAATCATTTGCGCGAATCGATTCGGATTCGCGCATGAATTATAATCCCTGGTCCGTCCGTCCGGTTTTGCCCTCCGTTCGTTCGTCCGTCCGTCACACTCGTTTCCGGGCATTAACTTTTGTTCCATTGGTCACACAGTACCCATACTTCACAGGTAGGCTGCTTGTAATGGAATGATGATTGAGATTGCATTTGAGATCTGTAGGTCAAAGGTGAAGGTCACTTACTATAAATAGATTTTTGGTTTGCGTGCAATAACTTTAGTTTTCTTTTGTGTACGAATCTATAACTTCATACTATGGTTGTATTTGAGATGTCGATCGTTGGGATTGCATTTGGTGTCAGTATGTCAAAGGTCAAGGTCACTGTTACTATAATTAGAGTTTTGGTTTTCATGCAATAACTTTAGTTTTCTTTTGTGTAGGAGATTAAAGTAATGAGTGATGTTCGTCCGTCCGAGATGTCCTGTCCGTGTATCGAGACACCCGTCCGTCCAAAACTCTTTGGCGTCCAAATTTTAACTTGAGTTTGGGTGAATTGATCGTTACGAAATTTGGTATACGGCTTACTTGAGAGGTAATAATGCAGGTTATGTTTGAAAATGGACATGGTCCGTTTATTTTTACCAGAGTTATGGTTCTTTTTCGGCTTAGGAAACATGTTTTTTGTGTTGTCCGAATTTTAACTTAAATTTTGGTGAATTGATTGCAACCAAATTTGATATACACTTAACTGGGAGGTGGGGGGGGGGATACATCACCTTCAGATGGCTGATTGGCAAGGGCGGGATGGGGGGGGGGGGGGTAATTTCTCGTGAGTTCCCGCTCACTTTGTTTTTACTTTTTGAAAAGTAATAATAGAGAGTGGTGTGGAATCCCCCTCTCTCCTTATGGGGATGGGTGGGGGAGGTCTCGACCTTCAACTAAAGACATTTTTTGAAATTCTATGTTAAAGTGGCATGAGCCCTTTGACTGTAATTGCCAGCTCCAGATTTCTGTCCAAATTCTCGGGGAGGGGTTGGATATATAACTCTTCCACCTTTATCCACAATTGTGTTCGTCACCGACTAAGGTGCTCGCTCCTCGGAGGTTAAACTACTCATTCAGCTCAGTACATTCTGCGGTTACAACCTTTGAGTTGGAAAAAAAACAAAATTTTGGAACACGTCATGCAGAGGGTGGTGGGTCGTCTATTTATTAAAACATTTCCCTAGGTCTTATTCTTTGTATGGATGGAAACTAGCAGATATGGCTCTCCAGAGAAGGAATGAGTGGGCGTGGTCGAATGAGAGTTGCTTATAATCTTATATAATTTTTGTAAACACCGGTCTGTAAGAGAGTAGGGGAAAGGTGTTGTGATTATGTTATCACATACAGAGGTGTAAAAAGCTGTTGTGCTTCTTTTCAGACACTTGCCCATTTCTAGACGATCCAACTGTGGACTGTTTGGCTGCAAATTGTTCTGATCCTGTCATTGAGCTGTATGTTTGTTGCGAAACCTGCAGGATGTTAACAACGACTACATCTACAGAGAGCCCAACTACAACTGTTACAACGTCTACAAGCCCAACTACCTCCACAACAACCTCTACTACGACTACAGTAACACCCACAACTACTTCCACTTCTACAATAACCACAACACCCGACACAACAACTACCACTACAACTCCTATTACAACAACTACTGCGACATCTACAACTACCTCTACAACTACCTCCACAAGACCCACTACAACTACAACCACGGTACCAACTACAACTACCACTTCATCTACAACCACAACTCCTATAACCACAACCATAACTCCCACCACTTCTACCACGACACCAACAACAACAACATCTACTACAACTACCACGACGCCAACTACAACTACGACACCTACCACAACTACGACACCTACCACAACAACATCTACCACTGCAACACCTTCTACAACCACTTCCACAACACCAACTTCTTCTACATCCACAACCACATATACAACATCTACAACCACAACTCCCACAACTACTACCACGTCACCAACAACCACATCTACTACTACACCAACTACCACTACGACATCTACCACTACAACTACGACACCAAGCACAACAACGACGACACCTACCACAACTACGACACCTACCACAACTACGACACCTACTACTACAACAACAACTACGACTCCAACCACATCAACTACGACTCCAACCACAACTACTACCACGACACCAACAACCACATCTACTACAACAACTACTACTACTACACCAACTACAACTACGACACCTACCACAACAACTACAACACCAACCACAACAACGACAACACCTACCACAACTACTGCTACAACTACAACCACGACACCTTCCACAACCACTACCACAACACCAACTACAACTACGACACCTACTACTACAACAACAACTACGACTCCAACCACAACAACTACGACACCCACTACAACAACTACGACACCAACCACAACAACTACGAAACCTACCACAACAACTACGACACCTACCACAACTACGACACCTACCACAACAACTACGACACCGACCACAACTACGGCACCAACCACAACAACAACGACACCTACCACAACAACTACGACACCTACCACAACAACTACGACACCAACCACAACAACTACGAAACCTACCACAACAACTACGACACCTACCACAACTACGACACCTACCACAACAACTACGACACCGACCACAACTACGGCACCAACCACAACAACGACACCTACCACAACAACTACGACACCAACCACAACTACGACACCTACCACAACAACTACGACACCGACCACAACTACGGCACCAACCACAACAACAACGACACCTACCACAACAACTACGACACCAACCACAACTACGACACCTACCACAACAACTACGACACCTACCACAACTACGACACCAACCACAACAACTACAACACATACCACAACAACAACGACAGCCACCACAACTATTACACCAACCACAACAACTACGACACCTACCACAACAACTTCGACACCAACCACAACAACTACGACACCTACCACAACAACTACGACACCTACCACAACTAGGACACCTACTACAACAACTACGACACCAACCACATCAACTACGACACCAACCACAACAACTACGACACCTACCACAACAACTACGACATCTACCACAACAACTACGATACCAACCACAACAACTACGACACCTATCACAACAACTACGACACCTACCACAACTACTCTAACAACTACAACCACAACACCTTCTACAACCACTACCACAAAACCAACTACAACTACGACACCTACAACGTCTACAACCACAACTCCCACCACTACTACCACGACACCTACCACAACTACTTCTACAACATCCACAACAACCACTACCACAACGCCAACTACAACAACTACGACCCCTACTACATCTACTACAACACCTACGACGACAACCACAACACCCACTACAATTACTACCACAACACCAACAACTACTTCTTCACCCACAACCACATCTACAACTTCTACAACCACAACTCCCACAACTACTACCACGACACCAACAACCACATCCTCTACTACAACTACTACCACACTAACTACAACTGCAACAACTACGAAACCTACAACTACATCTACAACTACCACCACAACACCTTCAACAACCACAACACCAACTGTGACTCCGACTTCATCCACAACCACATCCACAACTTCTACTACCACCACTCCCACAACTACTATCACAACTCCAACAACCACATCCTCTACTACAACTACTACCACACTAACTACACCTTCAACTACCTCGACGACTACCAGCACGACACCTTCCACTACTACTACAACACCAACTACGACCACCGCTTTATCGACAACCACATCTACAACTGGACCATCAGAGGTCACCACTAATAGCGTTCTACCACTTACAAGTAATGGCGCTGTGGAAAGTGGAAACAGGAATTACTGGGATCCCGATTGCCCACGCAATAGTAGCGAATCTAGCAGTAGCAGCAGTAGCAATAGTAGCTCACATCAGTTCAAGTACAAAGATCTCTTGACGTCTGTTGTTGAAACTTTTTTGAGAGTTAAAAGGGCGGCACGGAAGACAAGTGGTCTGCCAGTGACGGAATTAAGTAAACGTGGTGTATAAAATTCCGGCAATTTCTTACGATTATATCTTAGTGGTTAGGAAACAATGACACATCTGCTGTGTAACATTAAAGTAAATTCAATAATCGGGCATCGTGTGTTTTTTGAAAAAATGATGTTCGTTTTCACATCATGAGCACAATTCTTCACAAATTTGAAATTAAGGTGATCTGAAAAAAATGTGACCTTAACTTCCACTTTATCTTACGTAAGGGCCATTTCTGGTCAGCTCTATTCACAAAATTAGCCATTAAAATATTTTTCTGGGCAATTTTTGTCTCCAAAACATAGTTTATGACCCCCTCATTGAAACAACCTCGTTTCAATAAAGGGTCATAAACTGTGTTTTTGAGTCAAACAATTGTCTGCATTAACCCTTTACCTAACATGAAAAGCAGACGACACTTGCAAACAAATTTTTTGAATAACTACTTATTTTCATTTTGTGTCTCAAAAACATAGTTTATGACCCCTCATTGGAACGAGCCCGACGAGCTCGTTCCAAAAAGGTGTCATAACCTATGTTTTTGAGACACAAAATGGAAAAAATAATGAAAATTAATTGGCGACTTTTGGGAATAGCGCTGGCCGGTTTTGGAGGAAAGAATCTACTTGATATCTATGTGGGATCCATAGAGGATGGAGGGGGTTGAAGAAATCCCCCTCCTCCATACTTTTTCCAGACTGATGACTACTGTTGGGATTGGAGTCTTGGGTATCTTCTATTCCCCCTTTCGTCCCTGGTAGTAATCGTGTGTCGTCTTCATATCCAAGAGAATAGATTCGATATATTTTTGTTTTTTCCAATGTCATACACACAGTCGGCCATACACAGGAAGGTTGCCACGGAGAGTCCCCCCCCCCCCCCCCCAATGATTCGTTATGTTTACAAATTGAGGAAAAGTTGGAAATTTCAGACAATGTTTGGCTAATTTATGTTTTAGATTGAAATGTGGCGAAAACCCTCCATACATTGATTGAAAGGTAGCAGAATCTTCCCAAAATTGAATTTCGGTTGGAATTTGTTACTACCGACAGTCTCACCTTAAAGCATGTTGTTGGTATAATTTGACTCAATGGGGTGGAGGGAATTCCAATGGAATTTCTCACTCGTTGGAAATTATGTAGTGGTAGTCCCCCCCCCCCCCCCCACACGAGACCCCGTAGCAACGTCCCTAATCATACAAGTGAACATCTGCGATACCCCCCCCCCCCCCCCCCACACTTCGATTTAGGTAATTAGGGCGTAGCTTGACCAGTTTTGAGTATGGTACGTATTACGTAAATAAGAGATTGTGTCACAACTATTTTTTTATTTATCCACAAATGCGGTGGCGCGGTGGCTCAGTGGTAGACTGTTGGACTTCTATGTTAGAGGTCCCCTACCGTCCGGAACTACCCGCGTTGTGTTCTTGGGCAAGGCACGTGTCGCCGTGTACTAAGGCGTACTGCACGTCGATGGTGCACATGTTTCAACCGCTGTAACCCAGCCTGGGCGGAGATTGAACAGTTAGAATGTTAAGGAGCTGACAGTAGCTCGTCAATGCTCGGTGGTTCTCTCTGGGTACTCCGGCTTCCTCCACCCGTAAAAACTGTCACGGTCGCGATTAGCCATTGTGCATCAATATGTGAAGTTAAACACCTATAAATGAATGAATAATCCACAAATAAATATCCAAAAAGCCTTGAGTTTCTGAACAAAATCGCAACTGACGAATATCCCAACTACATCATCAAGGCATGCATTCTTCCGCGATGGCACAAGTACCGTATGGAACAAAATCGCAACTGACGAATATCCCAACTACATCATCAAGGCATGCATTCTTCCGCGATGGCACAAGTACCGTATGGAACAAAATCGCAACTGACGAATATCCCAACTACATCATCAAGGCGTGCATTCTTCCGCGATGGCACAAGTACCGTATCGATTTTATTCCCGTTTATAAAAAAATATTATTAGGAGGACACTCAGCAATTCAAATTGTAATTGCGGTGCACGATTTGTAGAATATTCCAGTGAAATTTTGCTTCTCTTTAAAAATAGTCCCTCAACGATTTCCGTTTCGCACATGAATGCAGAACAGATTTTCATTTTTCGCATGGTTCAGTGTTGGTGTTGATGGAGATTAGAAAGACCAGGCGTGTAATAAAAATCAAGAGTTTCGCCGCCCGCCCAGTTCATCATTTTCGCGACGCTCCCGAAAGGATCGTGGTCATAACTTTACTCACAGAAAGTAATGGTTCAAAACGTATGTATCTTCTGTGTTTTTCCCTCACTTCGAAAATTAAACTTGGTGATCTCCAACCCTTCCATACAAATCACGCTATCTAACCAAGGTTGTATTCCGAAATTGACACGTTCCCCATCCATATTCCCGATCTACAAAACGAAAAAATTTAAAAAAATGATCAACATGTTAACTGAAGTTTAAAAGCAAATGAAATCATTGTTTTGTCCTGATCCATTGATAACACCATTTCCGGTGGAAATTGTGTAGAGATTAGATCGTAAGATAATGTATTCTAAATTAACCTGTAAAACACGGTACATGTTCGTGTGCCATTTACTGTATTCTGGCCATGTACATATACATGCTCTCAGAATTCACTAGCATGGTGCATTGTTTTCGAGATAGGAATAGTTGCCTGAGGGAGTATGCCCCCATGCTCTATTATGTGGTCTGGGGAGAAACCTTGCCTATTCAAAAGAAGAGACACATTCTGTTGAAAGTGCTCACATATACGGTGGCCACAGTAACGGCGCCAGACTTTTGTTTTGGGAGAGTAAGAGTAAGATTGCTTGTCCATCAGGGGTGGTGGGGCAGGTTTATAATTCATTTTAACTCTCTTTCCCACACGCATAGAAGACAACATTTGCAAACCGATTTCGCGAATAACTAATTTCATTGTCGCCTCAGAACATAGCTTATGGCCTTCGGTGAAACGACCTCGTTCCAATGAGGGCTTATAAGCTATATTTTCGAGGCAAAAATTTTAAAAATAAAATTAAGTAAAAAATAAATTTTAATTTGGAAAACGATTTTTGTGAGTAACGCAAATCGGTTAAAGCCGTTACGTTAGTTAAAGGGTTAAAAACTAACAGGGTGGTCGTAAGAAGATGAGATAAGTACCCCCACCCCCTATTTACTCAAATTGTTTCCACCAACACCGAAGGGAGTGTGTGTGTGTGTGTGTGGGGGGGGGGGGGGGGGGGGGGCTCAGTGGTTAGATCATTGGACTTTAAATGGAAATGTAGACGGTTCGATTATGACCAGCGGTAACTGTGTTGTGTCGTTGGGCAAGACTCTTAATCCCGAATACCCACACATGGGTAAGGTTGTACTGTGTTTTAAGGCGTACTACAAGGCAGTATTATATCTCACGTGACTTCCTTGCATTCTGATTGGCTGAAAGATGATACCCTATTTCGTGTAGTTTGCAGCCACAGAACTGACCAGGCACTACACCCAGGCACTACACGTTTTCTATTTTTAGCACACTACTATATCAGTTTTCTTTTCATAATGGGCGAATAAAACTGATCAGGCTAAATTTAAAAATCGATTCACAGAGGCCCAACATCCACAAAACGACCCGGAAAGAAATCTTTGTAGAAAAATGTATCGCTTTTCCATTGTTGAAGACACATTTTTCGAGACGTTCAATTTATTCCTTGAGAAGATGATCCATATCTCGTTTCGAAGAGAATGACCCATACCTGGGTCCAACTTTCATGAGAACGCGTCCGGATATGAAAAATCGGTTGTTTCCCTGCTCATATTATTTCGCTATTTAATTGTATGTTTTGGGCATAAACGAATAAATAATGGAATTCAATTGAATCTTCGGAGTTTGTATCCCGTGCTGACCAAATCGGTAATGTACATGTGTGACAAATGTGTGGAAATTATCAAACTGCGTAGTCAAATTTCGAAAATTTTAGTTTACATTCGCGAGTTGCGCGATTCTAGAACACACAGTTCCGTTTGGGGGAAATGTTTTGTTTACCCTTGCCGACCGATTCAAAATCTGTCTTCTGCTCATATCAATAATCCAAGTTAGCCGTGTTTTGGAAGAAGAAAAAGTTTTTTAAAAACTACATGGTATTTTTTTCTGGTTGGTAGGGCTGCTACCTTGGTAATAGATTAACAAATCGGACAGATGTTTTTCTTGATGGGGGTTCGATATAATATAAGGATTAGTGCATGTCTTGTCCTTGACTACGCCCATATAGTGCCCAGTGAGGCGGTGTATTTCCCTCCGCTTCGCGGCGGGAACTACACCACCTCACTGGGCACTATATGGGCGTAGTCAACTCCAAGCCATGCACTATTCCTTAAATAGTGCACTTGTCTTCAACCACAGGCAGCTAAGTTACTGCTAAGTAAATTAGAGAGTTTGACAGTTTCTCACCCTTGTTCTGTGGTTCTCCCGGGTACTCCGGCTTCCCACACCTGTAAAACTGCTCGACACGATGTGATCCTGGCTGTTGAAAGCGTCGTTAAACCCCAATAAACAAGTCAACACCGAGACCATTGGACACGGTATTATCCTCGACAACACATAGACATCCACTGCCGGTGGTAGTTGATGTCCATGTGTCATTGCTGATAATACAGTACCCCATGCATACAGATATAGCTCCTGTGGAAAAGCCACCGGGGAGGGGGGAGGCACACTGACCTTCAATTTTTCATAATTTCCCCAGGAAGGCCCCAGATTCCACCAACGAGAGTGTCCGCAAGTGCGCCCCCTCTCGCGGTCTCTCCCAACGCGACGCCACTCGCGATGAGGGGTGCTTCACATCATGGCCCATGATTGAAATGCGGTGCACCCACTTCTCCAAACTCAGAATCCTGTATCTGCTGCTTCATGCAACCCATTTATCAATGCTTTTGGTCTTGCTTGTCCATTACAAACCCTATCTTATGGCATATGCATTGGGCGCACAAATGAAATAAAGTTTCAGGGAGATTCATTTCGGTCTATAAAGTGCTTATAATGGACTAAGTTCTGCCAACAACGTTGTTCACGGGCTGTAAAGACTAATGGCATAGGTAGTAGGGTTCTTCGAATACTAAAGGTAGATGTCATTTAGATATATAGTTTCAAATGAACATTAACTAAATCCGCAATCGTATACCTTATGTGGATCTGCAAAAAGTTCTACCAGTTATCATTACATAACTAAAGTCAGGATCTGATAAACATAACACAAAGTATTTCCGAAAAGCACACGATGTCTTTGGAGACAATGACGCAATCGTGCAATGCGCGGAAAGCATTTATTCTTGCGCATGCAACAGAGGGCATATCGCACCTAATCACGAACCCCCCCCCCCCCCCCCCCCGATTCTCTGGATTTATAAAATTTTCTGGAGTTGAGCCGAAGCAACGAAGTAACTTCCATAAGAAGCGGTTGTAGCGGAAGCCACTAAAAGGAGGTGAGACTGTCCAAGCACAGATCTGTAGACGTCCGAAGCACATCCTTGCTTGGAAGCATCTCTCTTTATGAATTTTGAGGAGCAATCGAGATCACTTTACCGACGCTGATCTGAGATGGTAGGAAATTGAGGTTTCGGGAACGGGTGAGAGGCTAAAAACATAAAGGGTGCCCAAGCAAGTAGAACTATGGCCAATCTGTCCAGTCCCGTGACTAACCCGACACTTATTTGCCCATACCTGCGATGTCGAACGTGACAGAACAGGGTCCATTTCCTTTGCCGTGGATTGGCGTCGCCAAGACTCAGCTCCTCTGAAGTTCGGCTATTTCTTGATCACATCGAAAAATTTCCACAAGGGCCGAAAGCAGGGTTTCCTATCTTATTGACCACACCGCTTCTGGAGTCTTATTATGATTTTTACTGAATGGGCGTGGGTGGGGCTGGTTGTGATTAATTTGCATAAAAGTTGACGGATCAGCGGAAGTCCTTACAAGTAAACCAAATTCCAACGGAATAAAAGGCTGGTATCTTTTGGAACTTCTTGTAGAGGAATCTGAAAATAAGGACGCATCACAATGATCTCATCTCAAGGTAAGATGAACGGAAAGTAGATTATTCTATTAATATGTGTGAGCGAAATGATGGGATGTAAATGTCACGATAAAGGTTTGGTGAGCGGGTGCTTGGGACCTATGTCCTGGGTAGTTATGGAAGCAAGTGTACATGTTGAAAGAATTGTGGTCGGTGCTGTCCACCAAATCGGCTTGTGAAAAAAATTACATCAGTTCTAGGATTTACACGCACGGTTTTGTGATTGTAGTATAACTAGTTCCGACCTTCCATTTACCCAGTCTCAAGGAGGGATCTGATATTGTGTCATGGTAATGACGTCACAACATAGTGAAGAAGCGGGAAAAGGTTCGGGACACGCACCAAGCAGCGTAATGTTAGGTGATGTGTGTTATCTACCTCTACCCCATTCCCTACGTAAGCCACTTTGTGTTATGACAAATCATCATAGCGAATTGGTGTAGCTACTCATGTGCAGGTCTTTGTTAAAATGAGAGGCGTGAGAAAGGACACGTTTAGGTGCGGGAGGGGATCTTTTTTAAGGTCATTGGATCATTAGGTCGGCACGTTGTTGGTACGTAATTGAAAATCGCGTAAAAGTAAAGGAGTTTTTACGAAAATTAATTCATTGTCCGTGCCTCTTCTGGAGAGCATGCAAATTTACACTGGTTTGAAACCCATACACCCTGGGGTGCAGCTGAGAGTGGAACATTATTTAATTTGCAGTTGCACTGCCACGACAAAATTAATGTGCACTTTATTCTGCATTATCGACATATTCATTTTTCATAGACATAATAGTATACTCTTTAAACGGTGATCGGCGATACCGTAGCGTCGGGAAATTGAAAACCTTTGAGAATTTATTATTATCATTTTTTGTTGAGCATTCTTTATTTATGGAAACATCTGCCCTCTCTCCTAAGATGGCTGCGGTGGAGACACATTTCTTTATGTAACAAATGAACGTTCCAACAACTCAGTTGTAAAGAGATCACTGGGTAAACCAAAGTGTATAATTTCCAAGAATGTGAGTGTGCATTGTTTACACAGTACCTTTCAGTCAATCAAATCACAAGATTTCAGTCTATCATGAAATAAAGCCTTTACAAACTAGTTGCAAACTAGTTGGCGTTTCGGGCGCAGGGACAAAAGAATAAATACAAAACGAGTGTAAATGACCATACACCTTCACCTTAGAATAGACACGGATAAACTATACTATATTTTAGAATGTGTGTGTGTGTGTGTGTGTGTGTGTGTGTGTGTGTGTGTGTGTGTGTGTGTGTGTGTGTGTGTGTGTGTGTGTGTGTGTGTCTGTCTGTCTGTCTGTCTGTCTGTCTGTCTGTCTGTCTGTCTGTCTGTCTGTCTGTCTGTCTGTCTGTCATATGGGGCCACCCCGAGTGTCCAAAATGGGTCTACTAGGAGTACTTTTTATGGCGGAGGTCATTGTCAGGTTTAAAAAAGGTGGGGGGGGGGCACCAAAAGTTATGACCAAAATATTTTTTACCAATAGATGTCTTCAAAGAGGTCTACTAGGGGTACTTTTTATCAGGAATCTAATAGTGAGGTTAAAAGAGTATCGGGGTGGAGTGGGGTGGAGGTGCTGAGGGGCACCAAAAGTTATGACCAAAATTTTTCTCACCGATATAGGTCTTCAAAGGGGTCTACTAGAGGTACCTTTTTACCAGGAATCTAATGGTGAGGTTTAAAAAAGTGCCGGGGTGGTGTGGGGGTGTTTTCGGGGCACCAACAGTTATGGCCAGCAAAATATAGTATAGATTAAGAGAGAATACTCTCCTCAGCCCGAGCAACGCCAGGTAATCCTGCTGGTTAAATAATAAATCCGTCTGATTTAGTTAACACGAAGAAACAACAGGTCAAGTCGCAATTACTGCGACAACAGGGGGTTTCGCTTGAGTTCTTATTTGTCGACAACAGCGTCGGGCGCGAGTAAATGAGCTTAACTTTGCGTTTAGCGATTGTAGAATTCCATAAACAGTTTGTTAACTGTAATACAGTGTCATCTTGCCTCCTACAAGTTTATGATAAATCCATTATTTTTAACATCACGTGTAAGCTATCTTCTAGTCAGTGTAAATCTGTATACGGATTACGGTCAGAGTGACCTCCGCCCCTACCCCCACCCCCACCCCCCCCACCCCTGTTTATTCATCTTCAGAATGTAGGCAGACGATAATCGCTTTACGTTAAGGAAGTAAGAATTTTATATCATTACTCACGCACTGCAGCTGCTAATCCAGCATGTTGAAAAATAAGTCGATAAAATATATTGGTTACACGGTTTGTTAGCATCCAAATATTAATACAGCCTGTTAGTGGTCAAATGTGCCATACACAATGTCAGTTGAGTCCATACTTTATGGCTGCGAAGTGGACGACAGCGAACCTAAAGCCCAGTATCGAATTAAAAGGCACAATATATGCCGCATTAGACCATTGATAAACTGCGTAACGAATATGTGATAACTGATGTGATGTGTATACTGAATTAATAAATGTGATGAATAATAAATGATAGAATTCTCGATCGCTTAACCCTTTATCTAACGTTTGGAGTAGACGACATTCGTGAAAAAAATTCTTGTGTAACTAAAACTTTTCATTTTTTGCTTCCAAAACATAGGTTATGACCCCTCATTGGAACGAGCGTGACGCGCTCGTTCCAATGAGGGGTCATAACCTATGTTTTGGAAGCAAAAAATAAAATATAAAATAAATTGAATGGCAATTTTCGTGTATAGCGCTGGCCCGTTTTTGATCGTAATGTTAGGTAAAAGCACGAAGAAGTTTATGACTGTCGACGTTTTGAAAAATGGATGAACAAAGGGGAAATCACTCTGAATGCCCACTGTATTTACATTTTGACTGACAGGATATTTTGTTCATGCACATCTTGTGAGAGACGTTTTCACACCAAAATTCCCAGAAACTTGTGCGATGTTCGATATTATGGTATAAACGGAATCGGTTAATTTCACATTGGGCTCGAGCTTCGCTCTCTCCTAATACAGAATTCACTGATATCGCACAGTACAGTCTCCACGTACTTGTCGTAATCCACACGTGGGCTGCGATGTCCACGCACGCGCTTACCAGGTAATAAAAATCATCTTATGCAAAATTTTAATTAATGAAGCACCGGACTGAGATGGTAAAGTAACTGTGGAAAGTGACCAATCCAAGGCGGCCGTACTGTATGTACCATATTAGGTTTCTACTAAACAGTGTAAATTATAATATATTAACTATTAATTTGCGCTAATATTACAGCGCAGTGTTTGGTACATCACCTAAGGATGCTACAAATGTTTCACGTTTTTTTCGGAATTGTTGATTGTTTTCTGAAAACAATGATAATGAAAGAAAAGCACGTCCACTTTTTCTCTTCAGATACGTGTCCTTTCTTAGATGACCCAACAGTAAACTGTGCCTTGATGAATTACACTGACCCGGTAGTGAATCAGTATATTTGTTGTGAGTACTATCGACAGATTAATACCAGTACTTCAAACACCCCTACTACGTCCACAGCTACTACGACAACCACCCAGGCACCTACGACCACTACTTCAATGACGACGTCTATTACGACACCTTCAACTACTTCAGCTAGTACCACATCATCAACCAGTACTACCTTAGCAAAATCAACTACAACGCAAACTGTGACATCACAAACAACCGCCACTGAATCAAAAACAACAGCAGAACCTTCGATGGTGAGTCCCCGAATTGTCGTCAAAGCATCATCTTCATCAAGTTCAAGCAGCAGCAGCAGCAGCAGCAGCAGCAGCAGCAGCAGTAGTAGTGGCGAAACAGATTTTGCATTGCAGCTGAGAAGGGGGTTGGATATTTTCTTCAATGGGCGCACAGATATATCAGGTTCTTCGAGCTGGTCAAGTGTGGTGAGTTCATCCAGTAGCAGCAGTGAAGAAACTGATAACCGCGAGGTTTGGACAGCGGTTGGATGAACCTTTTGGAAGACTTTACAGTAGCTTTACGTTTTGGGAATGCTTACATTTATAACACCTTGCTTAACCATTTACCTAACATGAAAAGCAGGCGACACTTGCAAAAAGAATTCTTGAGTAACTTAATTTTTTTCATTTTTTGTCTCAAATACATAGGTTATGGCCCCACGTTGGGACGAGCTCGTTCCAATGAGGGGCCATAACCTATGTTTTTGAGACAAAAAATGAAAAAAAAATGAAAATTGGCGATTTTTGAGAATTGCGCTGGCCGGTTTTGACCGTTACGTTAGGTAAGGGGTTAAACGGTTTTACATGAAACGCCTAACCCGTTTCATAATATGACTCGAAAACGATATTTATGGAATATATTTTTTCTTTACCTTTGCATCACTTTAGTTCCTTAATGGCATTGTCTCATACAATACTGTCCATAGCGGTAGGGGAGCTCACTTTATATTTGTTGGGTGGGTCAGTGATAATTTAACCCAACAGCCTTGCAGGGCTGTTGGATTAAATTAGTGCAAACCATTCTCAACTATTCGTTGTCCATTATGTTGTTTGCAAACAGACTATCAAATTTTCTTTTACGTAAAAAATTATACGTACGTTTTTGAAAGGGTTAAATTACACATTTGTTTTGGTTTCTAGACAAAATGTTAGATACCTTATCGGAACAAGTTGGATCAGTCAAAGATTAGAAGATATGTCTTGGAAACAAGTATTTAAGAATAGCCAAAAGCTTTTTCTGTCTTCTTCTCTACAGAACAAGGCAAATTTTCAGATCCCTTTGGTAAAGGATTACTCTTCATATACATACTTTATCGTTATCCGGTTAACCTTGCGTTTTAAAAAAAAACATGTTGCAAATGATATTTTGTGTTTTGTTTTTGTTTGTCCATGCCTTTCGTTATTTTTCAGGGAAGTTTTACAAGGAGTTCTCCATCCAAAATATGCATGATTCGCGTTTTGCCGGGCGACCAAATTACCCAATTGTGAACTTTGCAGCGTTCGGTATTCTCTATTCGAGAGCCGCCCCTGTCTGCTCTCAACATCCAGTTTTATGCAGCTTCAACATCTGAATTTCGAGTCAAGTTTTATTGAAATGCCAAAACACCCTAAATTTTGTCCGGTGTGACAGGAATGGAAGTCCGTAGGAACGTTAGTCCCTCTGGACTATTATTCCGCGGACTACTATTCCTAGAAATGTTAGACCTAGGACTATAATTCCGCGGAATAATAGTCCAGAGGGACTAATTTTCCTACGGACTTCCATTCCTGTCACACCGGCGCTACCTGTAAGCACTTCATGTAAGAAGCGTCTTATTGGTCGTTACGCATCTGATTGATGTTATGACATAAATGAAATGATTCGACACAAAACAGTGTGAAGCCAGAAAATAAACAGACCACCGAAGGTGATATTTCCCTGAAAAATATAAGCTTGATTCACTCAATTCAAGCTTAATCGTGGTATAAATACAGAACACAACTCGGGTAGTTTACAGGGAACAGGAATGTAGGAAAACCTCCAACAAGGATCGTTGATATGCCTGCCCGCCCGTACTCCCTCCTCGTTGTGTTTTGTCTTATTCGTTGTCCCTTCGGGCATTGATAGGGTAGAATATTATTGCCCGACAATTGGCATGTTTTAAGACCTTCACATATCACGGTGAAACCAGTTGGGTTAAAAATCAACCCAAATCAACAGGGTTGAGTGAATATGAACCCATTTGGGTTCATATTCACTCAAACCAGTTGATTTTGGTTGTTTTTATCCCACCTGATTTTAGAGTGCATAGGCATGAAACTGTCATAGGTGGATGCGCGTTTGATGATTTATGAGTTGGACAAGACATAAATAGGCCTATTAGAAACGGCATTCGGGAATTACGCTGTGAAAGCGGTGGCAGTATGTCACTTCTGTTACCACAACGTTGCCAATTGTCGTGACTACTTGCTGTCATTTTAGACTTCTTGCCTGAATATCTCGTTAAGAAGCAAAGGTATGAGTACATATATGAACCCAAGCTCTCAAACCGCCAGTCCAGTTATGGAAGGAATCCGACGCTGATATGGCTGTTCGATTGCTCACGTTTCGTGAAGTTTTCGCGCAGACAACAGTTGGTCGATATAATTTATTTATTTATTGGTGTTTAAGGTCACATACTTCTGCACAATAGCTAATCGTGACCACAACATGGAGATAAAGTCGAGGTCAGTCAATCGTTTATGCCCCCATGTTGCCTATTTTAGAGGACTTGCTCCCCAAGCATTAGTGACTGGGTCCTATTTTACCAGTAAAACGGTGCTGGTTTACCACAGTGAACAAGGACTGCCTAACATACCGGGGTTCCCGCGGGGCGGGGGGGGGGGGGGGTTATATAATGTCCATTCACTCACAGAATTATACAGATATTCTTTTGTGCCCCAGTTACAGATATTTCAATCAATAAGTACTTAATTCACCATGATACTAACACAACTGGTGGGGCCAAGCGGCGTAATGATATAAAACTAGCTGTTTTCTGGAGTCATTCATAACTATTTAGAAAACAAACATTCTCAATAGTATTGGTAAAGACATCGATTATTCTGTTAACCCTTTGCCAACGTAACGGCCAAAACCGGCCAGCGCCATTCCCCAAAATCGCCAATTAATTTTCATTATTTTTTCATTTTTTGTCTCGTTCCAACGAGGGTCATAACCTGTGGTTTTTTTAGACAAAAAATGAAAAAAATTAGTTATTCAAGAATTTTTTTTTTTGCAAGTGTCGTCTGCTTTTCATGTTAGGTAAAGGGTTAAAGTAAGCCTCGACTGAGAAATATCTCTTGGGTTGATCCAAAGAATATGAACGTTTATAGTATTTTTTAGATTCAGTCTTCTGGAATGTTTAAGTTGGTTTGAAAATTGAACCGAAGATTCGTTTTTAGGAACAAATGAAACATTCCAGACGATTGAATCCAAACAAAAGCGATTGTCTATTTAATGATTAGACTGAGTTCAGGCCATAACAGCGTCGAATTTCTTACAACATTTGACTGGTAGGTTGAGAGTTTGATATGAACCCTCTGACAACTTAATCTTAGTTGCCTTATAAAATATTATTGGTGCGCCAAAAAAAACCCCAAAAACTTCCCTTAACACATGATATTTAGGATTCGATTTATTCCTTGATTCCTGATGCATGCAACAACTGACGAGTTGAGAGAGAATCAAAAGTCACAGTTTATTACCAGGATGAACCAAAGGGATGTTCACTAATACAGAATGATTCCTCTCGAGTGATACGTAAATTTGGTTGTTTGTTCCGCTGCCAAAATGTTTAAATATCATTTTTTCATATTTTTTTATTTACATATTCATTCATATTCAGGTAAAAACAAAAGTGCATACATTCTTTCTCATAAACATTGAAAGGAATACAAATCCATGTACCACTGATATCGATACACTAATAATACACAGACAACAGCAACACACGGAACGATTACTCCAGGGTGATACGTAAATTTGTTTCCTTGTTCCGCTGCCAATGATCTTGGATATCCCTTTTCAGAAAGCTGAGGCACAGCCCCTAAACTTGGACTCTAGCACTGGTTGTAAAAATCCGATGTAGAATTGGAGGAGATCCGATCACTTGGAGATTGAAGTTCGACTATTCCAAAACTATGAAATCCTACTGAAGCAAAAATCAAAAAAGTGTTGAGAAAACATGACCATGGACCAAATCTTTCATAGAGACGTAAAGGCAAAGAAGGTGGAAATTTTCTGGGGTGATTCCAGTCGTTGAGGTGAAATCTGGCAAACGTTCACAGAACCTTGATAACTGTGAAAGGAACAAACTGAAAAGAAAAAAAACACCCCTGTTGTGGAAAAGGCTGGGATAGAGTATGACACGCTTTTTCAAAGTTGCCTCGAATCCAACGACTGCAATCAAATGTCCGAAGTACGGCGCCCTGAAGAGAACCAATAGATGAAGGTCTCCGAAAAATGGCGTCGAGACGTACCAAAGATGACATTGATAAATACGTAAGATGATACGCAGCATCATATGCTAGTCACTAGGTTCATCAGGCGAGTGTATACCCACGGAGCTAGACGGGTACCGAATTGAATTGTTTACAATTAGTATGCCAGGCCCCGGAGTCAGTCCTTGAAGAACTTCCGTGGCGTTTGAAGATCTGGAATATGGAAATACACATCCCTAGAACTAAACATGTAGCGTAATCGTCCTCATGAACAAGCCTGAAAATAAGCAGACTGTCATCTGCAAAATGAAGTCCCCAGAGGGTGAATTTGGTGATGCTACCCTGCACAGCAGGGTAGCATCACAAAATTTACCCTCGGCTTCTGTGAACCTTAGTCTGAATCAAGGTCTCAAGCCAAAACAGAGAGTTGTATCTAGAGGATAAATTGGCCGACTGTATAGGGTAGCATCAGCAAATTCACCCTCTGGGAACCCCATTTTGCAAATGACAGGTTGCTTATATTCAGGCTTGCTCATGAATGGAACTCTTTACAGGTCTGGAAGTTTCCATTTTAAAAATTGTGGTTAACCCTTTGCACACTGATGTCAAAATACCGAAGTTTCTAGTAGCAATTTTCCCAAAATGCAACTATTAATTTAACAAGCCTGGAAATAATAAATATGACATTTGCAGAATGGGGTCCCAGAGGGTAAATTTACAGATGCCATTCCATACAGTGGGCCATTTGATCCTCTGGGTGCCTCTTTCTCTTTAGGCCCGAGACCTTGATTCAGATTGAGGTTCACAGATGGTAAATGTAGTGATGCTGCCCTGTTGTGCAAGGTAGCATCACCAAATTCATCCTGTGGGGACCTCATTCTGCAGATGACCGTCTGCTTATTTCCATGCTTGGTGGAATGATATCTGGACATCCATCAGCTTTGCGATCTCGTATCCACCTTGTCTTTTTCTCAAAATTATAGTGCATGAAAATCTTGCCCAATTTCCAATATCCGTTGCAGAGTCTTGTAATACAACAAATAACTGAGTAACGGAGTTTATCTCTTTGATTGTGTTGAAGGTTGTCTTGTCTTACAGTTGCGATAAAGTAATAATTGAAGATTTTGGTTTTGAATTTCGACATAACGTCACGTTTTCTTGTCGAACAAAGACAGCACGAAATTAAAATAAGAGCAATTTCAAAAGTGAGACATTGAATAGTTGAGTCAGACTTTTAATCCTGCTTCCGTATAGTCAGCATATGTGTTTGTTCTTCATATTTAAAGTATAATTCCCGTTTTAGAATTGCAAACTGAGAATAAATATTTTTTACCCTCTCAGCACTATTTCCAGGAGCTGCGGAGCGATTTGAAGGCGTAGGAGTGCTGTGCTGCATTATAATAATAAGCGTGGGGGGGGGGGGGGGGGGCTTCAACCGTCTCCTGCAAAATTATGTAAGATAATGTGATAATGTGACCCAAGACGCAATCTGGTGATTTTAGGAGATTGGTGGACCACCGGCACCCCTAATGTCGACCGGATCGCCCAACAGATCTTCATTGTATCCTCTGACACGCTATTTGGGGTAGTCACAACTCGGCCACTGACCCCAGGGCGGATAATAGCCGACTCAAAAGTAAGCTTTTTTGTATTAAGGATATAAAGTTGAATAGCAAAAGCAGTTAAGCTCATTTTGTTCACTATTTTCAAATATTTTTAGCATTGTTGGCCACAAAAGTGAGGTGACCCCCACCTCCTCACCCGACCCCGGCTCTACCGCCATTATCGATGTCAACATATAGAAATTTCCTGCGACAATTTTCCCCATAATTCAACTAAAAATTTAACGAATTCAATCTTGTTTGACAGAACTCACTGAGCTCTGTCAAAAAAGACTGAATAGGTTCAGGCATCATTGAAACATCGCAGTTATTTGCAGTTTGCATAGCATTTGGGTATTCACGTGCTGTGTGGACACCAACAGCGTTGGCCTTGTGGCATTTAGAGGTTTCGCCGTTGTTACGTCACTGGGTGGGAAACACTGTAGGCAGGTATTCAAGATCAAAGGGGCATTCTATACACAGTTCGTTGCACAATCACGGGTAGTCTTAACCCTTTACCTAACATGAAAAGCAGATGACACTTGCAAAAAAAATTCTTGAATAACTAATTTTTTTCATTTTGTGTCTCAAAAACATAGGTTATGACCCCTCGTTGGAACGAGCTCGACGAGCTCGTTCCAACGAGGGGTCATAACCTATGTTTTTGAGGCAAAAAATGAAAATATTTAAAAAATTAATTGGCGATTTTTGAGAATAGCGCTGGCCGGTTTTGGTCGTTACGTTGGGTAAAGGGTTAACAACATTTTCTCGTGAAGCGCAGTATTTTGCACGTACATGCCGTCGCTGCCACCAGTACAACGTCCTCAAGAGTTGAAACGGCTCAGCATTTGAGGAGGCTGGTGTTGCCATGGGGCCAGGCAGAGGGAGTGTCTATTTACCATCCGGATGATAAATAGCCATATAAGCTCTTGCGGGCTATTTACCATCCGGATGGTAAATAGCGATTTTGATTTTCGGGGATATCTCCACATTTTGTCAATTGACATCCGGGTATTCATACACCAATGGACAGAGACGGACCCCACCGACGACGTTGAAGCCACGGATGGCCACCGCTACGAATTTTAAACCGCCCAAGGCCGAAAAACGAATTTAAAGGCACTGAAAGACACGGAATTTGTGAGTTTTCGGGGATATCTCCAAATTTTGTTGATTGAAATCCAGGTATTTCTACACCGACTGACGTAAATCGACCCCACCGACACTCCTGGGCCAATGGTTGGCCACCCCTACAAACGTCACAAGACCCAGGCCCGAAAAACTGAGTTTTCAGAAACCGGATGGTAAAAAGCGATTTTGATTTTCGGGGATATCTCCACATTTTGTTGATTGAAATCCAGGTATTTCTACGCCTACTGACGCAGACCGACCGCACCGACAACCCTGGGCTCATGGTTGGCCATCCCTACGAACTTTACAAGACCCAGGCCCGAAAAATCGGGTTTTCAGAAACTGGATGGTAAATAGCGATTTTGATTTTCGGGGATATCTCCACATTTTTAGATTGAAATCCGGGTATTTCTACACCGACTGATGCAGATCGACCCCACCGACATACCTGGGTCCACGGTTGGCCACCCCTACGAACTTTACAAGACCCAGGCCCTAAAAACGGGCTTTTCAGAAACCGGATGGTAAATAGCGATTTTGATTTTCGGGTATATCTCCACATTTTGTTGATTGAAATCCAGGTATTTCTACACCGACTGACGCAGACCGACCGCACCGACAACCCTGGGCCCATGGTTGGCCACCTATATGAACTTTACAAATCCCAGGCCCGAAAAACCGGGTTTTCAGAAAGCGGATGGTAAATAGCGATTTTGATTTTCGGGGATATCTCCACATTTTGTTGATTGAAATCCAGGTATTTCTAAACCGACTGACGCAGACCGACCCCCACCGACAACCCTGAGTCCATGGCTGGCCATCCCTACGGACTTTACAAGACCCAGGCCCGAAAAATCTGGTTTTCAGAAACTGGATGGTAAATACCGATTTTGATTTTCGGGTCTATCTCCACATTTTGTTGATTGAAATCCAGGTCTTTGTAAAGTTTGTATGGGTGGTCAACAATGGGCCCAGGATTGTCGGTGGGGTCGGTCTGCGTCAGTCGATGTAGAAATACCTGGATTTCAATCAACAAAATGTGGAGATATCCCCGAAAACTCAGAAATTCCGTGTCTTTCAGCACCTTGAAATTCGTTTTTTGGCCTTGGGTGGTCTAAAATTCGTAGTGGTGGCCATTCGTGGCTCCAGCGTCGTCGGCGGGCTCCGTCTCTGTCCATTGGTGTATGAACATCCCCGATGTCAATCGACAAAATGTGGGGATATCCCCGAAAATCAAAATCGCTATTTACCATCCGGTTTCTGAAAAGCCCGTTTTTTCGGGCCAAGGTCTTGTAAAGTTCGTATTGGTGGCCAACCGTGGACCCAGGTATGTCGGTGGGGTCGATCTGCGTCAGTCAGTGTAGAAATACCCGGATGTCAATCGGCAAAATTTGGCCATATCCCCGAAATTCCATACCATCCGGTTTCGGAAAACCCGGTTTTCGACCCTGTACGATGTAAAGTTCGTAGGTGTGGCCAATCGTGGCCCCAGCGTTGTCGGTGGGGTCCGTCTCTGTACATTGGTGTACAAATACCCGGATGTCAATCGACAGAATCTGGAGATATCGAAATTCAAAATCGCTATTTACCATCCGGTTTCAGAAAACCCGTTTTTTGGGGGCCTGGGTCTTGTAAAGTTCGTAGGGGTGGCGAAACATGTGCCCAGGGTTGTCCGTGGGGTCGGTCTGCGTCAGTCGATGTAGAAATACCTGGATTTCAATCAACAAAATGTGGAGATATCCCCGAAAACTCAGAAATTCCGTGTCTTTCAGCACCTTGAAATTTGATTTTTTGGCCTTGGGCGGTCTAAAATTCGTAGCGGTGGCCAGCCGTTGCCCCAGCCTCGTCGGTGGGGTTCGTCTCTGTCCATTGGTGTATGAATACCCGGATGCCAATCGACAAAATGTGGAGTTATCCCCGAAAATCAAAATCGCTATTTACCATCCGGATGGTAAATAGCCTACAAAGCTTGTTTGGCTATTTGCCATCCGGATGGTAAATAGCCGCTGCCCATGGGCGAGCTTGTCATTTCCAAAGTGTATGTACTGGGGCTGCGAACCTTCGGGGTAGGTGTACCTTTTGCCTGGTCTCTCTCACAAGGTAGTCAAGCTCGTCATTGTCAGTAGCGAGACGGCAGTAATCTTAAGACACCTACCCAAAGCCTATACCCCTGGACTCTGTACCCGACAAGAGAAATACCCTGCGTACCGAAGGTACAGTGGCTTCGATGACCACCAGAGATAAGTCTATTCGCGTTTCTGTGCGAAACCCGTGCCAATTGCCGGCGCCGTTGATCACAACCCCCATTATACTGCTTCTTGCGTGGTCGAAACGGGGTGAGCTTCACCTATACCTTAGGGATCAGGTCCTCATGTTGAAGTTGGTTTAGAGTGCATTCCAGAGCCTATGGCTGTGTGCCGTGACATCTCGGAAAACGGCTGGGGTGGCGTCCTTCACTTCTCTAGGGCACTCCAGCTACCAGATTTCTACATGATTGACTCCGAAATCTTATCTACCAGGACTTGATCGTCGAGGTCCTCGCATGTTTTGGTATAAGTATTGTGTGCCCTGTGTTATGTTTCTGTGGCCGCCCCGAAGCACAAACTGGTCCACGCTCAGTTGTCCACTAATTAGCCAAACTCCCACCGGGTGGCCCTGGTAGCTTGTCCCTTCGAGGTTTTGTTCCAGGGGCGAGCCCACTTTAGAGTTTCGGCCACGGAAAAAGTCAACCCCGGGGAGATTCGCCCGTTTTATCTATGATGGCGGGTGGCATATTCTGCATATTCCCCATAGTTATAGATGTTCTCGCCAATAATTTCTCTCTAACAGCCCACTTAGGGACCTCAGCAATGTCATACATTGTGGCACTGGCCTCGTGGATTCTTTCTTCCCATTCCTGAATTTGCTGGCGCATGGTATGTGCAAGTCCTTATCCTCCTAAGCGCCCCATTAAAATGATCAACAAGTCCCAGAACAACGCAAGTGAGGTCGCTAACTGTCAGTGGGGGCAGGCTTGTCGGATCTGGGTCTCCAGAGTTGATCGCGACAAAAGACTAAAGCCGTGTCCGACTGTGCCTTTAGATAGAAAGGCGTGCCGATTCGGGTATGAGTGCTGGGTTTGGAGTGCTGCTTCACCATCGCAATTCACTGGCCTTTCCTTCTTACTTTCTCGTTTTTTTTTTTTTGGGGGGGGGGGGGGGCACATGTCCTCGACCACAGTCTCCTCCATAATGCTGTAGCAAGAACTTGATTTTCATGACATATTCTTTTGAGGAGCTGTACAGCACTCTCGTCTGGCAAGAAATGATCTAAAGCCACCCGGTCTGTAGTGGTCTGATTCAATCTATGCTTTGGATTTCGCCATATTGAATGTGAAATGGGTCTTCTGGTTGGACAAGATAGCGGTGGCGCCATTAGCAAATCTGGGCCCACTTTTCTGCCGACAGCTATGTGAAAGGGTGGTGATTACGCCGACGAATAGCTGCTCTGGGGGCTGGATCGGGTATTTAAAGTCGACCATGGTGAAATGCTGTGGAATAGGTACAACCTGCTCGAATCCTTTGGGATTGTTGGGATTGTTACCTCCCACCTTTGAGTAAGTACCTCTCCATTTTTTAGCCTTCCATTGGGTCAAATCAGCAGCCAAATAAACTGGTTCTAACCATCGACTTATATTCTGTGAATATATTTTTTTACGACCCATATGTCCTAAAAGATCTGGAGACTGGGCGCGGGCGGGCACCGGGCGGGCGGGCGAGGACGTAGGCCACCCTCTGGGCTCGTTATGTTTTCTCCACTGGTGATTGTTCATTTTGCTGAAGATGGTCGTGTATGTGGACGCCAAGCGGCCGCAACGTGTATGGATGTTTTGCAATTCGCACTTTGCATAATGAATATTGAGCAACCTTTCAATATGCGGATTTGGGGCAACAATTATTGGTGTATACGCAGTTAGTTTGGATTATGGCGTTTGTAGGCAAGGGTTAATCTGAATGGCCCGCCGGATAGCAAGCTACAAGGGGGGGGGGGGGCACTTGGGTTGTCTATCTCCCAATCCTGCTCCCGGGTCTCCAGCTTCTTGATGTAATGCCATATTATCATGCCCTTTCTTGATAGACTACTCAGGTGCAAGTTGGCTTGCCCAGCCTCAAATTTTGACTGGTCTAGCAAGTAAATGTAGACGTTCACATTTCAAGCGGCCGCATACAAAATTGTTTTTGTCCGTAATGTAAGTTTAGGGGCTTTCATACACTGGATTTAATGCATATGTGTTGCACTAATAAATCGAACACAAATACGACTGCACTGAAACCAGGGTACAGGCTGAAACATAAAACCGTTCATAATTATTTTGACTTCATGAATTATTACAAAAATTTATTTCATGATTATATATTTCTCTTTAGAGTCGGTTGAATTTCTCCCAAGTTCTTGTCTTCACTAAATGGCACACTTCATTCTAAAACAGGGACGCAGGAACCCAGGTGGGCGTTTCAACTGTAGCATAGCCACCCACCCAACGTTTTCCACCCAAACATGAGAGGGAGAGAGATTAGGCCAACATTATCTTTACCAACTGAATATATATTTTTAAATCATAATAGGCCTACCACACCAGAAAATCAGAGTTGGGGATGGTCCCTCATGACTCACATACAGTCACCTGAAATTTGTATTTCTCATTTGTGTTCCAGTCAGTGCAATATGATTGAGAATTAGTAGAATATGTGTGTGTACAGGCTCTTTACTCTTGAACCCTAATGGTATATTCCAAGCCACTTCAGAGCCATCAGCTGGTAGTGTCAATATTCGTAATGTTTGGGAATACCAATCAATATTTTCAACGCGCCGCCTTTGAATGGTCAGTAGTAGGAGAGGGATGGATCGTCCCTTATTGGGGGACCCATGTCACGTGACCCAGTGGCGCCATGTTGTGTTGTCACGGTAACCCGCGTGAGCTGCCACCTTGTGACGTCATCCCTATAGTTATACGTGATGTTAGTGCGAATGCGCATCGCGTGTTGTTAGGGCGACACGTGTTTCCGTCGTCCATTTTGTATATTGGATGCCGCCATCTTGGTTTCTATGGTATCACGTGGTTGCTATGTTACCCAAAAGCCTACAACAAGACAGGGGTATGTTCATTCAGGTCAAGGTAGTTCAAAAGGGATTAACACTGTTATATTTTCATTAGGGTTCGAGTTCATTCAAACAGTTCAAAGGGGTTAGCACTAGGTTATATTTAGGGGTTATAGTTCAAAACTTTGTTCAATTTGTTATGGTCAATTCACTTCGACAACTTCATTGGGTCAGTTCGATTTTCTTCACTTTGTTCTGCCTGTTCACTTCGATCTTGATTGTGTTTGATCAGATCAGTTCGGTCTTCGTTCAATTTGTTGTTTTCTGTTCACTTCGATCTTGGTAGTGTTGGATCTTCGTTCACTTTTGCACATTCGTCGTTTTACGGTGCTTGTTATCATGTTTTATCTGTTCAAGTTCTTGCAATAATAATTGGGTGTTATCAATCCCTCTCCATATCCTCGAGTGTTGATGTCAAATCACGGAATCCAACTTTACGGAATCGGCTGGGAACCTCAATTACGGAATGCCTTATATAGCTTATCTATATGTATACCGGGGAAATATGATTGAACATTTTGAAGGCCTGAGCGAAGGTATAGCCAGGAAGTAGTGATACAAGTCAATATTAATGGATGATAGTTTAATCAATAGTACTGGTACAAGGCAGCAATGGAACAAGACTGCCGTTGAAGCTAATGGTAGTGCAGATAGACCATAGACAAGTAGTGGCCTTGGAGGTTTGGAGATAAGATGGAAGCCGTTGGTAAGACTATATTTGACCTCATTGAGGGATTTTTCATGGCCCTCATGGCCTCATACGACAAAAAAGGGATTCTCCAAAAGGTATCCTCGATAGGTATCCTCAAAGAATACGATACCAGGCCATAGGTATCTTCAAACACCGAAACGAGGCTAAGAGTGATAGTAAATGAGGCCTCATTGAGGGATTTTTTCATGGCCCTCATGCCCTCAAAAACAAGAGGCCCCAAGGGGCCTGAGGGCGCTCACCTGACATGGTAGCTTAAATATCAACCCAGAGAATTGATTTCAACAAGTTGCATCTGCTCCTCCTAAGAAAAGCTTATACCAAATATCCAAAGATTCTAACCAGTGGATCTAATTCGATTTGAACAAACTTGAATCAGATCCGGGGCCACCCCACAATGTTGCATACCAAATATCAAAAGATTCTGCCTGCTGGATCTGGAGAAGATTTTTTTAAGCAATTTGCCAGAAATGCACTAAGTTCGAATTCGGGCTTCTATAGTGAGCCCAAATATGAATCCAGGGGGCCGATTTGAACAAACTTGAATCAGATCCACCCCACAATGTTGCATACCAAATATGAAAAGATTCTGCTTGCTGGATCTGGAAAAGAAGATTTTTGAAGAAATTTGCCTGAAATGCACTAAGTTCGAATTCAAGCTTCTATAGTGAGCCCAAATATGAATCTAGGGAGCCGACTTGAACAAACTTGAATCAGATCCACCCCACAATGTTGCATACCAAATATGAAAAGATTCTGCCTGGTGGGTCTGGAGAAGAAGATTTTTTAAGAAATTTGCCTGAAATGCACTAAGTTCGAATTCGAGCTTCTATAGTGAGCCCAAATATGAATTTAGGGAGCCGATTTGAAAAACTTGAATCAGATCCACCCCACAATGTTGCATACCAAATATCAAAAGATTCTGCCTGCTCGATCTGGAGAATAAGATTTTTTAAGAAATTTGCCTGAAATGCACTAAGTTCGAAATCGGGCTCCTATACTGAGCCCAAATATGAACCCAGGGGGCCGATTTGAACAATTTGAATCAGATCCACCCTACAATGTTGCATACCAAATATCAAAAGATTATGCCTGCTGGATCTGGAGAAGAAGATTTTTTTTAATGTTTTTCCCATTACCAATGGTGTTAAAAAGTGCTGACTCAGCACTTTTTCAAAGTCCTGAAAAAAGTACCTTGTGATCAAACCGATAGGGATTTTTTTTAACCATTCTATTCTACTGGATAAAAGTAAGCTTTATACAAAATAAGAGTTCTCTGTGCTGTGTAGTTTTGGAGATATGGCAGTTTTAAGGTTTTTCCTATTTTTAGCTCCCAAGGTTCCCACAGGCAATGAGAAAATTTTTTTTTGCATCATCAGCTACTTATGACCCATTATCATCTCATATCATATTTGGTTCAAATCGACCTCACGGTTCAGAAAATAGAAATTTTAGGCGTGGCCAAAATTTTTGCCCCTCCAATAACGAAGGCAAATAATGCCCGACACACTTCTCTTGAACAAATTTGATTCTACATCTCAAAATGAAGCTGCATACCAAATATCAAGTCTCTGCTACTGCTGGTTCATGAGAAGAAGATTTTCAAAGATTTTGGTGCCCCTTGGGGGCGTGGCACCACCCAGGAGGAGAGGCAACTTCATTTGAACAAATCTGAATTGACATTAGGTAATAAACATTTACCCAACATTTGAAAAATATTGGGCCAGTGGTTTCTTCGGAGAAGTTGGTTTTGTAAAGTTTACGCCCGACGGCGACGGACGACGTCCATCGACAGACGATGGACGGAAAGCGATTAGTAAAGATCACCTTGAGCTTCGCTCAGGTGAGCTAAAAATGAGGCTGTGAGGAATAGAAAATAAGGCCTCATTGAGGGCTTTCTCATGGCCCTCATACCACAAAAAGGGGTGCCGAAGGCCATATGTTTTCCAAAAAGGGGTGCCGAAATTGGGGTGCCTGGGGATATGGCTGTTAATTACCGAGATGAGGCTAAGAGGGATAGTAAATTACACCTCACTGAGGGCTTTTCTCATGGTCATCTTGCCCTCAAAATAAATGAGGCTTTGAGGGATAGTAAATGAGGCCTCATTGAGGGTTTTTCACATAACCCTCATGGACTCATACGACAAAAAAGGGATGCCGAAGGCCATATGTTTTCCAAAAAGGGTACTGAAATTGGGGTGCCAGGGGATACGGCTGTTAAATACCGAGATGAGGCTAAGAGGGATAGTAAATTATACCTCATTGAGGGCTTTTCTCATGGCCCTCATGCCCTCAATCGAAATGTCTCATTGAGGGCTTTTCACATAGCCCTCATACGACAAAAAAGGGGTGCCAAAGGCCATATGTTTTCCAAAAAGGGGAGCCGAAATTGGGGTGCCTGGGATATGGCTGTTAAATACCGAGATGAGGCTAAGAGAGATAGTAAATTATACCTCACTGAGGGCTTTTCTCATGGCCTCAATCGAAATGAGGTTAAGAAGGATAGTAAATTAGGCCTCATTGAGGGCTTTTCCCATAGACCTCATGGCCTCACACGACTAAAAGGGATTCCAGAGATGTTTCACAAAAAGGGTTTCCATGGGACAAGGCTATTGGATATAGAGGTGATGAGAATTGGATAGGACTTCGTTGTAATAAAGGGAGATAACTCTGCATAGAGATTACGGGAAATCAAGCAATCTGATTGGTCATTTAGCGCCAGTAAAGTGAACTGATTGGGTGATCTAGATAAATGAAACAATAAGAGTACTTGGAATAGGGTCAGAACAAACAAGAACAGACCCGAAAAGCTAAATATAGTAAAGCTGTCTCAGCTGATAGGCTCTTCTACTCTACTGGAGTATACTCCAGGACAAAGGAACATGCCCAGGTAGACGAAAACTATTACATACATGACGTCACAAGATGGCCGTTCATGCGGGTTACCATGACAACACAACATGGCGTCACTGGGTCACGTGACATGACATCACTTCCGGGGTCCCCCAATAAGGGAAGATCCATCCCTCTCCTACTTTGGTCTACCACACAGTTTCACTGAGTAGCTATCTTTCTTTGAATTCAGGTCGTATCACGATCTTCGACTGGTAAAGTGGTCTTTCATGTTCAAAGAATTAAGATGTGGCTGAAAATTCTCTTGTAAGATTCGTCTTTTCTTTAGCATTCTATCAATGTAGAGGTGTGTTAGACCCAGACACAGATTTGTGATTGATCTTGCATCACCCTGCTCTCAAGTTTGAATGCTACCCATGCCCCTCCTCTAAAGACATGCTTAGGCATTACAGTATGGCAGAATTCAAAACTGAGAAAAAAATGCTATTTCTTACTTTTTATACCAGGATTGCTGTGTTATTCAATGTTACACGCTACAACATATACATTGGGAAATGTTCTAGACACACCAAGCATTGAATCGGAATTGCATTTAAGAACATCATGTAAGAACGCATCTGATTGGACATTACAAATCTGAGTGGAATTATTATGACCTGATTGAAGTGCTTTGATACATAGAGATTATTACCATTATGTGGATGTACAAAATATGTATCGGAGTCGAGTTCCAGGTTCTAAGGACAGATCACGACGAGTCGAAAGACGAGTCCTGATCTACCCTTAGAATTCAGATACACGACAGTTGCGGAGTTAATACAGACAAAATACATGTTGATTGTAAGATAAACAAGAGGGATGTTACATCCCAACGCTCACCTACATTCGCGCTTGATAATGTCGTTCCAATGTAACATGCCTAATATTTAGTTAATATAAATCATGAACTAGGCATCAAATGATTAATGTGGTTTATGTGATGGCTTTGGAAAGTCTATATTTCTGCATTTATTATATATCAATTCAACATAGAATCATTGGCTATAAAAGCATTTTTTTCTTTTAGAAATGTTTATGATTAAGAATATGAATCGTGAGGTCAGATATTAAATCATAAATAAGAATTAGGAAAGGCTTTCATAAATCACTGAAAATTTAATTGAAGTACATTCATTGGTTAAAGAGGAGTTGCGGAAAAACATTCGTTCAAGAAAGTGACTATAAGTCCCAACAAAAAGACATCACATCAACAACTAAAATAAGCCTTAATGTTACTAGTAACAAGTATGAGAAAGTATTAAATAAAAAAAAAAAAAAAGTTAAAAAATTTTTTTTTTAAAGAAAGTGAATATAAGTCCCAAAAATCCCCGTCAAATTCCTCAAATATGCATGTAATAAGGGTGCAACGTTACCGCAATGTAGTTCAGTAACCCATGCGTACAATATCAATTGCCTGGAAAGACACATAGAAACAGAACTCACCTTAACACCTCACCTTAACACAAACTTTTAGAACTTAAAATTGAGTAAGTCAGACAAAAACGTGAACATTGTGACTGAAAAAAAGAAATCAGTTAAATTTCTGCATACAGTAGGGTTAATACCTACAGTTGTTATTGAAATGAGAAAATAAACAGTAATGAGAGGTGAAGGCACCACAATCTGCACAAAAGCTGACTTTAACGCAAATTCTTACAACACCTAAACGCTAATTCTTACAAGTTTTGGCAGAAAATCAGCCTCAAATTCCTCAAATATGCATGTAATGAGGGTTAAATATTACTGCAATGGAGTTCAGTAACCCAAGTGTAGAATATTAATCGCCTGGAAAGACACATAGAAACACAACTCACCTAAACACAAAGTTTACAAAGTTTTACAACTTAAAATTTACTAAGTCCGCGAAAAACCTGAAAATTTGGACTGAAAAAAAAAGAAAATTTCCGTTAAATTTCTGCATACAGTAGGGTTAATACCTACAGTTGTTATTGAAATATGAAAATCAACAGTAATGAGAAGTTAAAGCAGCACAATCTGCACAAAAGCTGACTTTAATGCAAATTCTTACAACACCTGAACGCAAATTCTTACAACAACTTTTGGCAGAAAATTTTAGGTGAAATTTGGAAAAAGGTCATAGTATCAGGGTTAAATACTGTTCTGATAGTCCCCTACAACCTACATATGCAATATCAAAGGCCTGAGCCCACTGATCTTTGAGAACTCACCTTAACACCTCACCTTAACACAAACTTTTAGAACTTAAAATTTACTAAGTCCGAGAAAAACATGAAAATTTTGACTGAAAAAAAAGAAAATTTCTGTTAAATTTCTGCATACAGTCAGGTTAATACCTACAGATGTTATTAAAATATGAAAATCAAGAGTAATGAGAAGTTAAAGCACCACAATCTGCACAAAAGCTGACTTTAACGCAAATTCTTACAACACCTAAATGCTAATTCTTACAAGTTTTGGCAGAAAATCAGCCTCAAATTCCTCAAATATGCATGTAATGAGGGTTAAATATTACTGCAATGGAGTTCAGTAACCCAAGTGTAGAATATTAATCGCTTGGAAAGACACATAGAAACACAACTCACCTAAACACAAAGTTTACAAAGTTTTACGACTTAAAATTTACTAAGTCCGAGAAAAACATGAAAATTTTGAGTGAAAAAAAAGAAAATTTTCGTTAAATTTCTGCATACAGTAGGGTTAATGCCTACAGTTGTTATTAAAATATGAAAATCAACAGTAATGAGAAGTTAAACCAGCACAATCTACACAAAAGCTGACTTTAACACAAATTCTTACAACACCTAAATGCAAATTCTTACAACAACTTTTGGCAGAAAATTTTAGCTGAAATTTGGAAAAAAGTCGTAGTTTCAGGGTTAAATACTGTTCTGATAGTCCCCTACAACCTATATATGCAATATCAAAGGCCTGAGCCCACTGATGTTTGAGAAATTAACCTTAACATTAAATCTTACAATATTGGACATGCCGGACGCCGACGCCGACGCTGACGCCCGAGGTTATCACAATAGCTCACCACATCTTACAGATGTAGGTGAGCTAAAAACTGTGTCAAGAAAGGAAGTTCTCAGACCGCCGAAGGTGATTTTTTTTCTTCAAAAAGATCAGCTTCATTCACTTAATTCAAGTTTAATCATGGTATAAATACAAAACAGAACTCAGGTAGATTATTTGGTACAGGAATCAACAACTCTCGGAGTTGTTTCTGTATTTCACACATGCCTTCAGAGCTCGTGAAATACAGCAAAAACTCCACTTCAGGTCGTTGATTCCAGTCTCCTGTACGCCACCATTGTTGTGTTCTCTCTTAATCTTACATTGTGTCTTGTGTGTGGACACAATAACCCTCAGCACACGGATGTCGAAATATCAAAATTTCACCCCACACATTTTTCCCATCATATATAGATAGTGCCAATAGGATCAGTGGAGTGGCAGAGCTTACTGAACTCTATCAAACATGATTGAATTGATTGTAACAGTATTGGAAAAATTTGTTGCTTGAAATTTCAATATTTTGACATTATTCTGAAGGGGGTTATCTATTTATTTATTAGTGTTAAAAGTCACTGTCAACATCTATGGCTATATCATGACTGCAGTGTGGGTATGAAGTCAAGTTTAACCATTTTGCTGCCACACCCACTTTAGCAATGTATGGATGACCTCTACGTATGCCTGTATGCGAGGAAGTTTAATAAAATTTATGACATACTTGAAACTCTATCACTTGATTAATTGTTGGAAAGGGCTCTCTGAGCCCTTTCCAACAATTAATCAGATGGTAGGTTTGATCTGCGCATACCAGAACATACAGATAATCATCATAAAGTAGATGACAATAGTCGCTTTTGGCAGCTTAAGTGTTAAACAATTGTTAATATCTGTGCTGCCCACTTTAGAGAACTTCTATCCAAGGTGTTGGTTACAAGGTCCTAGTTTACCAGTAAAGAAGAACTTGTTTACCACAGTAAAAACAAGCACTGCTGCACTCCATAGGGTTCCCATGGTGGAAGAGGGTTAAATAGTCATCCTACTATACAGAGTAACTTTTGGAAAACAGAGAAATACAAACATACATATTCAAAGCTTAATATATTTGAGTCCGTTTTAAATAATTTGTTATACAGTAGAATCCTCTTAATTGAATATCCATTTTGCCACTGAAAATTATTCAATTAACAGGAGTATACAATTAACAGGGATTTGGTCAGTTTCTGTGTTCTGGGGGTAAACTGAGCATTTATTCTATTATATCTTGTTTGACAGAGCTCATAGAGCTCTGTCAAACAAGATATAATAGAATAAATGCCTGTATTGGATGTAGTGAGGCCAAAAAGGTTGATAAATAAGAGAAATTTGGTGCGTGTCACAGTAATTTTTTTGACTTATTACAAAAATTTATATACAATTAACAGGAGTTTACTCTACAACCCATATGCAATTAACAGATCAAATTTGTACTGGAGGTATGGTAAATGGTTTGGGGTTTTGAAAATTATATTCAATTATAGGGATATACAATTAAGAGATATCCAATTAAGTGGGCTCCACTGTACCATAATCATCTGACCACAACAGTGTTAATTCTTTAACCAATACATACAATATCAAAATTTATAATTTTAATTATAGTTTTTTTTTAATTTTTCAAAAAATTTCAACAAAACCATATCATTTGACCCTCCCAACAAAATGAGCTTGGCAAGCTCGTTCCAACGTAGGGTCACATAATATAGTTTTGTTGACATTTTTTTTCAACTTCGAAATTTGTAAATTACATGGACAGATGAGCTGATTCGTTTGGTAGTGGGTTAATGAGGTCATGTACTGGTAATGTTTTCTTAACACAAACACTTCAAAGATTTTTGTCCATTGGAATGTTAATAATCTCTAAACAGCACGTTGCCATGTTATTTGATATAGACATAATTCCACAATCAGACCCATACAAATTGTCCATCAATAGTCTATTGTTGGCCGCAAAAGAATTAGGGTGAACACTTTTCATTTGTCTATACAGTGGATCGCACTTAATTGGATATATCTTAACTGAATGACCGTGTTAATTGAATATATCTTCAAACTAAAAAGAATTTGCCGTACCTTCAGAGCAAATTTGACCTGTAAAAAGCATGTAGGTAAGGTGACAGAGAATGCTCCTGTTAATTGAATAAAAATCTCATTATCTGTCAAGATTTGATCCTGAAAATAACCAAATTTCCCTTGTTTTAGACTTATTTGGCCTCAGAACATCCGATAAAGGCATTTGATCTGTTATATCTTGTTTCTGTCAAACAAGATATAATAGAACAAATACTCAGTTTATCCCTAAAATACAGGAATGTGACCATTCCCTGTCAACTGAATACTCCTGTTAGTTGAATAATATTCACTGTCAAAGTGACAATTCAATTAACAGGATCCAACTGTATTATTAGACATTAGACAAATACAGTGGAGCCCACTTAATGGGATATCTTTAACTGAATAACCCTGTTAATTGAATATAATTTCCCAACACAAAGCCACTTACCATACCTCAAGTACAAATTTGACCTGTTAATTGAATATAGGTTATAGAGTAAACTCCTGTTAATTGAGTAAAAAATCTTGTAACCTGTCGAGAAATTACCCTGACTCTACGCAGTTTTCCTTTGTCTATAGACCTATTTGGCCTCAGTACATCCAATACAGGCATTTAATCTATTGTATATTGTTTGACAGAGCTCATAGACCTCTGTCAAAGAAGATATAATAGAATATATGCTAAGTTTATTTCTAGAATACAGGAAAGTGACACAATCCCTGTTAACTGAATGCTCCTGTTAATTGAATAATTTTCATTGGCAAAGTGGCTATTCAACTAGAGAAACAGAATTTACTTCATCCAGTAAATTAAAGTCTGTGTGAAAAGGGTTAAAGTATCAGGAAAAAACTGCATAGAAAGAGAATTTACGGAGGCTTATTTTTGGGACTAAAATATTTTTAAAATGGATTTTCGTTAACAGTGTTTACAGATATTCATACAGGAATCAGAACAATTTTTCTAAGAAACCGCAAAAGGCATATATGTGAACAGCATTTAAAGGGTTCGATCAAGAAATCAGAAATCGATATTACTGGCTCTGCCACTTATTTGAATGATGACATACGTATATAATCTTCAGAATTGCATGAGTTGTTATAAAATGCTGTTCCTAATAGTTCTGAAAAATATGAACTTAATTACCTCTGTGGACTGCATTGAAGTGAATCTTATTTTAAACCCCAGCAAGTTCAACTAAATTGATGTAGGTCTCATGTCTATAGGTCATACCAAGCCTGAAGTATGAGCATAAACCACTTCAAAAATAGTGGCTCCACCAACTCCGGATCTGCCATATTTGTAGATGATAGCAAATATTCATGTTAGATAGAAAATGTTAAGGTACATGGTACCTCTGGAAAATATATTGCCAGTGAAAGAATTCAGTAATGTTGGAATATAAACGTAAAAAGGCCTTAAAGGCTCCCAAGAGCCTATCTGAAGGCTTATTGGCATTGGCAAAATACCGAGGTCCCACTGATGACCATGTGTGTGTAGAGCAACACTGTCAGAATGGAAAGGGTTATCTTTACCCTCGAAAGAAAGGGTTATCTTTACTCTCGGCATAAAATAAAATTTTTGGGACCCATATTAAGATCTTGAGAAGGTTAAAATACTCACTTTAAATACTCCATTTTCACCCTATGAAAATGAGCCCATTCCAATGAGGGGTCATAAGCTATATTTTTCAAGCAAAAATGAGAAAATCATGCAAACTGAATGGGAATTTCTGTGAATAATGCTGGCTGTTTTTTGCCGTTACATTGGGTAAAGGGTTAAGAATGCCTTCTTTAGCGGGTTAAAAGCAAGCCATTTAAAAAGTATGCAGCATCACTGTGCCCCTTCGCAGGCAATCAGGATGACATGCCTTGCCAAGGACACAATGCAGATACACCTGGCGATGTTGGTACCGTGAACCTTTCTGTTCGAAGTCCAATGTCATAACCTCATTGCCATCACACGCCTGTCTGATCCATTTAAAAGGCCTTAAAATGCATCTAGGGCCCTAAACAATCCATACGGGAAATAAAACGATGGTTGTATCTCAAGAATGGTGGTTGTGAACAGATGGGCAATATGACAGAAAACGTTCTGCTGTCATGAGTTAAATGAAAACATTTGGATTTGCATTGAAGTATTAAGAGGGTTAAAAAGAGACCATTAAAATATTCCATTTTATTAATTTATAATTGTGACAGGTGTTTCGAAAAAGCCACTCACCACAATTGCTTCTTGAAACTGTTTGATCTTCAGTTGAGAATAAATAATGTAACAGAGCCCAGGAGTTCCAAAGTGGTTGGCAATGACCAGTATGGTCAACAATTAATCAGGACCTATTCTCAAGTGATGTCTAGGGGTTAAATTAAAGGACAATAATCAACTTTGAAGTTGGACCTGGCCACTAAGGGTTAAAAATATTTTCAGCTAATTGACCAACAAAAACTAGTTAAAATTTCACGGATGATGTGGTTTAATTGGTCTAAAACATGTTATTCATATTATGCATTTTAATGTAAAAATCAAACTATTATTCTACATTCCAGATGAGAGAAACAGTTTAATATGGACCAAGGTACAACTTAAAGGAGATACAGCTGTACAGAAGAGCTATAGCTCTTCTAGAGCAGTAGACCAAAATTATTAATTTATTATAATAAAAGCCAGGTTATAAGCTCTTTAGCCCAATTAGCCTAACACAGCTAAATAAAACTAACCCAAAAATCTAGCATACATGAGCTCTTTACAAGAGTTTAACTCTTTAAGAGAATTCAGTGGGAGGGGTCGTCCGCACTAGCAGTTCTTTGAGAGACGTGAATGTAATCAGCTTGGCAAAGCTATGAAGTGGAGTTTCTCAGCTGGCAGTACCTGCTTCTGTATACCGGAGGGATGAAACGGGACCAGAGATATTCTCTTAATGGCACTTTGGCACCAAGGTTTTCTGCACTCTCAATGAGAATGAGTTGAGCACAGAGAAAGACTATAGATCTCTTCTAATAAATGAATTTTAAACAGTCATAGCACTAACACAGTTAACAGTTCAGACGACCATGTCAGTATTGCATCTTTTACCGGCATCTTGACAGTTTTGTGATAGATTTCAACAATTATTCAGTGCAGTTTTATGGAAAGGGTTAACATTATTTTCGATAAAATAAAATATTTGGAACCCACACTGAAGTCTTGAGAGGGTGAAAAGCATTAAACTGAATAATTTGTACTTTATTTCTTTGCAAAGCAAAGGGTTTCTCTCATCTTGGTTTGAAGAGCTGACATCTGATAAAAATAACAAGATTGCATTCAATGTTTGACAGCTTCCTCCACTTCTGTTTATATTTCTCCAGTGTGAATAAATACAACATAGTATTGCTTGGCGATAATTTACTGTTACAGGAAATTAGAGGCTGTGAAAACCCTGTGGCTGATTGGGCCATACTCAAGGGCTCTAGCGACCTGAAAAACATAGGGTGCTCAGAACTTTTGACTGTCTGTCAGTATCCCAACAATCAGCTAGATAAGACAATTCATTTTTGAGTTACCGTGAGGACAAAGAAGTGCACAGAAGACAGAAGACAGGAGAATAAGAAAAAGAAGAAGAAGAAAAATAAAATAAAATGAAACCACACAAAAACAATAGCCTGTGTGCTTCACACAGACTAATTAACAGGGTTCTACTTAACCAAACACTTCAGAAATTTAGTTTGAGTAGCCTATGGTATTTAGTTATTGGCTGTTCCAGAACCAGAGACATTGTAATCAAGAATAATGTGGTGGTGGGTGCATGGGAGGTGGGGGGGGGGGGGGGGGGGGTGATAAAGGGAACATGTGTACGTGCCTCCACACTTTTTTCCAGGAACTGCTGCTAGGTTACACAATGAGTTTTAAACACTTATATTACTCTGAATCTTAATTTGCATTGAATTTTCTGCACAATTCTCCTCTTTCTTCTCTCCATCCACCTTATCCTTACTTATTGCAATCAGTGAATCCTCATCATACCGAAACTTTCAAACTACTCCATTATACCTGTTCAACCAATCACAGTGAACGGGTGTGTTATAAACAAATTGATTGCACCCTGTAATGATGCAACAGGAGGAACAACTCTGGCTTGGTTCATGTCGGCCGAGATTGGCATCATATCAGCCAAGTTTGAAGTCATATCAGCCAAGCTTGAGAATGGACACTTCTGGGAAAGAAAATCATTATCTAATAAATAATCATTGATAATATTTGGCTTGACACAAAAGGGGGGCATCATCAGCTGTTCCAAAGGTAGAGTAGTATATTTATTGGTGCCCAGCCCACACTCTTTTTAACAGCTCCCATTGCCCTAGTCAAAGACTTGAGAATCAAGGAAAAGGTATTTCTGTTGACAAATGTTTTTCATTTTTTACCACTGGGCTGAATCATGATTCATCTTGGACATTTGTGCCTCCAACACAACTTTCAATGAGACTTTGCCATCTAGGTTCCACATAATTCATCACACTTTAGAATGATGATAAAACTTGTGTCTGTGTTCTTTTAACTGACAATGAAATACTGTGATGTGACACAATATTGGAAAGGGCTCTCTGCCCCCTTTCCAGAAGTGCATTACATCACATCATTGCCTCAATGAAAGAAACTCATGAAACAGGCAGCAGTGTTCTTGGTGGCTAATTCTTCTGGAAAATAGAACCTTATGGTTCTCACATGACGATATGTCAATGAGGGGCCATGATGAACATAGTGGGGAGTTGGTGACAGGTACCACAGGGGACTCACTTTTGTCAGCAGCATTCGAGGGCTCTCAGGAGAAAATTTTGGAAACTTGAAGGTCAGTGTGGCTTTCAAGTGACTTCTATGCACATGAACACAATTATTTCCAACCAAAGATTTCTTACAATTTTATAACAACTCATTCAGATTTTGAAAAAGGGAAGCAAATTTTAATGGCTTACAAGAGACTTGTGCATGAGTTTGGTCCTTCTTGGGCAAACAATTGGGAGTTACAGAAAATAGAAACTGCCCATGGGAGTAATTACATGTTGCAATTAAACTGTTCAACCCTGTACCCGATGTAACAGCTTTATTCTGCCAGAACTAATTACCAAAAATTGCCATTCAAATTTTATTATTTCTTCAGTTTTGGACTCAAAAATAGCTTATGGTCCCTCCGTAAAAGGAGCTCATTGGGTGCATTCAAATGAGGATCCAATCTGATCTGCCAAGAAAATCACTATTCATTTCTATGTATTTTTTTCAGTCAAGTGTCATAATGCTAGTATGTGGGACATGGTTGAAAAGCACTCAAAATTGTCACAAAACAGTATCTTGGTAGGAAACTAAATTATACATTCAGAATCCCCCTTTAGTGAGATCTGGGAACCATTGCCTGACTTGAAAGTCCTCAACAATGAGCAGCATATTTATAAGCAGCTGGCAAAATATGACTCGCATGTAAAACTTATGTTGTGATGGTAATACGGCGATAAATACTGAAAGTAATCTTAAACCACAATGCTTAGAGGTTTTTACTTGGTTAGCAGTCCTGGAAATGAGACGGGTGCGAGTGCAATTGCTCCCATCAGCACCCGTGATTTCTAATTTATGGGAGCTAAAAAATGCTCTCGTTGAAAAATATTGTGGAGCACTACTATATTGTGAGTGCATATAAATCTGTCTTTTGAGAAAGCAGCACACTATGGCCAGTGGCAAGTTACTGTCATAATTCTGCACTCCCTTATACATTTAACTCTTTGAACACTAGTGGTATCTGCCATGCCAGTTCAATGCCACCAATTAGAAGAGTCCATATTCATTATTTGGGGTAAACCAATAGATATTTTCAACATGCAGCCTCGGGGTTGCACGTTGAAAATATTGATTGGTCTACCCCACACATTTACTGAACAGCAATCCTATTTAATAACGTTATGATGTATCATGTTCCTGGCTGGAAAAGCAGCCGCTCAGGCTCAAAAGGTTAAGGTTTCTGGTGTTTGGTGATAGTATTCCCTCGAAAATTCATATACTAACATTTTACAGGTGCAATTTACTCTCGTCTCTGACTTTGCGGAGCTTAAAACTGCACCCGTCAATTTTGTTCATTTCCAGCACTGGGTTAGTTGCATATCGGTTGAGATACCAGCTTGAGGTAACTTCATATCAGCCAGAGACCAAAGGTCTATGCCTCATGTGAAGTGAATGAGAGCTGATATCTTGGGTGATATGAAAGTTAAAAAATTTATAGTCATTTATATATTTTTTATACTTACCAATGACCCAGACATAGCTGGTGCTAACTCTTAAAATGTAGGGCCAAACACAAATTTTGCCCCCCAATCCCCAAAATTTGCATCTAAAACCAAAGAAAACATGTCCTGAATGGCCCTCCACACTTCACCTCTACTGGGCATGTGCAGTGTCAAGGACGTTCCGAAATTGGCGCCATTAATCATTCTGATAACCAGTGCCTGGTAAGCGCTATGTACTCAGCGGGGAGGTATGAGTTCCCAACTCCTGGGAGGGCCATCCCCGTCTGGGTCATTGGTAAGTATAAAAAATAAATAAATTACTATAAATTTTTGAACATTTTTATACTGTACCAATGACCCAGACATAGCTGAATAGTAAAAAGGCTGGAGGGCCTAGGACATAGAGCAAGTTGGAATACGCTCAATTATATAAAATAGAGTCATCCCCTCTAGGGAAAAAGAAGTATTAGGCCTTACATGTATCTTTCTTATTTATGATAAATTAGAAAGATACAACATCTTCCAAAATTGAGCATCATACATCCATGTACTCTATTAATATCTAGTATAATCCTTATACTAATAATTTTTAAAGTAAGCCAATAAATAAAGTAAGTCTAGAGAATAGAGACTCTTTATACTCCTTAAAAGTGTCTGAGGATTGTATAATAACGTCCGTTTGACACATGCTATATTCGAAAGCTATACTTTAAAAACTAAGACCTGAATGAATTTTTAAAACATAAACTTCTCACTAAAAAACCATCCCAATAACAGCTCAGAATTACTAACTCCGGAGGAGGTATCCCCTTGTTTTCATAGTAAAACAGGTGACCCAAGGGAACACCCTCCCCCCCCCCACCCTTTTCCTTGCCCTGGGTCAAATAGCTCAGAGCGAAGAGGGCAGCAGAACGGAGTCACTGCCGAAACAGACAGCCTACCTAGCTATAGTAGCAACTGTTAAGTGAATGACATTCTGAGCAGTAGATAATAGACCTAACAATAGAGGCCTCCAGAAATGGACTCGATATTTCTGAGATAAAAATTCATGAATGTGGATGGCTGAGCACAATGAGCAGCCTTCAAAAATCTATAATAGCGACACTATTAATGTAAGCCCAAGATGTAGAAGAACTCTTACTTCATGAGCCGAAATCTGAAGCACAACTGCTGAGTCAATGATATACCATAAGCAGTATCGATAGTTAATTGAATCCATTAGCAATAGAAAGGAGCGTAACGTCCTTCTATTAGGCATCAAAGACAGAAGAAGCTTACGCCCGTAGTAATAAACAGATATCTGTTTATAAATACGTAAACTCTAACCGGACAGAGTAAACGCCTATGCCCATACGAAGACGGAAGGACCTTAATAACAATAGGTTCCGGATATTTATTCGGAGCCTGACTCTTATGCAAAAATCCAACCTAAATAGTAAAGGAAGTAGTGATTCCGAAACTACGAAAGTGAGAATCATCCACCGATAGTGCATGAAGCTCACTGACTCTTCAGTAAAAGAGAAGCCAACAGAATTACTGTCTAAAAGGTCAGAATTTGAAAACTACTGTTTCCAGAGGCTCATATGATTACTTAGCTAATTAAGAACCGAAGTTAAATTCCGTATAGAAATTTAATCTAATGATTCTAAGTCTATTTATCAAAAAGTTACTAACTGACTTAGATAAAGAGACATAAGACTCAATTGTAAACTATCATAGAGTGCATAGGTATGAGATAACATAAACCTATAACCTTAATAGTAACAGGCTGCAGTAGATCTTGTCAAACAAGTATACTAGAAAGTTGCAATGACTAGTATGGAGGGATCAACAATATCAACATAGTGATCCCTACACCAACGACAGAAGAGCCTCCACTTTAGCCGCATAGTATAGCGAAGAAGAGGTTCTCCTACAGTAAGAAATCGCGTCCAAAGCTTGTCCAGTACAATGCTTACAATGTAATAAGGACCACACAACGGAATACGTGAAGGTTGAGACCTTGCGGGTTGTGATGAAGATGACACGATTTTCCCCAGCGAAAGAAGATCCTCTCATGGAGGAAGTTTTCGCGTTAAGTCCCACAGTAGACATCTGAGTAAATTTACCCACGGTCTCTGTGAAGACAGAGATGCTATCAACAGAAATGTATTGTGGTTGTTTATCTTAGCAATACTTGCTGAAACAACAGCGCAGGAGGATACGCATATCCTATCATTCCGTCCTATTAGGTCAATAGAGCGTTAACAACATAAGCTCAGAGATCCGGACATGTAAACACATATGTCTGCAATTGATTAGCAAGTTGTGTCGTAAATAAATTATCATTGGGCGCTCCCATTGATAGCAAATCTGATTGAATACTTGTTTGTTGAGAGTCCATTCTGACGGCAACAAGCGACCCATAAGTGAAAGGGAGTCCGGTAATACAATCAGACGACCCGGAATATGACGGACCGAAGCAGAACTTGGTGTACTATAACAAACAGAAAGATTCTTTCCGTTAAATTGAGTAACAGAATCGAACGAGTGCCTCCCTGGTTCCGGAGATACGCAACTACTGTCGTATTATCGGACAGGATTTGGACATGCGTTTCTGAAAAATGTTCATCCAATGACCTAAAGCAAGCCTAAAAAACATTATTCCATGGAAGATAAGTGCTTGCCAAGAGACTGCGGAACCCAAAGACCCTGGCACTTCAAATCCGTTGGGATCAATATTGTATCCCAACCTGTTTGACTGGCAACCGTCATAATTATAAAACTCGGATCCGGCAACTGCAGTGGCACTCTCTGAGTCAACCACCGAATGTTTGCCCCAGTCTGAATCTCTTGCTACACTAGATAGACAAGAGAACGTGTAAATCGAGCAATTCATGGATTGCTGAAAAGTTGCCGTCGAAGAGAAGCTTCTCTGAGACCGAAGCGACTCTGAGAGAGTTCTTCACCTTATTATCCACGCACATGGATGTAGCTAGGGCTGCGTCACGTCTAACCAACTCCAGGTAGCCACTGAAGGGCGGAGTTATACGTGGACAAACTACTGCCCTCAAAAGAAATCACATTGAGGATCATATCCCGGAATTCTTTCTCTTGAAGACGTAATGATAACGCCTCAGTAAGGTGGATTACGTATGATAAAGCGTCTAAGTTAAGTCTATTAGACATCATTGTCCTTTCCAACATTGTGGTTGGAAAAGACATAGACGGCGAAAAAGATAATTTCCAGTCTTTAACCACGCCGTCTAGACGCATATGAACTCTCGGTATGCCCTGTTCTGCCAAAATAAATTATTCCTAGAAATGATAAAAGGCAGAATTGAGCATTGCGGACAAGAAACTAAACTATCATGCTTGGTAGCAGGCTTATATATATATATATAGCGTCGATAAATAATACACATGTTCTAATGACATTACTGGACTGTGTCGGTAAGTCAGGGACAATGTCCCTGAACCGATCCAAAATTCCGTGTCCAATGACGCTATAAGTCTCTTATCCAACATCGCAGCAATGTAGTCCGAAGGAACAACCACTGGAAGATAATGCCAGAAGAAATGTATGGCAGCTTCCAATGTTCCGAAAGGGAAAACTCAAAATCGTCCGAATCCCTTTCGCCATCCTGTCGGACCCTATAAGCGTTCGGTCGTCCGAACCTGATGCAACAGCGGAGCGCACCGACCCAGCGTCGTCGGATAATTCCTGATCCGACCAAGAAACTGTCGATTGCTGGGATGCTGCGAAAAACTGTGCTAACTTGGGTAGCACGTCCGTCACTGAGGCCTGTGGAGAAGCAGTCTTACGATGCATTGCCGCTGGAAGCTCCGTGATCGTTACCCCCGTGCATACTTCTATTATGCGAGCGAACGGAGTGTATAGGCCTTGTGTCCCTTGGCTACCGGATGGTGTGACCTGTTCGCCGTGGAATCACTGAATGACGAAACTGGTCGGATACTCGTGGTCACGTAGCCAATGTGCGGTCGTGTGCGCTGCTGTGAGGATGAGGAAGCATTATCGACAGTCTCTCGGACTGTCAATATAACGGAGTGTCCCGAGCAGCGGACATATGCTCCGAATGCAAAATATCTGAACCACAACATGTGGTCCGCTATGTTGTTGGATGAGAGAGGGACCTCTCTCGCTCACAGCCCGGACGGACCTGGACGAGCCAGGAACCGGACTAACAGGCTTCCTCCGATCTGTCCTCAATCCGTCGTCACTGGGTGAGTACTAAAGTTATTATAGTGCTCGCATCACCAAAATCTCCTTCCTAGACCGCAACGGACGAACCCGACAGCCGAACCATTCGATGAATGTACGCTACACCGGGTGAGCTAGCGAATGTCACTCCGTCGATCCTACAAGGGACCTCTTAGGCGATAGACATATTCCATGAGCACTTATTGCCGCTAGCTCTTCATTAACTATGACGACAGAGGCACACTTTGAAAGACATCTCCGTAACTTTGCGAACAAGAAACCAGAAATGCTTGGTAATAGCAAGCATATAATAATATATATAGCGTCGTTCAATAATTCGAAAGTTTGTGTGACATTATTGGACTATGTCGGAACTGAGCGACGATGTCCCTGAACCGAACCAAAAATTTCTAAGTCCACCGACGCTATCAATTTCTTATCCGGCATCGCAGCTTTCTGGTCCGATGAAAGAACCTGTAGAAGATCAAGTCAGATGACATACACAACAGCATATGTTGTTCCGAAAGGGAAAGCTCGAAATCCTCCGAATCCCTTTCGGTATCCCGTCGGACCGGATGAAATTTTCTGACGTCCGTACCTGCTTCCGCGGAGCGTCCCGACCCAGCATCGTCGGATAATACATTATGCGACAGATTCAGTTGTTGCTGGAATGCTGCGATAAGCTGTGCTATTTGGGATAGCACGTCCGTCCCCGAGGCCTGTGCAGTAGCGGTCTTACGATGCATTGCCGCCGGAAGCTCCGTGTACGTTGACTCCCGCACACTTTCTTATGCGAACGTCTGGAGTCTGCAGGCCTCGTGTCCCTGGCTACCGGATGGTGTGACCTGGTCGCCGATGATTCTCTGATTGGCGAAGCTGACTGGATATCCGAGGTCACGTAGCCAAGAGCGGTCGTGTGCGCTACCATGAGAATGAGGAAGCCTTATTGACAGTCTCTCCGGACTGACTATATGTCGGAGCGTCCCGAACAGCGGACGTATGCTCCGAATGCGAAACATTTTGTACCACAACATCTGGGGCCAGATGTTGTTGTACGAGAGAGGGGCCTCTCTCGCTCGCCGTCCGGATGGACCTGGACAAGCTAGGAACCGGACTAAAAGGCTTCCTCCATTCTCCCTCTAATCCGCCGTCACTGGGTGTGCATTCGGTTGATTTATAGTGCTCACATCACCCCAAAACTCCTTCTAGACCACAACAGATGAACCCGGCTGCCGAACCATTCGATGAATGGACGCTACACCGGGCGAGCTAGCGGACGTCAAAGGCCGTCGAACCTACTAGGGTCCTCTTAGGCAATCGGCGTATTTACATGAGTACTTTTCCGCTAGCCCTTCATTAATTGTGACGACGGAGGCACACTTTTGGAAGACATCATGGATACATCACCCTAATCTTGATCGTCTGAAATAGAAATTGATAAAGTAGAGTGACCCTGCGGGGAAAGGACCGGAATGTCCAATTCCCCACTAACATACCGTGACACACGCTTCCCATGTTGTCATCGAAATCATCACATACAGAACAGGAGTTAGTGCGAGTACACTGACTACATATAGAATGATTATAAAAGTCAGAGGAAGATTTCCTCTTATTACAATTGATCAAAATCCTTTCAATGTGAAAAGAAAACAAAGTCCTAGTACTCGCACCAACCCCTGACAATCAAAAAACATAATAATATGATCCATTAACATAGAAAAAATAATTGAAATCAAAATATTTTGAAAAAATATTTTTTCAGAACAGCCCAAGTTTCTGAAAAGTAACGTTGAGCCCCAATGGATCCCAAGCCTAAGTGTGGACAAAAATTTTTAAAAATATTTTAAACAATTTATGCAACACTTACGAACAATAATAATGTATCTAGTTATGATTAAATTAACATCAAGTTATTATTTTCAAGAAATCCCCCCTCACACAGAGGGCTGTTGTAAATGTAAACAATAGGTGTAAAAACACTAAAATAAGACTCCAGGCACCCAGGCCTGAAATCAGTTACCAATAATACACTATCTGATGCAAAACAGAGACTTCCAGGGAAGAAACTGCAGAACATCAGATGGTAGATGCAGAACACAACGCCTAACCACCCATAGGTGAAGACGTAAACATGGGGAAAAGAACAGAATTCATTCTGTTATTCTGCTAAAACTCCCAAGAAATTTTAGTAATAAAATTACAGAAAATATGCCAAAAGCATGGGAGAATAGCAAGAGGGGACTTAAAGGAAAGGGAGAGAGGAAAACACTGAACAATCAGTGTAACTTGATAACAAGAATGACAACAAAATGGCTGCTGCCTCGAAAATAGGTAACTTAACATAATTTCATTAAAAAATTTTAAGTTACAGCCCTGATAATTTTCTGTCACACATTTTTCCTCTCCTCCTTCTATATCCTCCTTAGAATCACCATTTCACTAATATTTATGTGTCTGGCATCATTTAAACTGAGATTTATAAGCACAAAGATCAGTCAGATGTTAACTGATGAAGGGCCAAACTAAGAAATGATTAATGGCGCCAATTTCGGAACGTCCTTGACACTGCGCATGCGCAGTAGAGGTGAAGTGTGGAGGGCCATTCAGGACATGTTTTCTTTGGTTTTAGATGCAAATTTTGGGGATTGGGGGGCAAAATTTGTGTTTGGCCCTATATTTTAAGAGTTAGCACCAGCTATGTCTGGGTCATTTGTACAGTATAAAAATATAACCAAGTAATAACCACTTTATTTATTAAACCAAAACGAATAATTGCAAAGCGCCCTCAGATCTGTTACAGTTTTCTGACAGTGTTATTGTTTCTCAATCTTTTCACAAAACCTGAAGTTCTTCTCCTAATAAGGCAATAACACCATCTTGGCTTTCCCAGTGGGGAATTTAAGCCATGATGATGGCATAGCTTAACTATCCTTTCTCCCACTTTGATGAATCTCTGCTTATGACTCTAAATTTTAGTTTGTGTTGAATTCTGTACAACTCTCTTCTTTCTTCTCTTCCTCTACTCTTGTAATTCAGATAGTCTGATTCAAACCTCTACATTATGGCCGGTAACACCAGTTTTCCTGACAGCATTCAACGAAATAAGCATTAATGCTTTCAATGTAAACAATTTGGTTGCACCTAGATATGATGCAGCAAGGTGAACAACTCTTGCTTGGTTCATATCAGCCAAGAGTAGTGTCATTTCTGCCAAGTTTGAAATCATATCAGCTGAGTTTGATAATGGGTAATTCTGGGAAAGATTTTATAATTTATTAATTTAACAATTTATTTAATGATGTAGAAAAATGATTAATTCTGGTTGATTGCATATTCCTATTAACTGAAAATTTTCCCAAGGCAAAATTGTGATTCAGTTAACTCCTTTACTTAACATCAATAGTAAACAACACTAGCAAACACCATTTTTGAAGAAATAAAAATTTCATTTTCAGCCTCAAAAACATGTCTCATATGTTATGTTTTTAGGCAAAAATGAGGAAAACATAGTAAACTTTGAATGGTGATTTTTATGAATGGTGGTGCCTGGTCAAGGCAATTACTAATGAGGGGTGGGTGGGGGGGGGAGTGGGGGCACTTTACTACTTTCGCAATGTAAGACATGACTAGGGCATTGTCACTGTAAAGCATTGACTTTTTCTAGAATAGATCTTCTGTGTTGGTGATGGCAATCACAACAAACATTGCCATCACCAATAATCTGTCAACTTGTCACTTTTACATTTATGTTGTGCATTGATCATGTTAACCCTTTACCCAACGTAACGGCCAAAACTGGCCAGCGCTATTCTAAAAAAATCACCCATTAATTTTCATTATTTTTTGTCTCAAAAACATAGGTTATGGCCCCTCATTGGAATGAGCTCACTGAGCTCGTTCCAATGAGGGGTCATAACCTATGTTTTGAGACAAAAAATGAAAAAAAGTTAAAAAATTTATAGTAATTTATATATTTTTTATACTTACCAATGACCCAGACATAGCTGGTGCTAACTCTTAAAATATAGGGCCAAACACAAATTTTGCCCCCCAATCCCCAAAATTTGCATCTAAAACTAAAGAAAACATGTCCTGAAAGGCCCTCCACACCTCGCCCCCACTGCGCATGCGCAGTGTCAAGGACGTTCCGAAATTGGCGCCATTTATCATTCTAATAACCAGTGCCTGGTAAGCGCTATGTACTCAGCGGGGAGGCAAGAGTTCCCAACTCCTGGGAGGGCCATCCCCGTCTGGGTCATTGGTAAGTATAAAAAATATATAAATTACTATAAATTTTTTAACATTTTTATACTGTACCAATGACCCAGACATAGCTGAATAGTAAAAAGGCTGGAGGGCCAAGGACATAGAGCAAAATGGAATACGCTCAATAAAATAAAATAGAGTCATCCCCTGTAGGGAAAAGAAGTAATAGGCCTTACATGTATCTTTCTTATTTATGATAAATTAGAAAGATACAACACCTTCCAAAAATTGAGCTTCATACATCCATGTACTCTATTAATATCCAATAATCCTATACTAATAATTTTTAAAGTAAGCCAATAATAAAGTAAGTCTAGAGAATAGAGACTCTTATACTCCTAAAAGTGTGTGAGAATTGCATAATCATGTCCGTTGACATATGCAATATTCAAAAGCTATACTTTAAAAACTAAGACTTGAATGAATTTTATAAACTTAAACTTCTCACTAAACAACCATCCCAATAACAGCTCAGAATTACTAACTCCGGAGGAGGTATCCCCTTGTTTACATAGTAAAAACAGGTGACCCAAGGGAACACCCTCCCCCCCCCCTTTTTCTTGCCCTGGGTCAAATAGCCCAGAGCGAAGAGGGCAGCCGAACGGAGACACTGCCGAAACAGACAGCCTACCTAGCTATAGTAGCAACTGTTAAGTGAATGACATTCTGAGCAGTAGATAATAGACCTAACAATAGAGGCCTCCAGAAATGGACTCGATATTTCTGAGATAAAATTCATGAATGGATGGCTGAGCGCAATGAGCAGCCTTCAAAAATCTATAATAGCAACACTATTAATGTAAGCCCAAGAAGTAGAAGAACTCTTACTTCATGAGCCGAAATCCTAAGCACAACTGCTAAGCCAATGATATACCATAAGCAGTACGCTAGTTAATAGAATCCATTAACAATAAAATGGAGCGTAACGTCCTTCTACTAGACATCAAAGACAGAAGAAGCTTACGCCCTTGTAATAAACAGATATCTGTTTATAAAAACATAAACTGTACCCGGAAAGAGTAAAGGCCTATGCCCATACGAAGACGGAAGGACCTTAAAATAATAGGTTCCGGATAATAGGAGCCTAACTCTTATGCAACAATCCAACCTAAATAGTAACGGAAGTATTGATTCCGAAACTATGAAAGTGAAAATCATCCATCGATAGTGCATGAAACTCACTGACTCTACAGTAAAAGAGAAACCAACAGAATTACTGTCTAAAAGGTCAGAATTTGAAAACTACTGTTTCCAGAGGCTCAAATGATTACTTAGCTAAATAAGAACCGAAGTTAAAATCCGTATAGGAATTTAATCTAAAGATTCTAAGTCTATTTATCAAAAAGTTACTAACTGACTTAGATAAAGAGACAAAAGACTCAATTGTAAACTATCGTAGAGTGCATAGGTATGAGGTAACATAAACCTATAACCTAAATAACAACAGGCTGCAGTAGATCTTGTGAAACAAGTATACTAAAAACTAGCAATGCGTAGTATGGAGGGATCAACCATATGAACATAATGATTCCTACACCACGACGGAAGAGCCTCCACTTTAGTCGCATAGAATAGCGAAGAAGAGGATCTCCTATAGTAAGAAATCGCGTCCAAAGCTCGTCCAGTACAGTGCTTACAATGCAATACGGACCACACAACGGAATACATGAAGGTTGCGACCTTGCTGGTTGTGATAAAGATGACACGATTTACCCAGTGAAAAAAAAAAGATCCTCACATAGAGGAAGATTTCACGTTAAGATCCACAGTAGACAAGAGAGTAAATTACTCATGATCTCTGTGAAGATAGAGATGCTATCAACAGAAATGTATTGTGGTTGTTTATCTTAGCAATACCTGCTAAAACAACAGCGCCGGAGGATACGCGTATCCTATCATTGCGTCCTATAGATCAATAGAGCGTTAACAGTATTAGCTCAGAGATCTGGACAAGCCAACACATACGTCTGCAATTGATTAGCAAGCTGTGTCATAATAAAACATCATTGGGCGCTCCCATAGATAGCAAATCTGATTAAATACTTGTTTGTTGAGAGTCCATTCTGACAGCAACAAGCGACCCGTAAGAGAACGGGAGTGCGATAAAACAATCAGACGACCCAGAATATGACGGACCAAAACTGAACTTGGTGTACTATAACCAACAGACGGATTCTTTCCATTAAATTGAATAACGGAAACGAAAGAGTGCCTCCCTGGTTCCAGAGATACGCCACTACTGTCGAATTAAAGGACAGGAATTTGGGCATGCGTTTCTGAATAATGTTCATGCAATGACATAAAGCAAGCCTAAAAAACATTATTCCGCGGAAGTTAAACTGATAGCTAAAAGACTTCGGAACCCAAAGACCCTGGCACTTCGAATCCGTAGGGATCAGTATATATCCCAATCTGTTTGACTGGCAACCGTCATAACAGCCACACTAGGGTCCGGCAACTGCGGCGGCACTCTCTGAGTCAACCACCGAATGTTTGCCCCAGTCTGAATCTCTTGTAACACTAGATAGACAAGAGAATGTATAAATCAAGCAATTCATGGATTGCCGGAAAGTTGCCGTCGAAGAGAAGCTCCTCCGAGAACAAAGCGACTCTGAGAGAGTTCTTAACCTACTATCCACGCGTGGATGTAGCTAGGGCTGCATCACGTCTAACCAACTCCAATCAGCCACTGAAGGGCGGAGTTATACGTGAACAAACTACTGCCCTCAAAAGAAATTACATTGAGAATAATATCCCGTAAATCTTTTCTTGAAGACGTAATGATAACGCCTCAGTAAGGCGGATTACGTATAATAAAGCGTCTAAGTTAAGTCTACTATACATAATGTCGTTCCCAACATTGAAATTGGAAAAGACATAAACGGCGAAAAAGAATATATGCAGTCTTTAATCACACCGTCTAGACGCATATGAACTCTCGGTATGCCCTGCTCTGCCAAAATAAACTATATGTAAAAAAGATAAAATGGCAGAAATGAGCCACGCGGACAAGAAACTAAACTATCATGCTTAGTAGCAGGCTTGTATATATATATATAATATATAGCGTCGAAAAATAAAACACATGTTGTAATGACAATATTGGACTGCGTCGGTAAGTCAGGGACAAAGTCCCTGTACCGATCGAAAAATCCGAGTCCAATGACGCTATAAGTCTCTTATCCAAGATCGCAGCAATGAAGTCCGAAAAATAATCACTGGAAGAAATGCCAGAAGATATGAAAGGCATCTTCCGATACTACTAAAGGGAAAACTCGAAATCTTTCGAATCCCTTTCGCCATCCTGTCAGACCCTATAAAGCGTTCGGTCGTCCGTAGCTTGATGCAACCGCGGACCGCACCGACCCAGCGCCGTCGGATAATTCCTGATTCGACCGAGAAACCGTCAATTGCTGGGATGCTGCGAAACAACTGTGCTAACTCGGATAGCACGTCCGTCACTGAGGCCTGAGGAGCAGCGGTCTTACGATGCATTGCCGCAGGAAGCTCCGAGATCGTTACCCCGTGCATACTTCCAATATGCGAGCGAACGGAGTGTATAGGCCTCGTGTCCCTTGGCTACCGGATGGCGCGACCTATTCGCTGTGGAATCACTGAATGCCGAAACTGATCGGATACTCGAGGTCACGTAGCCAATGTGCGGTCGTGTGCCCTGCTGTGAGGATGAGGAAGCATTAAAGACAGTCTCTCGGACTGTCAATATAACGGAGCGTCCCGAGCAACGGACATATGCTCCGAATGTAAAATATCTGAACCACAACATGCGGTCCCCTATGTTGTTGGCTTCCTCCGATCTGTCCTCAATCTGCCGTCACTGGGTGAGTACTAAAGTAATTAAAGTGCTCGCATCACCCAAATCTCCTTCCTAGACCGCAACGGACGAACCCGGCAGCCGAACCATTCGATGAATGTACGCTACACCGGGTGAGCTAGCGAATGTCACTCCGAAAGCGATAGACATATTCCATGAGCACTTATTGCCGCTAACTCTTCATTAACTATGACGACAGAGGCACACTTTTGAAAGACATCTCCATAACTCTTCGAACAAGAAACCAGAAATGCTTGGATAGCAAGCATAAAATAATAATATATATAGCGTCGTTCAATAATTCGAAAGTTTGTGTGACATTATTGGACTATGTCGGAACTGAGGGACGATGTCCCTGAACCGAACCAAAAATTTCTAAGTCCATCGACGCTATCAGTTTCTTATCCGGCATCGCAGCATATGTTGTTCCGAAAGGGAAAGCTTGAAATCCACCGAATCCCTTTCGGTATCCCGTCGGACCGGATGAAACTTTCGGACGTCCGTACCCGCTTCCGCGGAGCGTCCCGACCCAGCATCGTCGGATAAAATATATGCGACAGATTCAGTTGATGCTGGGATGCTGCGATAAACTGTGCTATTAAGGAAAGCACGTCCGTTCCCGAGGCCTGTGCAGTAGCGGACTTACGATGCATTGCCGCTGGAAGCTCCGTGTACGTTGACTCCCGCACACTTCCTATGCGAACGTCCGGAGTCTGCAGGCCTCGAGTCCCCGGCTACCGACCCAGCGCTGTCGGATAATTCTCGATCCGACACCGTTTCTGTCGGCTGCTGGGATGCTGCGATAAGCTGTGCTATGTGCACAAGAATGTCCGGCGTCGAGACCTGCGGAGGCGCAGTCTATCGGTGCTTCGCCGAGGGCAGCTCCGCATCAGATGGCTCCCGCATACTTCTTATGCGAACGTCCGGAGTCCATCGGTCTCGAATCCCTGGCTGCCGGATGGTGTGACCTGGTCGCCGAAGAATCCTTGATCGGCGAAGCTGGTAATATATCGGCGGTCACGCAGCCAAGGTGCGGTCGTGTGCGCTGACAAGAAGAGGAAGCCTTAGCAGTCTCAGCGGACTGCCTATACAACGGAGCGTCCCGAGCGACGGACGTATGCTCCGCTAACGACACATTTGTACCACAACATCTGGGGCCAGATGTTGTTGAACGAGAGAGGGGCCTCTCTCGCTTGCCGTCCGGATGGACCGGAACGAGCTATGAACCGGACTAAAAGGCTTCCTCCGTTCTCCCTCCGATCCGCCGTCACTGGGTGTGCATTAAGTTAATTTTATAGTGCTCGCATCACCCCAAAATTCCTTCTAGACCGCAACGGACGAACCCGGCTGCCGAACCATTCGGTGAATGGACGCTACACCGGGCGAGCTAGCGGACGTCAAAGGCCGTCGAACCTACTAGGGTCCTCTTAGGCAATTGGCGTATTACATGAGCACTTTTCCGCTAGCCCTTCATTAATTGTGACGACGGAGGCACACTGTTGGAAGACATCACAGATACATCACCCTAATCTTGATCGTCTGAAATAGAAATTGATAAAGTAGAGTGACCCTACGGGGAAAGGACCGGAGTGTCCAAATCCCCAACAACATACCGTGACATACGCTTCCCATATTGTCATCGAAATCATACGATACAGAACAGGAGTTAATGCGAGTACACTGACCACATATAGAATGATAATAAGGTCAGAGGAAGACTTCCTCTTAAAACAATTGATCAATATCCTTTCAATGTGAAAAGAAAACAAGTCCTGGTACTCGCACTAACCCCTGGCAATCAAAATACATAATAATAATATGATCCATTAATATAGAAAAAATAATTGAAATCAAAATATTTTGAAAAAATATTTTTTCAGAACAGCCCAAGTTTCTGAAAAGTAACGTTGAGCCCCAATGGATCCCAAGCCTAAGTGTGGACAAAAATTTTAAAAATATTTTAAACAATTTATTCAACACTTACGAACAATAATAATGTATCTAGTTATGATTAAAATAACATAAAGATATTATTATTTAGAAATCCCCCCCCTCACACAGAGGGCTGTTGTAAATGTAAACAATGAGTGTAAAAACACTAAAATAAGACTCCAGGCACCCAGGCCCGAAATCAGTTACCAAAAATACACCATCTGATGCAAAACAGAGACTTCCAGGGAAGAAACTGCAGAACATCAGATGGTAGATGCAGAACACAACGCCTAACCACCCGTAGGTGAAGACGTAAACATGGGGAAAGAACAGAATTCATTCTGTTATTAAGCTAAAACTCCCAAGAAATTTTAGTAATAATAATTACAGAAACTATGCCAAAAGCATGGGAGAATAGCAAGGGGGAACTTAAAGGACAGGGAGAGAGGAAAAACACTTGAAAAAACAGTGTAACTAAATAATCAGAATGACAACAAAATGGCTGCTGCCTTGAAAATAGGTAACTTAACATAATTTCATTAAAAAATTTTAAGTTACAGCCCTGATAATATTCTGTCACACATTCTTTTCCTCTCCTCCTTTTCTATCCTCCTTAGAATCACCATTTCACTAATATTTATGTGTCTGGCATCATTTAAACTGAGATTTAAAAGCACAAAGATCAGTCAGATGTTAACTGATGAAGGGCCAAACTTAGAATGATAAATGGCGCCAATTTCGGAACGTCCTTGACACTGCGCATGCGCAGTGGGGGCGAGGTGTGGAGGGCCTTTCAGGACATGTTTTCTTTAGTTTTAGATGCAAATTTTGGGGATTGGGGGGCAAAATTTGTGTTTGGCCCTATATTTTAAGAGTTAGCACCAGCTATGTCTGGGTCATTGGTACAGTATAAAAATATAGTTATTCAAGAATTGTTTTTATTTATATTGTCGTCTGCTTTTCATGTTAGGTAAAGTGTTAAACTTCAGGGTTAGTAAGACAGTACAGTGAAACCCCATTAACTGAATAGCTACTTTGCCATTGAAAATTATTCATTTAACAGGAGTTTTCATTTAACAGGGATTTGGTCACTTTCCTGTATTCTAGAGATAAAACTGAGTATTTATTCTATTATACCTTGTTTATTATATTGAATCTGACAGAGCTCAATGAGCTCTGTCAAACAAGATATAATTGATTGATGCCAATATTGGATGTAATGAGGCCATACAGGTCTATAAACAAGGAGAACTGGGTGATTGTCAGGGTAATTTCTCGGCATATTTGAAAATTGTTTATTCAATTATCAGGATGTTGCTCTATAACCTATATGCAATTAATAGGTCAAATTTTCACTGAAGGTATAGTAAATGGTTTGGTGTTTGAAAGTTGTATTCAGTTTACAAGGTTATTTCATAAAGAGATATCCTATTCAGTGGACTCAACTATTATGATATTTAATCATATCTTTGACAGGAATCTGCGCGAGTTAACGTTGATGTGAATGCCTAAAGGCAATTCCTCGCATATTCTTCAGTCTAAATTTACAAATTATGTGCACATTCCAACCCATTCTCATTCAAAATCTTTCACAAGAATTGAAACTTCTCTGTCCCACACTTACTGGTGTTCTTGATAACAAGGACTGAAATTAAAATTCACCACCTCCTTGTAAATGTTCCTTTGATAGACTACAGAAGTTCCACACTGAAATTTGGGTAAAGCCATCTATTCCAAAATCATCTTCAGAAGTAGACTATTTGGCCCATTTTCCATAGCCAGGCCTAATTCCTCTATAGTTAATAACGTTCACAACAACATTGTGTTTAAATTCATTCCATTCACGTTTAATCTCCTGTTCCATGTACTCTTCTTGTATTTCTTTCTGAAAAAGTTCATACATTGATTTAATAATTCAGAATATGTGAATTCCGATAGAGCTATGATTTATTATCAAGAGGTCTCAGTTTGAAATAGGTGCTAAATATTGTTCCTGCACCTGCAAACATCAGAGAATGTTGACAGATGGGAGTAAAACAACTTGCTTATAACAAAGTGCATGGGACCCCAGTCTTAACCTAAGGTCTATTTTGTTTAATTAGTCATAATTCAGAAAATGAAAGTTGATCTTGAGTCATTTTTACTGCAATGAATGTCAAAACAGTTAGCCTGAAAAAAATGGTTAAACAAAGTAAACATTAACTGTTTGCATGCAGCTGGTGGATATTCCTGCCCAGCACAGGGTTTCTCTTGTCATTGAAATAAGTATAATTTGGACACATGTAATCATATTTTCCCCCTTTTAATTGAATGGACTTTTTCAGAAATGATTCCTTGTGTTATATTTAAATTAATTTTTCATCAAATCTAGTCATGGCTGCTTTACAGCAGCCATGACTAGATTTGATGAAATATATCTTAAAAATACTTAGCGGGTTAAGAGTTAAGGAAAGCAGAAGACCTTTTGAATTCACGGGATGACTGTTGAATTTAATGAAAGTGAAATATAAGCTCTCTGGTATAACAAGAGCCTTGAATGGTCAGCAAAAGTTATATCAAGCAATAGTGATCAGAATAATCAACTGTAAAACAGTAAATATAGATTTATTGGTGTTGAAGGTCACTGCTTCACTTCCCAGGTTTCCCGCAGGAAGTAAAACAGTAAAGATTCTATAGCTTACATATTATCTCCCACACACAGGTAACGGAAATCTTTGTTACATAACTTAGTGCCCTGAGGGTTTGTTTTTGTTGACGGGGTGAAAACATTTCCTGTAAAAATTTCAACCCTTTACCTACAATGAATAGCAGAGGACATCTGCAAAAAACAATTCTTGAGCAACTAAAACATAGCTTATAACCCCTCACTGGAATGGGCTCAATGAGCTTGTTCCACTGAGAGGTCATAAGTTGTGTTTTAGAGGCAAAAATTGAAAAATGTAATAAATAAAAGTTTAATTGTCATTTCTGTGAATAGTGAGGGATGGAAATGGCTATTAGATCAGGGAAAGTGTTAAATGAATTTGATGTTTACAAAAATAGTGAATTCATTACATCATAAGCATGCCAGAACTAGGGCTTAAAATTCATTCAAATATTTTAATCAATTCTTTCAAAGAAAAGAATGAGAATCAACTTTGATTCTAACAGTATGTTCATTTGATTATTGTCACAGATTCTTTAAGGATCCTCCTAAAAGGCCCCAAAAATAATTATTTTTTGCTTCCCATCATATGGTAACACTCTGACAAGCAGTGGTCAAACCAGAAAATAAGCAGACTGTCACCTGCAAAATGAGGTCCCCAGAGGGTGAATTTAGCGATGCTACCCTGCACAGCAGGGTAGCATCACTAAATTTACCCTCTGTGAACCTCAGTCAGAATCAGGGTCTCAAAACTAAACAGAAAGATGTACCCAGAGGATAAACTGGCCCACTTTATGGGATAGCATCATCAAATTCACCCTTTGGGGGACCTCATTCTGCAAATGTAAGACTGCTTATTTTTAGGCCTGGCAGTGGTGTCTGGTAAAGTCTGAAAAGGCAGCCAAGACTTGACTAGAAACCACTGCCAAGGTACCGTAACTTTCATTAGCAAGACCACCAAAAGCCTGCTTGTTGGAACATGTGATCTGCATGTGCTTGTAAGAGAACAAAGTCGCCAAAATTGGATCTTGGCCCTTTAGGACTAAACTCTAATGAATATATAAATATAAGGTTCATTTTCTATCCTGAAGTATGCACTGGCTACAGTCACAGTGTATAACAGTACTCTCAAGTCATAAATTATTTAAACCTTTATCCAAATTTATAATTTTAATTACTGTTTTTTTTCAAATTTTTCAAAACATTTCAACAAAACCACATCATGTGACCCCTCATTGGAATGAGCTTGATAAGCTTGTTTCAATGAGGGGTCACATGATATGGTTTTGTTGAATTTTTTTGAAAATTTATTTTTTCATTCGCTTAATTTGTAAATTATGAGGGCTGATGCAGCTGATTCGTTAGGTGAAGGGTTAAGAACTTAAAACTGATCTCACAGCAGGGTTTTTTAAGAATCATAACCGACTTGCAAATTGGGACAAAGTTTAAGGCCTGAGAGCACAAATAACAAATGCCCCAATGAATTTTTTGTACAGTACCATTAAGTATGTTTGTCAAATTGATGCAAGGATCTACCAGTCACCTCATTCCCAATATTAACCGTTTTTCCAAATTCCAACTTGAAAATTCACAATTCCTCCTTCCTGGTTAGTATAAATAAGAGAAACTCACTCAAATATTAAATAATCTGCTCTGTATTTAGGGTAAATCTTGAAACTCTAGATTATAAAGCAAAGGAGATACCGCACAGAAAAAAACTATCAGATTTTTTGTTCAAGTGTCTAAACAAAGTAAAATAGACTCAAAAGATTATTTTGATAATTTTTGAAAGAAATTTCCAATTCAGTCCTTTACTTTTCAAATTTTTTCAATGGAAAGGGCATTGGGCCTTTCACACAAAAGGAGAATAGAACCCTGGACTATGTTTGCTGGTCTTTCATACTGGGGGGAGGGGGGGGGGCAGAGGGGGGGGGGGGGTGCTGAGTTTTGATTCTTGGTTATGACGAATTCTGAGATGACAAAACAGCCGTGTGAATTATCAAAGAGAATTGTTAAACTGCCAGTGAAAAACATCAGTTTTATGAAAGTGATAAATTTAAAATAATTTGTATATTTTTTATATTTACCAATGGCCCAGACTTATCTGGTGCAACCTCAATATTATTAAGGGCCAAACACAAATTTTGAACCCCTCAATCCCAAAAATTTGCATACAATACTGAATATTAAAAGTCCTATCTGGCCCTCCATACTTTTATTACTTGCGCATGCGCAGTACCCAGGAAGAGACCGGAATTGGCGCCAACATCATTCTTCCTAGTGGTGCTCACTAATGTTATAACTCAGCAGAGAGGTGAGTGCCCACTCATGGGAGGGCCATCCCCATCTGGGCCAATGGTAAGTACAAAAACTATACAAATTACTTTAAATTTCTATTTTTATACTAAAACCAATGGCCTAGACATAGCTGAATTGTAAAAAGGCAGAGGGCCTAGGACTTAAAGGAATAGCAGACCAAAATTCATCTCCTTAGCCTGCATTAGACCTCCCAAGGTGAAAAGGAGATTAAAATTTTAAGGAATTACATAATATCCAATCCACAGAGTGGAAATATAATCCACAACAATAAATTGGATAAAAATGAAGCGGGAGATGAAAACTTAAAAAATTTATAGTAATTTATATATTTTTTATACTTACCAATGACCCAGACATAGCTGGTGCTAACTCTTATAAATATAGGGCCAAACACAAATTTTGCCCCCCAATCCCCAAAATTTGCATCTAAAACCAAAGAAATCATGTCCTGAATGGCCCTCCATACTTCACCTCTACTGCGCATGCGCAGTGTCAAGGACGTCCCGAAATTGGCGCCATTAATCATTCTTACCATCAGTGCCTGGTAAGCGCTATGTCCTCAGCGGGGAGGTATGAGTTCCCAACTCCTGGGAGGGCCATCCCCGTCTGGGTCATTGGTAAGTATAAAAAATATATAAATTACTATAAATTTTTTAAGATTTTTATACTGTACCAATGACCCAGACATAGCTGAATAGTAAAAAGGCTGGAGGGCCCAGGACATAGAGGGAAATCCAATAAGCTCAACTATATAAAATAGAGTCATCTCCTGGAGGAGAAAAGGAGAAATAGGCTTCACGTGTATCTTTCTTATTTATGATAAATTAGAAAGACACAATACCTTCTATAATTGAGCATCATAACATCCATGTTCTCTATTAATATCCAGTATAATTCTTATACTAATTATTTTTAAAGTAAGCCAATAAATAAAGTTAGTCCAAAGAATTGAGACTCTTTATACTCTTTTAAAAGTGTCTGAGGATAGTATAATAACACCCGTTTGACACGTGACATATTCAAATGCTATACTTTAAAACTATGACATGAATGAATTTTAAAACATAACTTTCACTTAAGAAACCATCCCAGTAACAGCTCAGAATTACTAACTCCGGAGGAGGTATCCCCTTGTTTTCATAATAAAACAGGTGACCCAAGGGAACACCCTCCCCCCCCCCCCCTTTTCTTGCCCTGGGTCAAATAGCCCAGAGCGAAGAGGGCAGCAGGACGGAGTCACTGCCGGAACATAAAGCCTACATAGCTATAGTTGCAATTGTTAAGTGATTGACTTTCTGAGCAGCTGATAATGGACCTAAATAATGCAGGTCTCCAGAAATGGATACAATATTTCTGAGATAAAAATTCGTGAATGTGGATGGCTGAGACCAATATGCAGCCTACTTTAATCTATAATAGCAATAGTATACGTCAGCCCAAGATGTAGAAGAGCTCTTACTTCATGAGCCGAAATCTTAAGCACAGACTGCTGAGTTAAGGATAGATTATCCTAAGCAGTACCGATAGTTAACTGAATGCATTAAGTAATAGAATGGACCGTAATGACCTTTCTATTAGGCATCAGAGCCAGAAGAAGCTTTACGTCCTACTGATAAACTGAGATCTGTTAATAAATACATAAAGGTCTATCCGGACAGAGTAAAGGCCTATGCCCACTCGAAGACGGAAGGACCTTAAAAACAATAGGTTCCGGATATCATTAGGAGCCTGATTCTTAACCAAAAATACAACATTAGAAGTAAAGGTAATAGAGTTTCCGATACTACGAAAGTGAGAATCGTCCACCGATAGTGCATGAAGCTCACTGACTCTTCAGCAGAAGAGAAGACTAAGAGAATTGCTGCCTTAAAAGAACAGAATTTGAAACTACTGTCTCAAGGGGTTCAAATGGTTGCTTTCGTTAATAAGAACCCGAGCTAAATTCCGAATAGGAATTAATCTAACGATTCTAGGTCTCTTATCGAAAAGTTTCAAACTAACTTAGATAAAGAGACATTAGGCTCAATTGTAAACTATCATGGTGTGCATAGGTATCAGATAACATAGACCTATAACCTTTAAAAGTAACTGGCTGCAGATGATCTCGTTAAACAAGTATACTAGAAAGTTTGCAATGTCTGGTATGGAGGGATCAAAAATATCAACATAAAGATCCCTACACCAACGACGGAAGACCCTCCACTTTAGCCGCATAGTATAGCGAAGAGGAGGTCCTTCTACAGTTAGGAATCACGTCCACTGCTCGTCCTGTACAATGCTTGCCATGCAAGAAGGACCGCACAACAGAATACGTGAAGGTTGAGACCTTGCGGGTTGTGATAGAGTTGACATGATTTCCCCAGCGAAAAAAGATCCTCTCGTGGAGGAAGTTTCCGCGGTAAGTCCCACAGCAGACACCTAAGTAAATTTATCCACCGTCTCTGTGGAGACAGAGATGTTACCAACAGAATTGTATTGTGAATGAATAATCCTAGCAATACTTGCTGAATCAACAGCGCTGGAGGATACGCATATCCTATCATCGCGTCCTACTAGATCGATAGAGCGTTAACTACATATGCTCGGGGATCCGGACACGGTGACACATACGTCTACAAATGAATGGAGAGTTGTGTCGCAAATAAATTTATCACTGGGCGGTCCCATTGATAGCAAATCTGATTGAATACCTGTTTGTTGATAGTCCATTCCGACGGCAACAAACGACCCTTACGTGAAAGGGAGTCTGCTAATACGATCCGACGACCGAGAATATGACGAACCGAAACAGAACTTGGTGTTCTATAACAAACAGAAGGATTCTTTCCGTTAAAATCAATAACGGAACCGAATGAGTGCCTCCCTGGTTCCGGATATACGCAACTACTGTCGTATTATTGGACAGGATTGAACATGCGTTTCTGAATAAAATTCATCCAATGACGTAGTGCAAGCCAACATAATATTCTTCCTTGGAAGTAACCCAAAGACCCTGGCACTTCGAATCCGTTGGGATCAAAATTGTGTCCCAACCTGTTTGACTGGCATCCATCATAATCGAAAAACTCGGATCCGGCAACTACAGTGGGTCAACCACCGAATGTTTGCCCACGTCTGAATCTCTTGTTACACTTGATAGACAAGAAAACGTGTATATCGAGCAATTCAAGATTGCTGAAAGGTTGCCGTCGAAGAGAAGCTTCTCCGAGACCGAAGTGACTCTGAGAGAGTTATTCACCTTACTATCCACGCGCGTGGATGTAGCTAGGGCTGTGTCATGTCTAACCAACTCCAGGTTGCCACTGAAGGGCGGAGTTATACGTGGAAAAACTACTGCCCCTGAAAGAAATCTCATTGAGGATCATATCCTGGAATTCTTTCTCTTGAAGACGTAATGATAACGTCTCAGTAAGGTGGTGTACATATGATAAAGCGTCTAAGTTCTATTATACATCATTGTCGTTTCCAACATCGTGGTTGGAATTGACATAGACGGCGAAAAAGATAATTCCCAGTCTTCAGCCTCGCCATCTTAGACGCAAAGGAACTCTCGGTAAGCCCAGTTCTGCCAATAAAAAATTATTTCCTAGAATTCACGAAAGGCAGAATAGAGCATTGCGGACAAGAAACTAGGCTAGCATGTTGATAGCAAGCTTATATATAGTGTCGTTCAATAATTCGAATGTTCTAAAGACATTATTGGACTGCGTCGGCAACTCAGGGACAATGTCCCTGAACTGATCCAAAACTCCGTGTCCAATGACGCTATTAGTCTCTTATCCAGCATCGCAGCAATGTAGTCCGACGGAACAACCTCTGGAAGATAATGCCGGAAGAAATGTATGGCAGCTTCTGTTGTTCCGAAAGGGAAAGCTCGAAATCGTCCGAATCCCTTTCGCCATCCTGTCGGACCCTATGAAGTGTTCGGTCGTCCGTACCTGATGCAACAGCGGAGCGCACCGACCGAGAATCTGTCGTTTGCTGAGATGCTACGATAAGCTGTGCTATTTTGGATAGCAGGTCCGTCACTGAGACCTGTGCAGAAGCGGTCTTACGATGCATTGCCGCTGGAAGTTCCGTGTTCGTTACCTCGTGCATAGTTCTACTATGCGAGCGACCGGAGTGTGCAGGCCTCGAGTCCCATGGCTACCGGATGGCGTGACCTGTTCGCCATGGAATCACTGAATGACGAAGCTGGCCGGATATTCAAGGTCACGTAGCCAATGTGCGGTCGTGTGCGCTGCTGTGAGGATGAGGAAGCATTATCGACAGTCACTCGGACTGTCTATATAACGGAGCGTCCCGAGCGGCGGACATACGCTCCGAATGTGAAATGTCTGTACCACAACATCCGGTCCCATATGTTGTTGCACGAGAGAGGGACCTCTCTCGCTCGCCGCCCGGACGGACCGGACGAGCTAGGAACCGGACTAACAGGCTTCCTCCGATCTCTCCTCTAATCTGTCATCACTGGGTGTGTACTAAAGTCTATTATAGTGCTTGCATCACCCAAATCTCCTTCCTAGACCGCAACGGACGAACCCGACTGCCGAACCATTCGATGAATGGACGCTACACCGGGTGAGTTAGCGAATGTCAACTCCGTCGATCCTACTAGGGACCTCTTAGGCGATTGACGTAATCCATGAGCACTAATTGCCGCTAGCTCTTCATTAACTATGACGACAGAGGCACACTTTTGAAAGACATCTCATTTTGCGAACAAGAAACCAGACATGCTTGTAAATAGCAAGCATATAAAAAATATATATAGCGTCGTTCAATAAATCGAAAGTATCTGAGACATTATTGGACTGTGTCGGAACTGAGGGACGATGTCCCTGAACCGAACCAAAAATTTCTAAGTCCACCCGACGCTATCAGTTTCTTATCCGGTATCGCAGCATTCTGGTCCGACGAAGAACCTCTAGAAGATGAAGTCGGATGACATATACAGCAGCTTATGTTGTTCCGAAAGGGAAAGCTCGAAAACCTCCGAATCCCTTTCGGCATCCCGTCGGACCGTATGAAATTTTCGGACGTCCGCACCTGATGCTTCCGCGGAGCGTCCCGACCCAGAGTCATCGGATATTACATTATGCGACAGAGATTCTGTCGTTGCTGGGATGCTGCGATAAGTTGTGCTATTTGGGATAGCACGTCCGTCACCGAGGCCTGTGCAGAAGCGGTCTTACGATGCTTTGCCGCTGGAAGCTCCGTGTACGTTGACTCCCGCATACTTTCTTATGCAAACGTCCGGAGTCTCCAGGCCTCGTGACCCTGGCTATCGAATGGCGTGACCTGGTCGCCGAGGATTCTCTGATTGGCGAAGTTGACTGGATATCGGAGGTCACGTAGCCAAGGTGCGGTCGTGTGCGCTGCCATGAGAATGAGGAAGCCTTATTGACAGTCTCTCTGGACTGTCTATATAACGGAGCGTCCCGAGCGGCGGACGTATGCTCCGAATGCGAGACATTTTGTACCACAACATCTGGGGCCAGATGTTGATGTACGAGAGAGGGGCCTCTCTCGCTCGCAGCCCGGATGGGCCTGGACGAGCTATGAACCGGACTAAAAGACTTCCTCCGTTCTCCCCTGTAATCCGCCGTCACTGGGTGTGCACTTGGTTATTTTATAGTGCTCGCATCACCCAAAACTCCTTTCTAGACCGCAACGGACAAACCCGGCTGCCGAACCATTCAATGGATGGACGCTACACCAGGCGAGCTAGCGGACGTCAAAGGCCGTCGAACCTACTAGGGTCCTCTTAGGCAATTGACATATTACATGAGCACTTTTCCGCTAGCTCTTCATTAATTGTGACGACGGAGGCACACTTTTGGAAGACATCACGGGTACATCACCCTGATCATGATCGTCTGAAATAGAGATTGATAAAGTAGAGTGACCCTGCGGGGAAAGGACCGGAATGGCCAATTCCCCACTAACATACCGTGACACACGCTTCCCATGTTGTCATCGAAATTAACACATACAGAACAGGAGTTAGTGCGAGTACACTGACTACATTATACAATGATTATGAAAGTCAGAGGAAGATTTCCTCTTATTACAATTGAACAATATCCTTTCATTGTGAAAAGAAAACAAAGTCCTAGTACTCGCACCAACCCCTGACAATCAAAATACATAACAAGATCCATTAACATAGAAAAAATAACTGAATCAAAAACTTTTGAAAAAATATTTTTTCAGAACAGCCCAAGTTTCTGAAAAGTAATGTTGAGCCCCAATGGATCCCAAGCCTAAGTGTGGACAAAAATTCTAAAAATATTTTAAACAATTTATGCAACACTTACGAACAATAATAATGCATCTAGTTATGATTAAATTAACATCAAGATATTATTTTCAAGAAATCCCCCCTCACACAGAGGGCTGTTGGAAATGTAAACAATAAGTGTAAAAACACCAGATCAAGACTCCAGGCACCCTGGCCCGAAATCAGTTACCAATAATACACTATCTGATGCAAAACCGAGACTTCCAGGGAAGAAACTGCAGAACATCAGATGGTAGATGCAGAACACTATGCCTAACCACCCATAGGTGAAGACGTAAACATGGGGAAAAGAACAGAATTCATTCTGTTATCCAGCTAAAACTCCCAAGAAATTTTAGTAATAATATTACAGAAAATATGCCAAAAGCATGGGAGAATAGCAAGAGGGGACTTAAAGGAAAGGGAGAGAGGAAAACACTGAACAAGCAGTGTAACTTAATAACAAGAATGACCACAACAAGCTGTTGCCTCGAAAATAGGTAACTTAACATAATTTCATTAAAAAATTTTAAGTTACAGCCCTGATTATTTTCTGTCACTCATTTTTCCTCTCCTCCTTCTATATCCTCCTTAGAATCATCATTTCACTATTATTTATGTGTCTGGCATCATTTAAACTGAGATTTACAAGCACAAAGATCAATCAGATGTTAACTGATGAAGGGCCAAACTAAGAATGATTAATGGCGCCTGAGAATACAACACCGAGAAGGAAACAATGCACTCTTTCCCTTTAACGGCCCTAATTTCAAAGAGACAGCAGTCTCAGATTAGCTAGCGCAGCTAATAAGTCTTCATCCCGTGAAGACAGATATCTCTGTGAGACATTGAAAGCACCCTAAATGGTGACTTGCAACATCAGTCGCTCGAGGTAAGGAATAAAGGACCGTTCTTCTAACGGCCGTAATTCCAAAGAGACAGTGGTCTCAGCTTAGCTAATGCAGTTTGTTGGTCTTCATCTCCATGAAGACAAACATCTGTGTCACCTGCGGCATTGGAAAGCTCACTAAATGGAGACTTACAATGTTAGCCACAATCTATAAGAAAAAATCACTGTAAAATATATAAGGCCACTATGACGTTAGCCGCTAATGATATATAAACACAGACTGTTCTCAATTCACATAAGCCAAACTAAGTGACAACAATATGACTAATTGCCTGTGATGCCTAGGAATACCACCCGAGAAGGAAAACATAACCTTTCCTTCTAACGGCCTTATTCAAAAAGCTAGCGGTCTCAGCATAAACGTCATATATTGGTGAAGACAGATATCTGTGTGTTACCCTGCAGCCTTAGACAGCTCACTAAAAGGAGACTTACAACATTAGCCACTAATGTATAAGAAAAGACCGCTCTAACAGCACATAAGGCTACTATGGCATCCACAATAGCACTAAATGCCTCTGAAACCTAGGAATACAACACCAAGAAGGAAAAGACATACTTATTCCTTCTAACGGCTCTATTCCAAACAAGACAGCTGTCTCTGCCTAACTATGAGCTATCAATCTTCTATTTGTAAGGAACAGATCACTGCCTTTCTTATACTATTGCTAAGCCAAGGGAGGCATCATTAATCAGACCAAAAGCCTTCAACACTTGAGGCAAAATATCTGGGAAGGAAAGATCTTCGTCTTTCCATCGCCAGGTACCTTAAGCTATTTTTTGCCTAGCAAACACAGACTTTTGTTCAGATGGAACAAGATTTGAAGAACTTATGAATAAAATTTCATAGTCTTAATGTGCCGTTCCATGAGGGATGGAGAATCAGCCTCTGTAACCCTCTCACCATCTGAATGTTCCATCTGAAAAACATGGTCAACACCATCTGAATGTACAGATGACTGGACCACCCAGCACCGTCCGACAGCTCACTACTGGAAACTTGACGGCAGAACCTGTGACTACTGGAATGCTGTGATATGCTGCACAATCTGCAGCAGCAGGTCTGTGAACGAGGCTGGCAGAGCAGTGATTATCCGCTTCTTCACCATATGCTGCTCATGGGACGGAGATCTGACCCCAGATCTTTCGACGCATGTCCCGTATAAAAATGACTCGATGACAAGCTGCAGGTTAATCCGACTTTGGTGGTGAAGACTACGAACATCTCCATGGAACAGCATGAACATACGAAGTCGGATAGCTAGTCTGTGGTCTAACATGCTTTATTGATGAAGCAGAGGAAGAAGCTATAGCAGCAACTGGCCCTGGCTGCTGTGTGGAAGGAGCATCCTGAGTCGCAAGTGTGAACGGGCATCCCAACTCACTAAAGTTTTTCGAAGCAGAAACAGTCGACCTCGACTGCTAATGGAACTGAAAGGGTTCTCCAGCTTGCGGTCTGGCTCCAGACTTCACCGAGTGTTCTGTTTAGAAACTTGTTGGCTTCTACACCTTAGCGTGCTTATCCATGGAAGAAGAGGAAGCCGTAAAAACAGCCCACCCCGGCTGAAGTGTGGAAAGAGCATCCTGACTGGCACATTTCGGACGGGTGCTCTGACTCATTGAAGTTTCTCATGACAGAAAACAGTCAAACCCAACTGCTAACGGGATGGAAAACGCTCTCCAACTCGCGATCTGACCCCAGATCTCGCCGAGTATCCCGTTGAAAAACTTGTAGGCTAATCCCGTTTGCGTGTAATTTTATGTAAGAAGAAGAAGCCATAACCACAGCTGACCCCGGCTGTAGAGTGAAAGGAAGATCCTGATGCGTGTTCCGACTCATTATAGTTTCTCGCAACAGACACAGTCGACCCCGACTGCTGACGGGAGAGAGGGTTCTCCAACTCGCGATCTGACCCCAGATCTTACCGAGCGTCCCGTAGAGAAACTTTCAGGCTTCTTCTCCTTTTGCCATCGTTGCTGGGGGAGCTTTATATTATGAGGTGCTCGCTCTACCCACTTTATACTACTCGACCACAATGTACCTACCCGGCATCCCGGCTCCCATATGGGGATGACCCCTTCACCGTTTGAGCTAGCTGCATGCAGAGAATTAAGCTTCTAACGGCTTTAATCCTGTTCAAATATCATGAGGACCTTGGCAACCAGCTCTGTTTACTCATCAGAGTGGGGCTCATCAGAGTGCGACGACAGCAGCACATAACGGACAGGTGTCAAAGTATCATCACCATGTTCTTGTTCCTCTGAAAAATAGACTGAAAGACTAGTATCAGCCAGCGGTGAAGGCTCCAACATCGGAACTTCACCGCCCATCACAAAGGTCGACACAACGTTCGCATCCCATAGTACAAGTATTGAAGGAGTGCCGCAACTACCAGCAAACAACAAGCATAAATCCAAGACTTGCCGGACCACACTAAGTACCATTTATTATAATAAATACAATAATAATGAAGCGGAAATCATAAGTTCGCTGCACTCCCAATAATACAGAATAAACATCGCAAGGATACATAACATAGACAATCAGAAAAATTTTCGAAATAAATTTTAAAAAAAAATTTTCGAAAAATTTTGAATGAAGCCTAAGTGCCCCAAGGAAACCTCATGAGCCCAAGGGCATCCGATAGGGCCTAAGCACTACCTAATTAAAGCTAAACTACCAGAATAAGATATAATATGTGTCCTAATGGAAAAAACAATAATAGTTTTTAACTAAACACTGAATTAAAACAAATCCAAAACATTATTGAACAAACAACGTCAAGAGGAAACAAGAGCACCGCTGGGCATTGCATCATACGCCCGTGAACTGTTCAAATTGTACCATTTTAACACATTTGCAATTTTTTTAGAGTGCGAGAAATTTATACTGGCATATATATATATGTTACGGTCAGACTTTGAAATCAGTGATTTTGTGAAATGACTAAATTTTTCAGTCATTTGAGAAAAAGACTAACAAGTTTGAAGCCAATCGAAAAACAAATACTAAAGTTATCATCCGGAAACCAAATATTTGACGAAGAATTCCAAGTCCAACAGGGGCCATAATTCAGGCAAAAATTGTTCAGACCGACCCCATATTCGAACTTGACCTGTATTTTGTTGTGATTAAACCACATACCAAGTTGGGAGCCGACCGGAAAACAAATACTAAAGTTATCATCCGGAAACCAAATATTTGACGAATTCTAAGTCCAACAGGGGCCATAATTCAGGCAAAAATTGTTCAGACCGACCCCATATTTGAACTTGACCTGTATTTTGTTGTGATTAAACCACATACCAAATTTGGAGCCGATCGGAAAACAAATACTAAAGTTATCATCCGGAAACCAAATATTTGACGAATTCTAAGTCCAACAGGGGCCATAATTCAGGCGAAAAATGTTCGGACCGACCCCATATTCGAACTTGATCTGTATTTTGTTGTGATTAAACCACATACCAAATTTGGAGCCGATCGGAAAACAAATACTAAAGTTATCATCCGAAAACCAAATATTTGACGAATTCTAAGTCCAACTGGGGCCATAATTCAGGCGAAAAATGTTCGGACCGACCCCATATTCGAACTTGACCTGTATTTTGTTGTGCTTAAACCACATACCACATTTGGAGCCGATCGGAAAACAAATACTAAAGTTATCATCTGGAAACCAAATATTTGACGAATTCTAAGTCCAACTGGGGCCATAATTCAGGCGAAAAATGTTCGGACCGACCCCATATTCGAACTTGACCTGTATTTTGTTGTGATTAAACCACATATCACATTTGGAGCCGATCAGAAAACAAATACTAAAGTTATTGTTCGGAAACCAAACGGACGGAGGGACGGATGGATGGACGGATGGACAGATGGACAGATGGACAGACGGACAGATGGACGGACAACGCCATACTATAATACGTCCCGTTTTTCAAACGGGCGTATAAAAACAGAAACTAACCAACAACAGGCACAACAAAGGCCCAAAGTCAGTAACTGATCAACAACCACTTAATACAAAGCTAGATCTTCGTATGAAGAAAAAGCAATGCATCTGGTAAAAGTTGCAAGAGTAAAAAACGTTCTGATCAGTAAGGAACAGGACGTAAACACAGGGGATAAATGGAATACCTATTCCGTTTTACAAGTTAAACTCCCAAGAATTTAATAAAAAATTCTTCAATAAAAAAGCCGAAAGAGCTTGGGAGTATAACAGTAGGGTTCAGGAGTGGGAAGGAAAGTAATACTAACAAAACAACAGTGGAGTCATATTATAATGACCACGTTCAGAAGCATATCCTGAAATTGGGGAACATGAATAATTTAAAATAAAAATTATAAAGTTACAGCTCTGAACATCCAAAACCACCATTATTCAGTTCCAGCATCCTACTACACTGTTGATTCCATGAAAATCATCATTGATTTGTGTCTGGCATCTTCAAAAATGTGAATTTATTGCACATACATCAGTTTAAATGTTTACTGACTTGAGCCAAACAAAAGAATGATGTTGGTGACAATTCCGGTCTCTTCCTGGGTACTGTGCATGTGCGAGTAATAAAAGTATGGAGGGCCAGATAGGACTTTTAATTTTCGGTATTGTATGCAAATTTTGGGGATTGGTGGTTTCAAAATTTGTGTTTGGCCCTTAATAATATTGAGGTTGCACCAGCCAAGTCTGGGCCATTGGTTTTAGTATAAAATATTACCTTGGTCAGATCTCCATAGGTTCTGCTATTTGACTGCTTGAAAAGCTGAACTGTCACTTCATCCACTTCTATAAATATATAATTTACATTCAATGAAAACACAACCTTTAGAGTTATAAAATACCATGAAATACACCAGTCTTAATTTCTTAGAATTATAGTTAACAGCAGGATATATCCTGACATTATCAAATCCAGTTTTTTTTAAAGATGCTTCATTTATTCAATTTTACTTTTTAAAATGACAGCTAGTTTGTATTTAACACTTTATCCAATACACACCATATCAAATCTGTTTTTTTAACTATCATTTTTCCACATTTTCCACAAAATTTCAACACAACTATATCATGTTATCCCCACATTGGAACAAGCTAAATGAGCCCTTTCCAATGTCCATGCTTGGATCCTATGACCATAAAATAATTTTTTGTCATAGTACATCCTTTGGATGTATCACACCAAAGAATTATTTGACAGCCTTCATAGTCCACATTTTAATTAATATTAATTAAAATTCCAGTATCCAAAATAATCACTTTAATGAACCAGCACATTCTGACATTAATTTGGACTTTGTACTATACACATACATGTATTGCAAAGTGTCCCTTATCTTAAAGTGAACACACACGAGATGTGATTAAGAATGACATTGCAGCTTTATGCTAAAAAAACATATATACATATCATTTGAACAGGCTTGACTTTTAGTCATTTTTTTTAATACATGAAATCCTGTTAATTGAATAGCCACTTTGCCAATGATTATTATTCAATTAACAGGAGTATTCAATTAATAGGGATTGTGTCACTTTCCTGTATTCTAGAGATAAACTTAGTATTTATTCTATTACATATTGTTTGACAGAGCTCCTTGAGCTCTGTCAAACAAGATATATTAGATTAAATGCTTGTATTGGATGTATTGAGGCAAAATAGGTCTATAAACAAAGGAAAACTGAGGAGAGTCAGGGTAATTTCTCAACAGGTTACAAGATTTTTTATTCAATTAACAGGAGTTTCCTCTATAACCTCTATTCAATTAACAGGTCAAATTTGTACTAGAGGTATGGTAAATGGTTTTGTGTTGGGAAATTACATTCAATCAACAGGGTTATTCAGTTAAGAGATATCCAATTAAGTGGACTCCACTGCATTTCTATACAGCAGGCAGAGGACTAAAAACAAGATATAGAGCATACAATTACAATTAAAAAAATTACAACTTTCAATTTAGACTCAAATGCCACTTATAATTTAAACTCACCTGCTATGCGTTCAGGTTCAATGATCCCCAATTCAACATCAGTGGCGGTCACTACAGAACAAGTTATTGGCTCATCTAAAAGTATACTGATTTCAGCAAAGGAATCTGAGGAAGTGAATTTTCCCATTACCACCTGTTTATTTTTCTTTTCCTAAAATAAAATTAAAAAAGAAGATTGTGACTGAACAGACCTTTACTTACTCAATATGTAAACAAGTGTAGTGGAACCTTTTAACCCTTTACCCAATGTCGACAATATCAAAATTCATTATTTTTCAAATTTTAAAAAAAATTTCAATGAAGCTATATCATGTGATGCCTCGTTGAGCTCGTTCCAATGAGGAGGTCACATGATGTGGTTTTGTTGATATTTTTTTGAAAATTTTTTCTTTCAACTGCTGAATTTGTTTATTTTCCAGGTGGATGCACCCAATTAGTTAGGCAAAGGGTTAAATAATAGGCAATTTTTCAAGTGTAATTCAGAAAAATATTCAAATAAACAGAATCAGCATCACCAGGACAAATACATGTGTAGGGGATGGATTGAATTCTTGTTCATTGTATGTTTTAATTTGAAAATGTACATGTAGATCAAGCCTTTAACCCTATCCCTAATGTACACGGTATCAAAATTTATTATTTTAAATATGATTATTAAAAAAATTTTCAACAAAAATATATCATGAGATCCCTCATTGGAACAACCCCAACAAACTCATTCTAATGAAGGGGTCACACGCTATGGTTTTCTTGAAATTTTTGGAAAACATTTTTTTTTTCAACTGATCTTTTTGTAAATTAGGTTGGAGGTTGTGGCTGATTTATCAGGTAAAGGGTTAAATTCTACCAAAACTCACAACAGTTAGAATGTTCCCAGCTAGAATGTTCTCAGATTAAAGGACATAATAGATAGCCTAGTTAGGTTTTTCAATCTTTTTGTCCAATATCATAAGTGATTTAACCCTTTAGGAGCAGGAGATGTTTATACACTTAGGCCACACACTGACAGTCTACATCCTCTGGCTTTGCAGTCTTCGTGGACTGGTTTGGCAACCAGTACAGGCAGCCAAGACTTTCCCCAAAACAACTGCAAAGGTATTTAGAATGTAACTTTGAGTTTACCTAGTTACTTCACATGATGGGGCACCTGTTCTGTTATCATAAACAATGATAAGAGTTGGAATTAGGCTGAGTAGGGTTAACAGATATTTTGAGTCACCAACAAAGCTCCGAGAAGCAAAAAATGGCATTTCAGACAGACAATATTACAAGAAAAAAATTTCCAAAGAGACTGACTGACTGAATGAGCAATGTCCCCCAAGTGATGAGCCAATAAGATAAATGAGCTGTCATCCAAAAGCCGGTGTTTTGGATACGAAATTGACCAACTGTCAATGCCAATGTCAGATGGTCAGTGTTTTATGTTTAATTGATGTTAATCACCAGGCAATGCACTGTGTAAACACCCAATTCTAACAATGGTTTTAGTGGTGTTTGTTATCAATCTTGAGAGCTTTTATGAAAAATTTAATTATTGATGAGGAAAACATTTATTTTACTAAAACAATGGACGCTACCATCTTGCATACATAATATTTGATAAACCAGAATCACGGCAGAATAAAACGAAATGAAACAAACATAAACCTGAACACTCCAGTTTTATCTTTTATGGAAGTGGTCACCGAAATACATCAAAGGTAATATGCACAATGTCACAAAGAAGTTCCTGCAATTTCTTGCGGTCATTTTCAGATTTCTTTAATGTCAAGCCAACATTCATCACTTGAGTGAACACAGTTGTCTCTCAATTTCCAGGGTGGTGGGATCAAAGTGAAACAGAAAATGCATGGTCCTGTCACATGACCTCCATCATTACACTCCTAGTGTTTACAAGTACACAAGTCCAAATGAAGGCTATCGTATTTCTGCGATTGTTTTGCCAGCATTTCCACCTTTAACTCACGATTATCCACAAGAATTAAAATTGGTAGTCACATATGTTCACTCTGCTTGGCAAAATATGACAAGACCAAATGGAACAACAAATAACTCAAGGGTCATTTCAATAAAAAACAACTTAAATAGTGCTGAAACGGTTAGCTGGATAACCAGTTTGCAAGCGGTTATTAGCATGACAGGTTGGAAAAGCTGTCAACTATATGACCGCTATACCTATAGTTTACGGGATAGAGTAGTTAAAATAAATAGTATTTGACTGCGAGACGTTGGAAATCTTTTGCTGACACAAGCATTGTCAAAGCTGCCAAACATTTGTCGATTTACAATGATGTATACTCGATGTAACATGAAAGGGCTAAGGTGTTAGAATGTTCAATGAACAGTTATTTCGGTCGCTTGGGCTGTCAAGTCGCAGATAAATGTTTGTAACAAACTGCCAACAGTCGAGTGCACTGTAGGTTGTTTTCTGCATGGGCAGCAGTGGGCATGTGCCTGTCAATGTAACATAATCTTCTACAGACAAATTTGACATTCTTCTCTTTCATGAGGTGTTGTTAATTGCAGATTATAATGCTGCAAAAATCCCTCAGTGCAAGCAATGGTACTTCCAAAACAAATTGACTGTTTGGTTCTTTATCAACGTGTTTCAGAAAAACCATGTTTTGATTTTATTGAACTGTTGATAAGTATGAACGTATGTCATAAAAAAAACTATTTTAAAATCTTTCATTTTAAAATTTGTGGTCAATGTCAGACGAGGGGCTCTCGGATGGATTAGTGTCGTTTCATACACAGGCGTTTCATACACTGACTGTTTTATATACAAAAGAAGATGTTTTGTACATATATCAAAGGACGTTTCATACACAGGCAAATTTTATAAGGTTTCTAAGTATTTTTTATATGAAATAATATAATAACACTTTGGCCGGCCGCTGATTTGTCGCGGTTCTCGTATGAGAAGGCCTTGGTTACCCATGTTCTACCAACTGCCTCCCTATTCCCGCGTTTCTTCTCTCCTCCCAACACTCGGAGACGAACTGCTAGATCATCCCTTGCCCCATTCTTCCCAATCTCTCCGATTAGTAAAATAACCCTCTCCTTTGAGTCGCCCCCTAACCACATGTCCTTCATTCTCCCATCCCACTTCTCCATTATACTCCCCGTGAATCTTGTTCTTTTAGACTGGTATTTTGGGCATTCTATAAGAAAGTGTTCCAGGGTCTCCACCACGCCCACGTTACACATCTGGCACTCCTTTTCACTGTTTTTCCCAATTTTTCCCCTCAGCTCCAGGGACCGCGACCTCAGCTTGAACAACAGTGACCCCCCCCCAAAGGTGCCATCAAGGTACTCTTCAAAACCAGACTTGTCTTTATCACGCAGGCCACCCAAAGATCTCTTTGATTTGACCCCCTCTCACCAATTACGGTTACAATCCTCCATGACCCTTTCTCTGACGATCTTTTTGCCCAGGTTTGCCCCAACGTCAAGGTCCGAGATCTCCATTGAGTAGTTTTCTACTAGTTCCCTCACTTGGACCATCCACCCCGTCTTGATATTTGAGTTGAAAGTTCTCAGGAACATTACTTTACACCATCGGCTATTGGGGAGATTTACCAAATAATTAAGATAACCAAGTTTCAATAGGTCTATCCTGTCCTTGATCCTCATCCACCCAAGCTCACCCCTGATTGCTTCTAGTGCTGCGGCATTACTCGAGCCTGTTATCCATCGGCCTGCATCGTTCTGCAGGATTTCCAAGCTCTTAACAGCTGTCTGGTTTAGGGGTACAACTTCCGTACCGTATGTTATACTTGGCAGACCCACCATTTCCCAAATGGTTTTCCCCACGAAAACCTTATTGAAACTGTTTCTCCCTATAAGTTTCATTTGGTTAAGGATTCGCTTTCCCTTCAGAATCAATTTATTTGTGTGGTTTCGGTAGATGCCTCTTCCTGTGATGTTTATATTTACCCCCAGATATTCATAGTCACTAGTCTCTCCTACACTAAGAAGTCTACTGCTACCTTCCGGAATGCAGAACTCCCCGTAAATAGACTACTTACTTTTGTAAGGTATTATAATCCAATATAAAAAAATCCACATTTGAAATATCATGGAACAGAATTTAATACATCCAACACCATCACAATATGTCATACAATTGAAAATATAATTAGGAAATAAAATGAACCGCAGAGTGTAAAAACATCTTTCTTTGATGGAAAGTTAAAAAATTTATAGTAATTTATATATTTTTTATACTTACCAATGACCCAGACATAGCTGGTGCTAACTCTTAAAATATAGGGCCAAACACAAATTTTGCCCCCCAATCCCCAAAATTTGCATCTAAAACTAAAGAAAACATGTCCTGAAAGGCCCTCCACACTTCGCCCCTACTGCGCATGCGCAGTGTCAAGGACGTTCCGAAATTGGCGCCATTTATCATTCTAATAACCAGTGCCTGGTAAGCGCTATGTACTCAGCGGGGAGGCAAGAGTTCCCAACTCCTGGGAGGGCCATCCCCGTCTGGGTCATTGGTAAGTATAAAAAATATATAAATTACTATAAATTTTTTAACATTTTTATACTGTACCAATGACCCAGACATAGCTGAATAGTAAAAAGGCTGGAGGGCCAAGGACATAGAGCAAAATGGAATACGCTCAATAAAATAAAAAAGAGTCATCCCCTGTAGGGAAAAGAAGTAATAGGCCTTACATGTATCTTTCTTATTTATGATAAATTAGAAAGATACAACACCTTCCAAAAATTGAGCTTCATACATCCATGTACTCTATTAATATCCAATAATCCTTATACTAATAATTTTTAAAGTAAGCCAATAATAAAGTAAGTCTAGAGAATAGAGACTCTTATACTCCTAAAAGTGTGTGAGAATTGCATAATCATGTCCGTTGACATATGCAATATTCAAAAGCTATACTTTAAAAACTAAGACTTGAATGAATTTTATAAACTTAAACTTCTCACTAAACAACCATCCCAATAACAGCTCAGAATTACTAACTCCGGAGGAGGTATCCCCTTGTTTTCATAGTAAAAACAGGTGACCCAAGGGAACACCCTCCCCCCCCCCCCCTTTTTCTTGCCCTGGGTCAAATAGCCCAGAGCGAAGAGGGCAGCCGAACGGAGACACTGCCGAAACAGACAGCCTACCTAGCTATAGTAGCAACTGTTAAGTGAATGACATTCTGAGCAGTAGATAATAGACCTAACAATAGAGGCCTCCAGAAATGGACTCGATATTTCTGAGATAAAATTCATGAATGGATGGCTGAGCGCAATGAGCAGCCTTCAAAAATCTATAATAGCAACACTATTAATGTAAGCCCAAGAAGTAGAAGAACTCTTACTTCATGAGCCGAAATCTTAAGCACAACTGCTAAGCCAATGATATACCATAAGCAGTACGCTAGTTAATAGAATCCATTAACAATAAAATGGAGCGTAACGTCCTTCTACTAGACATCAAAGACAGAAGAAGCTTACGCCCTTGTAATAAACAGATATCTGTTTATAAATACATAAACTGTACCCGGAAAGAGTAAAGGCCTATGCCCATACGAAGACGGAAGGACCTTAAAATAATAGGTTCCGGATAATAGGAGCCTAACTCTTATGCAACAATCCAACCTAAATAGTAACGGAAGTATTGATTCCGAAACTATGAAAGTGAAAATCATCCATCGATAGTGCATGAAACTCACTGACTCTACAGTAAAAGAGAAACCAACAGAATTACTGTCTAAAAGGTCAGAATTTGAAAACTACTGTTTCCAGAGGCTCAAATGATTACTTAGCTAAATAAGAACCGAAGTTAAAATCCGTATAGGAATTTAATCTAAAGATTCTAAGTCTATTTATCAAAAAGTTACTAACTGACTTAGATAAAGAGACAAAAGACTCAATTGTAAACTATCGTAGAGTGCATAGGTATGAGGTAACATAAACCTATAACCTAAATAACAACAGGCTGCAGTAGATCTTGTGAAACAAGTATACTAAAAAATAGCAATGAGTAGTATGGAGGGATCAACAATATGAACATAATGATCCCTACACCACGACGGAAGAGCCTCCACTTTAGTCGCATAGAATAGCGAAGAAGAGGATCTCCTATAGTAAGAAATCGCGTCCAAAGCTCGTCCAGTACAGTGCTTACAATGCAATACGGACCACACAACGGAATACATGAAGGTTGCGACCTTGCTGGTTGTGATAAAGATGACACGATTTACCCAGTGAAAAAAGATCCTCACATAGAGGAAGATTTCACGTTAAGATCCACAGTAGACAAGAGAGTAAATTACTCATGATCTCTGTGAAGATAGAGAAGCTATCAACAGAAATGTATTGTGGTTGTTTATCTTAGCAATACCTGCTAAAACAACAGCGCCGGAGGATACGCGTATCCTATCATTCCGTCCTATAGATCAATAGAGCGTTAACAGTATTAGCTCAGAGATCTGGACAAGCCAACACAAACGTCTGCAATTGATTAGCAAGCTGTGTCATAAATAAAACATCATTGGGCGCTCCCATAGATAGCAAATCTGATTGAATACTTGTTTGTTGAGAGTCCATTCTGACAGCAACAAGCGACCCGTAAGAGAACGGGAGTGCAATAAAACAATCAGACGACCCAGAATATGACGGACCAAAACTGAACTTGGTGTACTATAACCAACAGACGGATTCTTTCCATTAAATTGAATAACGGAAACGAAAGAGTGCCTCCCTGGTTCCGGAGATACGCCACTACTGTCGAATTAAAGGACAGGAATTTGGGCATGCGTTTCTGAATAATGTTCATGCAATGACATAAAGCAAGCCTAAAAAACATTATTCCGCGGAAGTTAAACTGATAGCTAAAAGACTGCGGAACCCAAAGACCCTGGCACTTCGAATCCGTAGGGATCAGTATATATCCCAATCTGTTTGACTGGCAACCGTCATAACAGCCACACTCGGGTCCGGCAACTGCGGCGGCACTCTCTGAGTCAACCGCCAAATGTTTGCCCCAGTCTGAATCTCTTGTAACACTAGATAGACAAGAGAATGTATAAATCAAGCAATTCATGGATTGCCGGAAAGTTGCCGTCGAAGAGAAGCTCCTCCGAGAACGAAGCGACTCTGAGAGAGTTCTTAACCTACTATCCACGCGTGGATGTAGCTAGGGCTGCATCACGTCTAACCAACTCCAATCAGCCACTGAAGGGCGGAGTTATACGTGAACAAACTACTGCCCTCAAAAGAAATTACATTGAGAATAATATCCCGTAAATCTTTTCTTGAAGACGTAATGAAAACGCCTCAGTAAGGCGGATTACGTATAATAAAGCGTCTAAGTTAAGTCTACTATACATAATGTCGTTCCCAACATTGAAATTGGAAAAGACATAAACGGCGAAAAAGAATATATGCAGTCTTTAATCACACCGTCTAGACGCATATGAACTCTCGGTATGCCCTGCTCTGCCAAAATAAACTTATTTGTAAAAAAGATAAAATGGCAGAAATGAGCCACGCGGACAAGAAACTAAACTATCATGCTTAGTAGCAGGCTTGTATATATATATAAATATATAGCGTCGAAAAATAAAACACATGTTGTAATGACAATGTTGGACTACGTCGGTAAGTCAGGGACAAAGTCCCTGTACCGATCGAAAAATCCGAGTCCAATGACGCTATAAGTCTCTTATCCAAGATCGCAGCAATGAAGTCCGAAAAATAATCACTGGAAGAAATGCCAGAAGATATGAAAGGCATCTTCCGATACTACTAAAGGGAAAACTCGAAATCTTTCGAATCCCTTTCGCCATCCTGTCGGACCCTATAAAGCGTTCGGTCGTCCGTAGCTTGAAGCAACCGCGGACCGCACCGACCCAGCGCCGTCGGATAATTCCTGATTCGACCGAGAAACTGTCAAATGCTGGGATGCTGTGAAACAACTGTGCTAACTCGGATAGCACGTCCGTCACTGAGGCCTGAGGAGCAGCGGTCTTACGATGCATTGCCGCAGGAAGCTCCGAGATCGTTACCCCGTGCATACTTCCAATATGCGAGCGAACGGAGTGTATAGGCCTCGTGTCCCTTGGCTACCGGATGGCGCGACCTATTCGCTGTGGAATCACTGAATGCCGAAACTGATCGGATACTCGAGGTCACGTAGCCAATGTGCGGTCGTGTGCCCTGCTGTGAGGATGAGGAAGCATTAAAGACAGTCTCTCGGACTGTCAATATAACGGAGCGTCCCGAGCAATGGACATATGCTCCGAATGTAAAATATCTGAACCACAACATGCGGTCCCCTATGTTGTTGGCTTCCTCCGATCTGTCCTCAATCTGCCGTCACTGGGTGAGTACTAAAGTAATTAAAGTGCTCGCATCACCCAAATCTCCTTCCTAGACCGCAACGGACGAACCCGGCAGCCGAACCATTCGATGAATGTACGCTACACCGGGTGAGCTAGCGAATGTCACTCCGTAAGCGATAGACATATTCCATGAGCACTTATTGCCGCTAACTCTTCATTAACTATGACGACAGAGGCACACTTTTGAAAGACATCTCCATAACTCTTCGAACAAGAAACCAGAAATGCTTGGATAGCAAGCATAAAATAATAATATATATAGCATCGTTCAATAATTCGAAAGTTTGTGTGACATTATTGGACTATGTCGGAACTGAGGGACGATGTCCCTGAACCGAACCAAAAATTTCTAAGTCCACCGACGCTATCAGTTTCTTATCCGGCATCGCAGCATATGTTGTTCCGAAAGGGAAAGCTTGAAATCCTCCGAATCCCTTTCGGCATCCCGTCGGACCGGATGAAACTATCGGACGTCCGTACCCGCTTCCGCGGAGCGTCCCAACCCAGCATCGTCGGATAAAATATATGCGACAGATTCAGTTGATGCTGGGATGCTGCGATAAACTGTGCTATTAAGGAAAGCACGTCCGTTCCCGAGGCCTGTGCAGTAGCGGACTTACGATGCATTGCCGCTGGAAGCTCCGTGTACGTTGACTCCCGCACACTTCCTATGCGAACGTCCGGAGTCTGCAGGCCTCGAGTTCCCGGCTACCGACCCAGCGCTGTCGGATAATTCTCGATCCGACACCGTTTCTGTCGGCTGCTGGGATGCTGCGATAAGCTGTGCTATGTGCACAAGAATGTCCGGCGTCGAGACCTGCGGAGGCGCAGTCTATCGCTGCTTCGCCGAGGGCAGCTCCGCATCAGATGGCTCCCGCATACTTTTCCTATGCAAACGTCCGGAGTCCATCGGTCTCGAATCCCTGGCTGCCGGATGGTGTGACCTGGTCGCCGAAGAATCCTTGATCGGCGAAGCTGGTAATATATCGGCGGTCACGCAGCCAAGGTGCGGTCGTGTGCGCTGACGAGAAGAGGAAGCCTTAGCAGTCTCAGCGGACTGCCTATACAACGGAGCGTCCCGAGCGACGGACGTATGCTCCGCTAGCGATACATTGTACCACAACATCTGGGGCCAGATGTTGTTGAACGAGAGAGGGGCCTCTCTCACTTGCCGTCCGGATGGACCGGAACGAGCTATGAACCGGACTAAAAGGCTTCCTCCGTTCTCCCTCCGATCCGCCGTCACTGGGTGTGCATTAAGTTAATTTTATAGTGCTCGCATCACCCCAAAATTCCTTCTAGACCGCAACGGACGAACCCGGCTGCCGAACCATTCGGTGAATGGACGCTACACCGGGCGAGCTAGCGGACGTCAAAGGCCGTCGAACCTACTAGGGTCCTCTTAGGCAATTGGCGTATTACATGAGCACTTTTCCGCTAGCCCTTCATTAATTGTGACGACGGAGGCACACTGTTGGAAGACATCACAGATACATCACCCTAATCTTGATCGTCTGAAATAGAAATTGATAAAGTAGAGTGACCCTGCGGGGAAAGGACCGGAGTGTCCAAATCCCCAACAACATACCGTGACATACGCTTCCCATATTGTCATCGAAATCATACGATACAGAACAGGAGTTAATGCGAGTACACTGACCACATATAGAATGATAATAAGGTCAGAGGAAGACTTCCTCTTAAAACAATTGATCAATATCCTTTCAATGTGAAAAGAAAACAAGTCCTGGTACTCGCACTAACCCCTGGCAATCAAAATACATAATAATAATATGATCCATTAATATAGAAAAAATAATTGAAATCAAAATATTTTGAAAAAATATTTTTTCAGAACAGCCCAAGTTTCTGAAAAGTAACGTTGAGCCCCAATGGATCCCAAGCCTAAGTGTGGACAAAAATTTAAAAAATATTTTAAACAATTTATTCAACACTTACGAACAATAATAATGTATCTAGTTATGATTAAAATAACATAAAGATATTATTATTTAGAAATCCCCCCCTCACACAGAGGGCTGTTGTAAATGTAAACAATGAGTGTAAAAACACTAAAATAAGACTCCAGGCACCCAGGCCCGAAATCAGTTACCAAAATATACACCATCTGATGCAAAACAGAGACTTCCAGGGAAGAAACTGCAGAACATCAGATGGTAGATGCAGAACACAACGCCTAACCACCCGTAGGTGAAGACGTAAACATGGGGAAAGAACAGAATTCATTCTGTTATTAAGCTAAAACTCCCAAGAAATTTTAGTAATAATAATTACAGAAACTATGCCAAAAGCATGGGAGAATAGCAAGGGGGAACTTAAAGGACAGGGAGAGAGGAAAACACTTGAAAAAACAGTGTAACTAAATAATCAGAATGACAACAAAATGGCTGCTGCCTTGAAAATAGGTAACTTAACATAATTTCATTAAAAAATTTTAAGTTACAGCCCTGATAATATTCTGTCACACATTCTTTTCCTCTCCTCCTTTTCTATCCTCCTTAGAATCACCATTTCACTAATATTTATGTGTCTGGCATCATTTAAACTGAGATTTAAAAGCACAAAGATCAGTCAGATGTTAACTGATGAAGGGCCAAACTTAGAATGATAAATGGCGCCAATTTCGGAACGTCCTTGACACTGCGCATGCGCAGTAGGGGCGAAGTGTGGAGGGCCTTTCAGGACATGTTTTCTTTAGTTTTAGATGCAAATTTTGGGGATTGGGGGGCAAAATTTGTGTTTGGCCCTATATTTTAAGAGTTAGCACCAGCTATGTCTGGGTCATTGGTACAGTATAAAAATATCAAAACATTATGATGTGAGCTCATTAATGATTAATCAGCTTTGATCAGTTCTTATGATATGAAATCACAGCATTGTTATTACACTGTAGTTATAATTAGCACATGAATACATTAAAATGATTAATTTTTAGTACATGTACAGCACTTTTTTATTACTGCAATGTTAAATACCCAGTATATCATCATGTAGGGACCCCTAACCCCCCTGCTCCTCCCCACCTCACCTAGTATTAGTAAGATAACTTACTGTGATGTCATGTACGGATTACATAACCTATGCTAAGGAGGCGACTTGGGAATTCAAAGTCCTAAGCCCATCCTTAGCATAGGCCTACTTATAAATATTTTCCAGTATGTTCTATTTGTATACATATACTGCACAAAGTCCGACTTATCTTTGTAGAACTTTATATTTGTATCATTCCACATGCTAAATGGTTTGTGTATGAAACGTCCTAAATTGCTGTGTATGAAATGCCAATGTACAAAACGTCCAGCTCCCCTCTCAGACAATGGGACATATAATAATTTCTTAACACATCCCTTTCATGACTCGCAACACATTCCTGCCAGAATTTCATTGCGAGGAATAGGTAAATGTAAACGTTTAACTGTTTATGACATTTGTCTTGGCAGAGAAGAGAAAAATATACTCAAAAGAGTAGGAGTACATATTCACCCTGTGATCACACGAAATTCAGGTAACTCAAGGTAAGAGGTTCTTTGCTAATACAGTTAATTATGCCTAACTACAATTTACAAACTGGTTGGAAAATTTGTACCTAATATCGATGACAATCGTCTATCATCTGAAATGCACGCCTTTGGGAACAAATGGCACATGCAAACTTTGTTTTAGGTGCATGGTATTCCACGTGCCTGTGATTTTCAAAGGGCAAGACCTGGTTTTGTGACCAGGCAATGCAGGGTGACCACAGTTATGATGTATGATCACTATTATGTGGAACCATTGCAATCATATAAATGCAGTCATATAAATTATTAACGATTGTTTGCACATTGGCAATTTCTGTTGGCACTTGATGGTGTTGGTTTGTTTGTTTTTCAGAAATCAAGTGGCAGTGTTTTTAACTGTTTTCTCTCCATTCTTCTTACTGATTTTGCATCATAGACATTGCAATAATGCCAGCGGTTGAAATTAATGGATATCAGGTTGAAATCCAGTTATGCCAGATGGTTAACCGATTACAAAAATGGGCCAACCGTTTCGGCACTATTCTTAAATCAGGATGATGAATTGAGAAAATCTTGACAATTTTTTTATGTGTGACCATTGGCGAGGGCCGATCCCACACCCCCAACTACCGATTGTCAACCAATGGGTGCTCCTCAGCCGATAGCCAATTGTATACCAATTAATCACCTCATCCCCAAATTAGACCAATCTAAAGGTCTGTAGATAGTAAACAGGGTTTAGTGTACAAAAAGGTATAAGTTAGACCATGAATTGTCTTTATTAAAATGGTAACAGTTTTACCCTTTAACACAACCTAAGTAAGGCCTTTAAATTCCACCAAACCCACACTGGTAACTGGTATCCCCAAATTATAGAAATGTTCCCAAATTAGAAAGGATAACACATAGTATGGTTTGTTTATGTTTTTTGTCTAATTTCATAACAAAGTAATTCAACACTAAAAAGTCTGTAGATTTTTACACATTCCTTCTGCCTAATGTTAGTTTTTTCCTTTGGCTTTGCAGTTTTTGCTCGGCAAGACTTGGCAGCCTATTTAGGCAGCCAAAAATAACCTGGAAACAACTGCCAATGTATTTAACTGATCGAGTGCTAAATTATTTTGGGTTGTCAAAATTTATTCACATATCTTTGCCCTGTCACAATTTATGGGAGAGTGCCTGTAGGCACTCTCTCACAAATTGCAGCAAGGCAAATCCACACAGATGAAATAATTTTACTTCAACAGTAAAATGAAGCACATCCACAGAATATGAAGTATTTAAGTTTCAGCATCTGCACTTCAGAATGAAGCCCAAATATGGGCTTCCAACACTCTACCAGTTAAAACATAACTTTGATTTTTCCTAAGGACTGCATGTTAGGGCACATGTTCTGTTGCAGTAAAAAGTGATCAAAGTTGGAATTAGGCCCCATGAGGTTAATAGATATTTTCCGACACCAATAACAGACCCCACAAAGCCCCCCAAAAATAGCATTGCTGGAAGTCAATATTACCAAAAAGTTTCAATGAACAGTGACAGACTTGTCAAGTCTGCGACCTCCCCAAATTAGACCAAACTAAAGGCATGTTAACCCTTCTCCTGACGTAATAGCCAAATCCAGTACAAAAAAATGGAATTGGACGTAGTCAATATTGGCCCAAAAGTTTCAATGGGGTGAATAGTAACTGACTTCTCAAGTCTGTGATCTCCTTAAATTGGACTAATTTACAGACCCATTAACCCTTCTCCTGATGTGATAGCCATATCCATTGCTGTCTGGCCATTATTATTCACATCAATCACCATTAAGATTGTTTTACTTTTTTAATTTCTGCCTCCGAAACATAGATTATGGTCCCTCACTGGAATGCATGCATCATGTTTGATCCAATGAATTATTAACCCTTTACCCAACAAATCGGCCGCATCTGCCTGCGTAATAAGCAAATTCAGCAGTTGAAAAAATATTATTTTTCCAAAAATTTCAACAAAACCATATCATGTGACCCCTCATTGGAACGAGCTCATCGAGCTCGTTCCAATGAGGGGTCACATGATATGGTTTTGGGTGAAATTGTTTGAAAAATTTTAAAAAATGATATTTAACAGAATAAATTTTGATATCGCCTGCATTGGGTAAAGGATTAAAAGCCACAAAAGTTAACTCTTAGAAGACAGCAGTCAAGTTTTCTTGCCTGTGATGTAATACAGCAGGTAATCTGGCTGTAATGGTTCGGCTATCTTTGGGCTGGGGGAGAATTAAACACTGAGCAGGTGCTTCTATTCAGGCATACAACACTTGACTAGAAGCGCCTGCTTTACTGTAAGTTTTTTGCGGTATGTCATGTTCAATAAATTCATTCTGATTCCCTGGCTTCTAAGAGTCAAGTTGTTGAGACCAAACTGAAAAGTATTTAGTTATTCAAATAAATTTTTTTGCAAGTGCTGCCCATAAGTAGAGTTAGACTGAAGAGTTTATGCTTTATATTATGAAATTACCAAATCTGCCTTGCACTGCAACCAAATAATCAACATTCAAATAATATTCTTCCATTTTTTTCCCCTTTCAAAAACATCTGGTTACCCCTATATGGAATGAGCTCACCCAAAATGAACCTTCCAAAGATTAGCTGATTTCCACATTAGAACTTAGGCTAAACAAGAAAAAGTCAGCTGTAGAAGTAAAACTGTTAAATTTATTTCCAGATCTGGGGCCAGTACTATGAAAGTGTGTATAAGATACAATTGGTGGTGGTGGTGGTGGGGGGGTTGTTTCTTTGTTTTTCTGTGGGGAGGGGGGGGGGGGGGGGCAAAATGTTTGACAGTCAGGGTCACCTCGTGTTAGACAGTGTCATAGGTGGAGGAAGCCAAAGTATCCAGAAGGAACCACCAAGCAGCAGCAAGCAACTGCCAGAATCCCCAGCATACTAACTCTGCACAAACAGGGTTAGCATTGGTTGAAGACAAGTGCACCATCGACATGCAGTGCACCTCAGAACACAATGCCACTGTGTCCCTACATGGGCAACTGGGATTAAGTGCCTTTCCAAGGACACAATGCAGTTACCCTTGGTGGTGCAGGAACTGTGGACCTTTCGGTTTGAAGTCCAATGCTGTAACCACTGTGGAACTGCACTCCCCAAAATGCAAATGATTACCGTCAACTATTTATTGTAATATATACTGAAATAAAATTCTGAAAAATACAATTGTAAAAGCTTTATTGTACATTTTGTTCTCGTGCACAGAATTTTTAAAATCAATGATGGGGAAGCTTTTTTTTTAATGTTTTATTTTTTCTGTTTGTTTACTCAGTGCTGGAAGACCATATTGGGCTCCACTCATAAGTGCAGGTACCACAACTTAAAAGTTTCATATTCAGTGGATGTTAAGATTATCTTTGAAGCAAATTTATTTCATCTGTTTGTCTTTGTCTTGTTACAATTTATGGAGAGTGCCAAAAGACACTCTTCCATAAATTGTAACAAGGCAAAACAAATTTGGACAACCCAGGGGCAAGAAAAGATTTAGCACTCTACCAATTGATAAAGAAATAGCAAATACATTTCTGTTCAGTTACATTTATCAGTGCTGGAAATGAACAAAATTGACGGGTGCAGTTTTAAGCTCCCGCAAAATCAGACGACAGTAAATTGCAACCGTAAAATGTTAGTACATGAATTTTCGAGGGAATACTGTCACCAAACACCAGAAACCTTAACCCTTTGAACCCAAGCGACTCCTTTTCCAACCAGGAACATGATACGTCATAATGTCATTAAATGGGATGGCTGTTCAGTAAATGTGTGGGGTAGACCAATCAGTATTTTCAACGTGCAAACCCCCAGGCTGCACATTGAAAATATTGATTGGTCTACCTCAAATAATGAATATGAACTCTTCTAATTGCTGCCATTGAACTGGCATGGCAGATACCACTAGTGTTCAAAGGGTTAAATGTATAAGGAATTGCAGAATTATGACAGTAACATGCCACTGGCCACAGTGTGCTGCTTTCTCAAAACAGGGCTTGATTTAATCTGAAAATTTTGAATAGCAATTTACTATTCACCCTGGAAAATTGATTAGCAGTTGATCCAAAAGCACTTGAAACTAATAAATCTTGAATAGCAAAATTCAGAAATTGGAGAGCAAAGTGCTATGCTAATCCAGTTAAATCGAGCCCTGTCTCAAAACACACATTTATATGCTTTCACAGTATATGAGTGCTCCACAATATTTTTTAACGAGTGCATTTTTTAGCTCTCGTAAAATAGAAATCACAGGTGCTGACGGGAGCAATTGCACTTGCACCCATGTCATTTCCAGGACAGATTTATGGACCTTTTCCAAAAAATAATATTTTAGTTATTGTCTGCAGAACACAGCAAACTGGAGGTTTACAAAACAATTATAATAAACAGACACAGTATTTTAATCATGGTTTGTTGCAAACATGTTAAAACAAATATACATCATCAATCAGAAAAGGTAAAATTTTAAAGTCCCATCATATCATGCTCATTTTCAAGACCCTGCATGCCAATAATAACGTTCATGAGATCCCCAGAGGGTGAATTTGATGATGCTATCCCATACAGTGGGCCAATTTATCCTCTGGGTACCTCTTTCTGTTTAGTTGTGAGACCCAGATTCAGACTGAGGTTCACAGAGGGTAAATTTAGTGATGCTACCCTGCTGTGCAGGGTAGCATCACTAAATTCACCCTCTGGAACCTCATTTTGCAGATGACAGTCTGCTTATTTTCTGACTTGACGTTCAGTGAGGGGCTTTCATTTCAGTGAGGGATTTCCTGAGAACAGAAACCTCCTTTTTGTGACCTCATTAAAAATAAGTGAGTTTTAGTAAATTTAAAGACAGAGAGAAATGAAAATATTGAGGAAAAGAAGGCACGGGGAACCGCCCTCCTCCATGCATTGTTATATTTTTGAATATTTTGGTTCAAAAGTTTCATATGGAATCACAACTCATTAGAGATCTAAAAATTTAAATTTGAAATTAATGTCTTTCAATTATCTTTACCGTTTGAACTTGTAAGACCAATTTTTTGGTCCAAGGTATAATTTCGTCCCATTTTTAACTTATTATAAGAGGTCTATACACAGGGCACTGATGATAAAATAATGACTGCAGTCTGCAGCCAGATGGCTGCAGTTATTTTATCTTCCCTGTATATTGATATTGGACTGACCTGTCTCACTCTAAGTGTACACAAAGATGATACCATTCTAGGAAACGAGGGTTCAAAGGGTTAAGATCCCCACCCACCCTCTCAGCTTCCGTCATTTAGGCTGTCATTTGATTCTTCAGTGTACTGATAAGTTTCCAGCATAGTTTATCTGCCAATTATAGAGAATAGCAGGTTAAGAGTTAATCCTGACTGCCCATGTGGGGGTACAGTAACACATCAGGTGTACTGCACTTGCCTTCAGCCACTGCTAACTCTGTTTATGATGGGTTAGTAAGTTGGAGAGTCTGACAGTTGCTCACCATAACTTGGTGTTTCTCTTTGCGTACTGCACATTCCTGTAAAAATGTCCAACACAATATGACCACGGCTTTTGAAAGTGTCATTAAACCTCCTAATAAACAAACAGACAATATAATACAAACCTTTCTTCCTGTCTTTGTTGAATGCAGAACTTCCACTTGTTTGATAACATGACATTCCCCTGATTTAATAACTGCAATATAGGGAGCCTTATATCCTTCACTAGCAATAACTGAAATAGAACATTATCCATTTAGGCCTAAAAAGTTAAAAATCTGGTTGTCAGGCCCTCCCACATGGTCCTTTTGGCTGGTGTATGCTCCCTTTTTATCACCAATGCAAATTTAAAAAAATAAAAATTAAATGGTTCATGTCCGATATTTTACCAAAGTTAAAAAAAAATTGATAAATTTGTCCCTTGAATGCACTCAAGGGACGAAATACACCACCACACATGCTATTCTGTACATTATGAGGCCTAAAACATAAAACAAACCAAGAACATGAACTTTAGATGGCAAATGAATAATTACAAGAACAAAAAATAAAATAAAACAAGAGGCCCCTGAGGGCCTGATGGTGCTCAACTGACATGGTAGCCTAAATATCCACCCAAGGAATTGATATGAACAAGTTGCATATGCCCCTCCTAAGAAAGGCTTATATTAATTATCAAAAGATTCTGACCTGTGGATCTGAAAAAAAAAAGGATTTTTAAAGAATATTCCTCATATTGATCTAAGTTATAATTCGGGCTCCACAGGGAGCCCAAATATGAACCCAGGGACTTGGCTTGAACAAACTTGAATCTCAACACCTAAAGATGCTGCATACCAAATATCAAAAGATTCTGATTGGGGGATCGGAAGAAGATTTTTAAAGAACATTCCACATATTGCACTAATTTGAACATTTGGGCTCCCATAGAGAGCCCAAATATGGACCCAGGGATTTGATTTCAACAAACATCTGAATGAATCTTTCAAAGATGTTATATGTGAAATATGAAAGCCTTTGGAACAGTGGTATGGGAGAAGAAGATTCTTTAATGTTTTTCACGTTACTCACAGTGTTAAAAAATGCTGACTCTGCATTTTTTTTTCAAAGTCCCGAAAAAGTACCCCATGATAAAACTGATAGCAATTTTTTTGGACCATTCCATTCTGTTGGTCCTAAGGAAGCTTCACACCACATAAGAATTCTCCATGCAGTGCGGTTCCCATGGGGCGATGGGAGAATCAATAAGCTCTCACATCAAATTTGGTTCAAATCAGCCTCTCGGTTTGGAAAGTTAAAAAATTTATAGTAATTTATATATTTTTTATACTTACCAATGACCCAGACATAGCTGGTGCTAACTCTTAAAATATAGGGCCAAACACAAATTTTGCCCCCCAATCCCCAAAATTTGCATCTAAAACTAAAGAAAACATGTCCTGAAAGGCCCTCCACACTTCGCCCCTACTGCGCATGCGCAGTGTCAAGGACGTTCCGAAATTGGCGCCATTTATCATTCTAATAACCAGTGCCTGGTAAGCGCTATGTACTCAGCGGGGAGGCAAGAGTTCCCAACTCCTGGGAGGGCCATCCCCGTCTGGGTCATTGGTAAGTATAAAAAATATATAAATTACTATAAATTTTTTAACATTTTTATACTGTACCAATGACCCAGACATAGCTGAATAGTAAAAAGGCTGGAGGGCCAAGGACATAGAGCAAAATGGAATACGCTCAATAAAATAAAATAGAGTCATCCCCTGTAGGGAAAAGAAGTAATAGGCCTTACATGTATCTTTCTTATTTATGATAAATTAGAAAGATACAACACCTTCCAAAATTGAGCTTCATACATCCATGTACTCTATTAATATCCAATATAATCCTTATACTAATAATTTTTAAAGTAAGCCAATAATAAAGTAAGTCTAGAGAATAGAGACTCTTATACTCCTAAAAGTGTCTGAGAATTGCATAATCATGTCTGTTGACATATGCAATATTCAAAAGCTATACTTTAAAAACTAAGACTTGAATGAATTTTATAAACTTAAACTTCTCACTAAACAACCATCCCAATAACAGCTCAGAATTACTAACTCCGGAGGAGGTATCCCCTTGTTTTCATAGTAAAACAGGTGACCCAAGGGAACACCCTCCCCCCCCCCCCCCTTTTTCTTGCCCTGGGTCAAATAGCCCAGAGCGAAGAGGGCAGCCGAAAGGAGACACTGCCGAAACAGACAGCCTACCTAGCTATAGTAGCAACAGTTAAGTGAATGACATTCTGAGCAGTAGATAGTAGACCTAACAAAAGAGGCCTCAAGAAATTGACTCGATATTTCTAAGATAAAATTCATGAATGTGGATGGCTGAGCGCAATGAGCGGCCTTCAAAAATCTATAATAGCGACACTATTAATGTAAGCCCAAGAAGTAGAAGAACTCTTACTTCATGAGCCGAAATCTTAAGCACAACTGCTAAGTCAATGATATACTATAAGCAGTACCGATAGTTAATAAAATCCATTAACAATAAAATGGAGCGTAACGTCCTTCTACTAGACATCAAAGAAAGAAGAAGCTTACGCCCTTGTAATAAACAGATATCTGTTTATAAATACATAAACTGTACCCGGAAAGAGTAAAGGCCTATGCCCATACGAAGACGGAAGGACCTTAAAATAATAGGTTCCGGATAATAGGAGCCTAACTCTTATGCAACAATCCAACCTAAATAGTAACGGAAGTATTGATTCCGAAACTATGAAAGTGAAAATCATCCATCGATAGTGCATGAAACTCACTGACTCTACAGTAAAAGAGAAACCAACAGAATTACTGTCTAAAAGGTCAGAATTTGAAAACTACTGTTTCCAGAGGCTCAAATGATTACTTAGCTAAATAAGAACCGAAGTTAAAATCCATATAGGAATTTAATCTAAAGATTCTAAGTCTATTTATCAAAAAGTTACTAACTGACTTAGATAAAGAGACAAAAGACTCAATTGTAAAGTATCGTAGAGTGCATAGGTATGAGGTAACATAAACCTATAACCTAAATAATAACAGGCTGCAGTAGATCTTGTGAAACAAGTATACTAAAAAATAGCAATGAGTAGTATGGAGGGATCAACAATATGAACATAATGATCCCTACACCACGACGGAAGAGCCTCCACTTTAGTCGCATAGAATAGCGAAGAAGAGGATCTCCTATAGTAAGAAATCGCGTCTAAAGCTCGTCCAGTACAGTGCTTACAATGCAATACGGACCACACAACGGAATACATGAAGGTTGCGACCTTGCTGGTTGCGATAAAGATGACACGATTTACCCAGTGAAAAAAGATCCTCACATAGAGGAAGATTTCACGTTAAGACCCACAGTAGACAAGAGAGTAAATTACTCATGATCTCTGTGAAGATAGAGATGCTATCAACAGAAATGTATTGTGGTTGTTTATCTTAGCAATACCTGCTAAAACAACAGCGCCGGAGGATACGCGTATCCTATCATTCCGTCCTATAGATCAATAGAGCGTTAACACTATTAGCTCAGAGATCTGGACAAGCCAACACATACGTCTGCAATTGATTAGCAAGCTGTGTCATAAATAAATCATCATTGGGCGCTCCCATAGATAGCAAATCTGATTGAATACTTGTTTGTTGAGAGTCCATTCTGACAGCAACAAGCGACCCGTAAGAGAACGGGAGTCCGATAAAACAATCAGACGACCCGGAATATGACGGACCAAAACTGAACTTGGTGTACTATAACCAACAGACGGATTCTTTCCATTAAATTGAATAACGGAAACGAAAGAGTGCCTCCCTGGTTCCGGAGATACGCCACTACTGTCGAATTAAAGGACAGGAATTTGGGCATGCGTTTCTGAATAATGTTCATGCAATGACATAAAGCAAGCCTAAAAAACATTATTCCGCGGAAGTTAAACTGATAGCTAAAAGACTGCGGAACCCAAAGACCCTGGCACTTCGAATCCGTAGGGATCAGTATATATCCCAATCTGTTTGACTGGCAACCGTCATAACAGCCACACTCGGGTCCGGCAACTGCGGCGGCACTCTCTGAGTCAACCACCGAATGTTTGCCCCAGTCTGAATCTCTTGTAACACTAGATAGACAAGAGAACGTATAAATCGAGCAATTCATGGATTGCCGGAAAGTTGCCGTCGAAGAGAAGCTCCTCCGAGAACGAAGCGACTCTGAGAGAGTTCTTAACCTTACTATCCACGCGTGTGGATGTAGCTAGGGCTGCGTCACGTCTAACCAACTCCAATCAGCCACTGAAGGGCGGAGTTATACGTGAACAAACTACTGCCCTCAAAAGAAATTACATTGAGAATAATATCCCGTAAATCTTTTCTTGAAGACGTAATGATAACGCCTCAGAAAGGCGGATTACGTATAATAAAGCGTCTAAGTTAAGTCTACTATACATAATGTCGTTCCCAACATTGAAATTGGAAAAGACATAAACGGCCAAAAAGAATATATGCAGTCTTTAATCACACCGTCTAGACGCATATGAACTCTCGGTATGCCCTGCTCTGCCAAAATAAACTATTTGTAAAAATGATAAAATGGCAGAAATGAGCAACGCGGACAAGAAACTAAACTATCATGCTTAGTAGCAGGCTTGTATATATATATATATAGCGTCGAAAAATAAAACACATGTTGTAATGACAATATTGGACTGCGTCGGTAAGTCAGGGACAATGTCCCTGTACCGATCGAAAAATCCGAGTCCAATGACGCTATAAGTCTCTTATCCAAGATCGCAGCGATGAAGTCCGAAATAATAATCACTGGAAGAAATGCCAGAAGATATGAAAGGCATCTTCCGATACTACTAAAGGGAAAACTCGAAATCTTTCGATTCCCTTTCGCCATCCTGTCGGACCCTATAAAGCGTTGGTTGTCCGTAGCTGATGCAACTGCGGACCGCACCGACCCAGCGCCGTCGGATAATTCCTGATTCGACCGAGAAACTGTCAATTGCTGGGATGCTGCGAAACAACTGTGCTAACTCGGATAGCACGTCCGTCACTGAGGCCTGAGGAGAAGCGGTCTTACGATGCATTGCCGCTGGAAGCTCCGTGATCGTTACCCCGTGCATACTTACAATATGCGAGCGAACGGAGTGTATAGGCCTCGTGTCCCTTGGCTACCGGATGGCGCGACCTATTCGCCGTGGAATCACTGAATGCCGAAACTGATCGGATACTCGAGGTCACGTAGCCAATGTGCGGTCGTGTGCCCTGCTGTGAGGATGAGGAAGCATTAAAGACAGTCTCTCGGACTGTCAATATAACGGAGCGTCCCGAGCAACGGACATATGCTCCGAATGTAAAATATCTGAACCACAACATGCAGTCCCCTATGTTGTTGGGCGAGAGAGGAACCTCTCTCGCTCACAGCCCGGACGGACCTGGACAAGCCAGGAACCGGACTAACAGGCTTCCTCCGATCTGTCCTCAATCTGCCGTCACTGGGTGAGTACTAAAGTAATTAAAGTGCTCGCATCACCCAAATCTCCTTCCTAGACCGCAACGGACGAACCCGGCAGCCGAACCATTTGATGAATGTACGCTACACCGGGTGAGCTAGCGAATGTCACTCCGTAAGCGACAGACATATTCCATGAGCACTTATTGCCGCTAACTCTTCATTAACTATGACGACAGAGGCACACTTTTGAAAGACATCTCCATAACTCTTCGAACAAGAAACCAGAAATGCTTGGATAGCAAGCATAAAATAATAATATATATAGCGTCGCTCAATAATTCGAAAGTTTGTGTGACATTATTGGACTAAGTCGGAACTGAGGGACGATGTCCCTGAACCGAACCAAAAATTTCTAAGTCCACCGACGCTATCAGTTTCTTATCCGGCATCGCAGCATATGTTGTTCCGAAAGGGAAAGCTTGAAATCCTCCGAATCCCTTTCGGTATCCCGTCGGACCGGATGAAACTTTCGGACGTCCGTACCCGCTTCCGCGGAGCGTCCCGACCCAGCATCGTCGGATAAAATATATGCGACAGATTCAGTTGATGCTGGGATGCTGCGATAAACTGTGCTATTAAGGAAAGCACGTCCGTTCCCGAGGCCTGTGCAGTAGCGGCATTGCCGCCGGAAGCTCCGTGTACGTTGACTCCCGCACACTTCCTATGCGAACGTCCGGAGTCTGCAGGCCTCGAGTCCCCGGCTACCGACCCAGCGCTGTCGGATAATTCTCGATCCGACACCGTTTCTGTCGGCTGCTGGGATGCTGCGATAAGCTGTGCTATGTGCACAAGAATGTCCGGCGTCGAGACCTGCGGAGGCGCAGTCTATCGCTGCTTCGCCGAGGGCAGCTCCGCATCAGATGGCTCCCGCATACTTTTCCTATGCGAACGTCCGGAGTCCATCGGTCTCGAATCCCTGGCTGCCGAATGGTGTGACCTGGTCACCGAAGAATCCTTGATCGGCGAAGCTGGTAATATATCGGCGGTCACGCAGCCAAGGTGCGGTCGTGTGCGCTGACGAGAAGAGGAAGCCTTAGCAGTCTCAGCGGACTGCCTATACAACGGAGCGTCCCGAGCGACGGACGTATGCTCCGCTAGCGACACATTTTGTACCACAACATCTGGGGCCAGATGTTGTTGAACGAGAGAGGGGCCTCTCTCGCTTGCCGTCCGGATGGACCGGAACGAGCTATGAACCGGACTAAAAGGCTTCCTCCGTTCTCCTTCCGATCCGCCGTCACTGGGTGTGCATTAAGTTAATTTTATAGTGCTCGCATCACCCCAAAATTCCTTCTAGACCGCAACGGACGAACCCAGCTGCCGAACCATTCGGTGAATGGACGCTACACCGGGCGAGCTAGCGGACGTCAAAGGCCGTCGAACCTACTAGGGTCCTCTTAGGCAATTGGCGTATTACATGAGCACTTTTCCGCTAGCCCTTCATTAATTGTGACGACGGAGGCACACTGTTGGAAGACATCACAGATACATCACCCTAATCTTGATCGTCTGAAATAGAAATTGATAAAGTAGAGTGACCCTGCGGGGAAAGGACCGGAGTGTCCAAATCCCCAACAACATACCGTGACATACGCTTCCCATATTGTCATCGAAATCATAAGATACAGAACAGGAGTTAATGCGAGTACACTGACCACATATAGAATGATAATAAAGTCAGAGGAAGACTTCCTCTTAAAACAATTGATCAATATCCTTTCAATGTGAAAAGAAAACAAGTCCTGGTACTCGCACTAACCCCTGGCAATCAAAATACATAATAATAATATGATCCATTAATATAGAAAAAATAACTGAAATCAAAATATTTTGAAAAAATATTTTTTCAGAACAGCCCAAGTTTCTGAAAAGTAACATTGAGCCCCAATGGATCCCAAGCCTAAGTGTGGACAAAAATTTTAAAAATATTTTAAACAATTTATTCAACACTTACGAACAATAATAATGTATCTAGTTATGATTAAAATAACATAAGATATTATTTTTTAGAAATCCCCCCCTCACACAGAGGGCTGTTGTAAATGTAAACAATGAGTGTAAAAACACTAAAATAAGACTCCAGGCACCCAGGCCCGAAATCAGTTACCAAAAATACACTATCTGATGCAAAACAGAGACTTCCAGGGAAGAAACTGCAGAACATCAGATGGTAGATGCAGAACACAACGCCTAACCACCCGTAGGTGAAGACGTAAACATGGGGAAAGAACAGAATTCATTCTGTTATTCAGCTAAAACTCCCAAGAAATTTCAGTAATAATAATTACAGAAACTATGCCAAAAGCATGGGAGAATAGCAAGGGGGAACTTAAAGGACAGGGAGAGAGGAAAACACTTGAAAAAACAGTGTAACTAAATAATCAGAATGACAACAAAATGGCTGCTGCCTTGAAAATAGGTAACTTAACATAATTTCATTAAAAAATTTTAAGTTACAGCCCTGATAATATTCTGTCACACATTCTTTTCCTCTCCTCCTTCTCTATCCTCCTTAGAATCACCATTTCACTAATATTTATGTGTCTGGCATCATTTAAACTGAGATTTAAAAGCACAAAGATCAGTCAGATGTTAACTGATGAAGGGCCAAACTTAGAATGATAAATGGCGCCAATTTCGGAACGTCCTTGACACTGCGCATGCGCAGTAGGGGCGAAGTGTGGAGGGCCTTTCAGGACATGTTTTCTTTAGTTTTAGATGCAAATTTTGGGGATTGGGGGGCAAAATTTGTGTTTGGCCCTATATTTTAAGAGTTAGCACCAGCTATGTCTGGGTCATTGGTACAGTATAAAAATATAGAAATTTTGGGCGGGCGAAAAATCTTGCCCCTCCTTTTACAATGGCAAATATTGCCTCACAGACTTCTCTTGAACAAATCTGAGTCTACACCTCAAAAGGAAGCTGCACACCAAATATCAAGTCTCTGCTACTGCTGGTTCATGAGATGAATATTTTTTAAGATTTAGGCATACATTTTTGGGCGTGGCCCTACTGAGAGGCAGGGCAACTTGATTTGAACAAAATCAAAATGCGATGTCATAATAAACAATCATCTCATATTTCACTTAAATCAGTTCGGCGGTTTTGGGGAAGAAGACACAAACACCCTGTTCACGGACAAAGGACGGTGAGTGATCACTATAGCTCATCCTTTCAGTCAGGTGAGCTAAAAATGCCACCCACATGCAATTTTACAAAAACTGGTCTGAGAAACAGAAGGTCTACTTTGTGGGGCCTTAAAAATGTAAGCCACTCCACATATACTGCCAAAAAACATTCCACTCAATTGTTGTTTTTGTAATTCTCTCCCCATGCATTGTATACTTTTAATTTTTTTTACCAAACATAATAGCCATAATCGGTCAGCACTATTTACAAAACTGTCATCCAAATTTTATTAATTTTTCCCTCAAAAAACCTGACCCATCATTATAATGATAATAGAAGATTTCAAGGACGTTTTGCTACTTAGATTCCATTTTTGAAATATTCCACGTTTTTCATTGACCTGCCCACAGAACCCAATTACCATTTACCCTTTACCTAACATGAAAAGCAGACGACACATGCAAACAAAATTCTTGAATAACTAATTTTTTTCATTTTTTGTCTCAAAAACATAGGTTATGACCCCTTACTGAAACGAGCTATATGGGCTCGTTCCAAAGAGAGGTCATGACCTATGTTTTGGAGACAAAAAGTTAAAAAATTTATAGTAATTTCTATATTTTTTATACTTACCAATGACCCAGACATAGCTGGTGCTAACTCTTAAAATATAGGGCCAAACACAAATTTTGCCCCCCCAATCCCCAAAATTTGCATCTAAAACTAAAGAAAACATGTCCTGAAAGGCCCTCCACACTTCACCTCTACTGCGCATGCGCAGTGTCAAGGACGTTCCGAAATTGGTGCCATAAATCATTCTAATAACCAGTGCCTGGTAAGCGCTATGTACTCAGCGGGGAGGCAGGAGTTCCCAACTCCTGGGAGGGCCATCCCCGTCTGGGTCATTGGTAAGTATAAAAAATATAGAAATTACTATAAATTTTTTAACATTTTTATACTGTACCAATGACCCAGACATAGCTGAATAGTAAAAAGGCTGGAGGGCCAAGGACATAGAGCAAAATGGAATACGCTCAATAATATAAAATAGAGTCATCCCCTGTAGGGAAAAAGAAGTAATAGGCCTTACATGTATCTTTCTTATTTATGATAAATTAGAAAGATACAACACCTTCCAAAATTGAGCTTCATACATCCATGTACTCTATTAATATCCAATATAATCCTTATACTAATAATTTTTAAAGTAAGCCAATAAATAAAGTAAGTCTAGAGAATTGAGACTCTTATACTCCTTAAAAGTGTCTGAGGATTGCATAATCATGTCCGTTGACATATGCAATATTCAAAAGCTATACTTTAAAAACTAAGACTAGAATGAATTTTTAAAACATAAACTTCTCACTAAACAACCATCCCAATAACAGCTCAGAATTACTAACTCCGGAGGAGGTATCCCCTTGTTTTCATAGTAAAACAGGTGACCCAAGGGAACACCCTGCCCCCCCCCCCCCCCCTTTTTCTTGCCCTGGGTCAAATAGCCCAGAGCGAAGAGGGCAGCAGAACGGAGACACTGCCGAAACAGACAGCCTACCTAGCTATAGTAGCAACTGTTAAGTGAATGACATTCTGAGCAGTAGATAATAGACCTAACAATAGAGGCCTCCAGAAATGGACTCGATATTTCTGAGATAAAAATTCATGAATGTGGATGGCTGAGCGCAATGAGCAGCCTTCAAAATTCTATAATAGCGACACCATTAATGTAAGCCCAAGATGTAGAAGAACTCTTACTTCATGAGCCGAAATCTTAAGCACAACTGCTGAGTCAATGATATACCATAAGCAGTGCCGATAGTTAATAGAATCCATTAACAATAGAATGGAGCGTAACGTCCTTCTACGAGGCATCAAAGACAGAAGAAGCTTACGCCCATAGTAATAAACAGATATCTGTTTATAAATACATAAACTCTAACCAGAAAGAGTAAAGGCCTATGCCCGTACGAAGACAGAAGGACCTTAATAACAATAGGTTCCGGATATTAGGAGCCTAACTCTTATGCAAAAATCCAACCTAAATAGAAAAGGAAGTAGTGATTCCGAAACTACAAAAGTGAAAATCATCCATCGATAGTGCATGAAACTCACTGACTCTTCAGTAAATGAGAAACCAACAGAATTACTGTCTAAAAGGTCAGAATTTGAAAACTACTGTTTCCAGAGGCTCAAATGATTACTTAGCTAAATAAGAACCGAAATTAAATTCCATATAGGAATTTAATCTAAAGATTCTAAGTCTATTTATCAAAAAGTTACTAACTGACTTAGATAAAGAGACATAAGACTCAATTGTAAACTATCCTAGAGTGCATAGGTATGAGGTAACATAAACCTATACCCTTAATAATAACAGGCTGCAGTAGATCTTGTGAAACAAGTATACTAAAAAATTGCAATGAGTAGTATGGAGGGATCAACAATATGAACATAATGATCCCTACACCAATGATGGAAGAGCCTCCACTTTAGCCGCATAGAATAGCGAAGAAGAGGATCTCCTATAGTAAGAAATCGCGTCCAAAGCTCGTCCAGTACAATGCTTACAATGCAATACGGACCACACAACGGAATACATGAAGGTTGCGACCTTGCGGGTTGTGATAAAGATGACACGATTTACCCAGTGAAAAAAGATCCACACATTGAGGAAGATTTCACGTTAAGTCCCACAGTAGACAACAGAGTAAATTACCCATGGTCTCTGTGAAGATAGAGATGCTATCAACAGAAATGTATTGTGGTTGTTTATCTTAGCAATACCTGCTGAAACAACAGCGCCAGAAGATACGCGTATCCTATCATTCTGTCCTATAGATCAATAGAGCATTAACAACATTAGCTCAGAGATCCAGACAAGCCAACACATACGTCTGCAATTGATTAGCAAGCTGTGTCGTAAATAAATCATCATTGGGCGCTCCCATAGATAGCAAATCTGATTGAATACTTGTTTGTTGATAGTCCATTCTGACAGCAACAAGCGATCCCTAAGTGAACGGGAGTCCGGTAAAACAATCAGACAACCCGGAATATGACGGACCAAAACAGAACTTGGTGTACTATAACCAACAGACGGATTCTTTCCATTAAATTGAATAACAGAAACGAAAGAGTGCCTCCCTGGTTCCGAAGATACGCCACTACTGTCGAATTAACGGACAGGATTGGGCATGCGTTTCTGAATAATGTTCATGCAATGACATAAAGCAAGCCTAAAAAAACATTATTCCGCGGAAAATAATTGGTTGCTAAGAGACTGCGGAACCCAAAGACCCTGGCATTTCGAATCCGTTGGGATCAGTATTATATCCCAATCTGTTTGACTGGCAACCGTCATAACAGCAACACTCGGGTCCGGCAACTGCAGTGGCACTCTCTGAGTCAACCACCGAATGTTTGCCCCAGTCTGAATCTCTTGTAACACTAGATAGACAAGAGAACGTGTAAATCGAGCAATTCATGGACTGCTGAAAAGTTGCCGTCGAAGAGAAGCTTCTCCGAGAACAAAGCGACTCTGAGAGAGTTCTTAACCTTACTATCCACGCGCGTGGATGCAGCTAGGGCTGCGTCACGTCTAACCAACTCCAATCAGCCACTGAAGGGCGGAGTTATACGTGAACAAACTACTGCCCTCAAAAGAAATTACATTGAGAATAATATCCCGTAAATCTTTTCTTGAAGACGTAATGATAATGCCTCACGTATGATAAAGCGTCTAAGTTAAGTCTACTAGACATCATTGTCGTTTCCAACATTAAAGTTGGAAAAGACATAGACGGCGAAAAAGAATATTTCCAGTCTTTAACCACACCGTCTAGACGCATATGAACTCTCGGTATGCCCTGCACTGCCAAAATAAACTATTCGTATAAATGAAAAAACGGCAGAAATGAGCAACGCGGACAAGAAACTAAACTATCATGCTTGGTAGCAGGCTTATATGCATATATAGCGTCAAAAAAAATAAAACACATGTTGTAATGAAATTATTGGACTGCGTCGGTAAGTCAGGGACAATGTCCCCGAACCGATCGAAAATTCCGAGTCCAATGACGCTATAAGTCTCTTATCCAACATCGCAGCAATGTAGTCCAAAATAACAATCACTGGAAGATAATGCCAGAAGATATGAATGGCAGCTTCCGATACTACAAAAAGGGAAAACTCGAAATCTTTCGAATCCCTTTCGCCATCCTGTCGGACCCTATAAAGCGTTCGGTCGTCCGTACCTGATGCAACCGCGGACCGCACCGACCCAGCGCCGTCAGATAATTCCTGATTCGACCAAGAAACTGTCAATTGCTGGGATGCTGCGAAACAACTGTGCTAACTCGGATAGCACGTCCGTCACTGAGGCCTGAGGAGAAGCAGTCCTACAATGCATTGCCGCTGGAAGCTCCGTGATCGTTACCCCGTGCATACTACCAATATGCGAGCGAACGGAGTGTATAGGCCTCGTGTCCCTTGGCTACCGGATGGCGCGACCTATTCGCCGTGGAATCACTGAATGACGAAACTGATCAGATATTCGAGGTCACGTAGCGAATGTGCGGTCGTGTGCCCTGCTGTGAGGATGAGGAAGCATTATGGACAGTCTCTCGGACTGTCAATATAACGGAGCGTCCCGACAGACAGACATATGCTCCGAATGTAAAATATCAGAACCACAACATGCGGTCCCCTATGTTGTTGGACGAGAGAGGGACCTCTCTCGCTCACAGCCCGGACGGACCTGGACAAGCCAGGAACCGGACTAACAGGCTTCCTCCGATCTGTCCTCAATCTGCCGTCACTGGGTGAGTACTAAAGTAATTAAAGTGCTCGCATCACCCAAATCTCCTTCCTAGACCGCAACGGACGAACCCGGCAGCCGAACCATTCGATGAATGCACGCTACACCGGGTGAGCTAGCGAATGTCACTCCGTAGGCAATAGACATATTGCATGAGCACTTATTGCCGCTAGCTCTTCATTAACTATGACGACAGAGGCACACTTTTGAAAGACATCTCCGTAACTTTGCGAACAAGAAACCAGAAATGCTTGGTTATAGCAAGCATATAATAATAATATATATAGCGTCGTTCAATAATTCGAAAGTTTGTGTGACATTATTGGACTATGTCGGAACTGAGGGACGATGTCCCTGAACCGAACCAAAAATTTCTAAGTCCACCGACGCTATCAGTTTCTTATCCGGCATCGCAGCAATCTGGTCCGACGAAAGAAGCTGTAGAAGACCAAGTCAGATGACATACACAACAGCATATGTTGTTCCGAAAGGGAAAGCTCGAAATCCTCCAAATCCCTTTCGGTATCCCGTCGGACCGGATGAAATTTTCGGACGTCCGTACCCGCTTCCGCGGAGCGTCCCGACCCAGCATCGTCGGATAAAAAATATGCGACAGATTCAGTTGATGCTGGGATGCTGCGATAAACTGTGCTATTTAGGAAAGCATGTCCGTTCCCGAGGCCTGCGCAGTAGCGGTCTTACGATGCATTGCTGCCGGAAGCTCCGTGTACGTTGACTCCCGCACACTTCCTATGCGAACGTCCGGAGTCTGCAGGCCTCGTGTCCCTGGCTACCGGATGGTGTGACCTGGTCGCCGATGATTCTCTGACTGGCGAAGCTGACTGGATATCCGTGGTCACATAGCCAAGAGCGGTCGTGTGCGCTACCATGAGAATGAGGAAGCCTTATTGACAGTCTACTCCGGACTGACTATATGTCGGAGTGACCCGAGCGACGGACGTATGCTCCGAATGCGAAACATTTTGTACCACAACATCTGGGGCCAGATGTTGTTGTACGAGAGAGGGACCTCTCTCGCTCGCCGTCCGGATGGACCAGAACGAGCTATGAACCGGACTAAAAGGCTTCCTCCATTCTCCCTCCGATCCGCCGTCACTGGGTGTGCATTTGGTTGATTTATAGTGCTCGCATCACCCCAAAATTCCTTCTAGACCGCAACGGACGAACCCGGCTGCCGAACCATTCGGTGAATGGACGCTACACCGGGCGAGCTAGCGGACGTCAAAGGCCGTCGAACCTACTAGGGTCCTCTTAGGCAATTGGCATATTTACATGAGCACTTTTCCGCTAGCCCTTCATTAATTGTGACGACGGAGGCACACTGTTGGAAGACATCACAGATACATCACCCTAATCTTGATCGTCTGAAATAGAAATTGATAAAGTAGAGTGACCCTGCGGGGAAAGGACCGGAGTGTCCAATTCCCCAATAACATACCGTGACATACGCTTCCCATATTGTCATCGAAATCATACGATACAGAACAGGAGTTAATGCAAGTACACTGACCACATATAGAATGATTATAAAAGTCAGAGGAAGACTTCCTCTTATTACAATTGATCAATATCCTTTCAATGTGAAAAGAAAACAAGTCCTGGTACTCGCACTAACCCCTGGCAATCAAAATACATAATAATAATATGATCCATTAATATAGAAAAAATAATTGAAATCAAAATATTTTGAAAAAATATTTTTTCAGAACAGCCCAAGTTTCTGAAAAGTAACGTTGAGCCCCAATGGATCCCAAGCCTAAGTGTGGACAAAAATTTTAAAAATATTTTAAACAATTTATTCAACACTTACGAACAATAATAATGTATCTAGTTATGATTAAAATAACATCAAGATATTATTTTCCAGAAATCCCCCCCTCACACAGAGGGCTGTTGTAAATGTAAACAATGAATGTAAAAACACTAAAATAAGACTCCAGGCACCCAGGCCTGGAATCAGTTACCAAAAATACACTATCTGATGCAAAACAGAGACTTCCAGGGAAGAAACTGCAGAACATCAGATGGTAGATGCAGAACACAACGCCTAACCACCCGTAGGTGAAGATGTAAACATGGGGAAAAGAACAGAATTCATTCTGTTATTCAGCTAAAACTCCCAAGAAAATTTAGTAATAATAATTACAAAAACTATGCCAAAAGCATGGGAGAATAGCAAGGGGGGACTTAAAGGACAGGGAGAGAGGAAAACACTGAAAAAACAGTGTAACTAAACAATCAGAATGACAACAAAATGGCTGCTGCCTCAAAAATAGGTAACTTAACATAATTTCATTAAAAAATTTTAAGTTACAGCCCTGATAATATTCTGTCACACATTTTTCCTCTCCTCCTTCTCTATCCTCCTTAGAATCACCATTTCACTAATATTTATGTGTCTGGCATCATTTAAACTGAGATTTACAAGCACAAAGATCAGTCAGATGTTAACTGATGAAGGGCCAAACTTAGAATGATTTATGGCGCCAATTTCAGAACGTCCTTGACACTGCGTATGCGCAGTAGAGGTGAAGTGTGGAGGGCCTTTCAGGACATGTTTTCTTTGGTTTTAGATGCAAATTTTGGGGATTGGGGGGCAAAATTTGTGTTTGGCCCTATATTTTAAGAGTTAGCACCAGCTATGTCTGGGTCATTGGTACAGTATAAAAATATTAAAATATAATGAAAATTGCCGATTTTTTAGAATAGCGCTGGCCGGTTTTGGCCATTATGTTGGGTTAAGGGTTAATCCTTCACCCAATGTACAGGATACACTGGAGCCCTCTTAATTGGATATCTCTTAAATGAATAACCCTGTTAATTGACTATAATTTCCCAACACAAAACCATTTACCATACCTCCAGTACAAATTTGACCTGTTAATTGAATATAGGTTATAGAGTAAACTCCTGTTAATTGAATAAAAAAAAATGTGTAACCTGTCGAGAAATTACCCTGACTCTCCCCAGTTTACCTGTGTTTATAGACCTTTCTGGCCTTAGTACATCCAATACAGGCATTCAATCTATCATATTATATCTCATGGAGCTCTGTCAAACAAGATGTAATGGAATAAATGCTACGTTTATCTCTAGAACATAGGAAAGTGACACAATCCCTGTTAATTGAATACTATTCCACTGTATAAAAATTTATTATTTTAATTAATAATTTTTGAAGTGTTTCAAAACATTTCAACAAAAGTGTATCATGTGACCCCCTCACTGTAGTGAGCTTGACAAGCTCTTTCCAACGAAAGGTTACATAATATGGTTTTGTTGAAATGTTTTGAAAAAAATCTTTTTTTTTAATTCATAAATTTGTAAATTACGTGGACAGATGAGGTTGATTCATTTGGCAAAGGGTTAATGAAGTCATGTACCGGGAATGCTTTCTGAACACAAACACTCCAAAGATTTTTTTGTCCATTGGAATGTTAATAATCCCTAAACAGCACATTGCCATCATATTTGATATAAACATAATTTCACAATCATACCCATAACAAGAAGGACGCCAACGCCCTATAACTCACCAACATTCCTCCTTGATAGTAACGTTGGCAAACACAAGAACTGTATCAAACAGGCTCATAACATGCGACAAAGCTGATCTAAACACAACCTCTTAAAAGTAAAACTGAAAAAATAATTTTAACAGCAGAAGGGTTAATGGCCACATTATTAAATGAGAAGTATTACTTTGAACCAACCACACTCATCATTGGCAGATGCTTCAGTGTACTGTTTGATTTAAACCTGCAAAAAGCTGTGACTTATCAGATACCTGATAGTACATTACATAGAGAAATGGAAGAACCCTCTGTTTTAAAAAAAAATATGTGGTAATGGAAACTGCCTTTTCTGTGCACTATCATTTGTAATTACTGGTGAAGAAAATCAACATGGCACAATTAGATTATTAATTGTTGATTATATGAGGAACTTCGGAAATGATGCTTTACAAATGGTGTTGCCAGACCTTAACAGAAACTTTAGCATGCTAAAAATGTCTAGGTGTGAGCTAAACAGAGACTTAATGTTAAAAATGTGGAAATAAATTTGAAAAATATTGACTGGATGAGGGTTAAATCACGGTAGAATGATAATGAGGAACATGTTTGATTTATATAAAGGCCATGGGAAGAGAAGGAACACAGAAACTGACCTAAACACTAAGTTAAACATGAAATTCTGAGCTAAACAGAAAACTAAACGTAAACTAGAAAAACTGTGAGCACTGCTCACTAAATGATACCACCCACTCCCACCAAGAAACATTTTACAACAGTAAAAGTGTGTTTAATGTAGAGAGCACAAACACTGACAACCCCCCCCCCCCCTCCCCCCCCCAAAAAAATAAAAATACCAGAAAGCAGAATAGAAGGTGCACATCTATAATGTATATAAAAGAATGTCTGAGAGTTTCAATGAAATTCGCCCACTGGTATAAGAGGAGTAGCGGATAGCAGGAGTGTACCCCCCTAAAGCATCACAACAATTTGGCTAAGTTCATTTCGCCCTTTGGGAAAGAGTAAAAAATAAAAATACCTGAAAGCAAAATAGGAGGTGCACATCTATAATGTATAGAAAAGAATGCCTGTAAGTTTCAATGAAATCCACCCACTGGTTTAAGAGGAGTAGCGGATAGCAGATGTGTACCCCCAAAGCGTCACGGACGTACAGACATACTGAAGTACGGACGTACGGACGTACGTAAGTACGGAAGTACGGACACCATGAATGCTATATACCGCCCACTTTTCAAGTGGGTGGTATAATAAATAAAAAAGTTAAGAGAACAGTTTAAAACACATAGGGTGAGGGTTAAATAGTGGTAGAATGATAATAAGCACCATATAGAAGCAATATAAAGGTCATGGGATGAAAAGGGTTTCGGCAGCTGCCCTGAATAGAAACGCTAATACACTGAAAATGTCAAAGTATGAGCTAAACAGAAAACTCAACATTCAAACATTGAAGAGAAATTTGAATTGAAATTCAGTGGACAAGGGTGAAACCATGGTACAATGATAATGAAGAACATATATGAGGAATATAAGCATCATGGGAAGAGAAGGAATACAGACCTAAACACTTAGTTAAACATGAAATTCTAAGCTAAACAGAAAAGTAAAAGTAACTAAAAAATGTTAAGAAAAAGGTTTAAAATGCACTAGGTAAGAATGAAATAATGGTAGAATGATAATAAGTACCATATGGAAGCAATATAAAGGCCATGGGATGAAAAGGGTGTCGGCAGCTGACCTAAACAAAAACTTTAAAACACTGAAAATGTTCAAGTGTGAGGTCAACAGGAAACTTAACATTAACAAGACAGACGCCAATGCCCAAAAGCTCACCAACATTCCTCTTTGATAGTAACTTTGGCAAACACAAGAACTGTATCAAACAGGCTCATAACATGCGACAAACTGACTTATAACACAACCTCTTAAAAGTAAAACACAGAAACTTACATAAACACTAAGTTAAACATGAAATTCTGAGAGCTAAACAGAACATTAAACGTAAATAAAAAATAAATAAAAAAGTTAAGAGAACGGTTTAGAACACATAGTGTGAGGGTTAAATAGTGGTAGAATGATAATAAGCACCATAAAGAAGCAATATAAAGACCATGGGATGTAAAGGGTGTCGGCAGCTGCACTGAATAGAAACGTTAACACACTGAAAATGTCTAAGTGTGAGCTAAACAGAAAACTCAACGTTTAAAAGTTGAAAAGAAATTTGAATTGAAATTCAGTGGATAAGGGTGAAACCATGGTACAATGATAATGAAGAAAATACATGGGGAATATAAGTACCATGAGAAGAGAAGGAACACAGCAAGTGGCCTAAACACTAAGTTAAACATGAAATTCTGAGCTAAACAGAAAAGTAAACGTAACTAAACAAGGGTGAAGCCATGGTACAATGATAATGTAGAACATACTTGAGGAATATAAGCTCCACGGGAAGAGATGGAACACAGCAGGCAGTGGCGGATACAGGAATTTTCAAAGGGGGGTGGGGTGGATCGTGCAGATGCCGAAGGCATATGCCGTGAGTACCGAAGGCACGAGCTTTTGTAGGGGGGTCTGGGGGGGGTTCTCCCCCCAGAAATTTTTTGGAAATGAGCGACCAAACGGGGCATTCTGGTGGTTTCTGGGGTGGAAATTCTCTTGAATTTTTGAACGGCTAATTAACACTTTTTAAACAGCATGTTTCAGAATTTCAAATTCTGTCATACATTCAAGACAGAATTAGAAAATTTGAAATATGCTCTTCAGATCCGTTTACCATAATACTGTATTTTGGACACACTGTTTACAGTCATAACCGACTTAACCTCAGGAGAACATTGCGATCTGCCAGCGTTTGAAAGTTTTCAGCAGTCAGCCCTCTAGTCTTAGGTTAGGGGCATGTAACACCACAAAATCATGCTGTGTCGGTGACGCTATAAATGGAGGCGACCAGTAGATATATTTTGCATAATTTCAACGGTATATTTGTTTTCCATAGCGAATGGTGATGGAGGAAATAAATGTCGTTGTATGTTTTTACTTCAATTCATGTATTGTCCCAAAATGAAAATCCTGGCTACGCCCTACATACGAGACAAACACGAGCTAAAGGGGTGGCAACCGCCCCACCGCCCCCCCCCCTCTGTATCCGCCATTGACAGCAGATGACCTAAACACTAAGTTAAACATGAAATTCTGAGCTAAACAGAAAAGTAAATGTAACTAAATTCACTGGAGAGGGGTTAAATCATGGCACAATGATACTGAGGAACATGTATGATGAATATAAGTGCCATGGAAGAGAAGAAGCACACAAGCTGACCTAAACACTAAGGAAAACATGAAATTCTGAGCTAAATGCAACTAAAAATGTCAAGAAAAATGTTTAAAATGCAGAGTATGAGGGGTTAATCATGGAACAATGATACTGAGGAACATGTATGATGAATATAAGTGCCATGGGAAGAGAAGGAGCACAGCAGCTGACCTAAACACTAAGGAAAACATGAAATTCTGAGCTAAACAGAAAAGTAAACTCAACTAAATAATGTTAAGAGAAAAGTTTAAAATACACTGGGTGCGGGTTAAATAGTGGTAGAATGATAATAAACACCATATGGAAGCATTATAAAGGCCATGGGATGAAAATGGTGTCAGCAGTTGATGTAAACAAAAAATTTAACCCACTGAAAATGTCGAAATGTGAGCTAAACAGAAAACTAAACATTCAAAATTGGAAGAAAAATTTTAAGAAATTCACTGGACAAGGGTTAAACCACGGTAGAATGATAATGAAGAAGATGCATGATAAATATAAGCACCATGGGAAGAGAAGGAACACAGCAGGTGAGCTAAACACTAAATTAAACATGAAATTCTGAGCTAAACAGAAACTAAACGCAACGAAAAATGTCAAGAAAAATGTTTAAAATGCAGAGTATGAGGGGTTAATCATGGTAGAATGATAATAATCGTCATATAGCAGCATTATAAAGGCCATGATATGGAAAGAGGGCGAGTAAGTGATCTAAACAGAAACTTTAACATTATTGGACATGTACGCTGATGCCGACCAATCGAGCCATGCCATAAGCTTACACAACTAAAATTGGTGAGCTAATAATTGTCCATCAATGGTCTTTTGTTGGCCTCAAAAGAATTAGGGTGAACACTTTTCATTTGTCTATACAGTGGATCTCAGTTAGATGGATATATCTTAACTGAATGACCGTGTTAATTGAATATAACTTCAAAACAAAAAGGATTCCCCTTACCTTCAGTGTAAATTTGACCAGTAAAAAGCATGTAGGTAAGGTTACAGAGTAAGTTCCTGTTAATTGAATAAAAATCTTATCTGTCAAGATATGATCCTGAAAATAACCAAATTTCCCTTGTTTTAGACTTATTTGGCCTCAGAACATCCCATAAAGGCATTTGATCTGTTATATCTTGTTTGACAGAGCTCCATATGCTCTGTCAAACAAGATATAATAGACCAAATACTCAGTTTATTCCTAAAATACAGGAATGTGACCACTCCCTGTCAAATGAATACTCCTATTAGTTGAATAATATTCACTGGCAAAGGGACAATTCAATTATTTTAAAAATATGTGGGCAGATGCAGCCAATTCTTTAAGTAAAGGGTTAAATGCAGTCCTTGACTGGAGATGGGTAATATGGCTGTAAGAATGTGTAATATCTACAACTTGAACAGCAGTTAGATTTGATTCAAGATTTGATTTGATTCAAAATCCTTGATTTGATTTTATTCAAATCCTCAATCTGATTCAACTTGGGATTCGATAATCAAAATTTGAGAGTTGCAGACCTCTAGTATCATGCCTGCAAAAAAATCTGGAAGGTCGACTCCACACAGATGAACAACAGAACACATCGGTTCTGGAGCTCCATTTTCTATTACTCTTCTCTTGTGGGTCATCTGTACAGTTAAGAGGGTATACATTCAAGATTTTTTTGCTTGCAGTCAATTATACCTGACAAACGATGTGGATATAAACAACACCTTTAACTGTTCGGTACTGTGTGGGGTGTCATCCCATCAAGACAAATCAAAACAAGACAAATTGGTAAAATATCACAACAAGATGATCCCAACAAGACAATCCCATCAAGACAAATCCCAACAAGACAAAAACATTTTCTCATCAAATATGGGGGAAGTTTACTTTAAAAAGAACATGAACATTACAATGTATGCTATTTGAAGTATTCTAGTGTTTTATTTTATGCATGCATTTGTGAGTTCTGCTGACAAAAAAACTGGTTCAAATAGCATTTTGTAACAAAGCATGGAGCCTCTGTTAACTGGTAGCAAGCAAAGTTTTTTTGGTTGTCAAAATTTTGTTCACAGATTAATGCCTTGTTACAATTAATGGGAGAGTGCCTACAGGCACTCTCCCATTAATTGTAACAGGTTAAATCCACCCGGACTTGATAATGTCACATCAAAAATTCATTGAATATGATGCCTTTTCAGACATGTTAACTTCCAGAATAAGTTTTCAGGAAACCTGAGGGTGATTTGCAGGGAAATGGGATGGATTTCAGGGAAAAGTTCGCTAAGGGACAAAACAAAAGAAAAAACTTGCAAATTTACTGCTCATGGACCACCATTAACACCAGGTTATATCCAGATATAGTTGTCAAATATGCTGATGCATTTATGCTATGTTAAACAATCATAAAATAATTGTTGATTTGATGCCCCCCCCCCCCCCCCCCACCATCCTCTTCTTCATGACCCCCGACCCACAGAGCACCACCACCTGTGGTTTGCTTTTATCAAAGTCTACTAAGCTAATAATTTCCCAAGTCTGAAAATGTTTACAGGAAAAGATGTCCTAATGTTCAGTTACTTCAAGAAGATTAGTACTTGGAAAGTATCTTATTCAAAATTTTATCAAAATCCTTCATGCTTGTGTGGACGTTACTGCCCTGCACAAAACTTTATTTTTCATCTTTGAAGCATTTTTTGTTGTTGTTTTTCTAATTCCATTTGAAATTTTCTGGGTACAGATGGCCAACAGTTAACAGTTCTGCAGTCAGCACAACAGAATAAATGTAGTGTTAGAAAATACGTCCATTGTGTATAAATATGCAGTCATAATTTTTAGGCATCCTAAGCGACTTTAACCTATTTTGAAACTGTGTTAAATAGTTGAGGTTAAGTGTTGTTTAAATTTGATTTGGAATTTTAAGGGATGAGAATTAAAGCTATTTTATGGATAAATAAATATATATTATTTAATTCCTTTTCATATATTTTACTTACCAAAAAAAACTGCATTTAAATGAAGGTGGGGTTTTCAGTTTTTTAAAAGTAAGTCACGTATTTTCACTTCGAGTCCGACATTCTCACAATGATTGATCAAGAATCTCCGATTTTGAAGAAAAAAACAGAAATAAACATGAACACAGTTGAAATATATATCATAAAATACCCTTTTCTTAAATAAATTTAACTTAAATCCATATTTTTCTGCATTGTGAGTTTTTACCAGAGTTTGAAATGCATGTGATTTGACTCCGAACTTTTTACACAAGTTACATCGGGAAAGAAATATTCGACTGTTGTTTTCTGGAATTTTTGGTCCAAAACCGATTCCCGGCCGGGAACTACACTGAAATTTTGGGATTTTCGTGAGCATTCCGGGAGAGTTAACATGTCTGTGCCTTTTAGCTCTGGTACCCACACTTCAGGATAAAGCCCCAAAATGGGCTTCCAGCACTCAACCAGTTAATTAAGATCTCTTTGTCCAAAAGTAAGCAGTATTAGCAGTTTATGATGGAATACCTCAAAATAAATGGGTCATATAGTCATTTTAATTAAATTCGTCTTTTGGGATTTGTCTTGTCAGGATGACCATTTTCAACATCCATCTTGTTGGAATTCGTCTTGTTGGGAATAAACCTTGTGTGGATCAAAAGTGGATACAATGTTTTGCAAGTGCATTTTGCACTTATTACCGACACTGTGAGGGTGAATTTTTACACTCACAAACATTACTCCAGTGCAATACTGATATATGGATTTTAATCATTTTTAATAAGTGAAAATATAAGTTCTTACCTGTATTGGGTGGATATGAGACCCACTCTATCAAATTAGCGACACTCAACAAAGGCTGTCTTGGCCAAAGTTTGTATTGTTTGCATGAGAGCAGTAAATTTAGTTTTTCTGTTTGTTCTCTTTGTCTAATTTGCTGAAATAAATACAAGCGTACTTCTTAGAAATTATTGTACAAAGTAGCCTCAGATCTCTATAATATGGAATTCTTTGCCTATCATAAACCTCATCCTCTCACTGAAAACAATTATAAATTTTTTTTAACTATTTCTCAGGCTGTGTGAATCGATGATTCCTGTTTAAATAAGTATTTATTTATTTATTGGGTTTAATGACATTTTCAACAGCCAGGGTCACCTTGTGTCAGACAGTTTTACAGGTGCAGGAAGTTGGGAGTACCCAGAGAAAATCACCGAGCAGTGGTGAGCAACAGACAGAATTCCCAATGTACTAACTCCACACATGCATGTATAGCATTGATTGAAGTGCACCATTGACATGCAGTATGCCTTAGTACACAGTGCCACTGTTCACCCATCTCAGCAATCAGGATTAAGTGCCTTTCCCAAGAACACAATGCTGTTACAAGTGGCAGGGATCAAACCGGGGTTGTTTGTTTGTTGGTGGTTAACGTCACATATTTATGCACTATGGCTAATCGTGACACAACATGGAGATGAAGTCAAGTTTAGTCAATCGTTGATCAACATGTTGCCCATTTTAGAGGACTTTCACCCCAAGCATTGGTGACTGGGTCCTATTTTACTAGTAAAGCGGAACTGGTTTACCACAGTAAACAAGTGCTGCTTACTTCCCGGGGTTCCCACGGGGAGATAAACCGGGGTCCTTTCGGTTGAAGTCCAATGCCGTAACCACAGAGCCACCACACTCCTAAATCAAATATCAAATGGAATTGTTGGAAAAATTTTCAACTGATACAAATTCCAAATCAAATCATTGTAATTTGTATTGTTCTTTATCAAAACAAATTTGACAACCACTTTATATATAAACAGAATGTGATGTGTTATGAGTTATGTAAAACACCCACCAATTCAAACACACATCATATTGTGTGTTTATTGCACTTCCCATGCATTAAAATTATGTTAAATAAACAAATTTTAATTTTGATGTTTAAACCCAATGGTGAAGAGTCTGTTTGTTTTGCTTGTAGCTGTACTGATCAAATTTCAAATTAATTGATAAAAAATCAAAATCAAAACAACCTTTTGGGAACTAGTCTTAATTACATTCGTTATCTTTTCTATTGGGCGTGTTTATTGAAATTCATATCGCTTTTTCTCTTCGGCTGGAGTCCATTCAGGCCTAACCATTTGGTGGCTATTACTGATAGTAATAATAGAAGTACAAATTTGGGCAGATTTGCAAAACAGCTGGGAGAAACTTTAAAAAAAAAAAGTTTGAGGTATGTCAGAATGTCCGAAGATGTACCGAAATAAAGTTGACCAATTTAAATATATCGGCATCCGCAGACGAGACGGTCAGGTGGCTGGGGCTGGGCTAATGTTGTGGTTGGAAATGATACTTTTTTAATATTATCTAATTTTTGGTTAACTAATTTTTTTGTGAACCCACCTTATTTTGCTTTGGACATTTTCATGTTCACACTTTGTGACAGACGATTGAAAATTGTACATCACCAGTTGAATACAGAAACATTTATGTCAAAAGCGGCAATTCTGTTAAATACAAGGGTTTAAAGTTTAATGGATGTGTAATAAAACCCTTTATCTAACAAAAATCACCACATCCACTCTCATAATTTACAAAGTGAGCAGTCGAAAAAGAATTATTATAAAATCTAGAAGCACTGTCACAGTGCCGAAGCTGCGATGATTCATGCAATGCCAATGATGTTTTAAAACTTGTTGGTGACAAAAAAACTCTTTGGTGACAATAAAACTCGTTGGTCACAAGTCCACAAATGTGACAGAAATTATCCAAATGACATGCACTATTGAGAGGGTGTAGACATCATGAAGATACACTTGCATACCAAGTATGGTGTCATTCCATCAAGTAGTTTAGGAGTTCTGGTGTTTTTTAAACTCGTTGGTGGCAGACCGACCGACCGACCAACAGACAGACTGACCAACATTAACACATACAGAGTGTTCGTCGCAGCCAAAAATTCAACAAAACCATATCATGCGAACCCTCATTGGAATGAGCTTGGCGAGCTTGTTGAACAAGAGGTCAAAGGCTACAGTTTTGCTGAAATTTTGTGAGAGATTTGAAAAAAAAAAAAATTAAATTAATTTCAACAGTGTACATTGAGTAAGGGGTTAATTTGGGAACTGATTAATGTTGACTTGAAACTAATGGTGTTCAATCAATGAAGAAATCACCAAATTAAACTCTCCCATTCTGACTGAACTGATAATGATTTTAAAAGTTTCACCAAGTGACGGTGAAACATGCATCTGGGAAATCAAATTTCCTGTTGTAAACTGGAAGAGTGCTCAATTATTTTTCACTGATTGAGTCTCGTTGAGTGCTAAATTATTTTTCACAGGTGGTTTGTAACAAGCATATTTTTCTTTCAAATATATTATGCCTTAGTTTAGCAAAATTTTCTTCGTAAGTAATTATTTGATAACAATTTATTGGAGAGTGCCATCTACGAAATATGCACTGCAGACGGCATATACTGGTACGATGAAATCAGTGATATAAAATATAACATACACATATTAAAACTCGATCGACGTTTATAAATGCGCATTGTTCTAACTGGACACAGCAAAGGTCTATGGATGTCTGAGGACGGTAAAGCCTTAATGATAATAGGCTCTGGCCACTTAACCGGAATCTGATTCTTAGCTAAGAATCCCGCTTCCGTAGTGAGGGTAACAGTATTACCCACACTACGGTAATGGGAATCATCAACAGATAATGCATGAAGGTCCCTCACTCTTCGGGCAGGTGCGAAGGCTAAGAGAAAGACCATTTTATAGGTCAAGAATTTGAACTCTACATCATCTAACGGCTCAAACAGAGCTGCTTGAAGCTTCAACAGAACCCAAGCCAAATTCCATTTAGGAATTAATCTGAGGGTTCTAGGTCTATTAATAGAGAAATTTCTAACTAGCTTGGATAAAGAAGAATCTGATCCAATAGCCAAGTTATCATGAGCATAAGTGCCTGATAACACAGACCTATAGCTCTTAATTGTGACGGGCTGCAAGTTCAATATGTCAAACAAGTAGACCAGGAAATTGGCAGCAACCTGAGGAATGGATGGATTGTAAATGTCTACAGACCGGTCTGTGCACCAACAGAAGAACCCCCCCTCCCCCCCACCCCACACACACACACACTTTGCTGCATAATTCAATGAAGAGGAGGCCCTCCTACAATTAGAAATTGCAAGAAGGACCGCACAACGGAAATATGTGAAGGCTGAGACCTTCTGGGTTGTGATACAGTGGGTGGGACTTCCTCTGATACAGAAGGTCCATTCGAGGAGGAAACTTCTGGGAAATGTCCCATAACAGACACCTGAGAAGATCCAGGGTTTCTGTGATGACAGAGGTGCTACTAGCAGGATTTTGCAGTGAGACTGTTTGATTTTTAACAGAATCTGCTGAATCAATGGAGCAGGAGGATATGCATTTTCTATTATTCCGTCCCATGAGATCGATAAGAGTGTCTACTGCATACACTAGATGATCTAGGCATGGCGACATGAACGTTGGTAATATGTTGTTCAGGTGTGTTGCAAAAAGATCTATCATGGGACGATCCCACTGTGAGCATAACAACTAATTCCGCTCTGGGTAACGGCAGACGAACCAGATTGTTGTGAGCCTCGAAGCTCATTCCCAAGTGAATGAAGGACTTGGATGGAGCTAGATCCGACTTTTTCTCATTTACTATGAAACCGAGACATCGGAACAACTGAAGCAGACTCTGAACATTGTCTGAAGAATAATTCTGCCGCTGTATCTCTGAAGAATGTCGTCCAAGTAAGCCTACGTTACCACTGCCAAATGAGCTTGGAAGTATGACATTACCGGGGTCATTATTCGAGTGAAAGTCCAAGGAGCCAGGTTCAGACCAAAGACATCACTCTGAACTGATAAACCTCTCCGTGCACAGCAAAACGCAGGTACCTTCTGAGTGCCGGATGTACCAGGACATGAAAGTATGCAACCTTTAGATCTATGCTTGCCACATAGTCATCCACTCAAATGCTCGATCTTACCGACCGAATGGTTCCATTTAGAATTTTGGAGCTATGATCAATTTGTTTATCCAGCTCAAGACTATTACCAGACGGAACGAGTCGCCTGGCTTCAGTACGAGAAACAGGTGACTGTAAAAACCCTGGAGAATTTTGATTCGTGATGACCTCTATTGCTTTTTTCAATAGGACAGCCTGACCCTCAGCAAGGAGTGACTCTCGTTGGAAGAATTCGCTGGAAGATTTGTCCAACGCAGACTTCTTGTGAGTGGGGCTTTGCTAAGATTGTTAGCCGCAGGCCTGCTGAGACTATATTTATCGCCCACTGATCTTCCATAATTTCCATCCAGTTTTTTGCGAAGTTGATAACCTTCTGCCAACTGGAAAGCAACGAAGGCCTAGACTATCACCTGTACGAGGCTTGCAGGAGGAGAAACTATGTCCTCCCTGCAAAGAACCTCATCCCGTCAGCCTAGGGGCATCTGACTTATAGTCTTCATGGGACTTGCACCCCTTTCCCCGAGTCACTATATTGATGACCTCTGGAGTAATTGTAAGAGGGTTCCTAGACCCTCGTGAGGAGCTCCCTTTGATGATTGAGAACTGGAACGACCTGACCTACTCCGGCCAGCTGATGCATGTTGCTGAAACGCTGATCTCAGTAGCAGTATGCTGGAAGCTTTTTTGGTACCCTGTTCATAGACTAAGAAAAGCATGTCGTCAAACAGTGTCCGGACACTGGAGCGACTCGGAGAGAGCTTTTCACCCCGTCAACAATAATTGATGACAACCCAAGGGCTGAATCATGTCTAACCAACTCCAAATTTGCCAATACATGACTGCCCTGGAAAGAACTCTTAGCAAGGAACTAACATCCTCAAATTCCTTTCCATTTAGATGCTGTACCAGAGCCCTTGTGATATGATCTGCGTAGGACATAGCATCCAGAATCTCTCTATTAGATGAAACAGAAGATTCCATCATATCCTAGCATAAATTGAATGATGTAGGCAAGGATATATCCAAATCACCAGCCTGCTCATCCAGACGCAGAGGAGCTCTCTGAACATATTCTGCTGCCATTTTAAAATAACTTGCTGATTGAAGATTCAGATAAGAAACTGCCATTCTTTTTCGAACTTGCAAGGTTGAATATGGCATTGTTAATGTGGCCTAAGGTCTCCGACACTTGTCAAGATAGTCCCCGGAAGGAAAGAACATCATCTTTCCTTCACACATCATCTCTGTCCAGAGATGACAGTGGTTTCTGCCTAGCAGATGCAGCTTGCTGATCAGGTGGAACAAGGTCAGGATAGTATTGATGAATGAAATTCATCTCCACCATATGTTGTTCCGAAGGGAAGGGTAATCCTCCTCCTTCTCCCTTTCACCATTCGACTGATTCAGCTGAGAATTTTGGTCAACAGCATCTGCATGTTCAGATGACTGGACCGACCTAGCACCATCCGACAACTCACCACCGGAGTCTGCGGAAGGCTGCGCTTGCACTTGCTGGGAAGCTGTGATGAGCTGTGCGATCTGCGACACCAAGTCCGTTACAGAGGCTTGAGGAGCAGCAGTCTTCTGTTTTTTCACCACTTGCTGCTCCTGGGACAGAGATTCAGATGTAGATCACTTCTCCGAACTTCCCAATGAATGAAGCCTCGGATCATTAGCTACCAGATGGGTCGACTTCACAGGCGAAGACTGGGAACGTCTTTGTGTGGCTGCTTGGATATCCGAAGTCAGGTAGCTAGTGTGCGGTCATGTGTGCTTATCTGAACCTGAGGAAGAAGCCGTAACTGTAGCCAACCCCGGCTGCAGTTTAGACGGAGCGTCCCCAGCGGCGAGTGTGGATGTTAGCTCTGACTCAGTCAAGTTTCTCAAAACAACATTTGGCCCCAAATGTTGCTGGGTTAGAGAAAGCTCTTCAGCTCATGGTCTATCAGACCTCGCCAAGCATCCCGAAGAGAAACTTGCAGGCTTCTTCCCTTTTGCTGTCATCGCTGGGTGAGCTTTTGTTTTTGAGGTGCTCGCTCTACCCAATTCTACACTTCCCTTGACCGCAACGGACTTACCTGGTGTCCTGGCCCCCACTAATGGGGTAACTGCTTCATCAGTCGAGCTAGCTGCTTGCAAAGGATTTAGAGCACAAACTAGAGGCCTTATCCCATGCTTAATATTCCTGAGCACCTTTGCAGCTCTGTTTGCTCATCAGAGCGCAACAACGGCAGCACATTATGGAAGGGTGTTGCAATACCACCACCATGTTCTTGTTCCTCTGAAAAAGAAACTGAAAAACTCGAATTATCCTGCGGTGACAGCTCAGGCACTGGAACTTCACCGCCGACGACATACCGCGACACCCATCTCCAACGTCTGGAATCCCAATGTACACAAGTAGGACAAGAATCTGTTGGAGTGCATCGACTACAGGCAAGACAACAAGCGTGTATTTACGATCAAAAATCAAAGTCGATAGCACTCCTACAAGTTCAGCAACAAAAATACATGATAAGGATACATGAAAATAGCAATCAAATTATTTTCGAAACAATTCTAAAATTTTTTTTGAAATGTTTTTTCTCGAAAATGCCTAAGTTCTCAAAGGGAACATCATGAGCCCAAGGGCATCCCAATAGAGCCTAAGTGTGGACAAATGCCAATTTTTTTGAGCTACACTTCCGGAATCATAATCAATGTATCCTACAATAATTCTTAAGTATTATAATACTAAATACTACATGTAAAGGGCATTGCCAAATGTAAACAATGTCAAAAGAAAAAAACAGAAACAAGACAACAGGCACACAAAAAGGCCCAAAGTCAGTAACCGATTTAAATGCTACCAGATGCAAGCTAGATCTTCATACGAAGAAAAAAGGACACATCAGATAGAAGATGCAAGACCAAAATGACATGAAATATAAAATCAATCCCTTGCATAGAAGCCGAGAAAAGTTTGACGAAAAATTTCAATGTTCAGTGGGTACAGTAAAATTTCAAAGTATCGGCAAACAGGAAGTGGCTGCACGGCAGATCTGAAAATTGCTTACACGATACAACTCATCATTATGAAGCAGCAGACCAAATATAAAATCATTCCCTTTCATAGAAGCCAAGAAAATCTTGACGGAAAAAGTGTTTCGGAAGGACAGACAGACTGACGGATGGAGTCGAGCGGTTACTAGACCTGCTCTGCCGCTGGCGACGCAGGTAAAAATTTCAATAAAAACAACCAAAAAGCTTAGGAGTTTAATAGGAGGGTTCATGGAAGGATAGGGAAGGAACACTTAACAAACAGTAGGTATATCATTAGCAAGAATGATGACGTCAGGTGCATGTCCCGAAAATGGGAAACATAAAATAATTTTTATAATTATTGTAAAGTTACAGCCCTGAACGTCTCAAACCACCATTGTTCACTTCTATCATCCATTTACAGCCTTAAATCCACCAATTCTTTCATTGATTTGTGTCTGGCATCCTCAAAAAAGGAGATTTAAAGCACAGATGTCAGCTCATTGTTTACTGACTTTGGGCCAAACAAAGAATGATGCTTGGCGCCAATTCCAGTACCTTCCTGGTTACCACGCATGCGCAGTAAACAAAAGTATGGAGGAACAGATAGGACTTTAATTTTTCGGTTTTGTATGCAAATTTTGGGGATTGGGAGTTAAAAATTTGTTTGGCCCTGGATTTTATCAAGTTTGCACCAGCTAAGTCTGGGCCCTGGTTGTAGAATAAAAATATGCCTCAAACCACAAGCTGCAGGTTAATCCAACTTCGGTGTTGAAGACTGGGAACACCTCCATGGAACAGCATGAACATGCGAAGTCAGACAGCTAGTCTGTGGTCTAACGTGCTTCATCGATGAAGCAGTGGAAGAAGCCATAGCTGCAACCGGCCCCAACTGTAGTGTGGAAGGTTCGTCCCAAACTGGAAGAGTGAATGGACGTCCCAACTCACTAAAGTTTGTCGAAGCAGAAACAGTCTACCCCAACTGCTGACGGAACGGAGAGAGATTTCCAGCTCGCGATCTGACTCCAGACCTCGCCTAGCATTCCGTTTAGAAACTTGTAGGCTTCTACCCCTTATCGTTCTATTCCATGGAAGAAGAGGAAGCCATAACAACAGCCGACCCCAGCTGAAGTGTGGAAGGAGCATCCCGACTCGCACATTTTGGATGGATGCTCCGACTCATTGAAGTCTCTCATGACAGAAAACAGTCAACTCCGACTGCTAATGGAACAGAGAAGGGTCTCCAAATCGCCATCTAACCCCAGATCTAGCAGAGTATCCCGTTGAGAAACTTGTAGGCTAATCCCCCTTGTGTGCACTTCCATGTAAGGAGATGCCATAACCACAGCAGACTCTGGCTGCAGTGTGGAAGGAACATCCCGACATGTGTTCCAACTTTCTCGCAATGGACACAGTCGACCCCGACTGCTAAAGGGATGGAGAGGGTTCTCCGACTCGTGATCTGACCCCAGATCTCACCTAGTGTCCCGTAGAGAAACTTTCAGGCTTCTTCTCCTTTTGCCATCGTCGCTGGGTGAGCTTTATTTTATGAGGTGCTTGCTCTACCCATGCTTATACTACTCGACTGCAATGGACCTACCCGGCCTCCCGGCTCCCATATCGGACCGACTGCTTCACTGGTCAAGCTAGCTGCATGCAGAGGATTAAGCAAACTAACTAGAATCATGAGCACCTTAGCAGCTAGCTCTGTTTACTCATCAGAGCAGGGCTCATCAGAGTGCGATGTCGGCAGCAGGTAACAGACAGGTGTCAAAGTACCATCACCATGTTCTTGCTCCTCTGAAAGGCTAGTATTAGCCAGCAGTGAAAGCTCCTATATCGGAACTTCACCACCCACCACACAAGTCGACACCCGTTTCCAACGTTCGCATCCCATAGTACAAGTATTAAAGGAGTACCGCAACTACCAGCAAACAACAAGCATTAAAATCCTAGGCTTCCTGGACTTACACTAAGTACCAATTATTATAAAAAATACAATAATAATGAAGCCAAAATCATAAGTTCACTGCACTCCCAATAATACAGAATAAACAATGCAAGGATACATAACTTAGACAATCACAGAAAGTTTTGAAAAAAAATTGAAAAAATTTTCGAAATTTTTTTAATGAAGCCGAAGTACCACAAGGAAACCTCATGAGCCCAAGGGCATCCCGATAGAGCCTAAGTGCAGACAAGCATTACCTAATTAAAGCTAAACTACCAGAATAAGAAAAAAAATGTATCCTAATAGAAAAAACAATAATTGTTTTAACTAAACACTGAATTAATACGACTCCAAAATGTTACTGAACAGACAACAATGTCAAGAGGAAAAACTGGAAACTAACAAACAACAGGCACAACAGAGGCCCAAAGTCAGTAACCGATCAACAATCACCTGATGCAATTATTTATATTTATTTATTTATTGGTGTTTAAGGTCACATACTTATGCACAATGGCTAATCGTGACCGTGACAGTTTTACGGGTGGAGGAAGCCGGAGTACCCGGAGAGAACCACCGAGCAACGACGAGCAGCTGCCAGCTCTCCAACCTAATGCAAAGCTAGGAAGAAAAAACAATGCATCTGGTAGAAGATGCAAGAATACAAAACGTCCTGAGCAGTAATGAACAGGACGTAAACACAGGAGATAAACGGCATACGTATTCCGTAAAACAAGTTTAATTCCAAAGAATCTTAATAAAAAGTCTCAATAAAAAAGCCGAAAGAGCTTGGGAGTATAACAGGAGGGTTCAAGAGAGGGAAGGGAAGTAATACTAACAAAACAACAGTGGAGTCATATTATAATGATGACGTTCAGAAGCATATCCCAAAATTGGGGAACATGAATAATTTTACATAAAAATTATAAAGTTACAGGCCTGAACATCCAAAACCACTGTTATTCACTTCCAACATCCTGCTACACTGTTGATTCCATGAAAACCATCATTGAATTGTGTCTGGCATCTTCAAAAATGAGAATTTATTGCAGAGATGTCAGTTCAAATGTTTATTACTGACTTGGGCCAAACAAAAGAATGATGCTTGACACCAATTCCGGTCTCTTCCTGGGTACTGCGCATGTGCAAGTACTAAAAGTATGGAGGGCCAGATAGGACTTTTAAATTTTAGTATTGAATGCAAATTTTGGGGGTTCAAAATTTGTGTTTGATCCTTGATAATATTGAGGTTGCACCAGCTAAGTCTGGGCCATTGGTTTTTGTATAAAAATATGTACAAATTTGCACAATACCTTGTGTAAGAGGTACGTTTCAATACCTGATAAGAATGATTCTAGAGAATCCATTCATTCAGACTGGTAAAATTTATATGATGACCGAAGACACCTCTGTGGCATGTGACTAATAAGCAAATTAGACAAGTAGGATGGTGCAGATCCTTTGTGTGCAATTAAAGATAACAAGAAAAAAAAATTCAATTCAATTCTCTGCTGAATCAGATGCCAGTGGAGATCAAAAAGGACTGGTGTGATGTGGCAGTAATTTTGAGACCAGGTGTTCACACATGCCACACAAATTTGGATGTGTTGTCGTATTTCAAGAGTGGAGTTTTTAGAACCTATCAAAAGAGAAGTACAATAGTCATGGCAAATAGTAACAAAGATGTCAATAAGATGTTCTGATGCTTTTGTGTCAATGAAAGTTTGAATTTTACTGTTCTGTAGATGAAATGAAAGCATCAGTGACACTGCAGATCAACTTGACAATAGCTATAGCTGAAGGAAGAATGTTGATCCACAAATGCAGTAAGGTGAGTTTAAAGGTCATTGTAAATGGCAACTTTGCCACAGAAATGAATGCTAATCGACAGCTCTTATCTAGAGTTCACGCCTAATGAGCACTCCAAGTTCTAAAACAATCCATGATAAATGTGCCCTGTAGGCCAAGTCAGAGAAGAATGTTGATGCACAAATGCACTAAATTCAAAGGTTTTTACTAACAGCAACAGATTTTGACGGAAATGAAAAGAAAATAGATAGCTCTTATCTAGATCACCCTGAATAAGCATACCAAGTTTCAAAACAACCCGATAATGAATGCACCCTCGGAGGCATGCCAAATGACAATGTTCATGCACAAATGGACTAAGTGTGAAGGTTGTTACTAGTAGCAATACTTTTTTTTTTTTTTTTGATGGAAACTCATAAATATGCCCTCTAGAGAGTGCAAAAGGGTGCTGTAAAGTTCAAAGGTTGATGCTAATGACGTTTTTTCATGGAAATGAAAGAAAATCAATAGCTCCCATCTAGAGGTCACCCCAAGCACACATACCAAGTTTTAAAGCAATCTATTCATAAATGTGCCATATAGAGCATGCCAAATGAATATGTTGATGCACAAATGCACCAAGTTCAAAGGCCACTGCTGTGGCAACATTTTTTTAATGAACCTGAACCAAGTTTCAAAGCAATCCATTCATAAATGTGCCATGTAAAGGAATATGTTGATGCACAAATGCACTAAATTTAAAGGTCATTGCTGACGGCAAGGTTTTCAGATGGAAATGGAAAATGAAAGTGTCAATGACATTGTAACTCAACTTGACAAACTTGTTTGTTATAAATGAAATGGCAAAATTGAAGATCATTAGTACCAATGTTGTTTGATGAAATTTCAACATAACAGCATTGTGTGTGTACAACGTCAGAGTAATCCATGCAATTTTTAAATGTAAACAGTAAGACTGGCTAAAGGAAGAATGTTGATACACAAATGCAGTATGTTCAGAGGTTATTGTAAATGGCAACTTTTTTCACAGAAATGAATGCTAATCAATAGCTCTTATCTAAAGGTCTTGCCTAATGAGCACACCAAGTTCAAAAACAATCCTACCTATGATAAATGTGGCCTGTAGGCCATGTCAAAGAATGTTGATGCTCAAATGCAATAAATTCAAAGATTGTTGCTAACAGCAACAGTTTTTGATGGAAATGATGAAAAGAAAAGCAATAGCTCCTATCTTTGTCACCCTGAATAAGCATACAAAGTTTAAAAACAACCTGATAATGAATGTGTCCTCTGAGGTATGCCAAAGGAAGATGTTAATGCACAAATGCACTAAGTAGAAGGTCATTGCTTGTGGCAATGGTTTTTATGGGGGGGAGGGTTTTATGAAAATTCATAAATATACCCTGCTGAGAGTTCAAAAGGGATAAGTTGATGCACAAATGCAGTAAGTTCAAAGGCTGGTGATAACAACAATAATTTTTTATGGAAATGAAAAAAAGCAATAGCTCACATTTAGAGGTCACCCAGAACACACAAACCAAGTTTCAAAGTGATCCGATCATAAATGTGCCCTGAAGGGTGTGTTAAAGGGAAATATTGAGGCCTGACTAAACTAAGTTCAAAGGTCAGCGGCAACATTTTTTGACAGAAATAGAAGAAAATCGACAGCTCTTATATAGATGTCACCCCACACAAACACACCAAGTTTGCAAGAGTTCCAATCATAAATGTGCCCTGCAGGGTGTGTCAAAGGGAAACATTGATGCTTAACTCCACTAAGTTTTTACTAAGTTCATCGAAAGTCATTGCAACATTTTTTGACGGAAATCGAAGAAAATCGATAGCTCCCATCTAGAGGAAACCCCAAACAAGCATACAAAGTTTCAAACTGATCTGATCATAAATGTGCCCTGTGGGGCATGCCGAAGGAATATATTGATACCTGTCTAAACTAAGTTCAAAGATCGTTTTTTGATGGGAAGAAAAGGAAGAAAATCGATAGCTCCCATCTAGAGGTCACCCCAAACAAGCATGCCAGGTTTCAAAGCAATCCGATCATAAACGTGCCCTGTAGGGTATGCCAAAGGGAAATATTGAGGTCTGACTAAACTAAATTCTAAGAACGTTGGCCACGGCAACCTTTTTTGACGGAAGTGGAAGAAAATCGATAGTTCCCATCTAGAGGACACCCCAAAAAAGCATACAAAGTTTCAAAGCAATCCAATCATAAATGTGCCCTGCAGGGTGTGCCAAAGGGAAATATTGAGGTCTGACTAAACGAAGTTCTAAGAACATTGGCCGTGGCAACATTTTTTGACAGAAATGGAAGAAAATCGATAGCTCCTATCTAGAGGTCACCCCAAAAAAGCATGCCATGTTTCAAAGCAATCCGAACATAAATGTGCCCTGAAGGGTGTGCCAAAGGTCACCCCAAACAAGCATGCCAGGTTTCAAAGCAATCCAATCATAAAAGTGTTCTGTAGGGTGTGCCAAAGGGAAATATTGAGGTTTGACTAAACTAAGTTCTAAAAACGTTGGCCACGGCAACGTTTTCTGATGGAATTTGAAGAAAGTTAAAAAATTTATAGTAATTTATATATTTTTTATACTTACCAATGACCCAGACTTAGCTGGTGCTAACTCCACAAAAACCAGGGCCAAACACAAATTTTGCCCCCCAATCCCCAAAATTTGCATCCAAAACAAAAAGAAATCATGTCCTAAAGGACCTCCATAGTACGACTCTACTGCGCATGCGCAGTGACGCAGTCGTCCCGAAATTGGCGCCAAATATCATTCTTACTGGCAGTGCCTGGTCAGCGCTATGTACTCAGCGGGGAGGCAAGAGTTCCCAACTCAGGGAGGGCCATCCCCGTCTGGGTCATTGGTAAGTATAAAAAATATATAAATTACTATAAATTTTTTAACATTTTTATACTGTACCAATGACCCAGACTTAGCTGAATAGTAAACAGGCTGGAGGGCCTAGGACATAGAGGAAAATCCAATAAGCTCAATTATAAAATAAAGAGGTAACCCCTTAAGGAGAAAAGGAGTATTAGGCTTTACATGTATCTTTCTTATTTAATATTTAAATTAGAAAGATACACTACCCTTAATAATTGAGCACAATAACATTCATGTTCTCTATTAACATCCAGTATAACCTTTATACTAATTATTTTTAAAACAAGCCAATAAATAAAGTAGTCCAGAGAATTGAGACTCTTTATAATCATTTAAAAGTGTCCGAGTATTGTATATTAAAGCCCGTTTGACACTTGACATATACAAATGCTTCACACCGAGCTACACTTTAAAAATAAGACATGAATGAAATTAAACATTAATATTACACTTTAAAACCATCCCGGAAGCGACTCAGAAATACTGTCTTGGAGGAGGCATTCCCTTGCTTTTCACTATAAAGCAGGTGACCTAAGGGAACACCCGCCCCCCCCCCCCCTTCCCCTTGCCCTGGGTCAAATAGCCCAGAGCGAAGAGGGCAGCCGGACGGAGTCACTGCCGGAACAGAAAGCCTGCATAACTATAGTTGCAACTGTTTAGTGGACGACATTCTGAGCAACAGATAACGGACCTAAACAATGCAGGTCTCCAGAAATGGACTCAATATTTCTGAGATAAAAATTAGTAAATGTGGATGGCTGAGACCAATAAGCAGCCTTCATTAAATCTGTAATAGCAACACTATTAGCATAAGCCCAGGAAGTAGAAAGAGCTCTTACTTCATGAGCAGAAATCTTAAGCACAGACTGCTGAGAAGAAGATAAATCTTCATACGCAGTACGGATAGTTAACTGAATCCATCTAGCAATAGAATGGACTGAAATGTCCTTTCTATTAGGCATCAAAGACAGAAAGAAACGTTTCCGTCCCTTTCTGATGAACTGAGATCTCTGTTTATAGATACGTAGTGCTCTAACAGGACAGAGTAAAGGCCTACGCCCGTCTGAAGACGGAAGAGCCTTAATAACAATAGGTTCCGGATATTTATTAGGAGCCTGATTCTTAGCTAAAAAACCGACGTTAGTAGTGAAGGTGATAGTGTTCCCAACACTACGATAATGAGAATCATCCACCGATAGTGCATGAAGCTCACTGACTCTTCTGGCAGAAGAGAAAGCTAAGAGAAAAGCTGTCTTATAAGATAAGAATTTGAAATCTACTGTCCCAAGAGGTTCAAATGGCTTTTCCTTCAATTTAAGGAGAACCCAAGCTAAATTCCACTTAGGAATTAATCTAAGAGTTCTGGGTCTATTTATCGAAAAGTTTCTAACCAATTTCGATAAAGAGACATTAGATCCAATTTGTAAACTATCATGATGTGCATAGGTATCAGATAACATAGATCTATAACCCTTTATAGTAACCGGTTGCAGTTTGATTTCGTCAAACAAGTATACTAGAAAGTTAGCAATGTCTGGTATAGAGGGATCAAATATATCAACAGAATGATCCCTACACCAACGACGGAAAACCTTCCACTTAGCCGCATAGTTTAGCGAAGAGGAGGTCCTCCTACAGTTAGAAATCGCGTCCACTGCTCGTCCTGTAAAGTGCTTGCCATGCAAGAAGGACCGCACAACGGAAAAACGTGAAGGTTGAGACCTTGCGGGTTGTGATGCAGTTGGCGCGATTTCCCCTGCCAAAGAAGATCCTCTCGTGGAGGGAGCTTCCGCGGTAGGTCCCACAACAGACACCTGAGTAGATTTATCCACGGTCTCTGTGGCGACAGAGATGCTACCAACAGAATCTTGCATTGAGATTGTTTTATCTTTAGCAATACTTGTTGAATTAACGGCGCTGGAGGATACGCATATCCTATCATTCCGTCCCAAGGGATCGATAGAGCGTCTACAGCAAATGCTCTTGGATCCGGACACGGGGACACATACGTCTGCAACTGATTGTTGAGATGTGTCGCAAATAAGTCTATCATTGGCCGTTCCCATTGGTAGCAAATCTGATTGAATACTTGTTTGTTGAGAGTCCACTCCGACGGCAACAAGCGACCCTTTCGAGAAAGGGAGTCTGCTAGCACATTCAGACGACCCGGTATGTGACGGACCGAAAGAAGAACGTGATGTTCCAACGCAAACAGAAGGATTCTTTCCGTTAGATTGAACAACAGAACTGAATGAGTGCCTCCCTGATTCCGTATATACGCCACTACTGTCGTATTGTCGGATAGGATTTGGACATGAGCATCGTGAATAATGTCCATCCAGTGACGTAACGCAAGCCAAATTGACATCATTTCCTTGATGTTTATGTGCTTGCACAGGAATTGCGGATCCCAAAGACCCTGGCATCTCGAATCCGTTGGGATTAATGATGCACCCCAACCTGTTTGACTGGCATCCGTCATAATGGTAAAACTCGGATCCGGCAACTGCAGCGGAACTCCTTGAGTTAACCACTGAATGTTTGCCCAAGTCTGAATCTCTTGTTTCACTTGATCTGACAAGAGAACGTCTACATCGAGCGAATGAATTTTCACACTCCAATTCTGAGTCAAGAAAATTTGAAGAGGCCGTGTGCGTAGCCGTCCCATCGGAATGAGATCCGCAGCGGCTCCGCACAGACCTATCAGTCTCATAAATTCTCTCGCTGTGACTTTGTCTGTATTTAGACAATAGCGAGCGTAACAACTGACTAATTTCGCTCTGGTTAACGGCAGACGAACGAGATTGTTGTGCGTCTCGAAGCTCATTCCCAGATGAGTGAATGACTTGGACGGCACCAGATCCGACTTCTCCTCGTTTACTATGAAACCGAGACGTCGGAGCAATAGAAGAAGATTCTGAACATCGTTCTGAAGCGTTAACTCGTTGCCGTACCTCTGAAGAATGTCGTCCAGGTAGGCCGACGTTACCGCAGACGAATGAGCTCGGAAGTAAATCATTACCGAGTTCATTACCCGAGTGAAAGCCCAGGGTGCTAGATTCAATCCGAAGCACATGGCCCGGAACTGATACACCACTCCTAGGACTGCGAAGCGTAGATACTTTCGGAATGTCGGATGTACCATGACGTGAAAGTACGCATCTTTGAGATCTATGCTCGTTGCATAATCGTTCACCCCGAATACTCGCTCTGACCGATCGAATCGTCTCCATATAAAACTTCGGAGCGATGATCAGCTTGTTTATCCAGCTCAAATCTATGACTGGACGGAACGAGCCGTCTGGTTTCGGAACCAGAAACAGATGGCTGTAGAATCCCAGCGATTCCTGGTTTTCTACGACCTCTACCGCGTTCTTCATTAAAAGAGACTGCACCTCTGATAGCAGAGCGTCTCTTTTCTGAGGGTTTGACGGAAGATGAGTCCACTTTGGACTTCGAGTTAATGGAGGCTTTCGTTTGAAGGATATCTTTAGACCTTCCGAAGTCACTCCTCTCACCCACGGATCGTCCGTAATCGACGCCCACTCTTGAGAAAAACTCGACAACCTTCCGCCATCCGGAACGCGATAGAGGTTTGAGCCATCACCTCCTGGATCTGCGAGGCCTGCGGTAGGAGAAACCACGTCTTCCACGACCCGCACCTCGCCTCGTCGACCTCGGGGCGTCCGACCGATTGTCCCGGCCTGAAGGACGTCCCGAACGAGAGTCGCTATCCTGACGGTCTCTCGAATAAGAGCTAGAGGACGCACCGGAACCTCTATAGGAACCTCTCTTGGGCGGATAAGACCCAGAAGTGCCCGCCTTATTCGTGTCTGCTGAATCCGACCTTTTAGGAGCGGATCTAAACAACAGAGAATCACTAGCTTTCTTTTTAATATTATCATAAATAGCGGAAAGCTTGCCGTCAAAGAGAAGATCTCCTGAGACCGAAGCGACTCTAAGAGAGTTCTTCACCTTAGAATCCACTAGTGTGGATGTAGACAGGGCTGCGTCACGTCTAACCAACTCCAGATTTGCCACTGAAAGGGCGGAGTTACACGTGGAATAAGCTACTGCCCTTGAAAGAAGTCTTAAGGAGGATTGTATATCCTGAAACTCTTCCCCTTGAAGACGCAGTGATAACGCCTTCGTAAGGTGATCTGCGTAAGATAAGGCATCTAAATTGGCTCTGTTAGACGCAATAGCTGTTTCCAACACTGCGGTTGGAATAGAAGCTGACGACGGTAATGATAGCTCTAAGTCTTCCGCCTCGTCGTCCATACGCAGAGGAACTCTCGGTATACCCTGACCTGCCGTGTCGAATTTATTCCTTGCATTAATGAAAGGCAGGTTGAGAGTATTTGCGGACAAGAAGCCTGCTTTCCCTGTCCTGGAAGCAAGTTTAAAAATAGCGTCGTTCAATAATTCAAATGTTCTTGCAACATTATTGGACTGCGACGGAAACTCGGGAGCGATGTCCCTGAACCGCTCGAAAAAATCAGAGTCCAATGACGCTATAATTCTCCTGTCCGGAAGCGCAGCAGTCTGGCCCGACGGAACAACTTGAGGAAGAAAGTGCCGGATGAAGTCTACGGCAGCTTTGTGTTGTTCCGAAAGGGATAGCTCCAATTCATCCGTATCCCTTTCACCATCCGGTCGGACCTCCCGATGTTCCCGGTCGTCCGCCCCCGATGCTTCGGCGGAGCGTACCGACCCAGCGCCGTCGGATAATTCTCGATCCGACACCGTCTCTGTCGGCTGCTGGGATGCTGCGATAAGCTGTGCTATCTGCACTAGAATGTCCGACGTCCAGACCTGCGGAGGAGCGGTCTTTCGCTGCTTTGCCGAGGGCAGCTCCGCATCAGATGGCTCCCGCATACTTTTCCTATGCGAACGTCCGGAGTCCATCGGTCTCGAATCCCTGGCTGCCGGATGGTGTGACCTGGTCGCCGAATAATCCTTCATCGGCGAAGCTGGCAAGATATCGGAGGTCACGCAGCCAAGGTGCGGTCGTGTGCGCCGGCGAGAAGAGGAAGCCTTAACAGTCTCTGCGGACTGCTTATACAACGGAGCGTCCCGAGCGACGGACGTATGCTCCGCTAAAGACACATTTTGTACCACAACATCTGGTCCCAGATGTTGTTGTACGAGAGAGGGGCCTCTCTCGCTCGCGGCCCGGCTGGACCTGGACGAGCTAGGAACCGGACTAAAAGGCTTCCTCCGTTCTCGTTCACTATCCGCCGTCACTGGGTGTGCATCTATTATTTTTATAGTGCTCGCATCACCCAAAATTTCCTCTTGGACCGCATCGGACGAACCCGGCTGCCGAACCATTCGGTGAATGGACGCTACACCGGGCGAGCTAGCGGACGACATTTGTCTAATCTCCATGAGCACTTTTGCCGCTAGCTCTGTATTTAATTGTGACGACGGACGCACACTTGAAGAAGATAACATGGAAACATCACCCTGTTCTGGTTCCTCTGAAATAGAAACTGAGAGAGTAGAGTGACCTTGTGGAGAAAGAGCCGGCATCGCTCTTTCTCCAGAAACAACATATCGTGACACACGTTTCCAATGTTTCTCATCCCAATGTTCACATACAGGACAGGGATTAATGCGAGAACACTGACTACAATTTATGCAATAATCATGAAAGTCAGAGGAAGATTTCTTCCTATTACAATTTGAACAAGTTCCTTTCATTGTGAAGGAACAACAATAAGTCCTAGTTACTCGCAAAAACCCCTGACACAAAGATACATAATAACATGATCCATTAATAAATGAAAAAACAATTGCAAAACAAAATAATTTTGAAAAAATATTTTTTCAGAGAAGCCCAAGTTGCTGAAAAGTAACGTTGAGCCCCGATGGATCCGATGGCAAAGTGTGGTCAAAAATTTTAAAATTATATAAAATAATTAATGAGACACTTTCGGATAATATAAATGTATCTTATAATGAGATAAACTACCTCAAAGGCAAACAGCCCCCCTCAAAAAAGGCTGTTGCCAATGAAAACAAACAGTGTAAACACAGAAGAAAACATGACTCCAGGCACTGAAAAAACTGGCCCGGAATCAGTCCTCAATTACACTCTATCTGATGCAAAACAGAGACTCCCAGGGGAGAATCTGCAGAACATCAGATGGAAGATGCAGAACACAAACGTTATACACCCATGGGTGAAAACGTAACTATGGGGAAAATAACAGAAAACATTCTGTAACCAAGCAACTCTCCCAGGGAAATTTTAGAAATGAAACTTCTCAAAAATATGCCAAAAGCATGGGAGAATTGCAAGGGGGTACTTTAGAAGGTTAGGGGAGAGGAAACACTGAATAAGCAGTGCAACAATTAGCAAGAATGACAACAAGAGGCGTTTGCCTCGAAAATAGGCAACTTAACATAATTTTAACAAAAAATTTTAAGTACAGCCCTGATTATTTTTTGCCACTTCTTTTTTCCTCTCCTCCTTCTATCCTCCTTAGAATCACATTTCCTCCAAGAATTACGTGTCTGGCATCCTTTAAACTGAGATTTACAAGCACAAAGATCAGTGAGATGTTGACTGATGAAGGGCCAAACAGAGAATGATATTTGGCGCCAATTTCGGGACGACTGCATCACTGCGCATGCGCAGTAGAGTCGTACTATGGAGGTCCTTTAGGACATGATTTCTTTTTGTTTTGGATGCAAATTTTGGGGATTGGGGGGCAAAATTTGTGTTTGGCCCTGGTTTTTGTGGAGTTAGCACCAGCTAAGTCTGGGTCATTGGTACAGTATAAAAATATCGATAGCTCCCATCTAGAGGACACCCCAAACAAGCATACCAAGTTTCAAAGTGATCTGATCATAAATGTGCCCTGTAGGGTGTGCCAAAGGGAAATATTGAGGTTTGACTAAACTAAGTTCTACGAACGTTGGCCGCGGCAACATTTTTTTATGGAAATTGAAGAAAATCGATAGCTCCCATCTAGAGGTCACCCCAAACAAGCATACCAAGTTTCAAAGTGATCTGATCATAAATGCGACCTGTGAGGTGTGCCAAAGGAAATTGTGGATGTACGTACTAACGTACGTACTAACGTACTAACATACCAATGTACGTATGTACGTATATACGTACGTACGTACGCCGACGGACGAGAAGTGATGGCAATAGCTCAGTTTGACTTTGTCAAATTGAACTAAAAATCGATAGCTCACATCTAGAGTTTACCACATACCAAGTTTCAACCTGATTCATTCATAAATTCGCCCTGCAGAGCTTGCCAAAGGAAAATGTTGAGTTCAAAGGTCATTGCCAATGGCAAAATTCGGCAAAGTTTTTCATGAGAAATGAAAGAAAATCAAAATCTCCCATCCAGAGGTTGCTCCAAACAAGCACACCATGTTTCAAAGCAATGGATTTGTAAATGTGAACTGTGCAGTGTTCCAAAGGAAACTGTCAAAAGCCAAGTTGGTTATTGCTAGCTGCAACATTTTTTTATGGAAATGGAAGAAAATGTACAGCTATCATCTAGAAGTCATCCAAAACAAGCATACCAAGTTACAAACTGATCCTTTCATAAATGCACCCTGCAGAGCGTGCCAAAGAAAAATGTTGATGCAAAAATGGCAAAGTTCAAAGATCATTGCTAATAGCAATGTTTCTCAGAAGAAATGAAGGAAAATCAATAGCTCGCATCTCAAGGTTGCTCCAAACCAACACACCGGGTTTCAAAGCAATTGCATCATAAATGTAACCTGTTGGTATGTCAAAGGAAACTGTCAATGCACAATGGGTCAAAGTTGAAGGTCGTTGCTGATGGCAACTTTTGATGGGAATGAAAGAACCTCCCATCTGGAGGACAACCCTATGAAAGTGTCAATGATACTGTAACTTAACATAACTGAGTGTTGTGTGATGAAAAGGATAATTTTCAACCGAACGCGACTGAAAGGGGACGTTCTCATCTAGACATTATAGCAAGTCATCGTACCAAGTTACAATGAACTCCTGCCATAAATACGGCCTGTAAACAGTACTAAATGGTTTTGGGCTTCGGGTCTGTGTAGCCATCATGTTTGACGGATAGCAACCAAAAGGGGATGTCCTCAGCTGGACATTGTACTGAGTCATCCTACCAAGTTACAATTAAATATCTTCATAAATACATCCTGAAGTCTGTGCTAAAGGTTTTCAGCTTTTCGACTCAGGCAGCTGTCACGGTTGAGCGATCGCGACCAAAGGTCTCATCTGGACATTATCTGGAATTATCCAACCAAGTTACAATGAAATCCCTTCATAAATATGACCTGTAGACTGTGCTAAAGGTTTCGGGCTTTGGACCCCTGTTGCCATCATGGTAGACCGATCGCTACTGAAAGGGGACATTCTCATCTAGACATTATATCGAGTCATCGTACCAAGTTACAATGAAATCCCATCATAAATACGGCCTGCAGACGGTGCTAAAGGTTTTCTGGCATTGGGCCTGTGTAGCCATCATGGTTGACCGATCGCAACCAAAAGGGGATGTCCTCATCTAGACATTGTACTGAGTCATCCTACCAAGTTACAATGAAATCTCTTCATAAAAACAACCTGTAGTCTGTGCTAAAGGTTTTCAGGTTTTGGGCTCAGGCAGCTGTCATGGTTGGACGATCGCGACCAAAAGGGGAAGTTCTCATCTAGACATTATCGGGAGTTATCCAACCATGCTACAATGAAATCCCTTCATAAATATAACCTGTAGAATGTGCTAAAGGTTTTTGGGGCTTTGGACCCCTGTAGCCATCACAGTTGAATGATCATGACCAAAAGAGGACGTTCTCACATAGACATTATACAAAGCCATCCTACCAAGTTACAATGAAATCCCTCCATAAATAGGACCTGCAGACTGTGTTAAAGGTTTTTGGGTTTTGGTCTCAGCCAACCGTCACGGTTGACAGATTGCGTCCAAATGGGGATGTTCTCATCTTGACATAATACAGTCATCCTATCAAGTTACAATGAAATCCCTCCATATTAAATACGACCTGCAGACTCTGCTAAAAGTTTTCGGGTTTCGGGCTTGAGCAGCCATCACAGTTGCCAGATCATGACCAAAGGGGGATGTTCTCATCTTGACATTATACACAGTCATCCTACTAAGTTACAATGAAATCCCTTCATAAATACAACCTGTAGCCTGTTAAAGGTTTTTTGGGTTTTGGGATTGGGCAGTCATCACAGTTGACTGATTGCAACCAAAAGGGGACATTCTCATCAAGACATGACCTCAAACCTGCATATGAAATTTCGTGATGATCAGGCATAATGGCATGGTGCAGTCTGTGCTAAAGGAAATGTGAACAGAGTGCCAGACTCACAGACTTCTGCACATGTGATGACAATAGCTTATCTTGACTTTGTCAAGTTAAGCTAAAAAACATACCACGTTTCAAAGCAATTCATTCATAAATGTGCTCTGTAAGGTGTGCAAAAGGAATATATTGATACACAAATGCACTAAGTTCAAGGGTCATTGCTGAAAGCATTTTTTTACAGAAATGGAAGAAAATTGATAGCTCCCATCTAAAAGTCATCCTGAATAAGCATACCAAGTTTTAAAGAAATTTCGACGATAAATGCAACCTGTGCAGTGTGCCCAAATAAATTGTCAAAGTCCAAACAGAAAAGTTGAATGTCATTGCTAATGGTAACGTTTCTCGGTGGAAATGGAATAAAATCAAAAGCTCCCATCTAAGGTCAGCCCAAACAAGCATACTTAGTTTCAAAGTGATTCATTCATGAAAGCACCCTGCAGGGCCTGCCAAAGGAAAATATTGATGCACAAATCCACAAAATTGAAAGGTCAAGGTAACAGCAACATTTTTCAATGGAAATGAAAGAAACGGCAACAGTTTTTGTTGGAAATGAAAGAAAATCAATAGCTCCCATTTAGAGGTCACCCCGAACACACATAGTTTCAAAGCGATTTGACGATAAAAGCAACATGTGCAGTGTGTCAAAGGAAATTGGTGACATACAAAATGGATAAGGTGAACGACATTTGCTAATGGAAATGTTTTTCAACAGAACTGACAGAAAATCTATAGCTGTCATCTAGAGGTCACCCCAAACAAGCATACCAAGTTTCAAAGCAATCCATTCATGAATGTGTCCTGTAGGGTGTGCCAAAGGAATATATTGATGCACAAATGCACTGAGTTCAAAGGTCATTGCTAACAGCATTTTTGACAAAAATGGAAGAAAATTGATAGCTCTCATCTAGAAGTCACCCCAAACAACCATACCAAGTTTCCAAGTGATCCAATCATAAATGCGACCTATGCAGTATATGAAAGGAATATATTGATGCACAAATGTACCAAGTTCAATGGCCATTGCTACAGCACTTAGTTTACGAACTTGAAAAAAAGGGTGTTGCAGAAATGCACCATGTTCAAAGGTTGTTGCTGATGGCAACATGTTTTGGCGCATATGAAAGAAAATTGACAGCTCCCATCTAGGGTCACCCAAAACAAGCATACCAAGTTTCAAATTGATCCAATCATAAATGTGACCTGTTGCGTGTGCCAAAGGAATATATTCATGCATAACTAAACTAAGTTCAAAGGACATTGATAACAGAAATGTTTGGTGACATAAATAGAAGAAAATCGATAGCTCCCATCTAGAGGTCAACCCAAACAAGCATACCAACTTTCAAAGCGATCCAATCATAAATGCACCTGTGCCACGTGCCAAAGGTAATTGTGGCTGTATGGACGTATGTACGTACACTGATGGACTAGAGGTAACAGCGATAGCTCAGCTTGACTTCGTCAAGTTGAACTAAAAAAATTAACTCTGACAAATGTGCTTAACATATTCATCACCTGTCAAGATTTTCATTCATGAAACAAGCAAGAACGCAGTTGCCGGAGACGATAGTTGAATATTGAGATGTTTTTATTAGTTGATGTGGTTTGACATATGTATACCTCCATCTTATCATAGTTCAATTTGACAAAGTTTTCTGTCACAGCTCCTGTTTTTCTTTCCAGTAATTCCATAGTTAACCCATAAACTAACATGGCAAGCATACAGCACTACTTTGTATTATCTTTAAAAAAAATTTCATTTTTCATAAGTCAAAAAGATTCATGTAAGTCTTTAATTGATGACAGTCAGAGGCTTACCTCAATAACCCGGCAATAATCTGAAACTGATATTTTTAGGAATTCACAGTTTGGTTCAACTGTTACCACACTCAGAAACCTGAAAGGAAAGTATCCTTATTAAGAGAGAATACACAGAGGACATTACGGAACAAAACATATGGTAGAAATTTGAAAAAAAGAAACCAATCTTGGTCTGGTGTTTGAAATAAGAAGTTAACATGAAAAAGTTAAAATCTGCAACATGAAGTGTGATTCATACTTTGTACAATTTTCAGGAACTGAACTCAATAATTTTCAAGGACCTTTTGAAGTGGAACTCAAGGATTTTCAATTATATTTTGAGACAAGTATTAAAAAACTTTTGGAAACAAATCAATGTTTTCAATTTTTTACACTCACTTGCTCAGTCCTCTGCATACTAATGCATTTTGTATTGCAACTTGGAATTAAAGCATTCAATCTCATCTTGATTTACAGAGCCCAGTGAGCTTTGTCAAACAAGATTGAGTTGGCTAAATTCCTTCATGTAATATCAGAACAAAAGGTGTGCAACGGAGATGCAGGCATCAAGTTACAGGGGCAATCAGAGAGTGTTGCATGTCCATAACCCGGTTATCAATCATATCTCGGTTGTCATATCTGGAACCTTTGTTCAAGTTATAATGCTAACAAATTCAGAATTCATAAAATTTATTTAATTAAGGCCCATAAATCTGTAATGAAAAATCGGATTGGACCAGTTTTCAAACTCAATTTAAGATATAATTACAAAAGACCTGTATGGCAAATATTAGTTAAATTGGAGACTGTTTGTTCAAGTTACTGTGCTAATGAGCTCAAAATTAGTAAAAATTCACAAATTAAGGCCCATAACTCTGTAACAAATATGGGGCGAGCCAGTTTTCGAACTTGCTTGAGATATTATTGCAAAAGACCTGCTAAGCTAATGAGCTCAAAATTTGTAAAAATTTACTAATTAAGGCCCACAACTCTGTAACGAAAAATCAGACCAGGCGAGCTTGAGATATTATTGCAAAAGATCTGTATGGCAAATATTAGTCAAACTGGACAATGTTTGTTCAAGTTATTGTGCTGATGAGCTCAAAATTTGTAAAAATTTACTAAGGCCCATAACTCTGTACCAAAATAGCAAAAATGTCATTTTAGATCCCTGGACACTCACCTTACTCAAAAGGTTAATCTGTGAGTAAATCATCCATATTAACACACATTTCTGACAGCACTTGTAAAAAAAATTATTTATCTTTACAAATATTCATTCTTTGACTTAAAAATCTAGCTTATGAAGCCTCATTTTAACAAGCAAAATGAGTTCATTCCAGTGAGAGGTCATAATCTATGTTTTTAAAGAGGAGAATTTGCATGCCGATTTTTGTGACCAGCCTTTTTGCATTACATTAAGTAAAATGTTAACAAATGCTAAAAACTCTGCAGCACCTGCTATCATACTCCAGATTGTGTTACAACCTAAATATAGCTTGAAGAACACTCACCGGCTGCCAGGCTCCCTACCCTCAATTTTCTTTAATGTCCCAAAGACATCACCTGTGCTCATCTGTAAATATAAATGATATGATATGAATTAGGATCCACTGATCAAAACACTATCTACATCAGATAAGGCCACACAAAGTAGATCTTCTGTTTCTCAGGCCATTATTTGTGAAATTGCATGCGGGCGAGCGTTTTTTTATTTTATTTTTTATTTCAGTAATTTCTTCTTTGCCATCAAAAGTTCATGTTCTTGGTTCAAGTTTTAGGCCTCATAATATACAGAATAGCATGGATGGTGACGTACTTCATCCCTTGAGTGCAAGAAGACTTTGCAATGCTAAAGCATTGCAAAGCCTTCTTGCACTCAAGGGACAAATTCATCAATTGTTTTAACTTGGGTAAAATATCAGACATAAACCATTTAATTTTTATTTTTTTCAAGTTTAAATTGGTTATAAAAAGAGAGCATGCGGCAGCCAAAAGGACCATGTGGGAGGGCCTGAGAAACAGATTTTTTATTTTTTTAGGCCTAAGAGAAGAAAAAGATCCATCACATTATACCATGATTGCAGTACATATTCAACATTATGCGACACAATACAGATACTGGGAAATGTGGCAGGCACACTACATGTGGATTCTGGATTATGTGAAAGAACATAATGTAAGAATGCATCTGATTGGACATGAATTAAATGCTGTGACACAAATCAATATGCAGCTTGAATATAAACAGATCACCAAAGGAGATATTTTTCTTTAACCCTTTACCTAACATGAAAAGCAGACGGGACTTGCAAACAAAATTCTTGAATAACTAATTTTTTTTCATTTTTTGTCTCAAAAACATAGGTTATGACCCTCATTGGAACGAGCCTGATGAGCTCGTTCCAAAGAGGGGTCATAACCTATGTTTTTGAGACAAAAATGAAAAAATTAAAGAAAATTAATTAGTGATTTTTGTGAATAGAGCTGGCCGGTTTGGGCCGTTACTTTGGGTAAAGGGTTAAGTCAAGTTTAATCATGGTATAAATACAAGAGCACAATCAACGACTGGTATTCGTTCAGATTGTTTTAAAAAAATTCAAGGACTATTCAAGGGCTTTTCAAGGACAACTCATACCATTTCCAAGGACTATTTACTATTGATGTAAACACTTACCTATACAAGAATAATGTACTTCCCATGGTTCCCAACATGACATGACTGTGTACTGGATGTGAAATAGGAGTTTTTTTAACTTTTAAACTTCAACAAATTTACTCCATGAACATGAACAATTAGAACACAATGTTTTACATGCAAATTTAGTGCACATACACCCATCTTAACAATCTTTAGATCTTTAAAAGTTTATTACGAATTGCAGCGAGCTGTATGCCCATCTCCGGCAAGTGATGTGCACCACACATATTTCTTTGTCTGTGACAGATTATAAATACAGGAACCATGCATCATTTTTATCAATGCATTTACATTTACGAGGCTACATCACTTCAACAATGCACACGTCAGAAAAACAATACAATTTGGTGACATAAAACACAGACCTGCGTGAATTCGTGTGATGTCACTGGTAGTTTGCGTTAAGATTTTGCAAACACTGGCAGACACTTCTCACCAAAATACCAATTTCTCAGTTATGTCCCAATTTTAGACTTTTAACATACAGTCTGGGTGTTTCATGACAGAGACAACAGGCTGAATTTATTCACAGAATTTGCACATTTCCTGGGTGTGGGTCCAACCCAGGTTACCCAAACCCAAGTACTATTTAAGGTTGACCATTGATTTTCATGTACTTTTTAAGGTTTGGAATGAATTCAAGGACTTTTCATACAAATGACCTAAATTCAAGAACTTTTCATTTCTAAGCAAACTCCTGTTGGAGTTTTTCCTGTATCTCACACATGGCTTCAGCACAGGTGAAATACATGAAAAGTTAAAAATTTATAGTAATTTATATATTTTTTATACTTACCAATGACCCAGACATAGCTGGTGCTAACTCTTAAAAATCTAGGGCCAAACACAAATTTTGCCCCCCAATCCCCAAAATTTGCATCTAAAACCAAAGAAATCATGTCCTGAATGGCCCACCATACTTCGCCTCTACTGCGCATGCGCAGTGTCAAGGAGGTCCCGAAATTGGCGCCATTTATCATTCTTACAATCAGTGCCTGGTCAGCGCTATGTACTCAGCGGGGAGGTAGGAGTTCCCAACTCCTGGGAGGGCCATCCCTGTCTGGGTCATTGGTAAGTATAAAAAATATATAAATTACTATAAATTTTTTAACATTTTTATACTGTACCAATGACCCAGACATAGCTGAATAGTAAAAAGGCTGGAGGGCCTAGGACATAGAGGAAAATCCAATAAGCTCAACTATATAAAATAGAGTCATCCCCTCGAGGAGAAAAGGAGTATTAGGCTTTACATGTATCTTTCTTATTTATGATAAATTAGAAAGACACAACACCCTCATAATTGAGCATCATAACATTCATGTTCTCTATTAACATCCAGTATAATCCTTATACTAATTATTTTTAAAGTAAGCCAATAAATAAAGTTAGTCCAGAGAATTGAGACTCTTTATACTCTTTTAAAAGTGTTCGAGGATTGTATATTAACGCCCGTTTGACACGTGACATATTCAAATGCTACACTTTAAAAATATGACATGAATGAATTTTTTAAACATAAACTTTTCACTTTAAAACCATCCCAGTAACAGCTCAGAATTACTGACTCTGAAGGAGGTATCCCCTTGTTTTCACTATAAAACAGGTGACCTAAGGGAACAGCCCCCCCCCCCCCCCCCCTTCCCCTTGCCCTGGGTCAAATAGCCCAGAGCAAAGAGGGGAACAGGACGGAGTCACTGCCTGAACAGAAAGCCTACATAACTATAGTTGCAACTGTTTAGTGAACGACATTCTGAGCAGCAGATAATGGACCTAAACAATGCAGGTCTCCAGAAATGGACTCAATATTTCTGAGATAAAAATTCGTGAATGTGGATGGCTGAGACCAATATGCAGCCTTCATTAAATCTGTAATAGCAACACTATTTGCAGAAGCCCAAGATGTACAAAGAGCTGTTACTTCATGAGCCGAAATCTTAAGCACAGACTGCTGAGTTAAAGATAGATTATCATAAGCAGTACAGATAGTTAATTGAATCCATCTCGCAATAGAATGGACCGTAATGTCCTTTCTATTAGGCATCAGAAACAGAAGAAGCTTTTACGTCCTTTCTGATAAAAAGAGATCTTGTTTATAAATACATAAAGCTCTAACCGGACAGAGTAAAGGCCTATGCCCGTCTGAAGACGGAAGAGCCTTAATAACAATAGGTTCCGGATATTTATTAGAAGCCTGATTCTTAGCCAAAAATCCAACATTAGTAGTAAAGGTAATAGTGTTCCCGACACTACGATAGTGAGAATCGTCCACCGATAGTGCATGAAGCTCACTGACTCTTCAAGCAGAAGAGAAAGCTAAGAGAAATGCTGTCTTATAAGACCAGAATTTGAAATCTACTGTATCAAGAGGCTCAAATGGTTTTCTTTTAGTTAAGAAGAACCCAAGCTAAATTCCATTTAGGAATTAATCTAAGGGTTCTAGGTCTATTTATCGAAAAGTTTCTAACTAATGTAGATAAAGAGACATTAGATCCAATTGTAAACTATCATGGTGTGCATAGGTATCAGATAACATAGACCTATAACCTTTAATAGTAACAGGCTGCAGTTGATCTCGTCAAACAAGTATACTAGAAAGTTTGCAATGTCTGGTATGGAGGGATCAAAAATATCAACATAATGATCCCTACACCAACGACGAAAGACCTTCCACTTTAGCTGCATAGTATAGCGAAGAGGAGGTCCTCCTACAGTTAGAAATCGCGTCCACTGCTCGTCCTGTACAATGCTTGCCGTGCAAGAAGGACCGCACAACGGAATACGTGAAGGTTGAGACCTTGCGGGTTGTGATGAAGTTGACACGATTTCCCCTGCGAAAGAAGATCCTCTCGTGGAGGAAGTTTTCGCGGTAAGTCCCACAGCAGACACCTGAGTAGATTTATCCACAGTCTCTGTGGAGACAGAGATGCTACCAACAGAATTGTATTGTGATTGTTTTATCTTTAGCAATATTTGCTGAATCAACGGCGCTGGAGGATACGCATATCCTATCATTCCGTCCCACGAGATCGATAGAGCGTCTACTGCATATGCTCGTGGATCCGGACATGGTGACACATACGTCTGCAATTGATTGTTGAGTTGTGTCGCAAATAAGTCTATCATTGGCCGCTCCCATTGGTAGCAAATCTGATTGAATACCTGTTTGTTGAGAGTCCATTCTGACGGCAACAAGCGACTCTTCCGTGAAAGGGAGTCTGCTAATACATTCAGACGACCCGGAATATGACGGACCGAAAGCAGAACTTGGTATTCTAGAACAAACAGAAGGATTCTTTCCGTTAAATTGAACAACGGAACTGAATGAGTGCCTCCCTGGTTCCGGATATACGCAACTACTGTCGTATTGTCGGACAAGATTTGGACATGCGCTTTCTGAATAATGTTCATCCAATGACATAGTGCAAGCCAAATTGACATCATTTCTTGGATGTTTATGTGCTTGCCTAGAAACTGCAGAACCCAAAGACCCTGGCACTTCGAATCTGTTGGGATCAATGTTGTACCCCAACCTGTTTGACTGGCATCCGTTATAATCGTAAAACTCGGATCCGGCAACTGCAGTGGAACTCCTTGAGTCAACCACTGAATGTTTGCCCAAGTCTGAATCTCTTGTTACACTTGATTGACAAGAGAACGTCTATATCGAGCAATTCATAGATTGCTGAAAGGTTGCCGTCGAAGAGAAGCTTCTCCGAGACCGAAGCGACTCTGAGAGTTCTTCACCTTATTATCCACGCGCGTGGATGTAGCTAGGGCTGCGTCACGTCTAACCAACTCCAGGTTGCCACTGAAGGGCAGAGTTATATGTGGAAAAGCTACTGCCCTTGAAAGAAATCTCATTGAGGATCATATCCTGGAATTCTTTCTCTTGAAGACGTAATGATAACGCCTTAGTAAGGTGGTCTGCGTATGATAAAGCGTCTAAGTTAAGTCTGATAGACATTATTGTCGTTTCCAATGTCGTGGTTGGAATTGACATAGACGACGATATAGACAATTCCAAGTCTTCAGCCTCGTCGTCTAGACGCAGAGGAACTCTCGGTATGCCCTGGCCTACTGTTTCAAATTTATTCCTTGAATTGATGAAAGGCAGATTAGAGGATTTGCGGACAAGAAACCACACTTGCCTGTTTTGGTAGCAAGCCTATATATAGCGTCGTTCAATAATTCGAATGTTCTTGTGACATTATTGGACTGTGTCGGCAACTCAGGGATGATGTCCCTGAACCGATCAAAAATAAAAAAAAAAAAGAATTCTGTGTCCAATGACGCTGTTAGTCTCTTATCCAGCATCGCAGCATTCTAGTCCGACGGAACAACCTCTGGAAGATAATGCCGTAAGAAATCTATGGCAGCTTCTGTTGTTCCGAAAGGTAAAGCTCGAAATCCTCCGAATCCCTTTCGCCATCCTGTCGGACCCTATAAAGTGCTCAGTTGTCCGTACCTGATGCTTCAGCGGAGCGTACCGACCCAGCGTCGTCGGATTATTCCTGATCCGACAGAGATTCTGTCGTTTGCTGGGATGCTCTGATAAGTTGTGCTATTTTGGATAGCACGTCCGTCACTGAGGCCTGTGGATAAGCAGTCTTACGTTGCTTTGCCGCTGGAAGCTCCGTGTACGTTGACCCGTGCATACTTCTATTATGCGAGCGTCCGGAGTCTACAGGCCTCGTGTCCCTTGGCTACCAGATGGCGTGACCTGTTCGCCGTGGAATCCCTGAATGGCGAAGCTGGCTGGATATTCGTGGTCACGTAGCCAAGGTGCGGTCATGTGCTCTGCCGTGAGGATGAGGAAGCCTTATCGACAGTCTCTCGGACTGTCGATATAACGGAGCGTCCCAAGCGGCGGACATATGCTCCGAATGCGAAACGTTTGTACCACAACATCTGGTCCCAGATGTTGTTGTACGAGAGAGGGACCTCTCTCGTTCGCAGCCCGGATGGACCTGGACGAGCTAGGAACCGGACTAATAGGCTTCCTCCGATCTCTCCTCTGATCCGCAGTCACTGGGTGTGCACTTTGTCTTATTATAGTGCTCGCATCACCCAAATCTCCGGACGAACCCGGCAACCGAACCATTCGATGAATGGACGCTACACCGGGCGAGCTAGTGGATGTCAACACCGTCGATCCTACTAGGGACCTCTTAGGCGATTGACGTATTTCCATGAGCACTTATTGCCGCTAGCTCTTCATTTAACTATGACGACAGAGGCACACTTTTGGAAGACATCACGGTAACTTTTGTGAACAAGAAACCAGACTTGCTTGTTTAATAGCAAGCATATATATAGCGTCGTTCAATAATTCTAAAGTTCCTGTGACATTATTGGACTGTGTCGGAAACTCAGGGGCGATGTCCCTGAACCGATCAAAAAATTCTTGTGTCCAAAGACGCTATCAGTCTCTTATCCGGCATCGCAGCATTCTGGTCCGACGAAACAACCTCTGGAAGATAAAGCCGGATAAAATGTACAGCAGCTTATGTTGTTCCGAAAGGGAAAGCTCGAAATCCTCCGAATCCCTTTCGCCATCCTGTCGAACCCTATGAAGTTTTCGGACGTCCGTACCTGATGCTTCAGCGGAGCATACCGACCCAGCGTCGTTGGATATTACCTGATCCGACAGAGATTCTGTCGTTGCTGGGATGCTGCGATAAGTTGTGCTATTTGGGATAGCACGTCCGTCACTGAGGCCTGTGGAGTAGCGGTCTTACGATGCTTTGCCGCTGGAAGCTCTGTGTGCGTTGACTCCTGCATACTTTTCTTATGCGAACGTCTGGAGTCAACAGGCCTCGTGTCCCTGGCTACCGGATGGCGTGACCTGGTCGCCGTGGATTCTCTGATTGGCGAAGCTGGCTGGATATCCGAGGTCACGTAGCCATGGTGCGGTCGTGTGCGCTGCCGTGAGGATGAGGAAGCCTTATTGACAGTCTCTCCGGACTGTCTATATAACGGAGCATCCCGAGCGGCGGACGTATGCTCTGAATGCGAAACGTTTTGTACCACAACATCTGATCCCAGATGTTGTTGTACGAGAGAGGGGCCTCTCTCGCTCGCAGCCCGGATGGACCTGGACGAGCTAGGAACCGGACTAATAGGCTTCCTCCGTTCTCTCCTCTGATCCGCCGTCACTGGGTGTGCACTTAGATGATTTATAGTGCTCGCATCACCCAAAACTCCTTTCTGGACCGCAATGGACGAACCCGGCTGCCGAACCATTCGATGAATGGACGCTACTCCAGGCGAGCTAGAGGATGTCAAAGGCCGTCGATCCTACTAGGGACCTCTTAGGCAATTGACGTATTTCCATGAGCACTTTGCCGCTAGCTCTTCATTTAATTGTGACGACGGAGGCACACTTTTGGAAGACATCATGGATACATCACCCTGTTCCTGTTCGTCTGAAATAGAGATTGATAAACTAGAGTGACCCTGCGGAGAAAGGACCGGCATGGCCATTTCCCCGCTAACATACCGTGACACACGCTTCCCATGTTTGTCATCCCAATTGACACATACTGAACAGGAGTTAGTGCGAGTACACTGACGACAATTAATACAATGATTATGAAAGTCAGAGGTCAGAGGAAGATTTCCTCTTATTACAATTTGAACAATATCCTTTCATTGTGAAAAGAATACAATAAGTCCTAGTACTCGCACCAACCCTAGAAAACAAAGATACATAATAACATGATCCATTAACATAGAAAAAATAATTGAAATCAAAAGAATTTTTTGAAAAAATATTTTTTCAGAAAAGCCCAAGTTTCTGAAAAGTAACATTGAGCCCCAATGGATCCCAAGCCTAAGTGTGGACAAAAAATTTTTAAAATATTTTAGAAAATTAATGCAACACTTACGAATAATAATAATGTATCTTGTTATGATTAAACTAACACAAAGACAAGAAATCCCCCTCCACAGAGACTGTTGTCAATGTAAACAAGAAGTGTAAAAACACCAGAAACATGACTCCAGGCACTGATAACTATGGCTCGAAATCAGTTACCAATAATACACCATCTGATGCAAAACAGAGACTTCCAGGAAAGAAACTGCAGAACATCAGATGGTAGATGCAGAACACTACGCCTAAACACCCATGGGTGAGGACGTAAACATGGGGAAAAGAACAGAATTTATTCTGTTATCCAGCTACAACTCCCAAGAAATTTTAGTAATAATATTACAGAAAAATGCCAAAAGCCTGGGAGAATAGCAAGGGGGGACTTAAGGCGAAGTATGGAGGGCCATTCAGGACATGATTTCTTTGGTTTTAGATGCAAATTTTGGGGATTGGGGGGCAAAATTTGTGTTTGGCCCTAGATTTTTAAGAGTTAGCACCAGCTATGTCTGGGTCATTGGTACAGTATAAAAATACTCCAACTCAGGTTGTTGATTCCAGTCCCCTGTACTCCAACCTCATTGTATTCTGTTTTGTCATATAACACTGACTCAATATCTTTTCATCCACACACATTTAATACAGTAAAATCCATAATAAAACAACAGCAAAAGCTGTCCTTTTCAAAGTGAAGATCACAGGAACCATGATGTTTTGAGGGTACTTCATCCCATATACATAAGATTAAATTATTCTAATGTCAAACATTTGTTTATTTGTATTCTTATTGAAATGCCTATTTCACTCGCATATTCATTTTAGTAGGTGTAAGAACACAACACAGCTGAGAGTGCAATAATTTATATTAATTTACCTATAAAAGTCAAGCCAGACAAATTTCAGTTGTGGTATGCCTACATTGGGAAATATAAATTATAACAACTGTTTCTGTTCAAAACTTTAGATAATATATCTTCAACACATAAAACCTAAGTCAATGTTTAACTGATTAATTGGTGAAAGCCCATTTTTTGGTTTTATATTTAGAAGTGTAGGTACTGCAACTTAAAGGCATCATATTCTGTCGATATTAGGTCATGCGAATTTTGAATATTCATTTATCATTTGATTTGACCTCTGATATTTGATTCAAATTCGATTTCGAGTTTGAGGCTTAGATAACTGTTTTGAATAGTTACCAGCTTTTAAGTTAATTATTAATGAGATTTTGTGGCAAAATTACCCATTTTGTCCAGTTCAATGGACATTTACACAAACATGTGAACAGGGCCTGCCACCAAAGACAGTCAACAATCAGGACCCAGCATTACACCACCCAACAGACTTACTGGAGATAGCAATGCTGGAACCAACATCTTCAGCCTATACAATAGGTCTCAAACACCAATACACTCAAACGGAATCAGAAAAACATATTCTGACACCAGACAATTCTAAAACAACAATTGCCACCTCACGACCACCCTGTCCACCACTTGCACTATGTTGGCCAGCACAATTCATCTCTAAGGCCTAAAAAAATAAAAAAATGTGTTTCTCAGGCCCTCCCGCATGGTCCTTTTGGCTGCCGCATATTCTCTTTTTATAACCAATTTAAACTTAAAAAAAAATCAAAATTAAATGGTTTATGTCTGATATTTTACCCAAGTTAAAAAAATTGATGAATTTGTCCCTTGAGTGCAAGAAGGCTTTGCAATGCTTTAGCATTGCAAAGCCTTCTTGCACTCAAGGGATGAAATACACCACCACCCATGCTATTCTGTATATTATGAGGCCTAAAACTTGAACCAAGAACATGAACTTTTGATGCAAAGAAGTAATTACTGAAATAAAAAATAAAATAAAAAAATGCTCGCCCGCATGCAATTTTACAAATAATGGCCTGAGAAACAGAAGATCTACATTGTGTAGCCTAACAAAGTTCAACCTCAAACAAAACTGGTCAGGTATGATAGACAAATTTGTTAGGGATTACCAGAACAGTCTTTATGAGTTAGTCTGAAATTTAAAAAATCGAAACATTTTCAGTTTTCAGAAAAAAAGCAAGTGTTTCCAGCTTTACCTATAAATTGACTGTATTTGTACACATAATTTACAAATTGAGCAGCTGAAAAAAATTTTTTTTTTTAAATTTTTCAACAAGATCAGATCATGTGATCCCTCAATGGAACAAGCTTGTTCCATTGAGGGGGCATATGATATGGTTTTGTTAAAATTGTGAGAAAATTTTGAAAAAGTATAATTGAAATAATAAATTTTGATATAGTCCACATTAAGTAAAGAGTTACAACAGACTTAATTACCTGTTCATTGTCTTGAGGCGTGGGTGTTTCCCCACTGGGGAGTGGTTCATCTCCCATATATAAACATGGATCACTTAGTGGTCTCACTTTACCTTTCAAAATCATATGTATGCCAGAAGATCCAAACACTACAACATAAAATGAGAGAATTGAAAAAGCAGTAAGAATGCATAAAATCTATTAGGCCTAAAAAGTTAAAATTCTGTTTCTTGGCCCTCCCACATGGTCCTTTTGATGCTGCATACTCTCTTTTTATAACCAAAGCAAGCTTTAAAAAAACAGAAATTAAATGGTTTATGTTTGATATTTTACCCAAGTTAATAAAATTGACAAATTTGTCCATTGAGTACAAAGCTTTGCAATGCTTTAGCATTCCAAAGCCTTCTTGCACTCAGGTGACAAAATACACCACCACCCATTCTATCCTGTAGATTATGAGGCCTAAAACATAAAACAAGCTGACAACATGAACTTTTGGTGGCAAAGAAATAATAATTACAAAAATTTCAATTTCACACAGAATTCAATTGAAAGTTAAAAAATTTATAGTAATTTATATATTTTTTATACTTACCAATGACCCAGACATAGCTGGTGCTAACTCTTAAAATTCTAGGGCCAAACACAAATTTTGCCCCCCTATCCCCAAAATTTGCATCTAAAACCAAAAGAAATCATGTCCTGAAGGTCCACCATACTTTGCCCTCACTGCGCATGCGCAGTGTCAAGGACGTCCCGAAATTGGTGCCAATTATCATTCTTACAAGCAGTGCCTGGTCAGCGCTATGTACTCAGCGGGGAGGTATGAGTTCTCAACTCCTGGGAGGGCCATCCCTGTCTGGGTCATTGGTAAGTATAAAAAATATATAAATTACTATAAATTTTTTAACATTTTTATACTGTACCAATGACCCAGACATAGCTGAATAGTAAAAAGGCTGGAGGGCCTAGGACATAGAGGAAAATCCAATGAGCTCAACTATATAAATAGAGTCAACCCCCTCAAGGAGAAAAGGAGTATTAGGCTTTACATGTATCTTTCTTATTTTATGAAAAATTAAAAAGACACAATACCCTCCATAATTGAGCATAATAACATTCATGTTCTCTATTAACATCCAGTATAACCCCTTATACTAATTATTTTTAAAGTAAGCCAAGAAATAAAGTTAGTCCAGAGAATTGAGACTCTTTATATTCTCTTAAAAGTGTCCGGGGATTGTATGTTAACGCCCGTTTGACACGTGACATATACAAATGCTTCACACCGAGCTACACTTTAAAAATATGACATGAATGAATTTTTAACATAAATATTACACTTTAAAACCATCCTGGTAACGACTCAGAATTACTGACTCCGGAGGAGGAATCCTCTTGCTTTTCACTATAAAGCAGGTGACCTAAGGGAACACCCTCCCCCCCCCCCCCCCCTTCCCCTTGCCCTGGGTCAAATAGCCCAGAGCGAAGAGGGCAGCAGGACGGAGTCACTGCCGGAACAGAAAGTCTGCATAACTATAGTTGCAACTGTTTAGTGGACGACATTCTGAGCAACAGATAACGGACCTAAACAATGCAGGTCTCCAGAAATGGACTCAATATTTCTGAAATAAAAATTTGTGAATGTGGATGGCTGAGACCAATATGCAGCCTTCATTAAATCTGTAATAGCAACACTATTTGCGTAAGCCCAAGATGTAGAAAGAGCTCTTACTTCATGAGCCGAAATCTTAAGCACAGACTGCTGAGTTGAAGATAGATTATCATAAGCAGTACAGATAGTTAATTGAATCCATCTAGCAATAGAATGGACCGAAATGTCCTTTCTATTAGGCATCAGAGACAGAAAGAAGTGTTTTCGTCCCTTTCTGATAAACTGAGATCTTTGTTTATAAATACGAAAAGCTCTAACAGGACAGAGTAAAGGCCTACGCCCGTCTGAAGACGGAATGGCCTTAATAACAATAGGTTCCGGATATTTATTAGGAGCCTGATTCTTAGCCAAAAATCCAACATTAGTAGTAAAGGTAATAGTGTTCCCGACACTACGATAGTGAGAATCGTCCACCGATAGTGCATGAAGCTCACTGATTCTTCTAGCAGAAGAGAAAGCTAAGAGAAATGCTGTCTTATAAGACAAGAATTTGAAATCTACTGTTCCAAGAGGCTCAAATGGCTTTTCTTTCAGTTTAAGAAGAACCCAAGCTATATTCCATTTGGGAATTAATCTAAGAGTTCTGGGTCTATTTATCGAGAAGTTTCTAACTAATTTAGATAAAGAGACATTAGATCCAATTTGTACACTATCATGGTGTGCATAGGTATCAGATAACACAGACCTATAACCTTTAATAGTAACAGGCTGCAGTTTGATCTCGTCAAACAAGTATACTAGAAAGTTTGCAATGTCTGGTATGGAGGGATCAAAAATATCAACTGAACGATCCCTACACCAACGACGAAAGACCTTCCACTTAGCCGCATAGTTTAGTAAAGAGGAGGTCCTCCTACAGTTAGAAATCGTGTCCACTGCTCGTCCTGTAAAATGCTTGCCGTGCAAGAAGGACCGCACAACAGAAATATGTGAAGGTTGTGACCTTGCGGGTTGTGATGAAGTTGACGCGATTTCCCCTGCGAAAGAAGATCCTCTCGTAGAGGAAGTTTTCGCGGTAAGTCCCACAGCAGACACCTGAGTAGATTTATCCACGGTCTCTGTGGAGACAGAGATGCTACCAATAGAATTTTGCATTGAGATTGTTTTATCTTTAGTAATATTTGCTGAATTAACGGCGCTGGAGGATACGCATATCCTATCATTCCGTCCCATGAGATCGATAGAGCGTCTACTGCATATGCTCGGGGATCCGGACATGGTGACACATACGTCTGCAATTGATTGTTGAGTTGTGTCGCAAATAAGTCTATCATTGGCCGTTCACATTGGTAGCAAATCTGATTGAATACCTGTTTGTTGAGAGTCCATTCTGATGGCAACAAGCGACCCTTCCGTGAAAGGGAGTCTGCTAATACATTCAGACGACCCGGAATATGACGGACCGAAAGTAGAACTTGGTGTTCTAGAACAAACAGAAGGATTCTTTCCATTAAATTGAATAACGGAATGGAATGAGTGCCTCCCTGGTTCCGGATATACGCCACTACTGTCGTATTGTCGGACAGGATTTGGACATGTGCTTTCTGAATAATGTTCATCCAATGACGTAATGCAAGCCAAATTGACATCATTTCCTTGATATTTATGTGCTTGCTTAGAAACTGCGGATCCCAAAGACCCTGGCACTTCGAATCCGTTGGGATCAATGTTGCACCCCAACCTGTTTGACTGGCGTCCGTCATAATCGTAAAACCCGGATCCGGCAACTGCAGTGGAACTCCCTGAGTCAACCACTGAATGTTTGCCCAAGTCTGAATCTCTTGTTTCACTTGATTTGACAAGAGAACATCTATATCGAGCGAATGAATCTTTACACTCCAATTCTGAGTCAAGAAAATTTGGAGAGGACGAGTGCGCAACCGCCCCATCGGAATGAGATCCGCAGCGGCTCCGCACAGACCTATTAGTCTCATGAACTCCCTCGCTGTGACTTTGTCTGAGTGAAGACAATAGCGAGCGTAACAACTGATTAACTTCGCTCTGGTTAACAGCAGACGAACGAGATTGTTGTGCGTCTCGAAGCTCATTCCCAGATGAATGAATGACTTGGACGGCACCAGATCCGACTTCTCCTCGTTTATAATAAAACAGAGACGTCGGAGTAATAGAAGCAGATTCTGCACATCGTTCTGAAGCGTTAACTCGTTGCCGTACCTCTGAAGAATGTCGTCCAGGTAGGCCGACGTTACCGCAGACGAATGAGCTCGGAAATGTATCATTACTGAGTTCATTATTCGAGTGAAAGCCCAGGGCGCTAGGTTCAAACCGAAGCACATCGCCCGGAATTGATAGACAACTCCTAGGACTGCGAAGCGTAGATACTTTCTGAATGTCGGATGTACCATGACGTGAAAGTACACATCTTTGAGATCTATGCTTGTAGCATAGTCGTTCACCCGAATACTCGCTCTGACCGATCGAATCGTCTCCATATAGAACTTCGGAGCGACGATCAGCTTGTTTATCCACCTCAGATCTATGACTGGACGGAGCGAGCCGTCTGGTTTCGGAACCAGAAACAGATGGCTGTAGAAACCCGGTGATTCCTGGTCTTCTACGACCTCTACCGCGTTCTTCATCAGAAGAGACTGTACTTCCGATAAAAGAGCATCTCTTTTCTGCGGATTTGACGGAAGCTGAGTCCATTTTGGACTTCGAGTTAATGGAGGCTTTCGTTTGAAGGATATTCTTAGTCCTTCCGAAATTACCCCTCGGACCCAGAGTCGTCCGTAATCGACGCCCACTCGTGTGTAAAACTCGATAACCTTCCGCCCACCGGAACACGATAGAGGTTCAAACCATCACCTCCTGGACCTGCGAGGCCTGCGGAAGGAGATACTACGTCCTCCACGACCCGCACCTCGTCCCGTCGACCTCGGGACGTCAGACCGATTGTCTCGGCCCGAATAACGTCCCGTACGTGAGTCGCTGCCTTGACGGTCTCTAGAATAAGACCTAGAGGACGTATAAGAACCTCTATAGAAACTTCTCTTGGGCGTACTTGTCCCAGAAGTGCCTGTCTTACTCTTTTCTGCCGTATCCGACTTTTTGGAAGCGGATTTAAAAAGCAGAGAATCCGAAGCTTTCTTAGTTATCTTATCATAGATTGCTGAAAGCTTGCCGTCGAAGAGAAGCTCTCCGGAGACCGAAGCGACTCTGAGAGAGTTCTTCACCTTACTATCCATGCGCGTGGATGTAGCTAGGGCTGCATCACGTCTAACCAACTCCAAGTTTGCCACTGAAAGGGCGGAGCTACTGCCCTTGAAAGAAGTCTTAATGAGGATCTTTCCCTTGAAGACGCAATGATAACGCCTTAGTAAGGTGGTCTGCATATGATAAGGCATCTAAGCTTGCTCTGTTAGACGTTACTGTCGTTTCCAACGTCGCGGTTGGAATAGACATAGACGACGGTAACGACAATTCCAAGTCTTCTGCCTTGTCATCTAGACGCAGAGGAACTCTCGGTATGCCCTGTCCTGCCGTTTCGAATTTATTCCTTGAATTGATGAAAGGCAGATTGAGAGCATTAGCGGACAAGAAACCAGCCTTGCCTGTTTTGGAAGCAAGCTTATAGATAGCGTCGTTCAATAATTTGAATGTTCTTGTGACATTATTGGAGTGTGTCAGAAACTCAGGAACGATGTCTCTGAACCGATCAAAGAATTCTGTGTCCAATGACGCTATCAGTCTCTTATCCGGCATCGCAGTAGTCTGGCCCGACGGAACAACTTGTGGAAGGTAATGCCGGATGAAATCTACGGCGGCTTTATGTTGTTCCGAAAGGGATAGCTCCAAATCCTTGGTATCCCTTTCGCCATCCTGTCGGACCCCATGATGTTCTCGGTCGTCCGTACCCGATGCTTCGGCAGAGCGTACCGACCCAGCGTCGTCGGATAATTCTTGATCCGACATAGATTCTGTCATTTGCTGGGATGCTGCAATAATTTGTGCTATTTGAGATAGCATGTCCGTCACTGAGGCCTGTGGAGTAGCGGTCTTACGCTGCTTAGCCGCTGGAAGCTCAGTGTATACTGACTCCTGCATACTTCTCTTATGCGAACGTCCGGAGTCTACAGGCCTCTTGTCCCTGGCTACCGGATGGCGTGACCTGGTCACCGTGGAATCCCTGACTGGCGAAGCTGGCTGGATATCCGTGGTCACGTATCCAAGGTGCGGTCGTGTGCGCTGCTGAGAGGATGAGGAAGCCTTTTGGACAGTCTCTCCGGACTGTCTATATAACGGAGCATCCCGAGCGGCGGATGTATGCTCCGAATGCGAAACATTTTGTACCACAACATCTGGTCCCAGATGTTGTTGTACAAGAGAGGGGCCTCTCTCGCTCGCAGCCTGGATGGACCTGGATGAGCTAGGAACCGGACTAGTAGGCTTCCTCCGTTCTCTCCTCTTATCCGCCGTCACTGGGTGTGCACCTTGAATATTTATAGTGCTCGCATCACCCAAATCTCCTTCCTGGACCGCAACGGACGAATCCGGCTGCCGAACCATTCGATGAATGGACGCTACACCGGGCGAGCTAGCAGACGTCAATGCCGTGGATCCTACTAGAGACCTCTTAGGCAATTGGCGTATCTCCATGAGCACTTTTGCCGCTAGCTCTTCATTTAATTGTGACGACGGAGGCACACTTTTGGAAGACATCACGGAAACATCACCCTGTTCTTGTTCCTCTGAAATAGAGATTGATAAACTAGAGTGACCCTGCGGAGAAAGGACCGGCATGTCCCTTTTCCCGCTAACAACATACCGTGACACACGTTTCCAATGTTTGTCATCCCAATATACACATACTGAACAGGAGTTAGTGCGAGTACACTGACTACAATTAATACAATGATCATGAAAGTCAGAGGAAGATTTCCTCTTATTACAATTTGAACAATATCCTTTCATTGTGAAAAGAATACAAAAAGTCCTAGTACTCGCACGAACCCCTGAAAACAAAGATACATAATAACATGATCCATTAACATAGAAAAAATAATTGAAATCAAAAAAAATTTTGACAAAATATTTTTTCAGCAAAGCCCAAGTTTCTGAAAAGTAACATTGAGCCCCAATGGATCCCAAGCCTAAGTGTGGAAAAAAATTTCAAAAATATTTAAAAAAATGAATGCAACACTTACGAATAATAATAATGTATCTTGTAATGAATTAAACTAGTACAAAGACAAAAAATCCCCCTCCACAGAGACTGTTGCCAATGTAAACAAGAAGTGTATAAACACCAGAAACATGACTCCAGGCACTGATAACCCTGGCCCGAAATCAGTTACCAATAATACACTATCTGATGCAAAACAGAGACTTCCAGGGAAGAAACTGCAGAACATCAGATGGTAGATGCAGAACACTACGCCTAAACACCCATGGGTGAGAACGTAAACATGGGGAAAAGAACAGAATTCATTCTGTTACCCAGCTAAATCTCCCAAGAAATTTTAGTAATAATATTACTCAAAAATATGCCAAAAGCATGGGAGAATAGCAAGGGGGGACTTGAAGGAAAAGGAGAGAGGAAACACTGAACAAGCAGTGAAACTTAATAGCAAGAATGACAACAACAGGCCCATGCCTCGAAAATAGGCAACTTAACATAATTTCATTAAAAAATTTTAAGTTACAGCCCTGAATATTTTCTGTCACTCATTTTTCCTCTCCTCCTTCTATATCCACTTTAGATCCACCATTTCTCTAATATTTATGTGTCTGGCATCATTTAAACTGAGATTTACAAGCACAAATATCAGTCAGATGTGAACAGATGAAGGGCCAAACAAAGAATGATAATTGGTGCCAATTTCGGGACGTCCTTGACACTGCGCATGTGCAGTGAGGGCAAAGTATGGAGGACCTTCAGGACATGATTTCTTTTGGTTTTAGATGCAAATTTTGGGGATTGGGGGCAAAATTTGTGTTTGGCCCTAGAATTTTAAGAGTTAGCACCAGCTATGTCTGGGTCATTGGTACAGTATAAAAATATCATAATGCATTTTTTCTTTGCAATGAAAAAAAGACTGTTTTGTTAAGGGCTCACCCTGAACTGAAATATAAACAAAGCTGCAATGACTGTGTGGCAATTGTAAAGATGGCCTGAAAGTGCCGACAAATTGTTCAAACTTGGAACTAGAATTTTTTATCATTGATATAAAAAATGCCAGACATTACCCCCGGCAGGCATCTTCACAGTGGACATTTCCCCAGTGTGGGGTGGACATTGAAATGTTTGCCTTTTTAAAGAACAGGCTAGGAAAATGTCCAGCTGGGGAAATATATGCAAATGGATAAAAAAAGTTAGTACCCAGACACTCGCTCCGGGACAATCTGCATGTGCCACCTGGATATTTGCCCATCAGACATTTGCCCAACCTAGGTTATCAGCAACTCCACAATGCCACTCCATTTTATTTTCAGTTCTATCCTTTCATAAATAGATTTGCAATTCTGACCTCAGCCATTCTACCTTATTTTTGAAAATTAATGTTTTTAAAATGAATTCACTCCACAGACGAGCACAATAAATTGCAACTGATATATTTTAGTTGGGGGGGGGGGGGGGGGGAGGGGGGGGGGGGGGGGGGTGATGGTGTTCTCATGAGGGTTTCGACCACTATTTACCATCTTATTGGAAGGTATAGAACCACTGGATTTACTGCCGGCCGACCGACCTCGTTCAGGTCAACCAAGAACAAGAACGACACATCAGGACATTAATGACTGTGTGGCAATTGTAAAGATGGCCTGAAAGTGCCGACAAATTGTTCAAACTTGGAACTAGAATTTTTTATCATTGATATAAAAAATGCCAGACATTACCCCCGGCAGGCATCTTCACAGTGGACATTTCCCCAGTGTGGGGTGGACATTGAAATGTTTGCCTTTTTAAAGAACAGGCTAGGAAAATGTCCAGCTGGGGAAATGTATGCAAATGGATAAAAATGTTAGTACCCAGACACTCGCTCCGGGACAATCTGCATGTGCCACCTGGATATTTGCCCATCAGACATTTGCCCAACCTAGGTTATCAGCAACTCCACAATGCCACTCCATTTTATTTTCAGTTCTATCCTTTCATAAATAGATTTGCAATTCTGACCTCAGCCATTCTACCTTATTTTTGAAAATTAATGTTTTTAAAATTAATTCACTCCACGGACGAGCACAATAAATTGCAACTGATATATTTTAGTTGGGGGGGGGGGGGGGGGGGGCAGGGAGTGGAGGGTGAAGGTGTTCTCATGAGGGTTTCGACAACTATTTACCATCTTATTGGAAAGTATAGAACCACTGGATTTACTGCTGGCCGACCGACCTCGTTCAGGTCGACCAAGAACAAGAACGACACATCAGGACATTTCACTTGCGGGATCGATTCCTTCCAGCGACGAGGACAGCAGCAATTTCTCCTGGTAGAACTAACAATAGAATCAGTGCACAAACTGTCTGCAACAGACTCGCTGAACATGGCATCCGAAGTAGGCATCCATACCACAGACAAATCCTTATCCAACATCATCGTACTGTCAGAATGGAAAGGGTACTTCAGCATGTTCGCTGGACTCAGCAGCGTTGGAGCAGTTCTTTTCAGTGATGAATTACGATTTTGTCTATGGCGTGCTAATGGTAGGGTAAGAGTGTATCGCTGACAAGGAGAACGGTTTTCTGATGCTTGCATGTGGGAATGCAACTGTTACGGCAGGTGTAGTGTAATGGTTTGGGCAGGAATTTCCTTGCACCATCAAACACAGTTGATCTTCATCAATGGTAATCTGAATGGGCAGTGATATAGGGTTGAAATTCTTAACGCTTCTGTTGTCCCATTGTTCAACGCTAATGTCTGATTGCAGTTATTCCAGAAAGACAATGCCTGATGTCATGTGGTGCATATCTGTCGTGACTTTCTTGAGGAGCAGAGCATCGAACTTCTTCCCTGGCCCACACTTACGCCAGATTTGTCGCCAATCGAGCATCTTTGGGATCAATTGGACTGTCGGGTACGACTTCATGATCTTCACATGTTAGGCGATTTACGTAATGTTCTAAGGCAGGAGTGGAATGCAATACCACAGGGTGACATCCAGAGACTTATCAGGTCCATGCGCTGTTGATGTCTTGCCATCCAAGAGGCAAATGGTGGACAAACACGCTATTAACTGCATGTGTGAACTTTTCATTTCACACCATGGCTGAATTGCGACTTCATGACGTGGTGCTGGCAACAGTAAGAACATAAAATTTTGCAAATTCATACAGTTGAACTCAAAATATGAATTTACAATAATTTGTTTGGGATTAAACTCGATAATACTAAAAAATTGCTCCTCGAAGTTTATTATACTTTCTTTTTTGACTCAATATATAAATCAGTTTTTTCACATTTACGATCAAAATAATTTTTAGGACGCTAATGATAAATTCAAAGTAATTTGTATATTTTTATACTTACCAATGGCCCAGACATAGCTGGTGCTAACTCTAAATTATCCAGGGCCAAACAGAAATTTTGCCCCCCAATCCCCAAAATTTGCATCAAAAACTGAAAATTTAATGTCCTATGTGGCCCTCCATACATTTGACAACTGCGCATCCGCAGTGTCCAGGAAGTGCCAAAATTGCTGCCAAATGTTAAAAAATTTATAGTAATTTATATATTTTTTATACTTACCAATGACCCAGACTTAGCTGGTGCTAACTCTTAAATTCTAGGGCCAAACACAAATTTTACCCCCCAATCCCCAAAATTTGCATCTAAAACCGAAAATTACATGTCCTATATGGTCCTCCATACCTTTCCTCCACTGCGCATGCGCAGTGTCAAGGAGGTCTCGAAATTGGTGCCAAAAGTCATTCTTACAAGCAGTGCCTGGAAAAGCGTTATGTACTCAGCGGGGAGGTATGAGTTCCCAACTCATGGGAGGGCCATCCCCGTCTGGGTCATTGGTAAGTATGAAAAATATATAAATTACCATAAATTTTTTAACATTTTTATACTGTACCAATGACCCAGACTTAGCTGAATAGTAAAAAGGTTGGAGGGCCTAGGACATAAAGCAATCCAATAACTCAACTATATATATACAGAATTATCCCCTCAAGGAGAAAGGAGAAATAGGCTTTACATGTATCTTTCTATTCTGCATCAAAACGAGAAAGACACAACACCAATCTGTACTTGAGCATAATAACATCACTGATGTCTATTAACCTCCAGTATAATCCATTATGGTAATTATTTTTAAAGGAAAGCCGATAAATAAAGTAGTCCAGATAAATGAGACTCTTAAATTCATTAAAAGTGACCGATAATTGTATATTAACGTCTGCATGATATGTGACATATACAAATACTACACACCCAGGTACACTTAAAAATATTACATGGATGAGTAAAAAAATTATCTTTACACTTTAAAAATCATCCCGGGTACCGACTAGAATTACTGACTCTAGGGGAGGTATTCCCTTGCTTTTCACTATAAAGCAGGTGACCTAAGGGAACACCCTCCCCCCCCCCCCTTCCCCTTGCCCTGGGCCAAATACCCCAGAGCAAAGAGGGCGGCAGGACGGAGTCACTGCCGGAACAGAAAGCCTGCATAACTATAGTTGCAACTGTTTAGTGGACGACATTCTGAGCAACAGATAACGGACCTAAACAATGCAGGTCTCCAGAAATGGACTCAATATTTCTGAAATAAAAATAAAAAATCATCCCGGGTACCGGCTAGAATTACTGACTCTAGGGGAGGTATTCCCTTGCTTTTCACTATAAAGCAGGTGACCTAAGGGAACACCCTCCCCCCCCCCCTTCCCCTTGCCCTGGGCCAAATACCCCAGAGCAAAGAGGGCAGCAGGACGGAGTCACTGCCGGAACCAAAAGCCAACACAACTATAGTTGCAACTGTTTAGTGGACGACATTCTGAGCAACAGATAACGAACCTAAACAATGCCGGTCTCTAGAAATGGACTCAATATTTCTGAGGTATAAATTCGTGCAAGTGAAAGGCTAAAACCAATATGCAGCCGTCATTAGAACTGTAATAGCAACGCTATTAGCATAAGCCTCTGAAGTAGAAAGAACTCTTACTTCAGGAGCTAAAATCTTAATCGCAGACTGCTGTGTTGAAGATATTATCATAAGCAGTACTGAAAGCTAATAGAATCCATCTAGCTATAGAATGGACCGAAATGTGGAGGAAGCTTCCACAGCATAAGCCACAACAGACACCTGAATAGATTAATGCACGGTCTTTGTGGAGACAGAGGTGCTACCAACAGAACTGCATTGAGATTATTTAACTTAAGCAATATCTGCTGAATCAATGGCACTGGAGGATACCCATATCCTATTATCCCGTCTCACGAGATGGATAGAGCGTCAACTGCAAACGCTCGAGGATCCGAACATGTTGACACATACACTTGCAACTGATTGTTGAGATGCGTTGCAAAAAAGTCCATCATTGGCTGCTCTCATAGGTAGCAAATCTGATATAAATACTCGTTGTTAAAAGTCCATTTGACTGCAACAAGCGGCCCTTTCGTGAAAGGGAGTCCACTAATACGTTCAGACGACCCGGAATACGACGGACCAATAGGAGAACTTGATGTTCTAGTACCAACAGAAGGATTCATTCCGTTACAGTGAATAACAGAATGGAATGAGTACCTCCCTAGTTCCGAAAATACGCTTATACCGTCAAATTGTCAGACAGAATTGCCTGTGGGCATTCTGGATAACATTCATGCAATGATGTAATGCTAGCCAAAATAACATCAATTCCTGATGTTTATGTGCTTGATTAGGAACTACGGATCCCAAGGACCCTGGCACTTAAGAACCGTTGGGCTCAATATTGGGTCCCAACCTATTTAACTGGCATCCGTCAAAACTGTAAAACTCTAATCCGGCAATTGCAGTGGAAGTTATTTCCCTGAATAAACCACTGAATATCTGCCCAAGTCTGAATCTGTTTCACTTGACTTACAAGAGGATGTACGTAATGAGCGAAAGAATCTTCACCCTCCAACTCTGTTCTTTTTGAGTCAAAAAGATTTGGAGAGGACAAGTGCATAGCCGCCCCATTGGAATAAAATCCGCAGCAGCTCCACACAACCCTATCAGTCTGATGAATTCTCTCGCTGAAACTTTGTCTGAGTGAAGACAATAGCGAGCGTAACAACTGATTAATTTCGCTCTGGTTCACGGCAGATGAACAAGATTGTTGTGCGTCTCGAAGCTCATTCCCAAGTAGGTGAATGACTTGGACGGCACCAGATCCGACTTCTCCTCGTTTATTATAAAACCGAGACGTCGGAGTAATAGAAGCAGATTCTGCACATCGTTCTGAAGCGTTAACTCGTTGCCGTACCTCTGAAGAATGTCGTCCAGGTAGGCCGACGTTACCGCAGACGAATGAGCTCGGAAATGTATCATTATCGAGTTCATTATTCATGTGAAAGCCCACGGCACTAGGTTCAAACCGAAGCACATCGCTCAGAACTGATATACAACTCCTAGAACTGCGAAGCATAGATACTTTCTGAATGTCGGATGTACCATGACGCAAAAGTACGCATCCTTGAGATCTATGCTTGTAGCATAGTCGTTCACCCGAATACTCGCTCTGACTGATCGAATTGTCTCCATATAGAACTTCGGAGCGACGATCAGCATGTTTATCCAGCTCAGATCTATGACTGGACGGAATGAGCCGTCTGGTTTCGGAACCAGAAACAGATGGCTGTAGAAACCTGGTGACTCCTGGTCTTCTACGACCTCTACCGCGTTCTTCTCCAGAAGAGACTGTACTTCTGATAGAAGAGCGTCTCTTTTCTGCGGATTTGACGGAAGCTGAGTCCATTTTGGACTTCGAGTTAATGGAGGCTTTCGTTTGAAGGATATTCTTAGTCCTTCCGAAATTACCCCTCGAACCCAGGGGTCATCCGTAATTGACGCCCAATTGTTTATAAAACTCGACAATCTTCCGCCTACCGGAACACGATAGAGATTCATACCATCACCTCCTGGACCTGCGAGGCTTGCGGAAGGAGAAACTACGTCCTCCATGACCCGCACCTCGCCACATGAGTCGCTGCCTTGACGGCCTCTAGAATAAGACCTAGAGGACGCATAGGAACCTCTATAGGAACTTCTCTTGGGCGTACTTGTCCCAGAAGTGCCTGTCTTACTCTTTTCTGCTGTATCCGACTTTTTAGAAGCGGATTTGAATAGCAGAGAATCCGAAGCTTTCTTAGTTATCTGATCATAGATTGCTGAAAGCTTGCCGTCGAAGAGAAGCTCTCCGGAGACCGAAGCGACTCTGAGAGAGTTTTTCACCTTACCATCCACGCGCGTGAATGTAGCTAGGGCCGCGTTACGTCTAACCAACTCCAGGTTTGCGACTGAAAGGGTGGAGTTATATGTGGAATAAGCTATTGCCCTTGAAAGAACTCTTAAGGAAGATAGTACATCCTGGAATTCTTTCCCTTCAAGGCGTAATGAAAATGCTTTAGTTAGGTGATCTGCGTACGATAATGCATCTAAAATAACTCTGTTAGACATTATTGTCGTTTCCAACATCGCGGTTGAAATTGACATAGACGACGGTATAGATCATTCTAGATCTTCGGCCTGATCGTCTAGACGCAGAGGAACTCTCGGTATGCCCTGTCCTGCCGTCTTTTCGAAATTATTCCTTGAATTGATGAAAGGCAGATGTAGAGCATTCACCGATAAGAAACCTGACTTGCTCATTTTGGTAGCAAGCTTATATATAGCGTCCTACAATAGTTCAAATGTTCTTGTGACATTATTGGACTGTGTCGGAAACTCAGGAACGATGTCCCTAAACCGATAAAATTATTCCGTGTCCAGAGAGGCTAACAGTTTCTTATCCGGCATCGCAGCCTTTTGGTCCGACAGAACAACTTCTGAAAGATAATGCCGGATGATATCTACGGCAACTTTATGTTGTTCCGAAAGGGAAAAAACCAACTCCTCGGTATCCCTTTGCCATCCTGTCGGACCACTTGAAACTCTCGGTCATCCGTACCTGATGCTTCAGCGGAGCATACCGACCCAGCGCCGTCGGATAAATCCTGATCCGACAGAGATTCTGTCATCTGCTGGGATGCTGCGATAATTTGTGCTATTTGTAATAGCACGTCCGTTACAGAGATCTGTGGAGCAGCGGTCTTACGTTACTTAGCCGCTGAAAGCTCCCTGGACGTTAACTCCTGCATATTTCTTATGCGAACGTCCGGAGTCTATAGGCCTCGTATTCCTGACTACCGGATGGCATGACCTGGTCGGCGTGAAATCCTTGGTCAGCGAGACTGGCTAGATAACAGTGGTCACGTAGTCAAGGTGCGGTCGTGTGCGCTGCCGTGAGGATGAGGAAGCCATTAGAGCAGTCTCTCCGGACTGTCTATATAATGGAGCGTCCTGAGCGGTGGACGTATGCTCCGAATGAGAAACATTTGTACCACAACATCTGTTCTCAGATGTTGTTGTATGAGAGAGGGACCTCTCTCACTCGCAGCCCGGGTGGACCTCGACGAGCTAGGAACCGGACTTCAAGGCTTCCTCCGTACCCTCCTCGTATCCATCATCACTGGGTGTGCACGTAATATATTTATAGTGCTCGCATCACCCAAATCTCCTTCCTGGACCGCAACGGACGAACCCGGTTACCGAACCATTCGATGAATGGACGCTACACCGGGCGAGCTAGCGGACGCCAAAGCCGTCGATCCTACTTGGGACCTCTTAGGCAATTGACGTAATATGAGCACTTATCCGCTAGCTCTTCATTTGACTGTGACGACGGAAGCACACTTTTTGAAGACATCACAGAAAATCACCGCATTCTTATTCCTGAATGAGGCCTGTGGAGCCGTGACTTACATAATATCCACTGGTAGCTCCAGGGACATTCATTCTTGCATTTATATAATATGCGAACCTCCCATCAGGAAAGACCTCATATCCTTGGCTAACAGATGAAGTAACCTGGTCGACAATATTCCCTGGTCGGCAAAGCAGGAGCTCTAGGAACGTTCATTCCTGCATTTATATAATATGCGAATGTCCCCTGAAACTCTGTGGTCACAAGCCAAGGTGCGGTGGTGTGTGTTGACATGAGGAAGAGGAAGCCCATAACACAGCCAGTTCGGACTGTGTATGTGACGGAACATCCCGAACAGGAGGATTGGACATATGTTCCGACTAACAAACAAACATACAACAACATTGCGGCTCAAATGTAGTTGTAAGAGAGAGGGGGCCTCTCTCGCTCGTGGTCCGGATAGACCTGGACGAGCTAGCTACTAGACTGACAGGCTTCCTCCGTACTATCCTCGGATCCGTCGTTGCTGGGTGTGCACGTTCCAAGTTTATAGTGCTCGCATCACCCACACTGCTTCCCAGAGCCGTAACGGACAAACCCGGCTGCCGAGCCATTCGATGAATGGTCGCTACACCGGGTGGACTAGCGGACGATCAATGCCTTCGATCCTACTAGGGACCTCTTCAGCAATTGTCGTATATACCCTAAGCACTTAGCCGCTAGCCCTAAAACTGCAACGATGGAGACACACTTGTTGAAGACATCACGAAAACATCACTCTGAATTCTGAAAAATAAAATGATAATAGAGAGTGACCCTACGGAAAGAGGACCGGTATGGACCCCTCCCCGCAAACAAAATATCGTGACACACGCCTCCAACATTGTCATTTCAATCAACACACACAGAGCAGGAATTAGTGCGAATACACTGAACCTGAGAATTAGAGGAAGATATCCTCGCATTATAAATGAAAAATATTTTTTCATCAATAAAAAATACACAGTCATATTAGTTGCACTATCCCTTTAAATAAAGACACATAATATAACATAATCCATTATAATCTTTGAAAGAAAGTTAAAAAATTTATAGTAATTTATATATTTTTTATACTTACCAATGACCCAGACATAGCTGGTGCTAACTCTTAAAAATCTAGGGCCAAACACAAATTTTGCCCCCCAATCCCCAAAATTTGCATCTAAAACCAAAAGAAATCATGTCCTAAAGGACCTCCATACTTTGCCCCTACTGCGCATGCGCAGTGTCAAGGACGTTCCGAAATTGGCGCCAATCATCATTCTTACTAGTAGTGCCTGGTCAGCGCTATGTACTCAGCGGGGAGGTATGAGTTCCCAACTCCTGGGAGGGCCATCCCCCTCTGGGTCATTGGTAAGTATAAAAAATATATAAATTACTATAAATTTTTTAACATTTTTATACTGTACCAATGACCCAGACATAGCTGAATAGTAAAAAGGCTGGAGGGCCTAGGACATAGAGGAAAATCCAATAAGCTCAACTATATAATATAGAGTAAACCCCTCAAGGAGAAAAGGAGTATTAGGCTTTACATGTATCTTTCTTATTTTATGATAAATTAGAAAGATACAATACCCTTCATAATTGAGCACAATAACATTCATGTTCTCTATTAACATCCAGTATAACCCATTATACTAATTATTTTTAAAGTAAGCCAATAAATAGAGTTAGTCCAGAGAATTGAGACTCTTTATATTCTTTAAAAGTGTCCGAGGATTGTATATTAACGCCCGTTTGACACTTGACATATACAAATGCTTCACACCGAGCTACACTTTAAAAATATGACATGAATGAATTTTTAGCATTAATATTACACTTTAAAACCATCCCAGACACGACTCAGAATTACTGACTCCGGAGGAGGAATTCCCTTGCTTTTCACTATAAAGCAGGTGACCTAAGGGAACACCCTCCCCCCCCCCCTTCCCCTTGCCCTGGGTCAAATAGCCCAGAGCGAAGAGGGCAGCAGGACGGAGTCACTGCCGGAACAGAAAGCCTGCATAACTATAGATGCAACAGTTTAGAGGACGACATTCTGAGCAACAGATAACGGACCTAAACAATGCAGGTCTCCAGAAATGGACTCAATATTTCTGAGATAAAAATTCGTGAATGTGGATGGCTGAGACCAATAAGCAGACTTCATTAAATCTGTAATAGCCACACTATTAGCGTAAGCCCAAGATGTAGAAAGAGCTCTTACTTCATGAGCTGAAATCTTAAGCACAGACTGCTGGGAAGAAGATAACTTTTCATAAGCAGTACGGATAGTTAATTGAATCCATCTAGCAATAGAATGGACCGAAATGTCCTTTCTATTAGGCATCAGAGACAGAAAGAAACGTTTTCGTCCCTTTCTGATAAACTGAGATCTCTGTTTATAAATGCTTAAAGCTCTAACAGGACAGAGTAAAGGCCTACGCCTGTCTGAAGACGGAAGAGCCTTAATAACAATAGGTTCCGGATATTTATTAGGAGCCTGCTTCTTAGCTAAAAATCCAACATTAGTAGTGAAGGTGATAGTGTTCCCGACACTACGATAGTGAGAATCATCCACCGATAGTGCATGAAGCTCACTGACTCTTCTAGCAGAAGAAAAAGCTAAGAGAAAAGCTGTCTTATAAGACAAGAATTTGAAATCTACTGTCCCAAGAGGCTCAAATGGCTTTTCCTTTAGTTTAAGAAGAACCCAAGCTAAATTCCACTTAGGAATTAATCTAAGAGTTCTGGGTCTATTTATCGAGAAGTTTCTAACTAACTTAGATAAAGAGACATTAGATCCAATTTGTAAACTATCGTGGTGTGCATAGGTATCAGATAACATAGATCTATAACCCTTATTAGTAACAGGCTGCAGTTTGATTATGTCAAACAAGTATACTAGAAAGTTTGCAATGTCTGGTATGGAGGGATCAAAAATATCAAAAGAATGATCCCTACACCAACGACGAAAAACCTTCCACTTAGCCGCATAATTTAGCGAAGAGGAGGTCCTCCTACAGTTAGAAATCGTGTCAACTGCTCGTCCTGTAAAGTGCTTGCCACGCAAGAAGGACCGCGCAACGGAAAAACGTGAAGGTTGAGACCTGGCGGGTTGTGATGAAGTCGACGCGGTTTCCCCTGCGAAAGAAGATCCTCCCGTGGAGGAAGCTTTCGCGGTAGGTCCCACAACAGACACCTGAGTAGATTTATCCACGGTCTCTGTGGAGACAGAGATGCTACCAACAGAATCTAGCACTGAGACTGTGTTATCTTTAGCAATACTTGCTGAATCAACGGCGCTGGAGGATACGCATATCCTACCATTCCGTCCCATGAGATCGATAGAGCGTCTACTGCAAATGCTCTTGGATCCGGGCACGGTGACACATACGTCTGCAACTGATTGTTGAGATGTGTCGCAAATAAGTCTATCATTGGCCGTTCCCACTGGTAGCAAATCTGATTGAATACTTGTTTGTTCAGAGTCCACTCCGATGGCAACAAGCGACCCTTCCGTGAAAGGGAGTCTGCTAGTACATTCAGACTACCCGGTATATGACGGACCAAAAGTAGAACTTGATGTTCTAGAGCAAACAGAAGGATTCTCTCCGTTAGATTGAATAACGGAACGGAATGAGTGCCTCCCTGGTTCCGTATATACGCCACTACTGTCGTATTGTCGGACAGAATTTGGACATGAGCTTTGTGAATAATGTCCATCCAATGACTAACGCAAGCCAAATTGACATCATTTCCTTGATGTTTATGTGCTTGCTTAGGAACTGTGGATCCCAAAGACCCTGGCATCTCGAATCCGTTGGGATCAATGTTGCACCCCAACCTGTTTGACTGGCATCCGTCATAATGGTAAAACTCAGATCCGGCAACTGCAGTGGAACTCCCTGAGTTAACCACTGAATGTTTGCCCAAGTCTGAATCTCGTTTCACTTGATCTGACAAGAGAACGTCTTTGTCGAGCGAATGAATCTTCACACTCCAATTCTGAGTTAAGAAAATTTGGAGAGGACGAGTGCGTAACCGCCCCATCGGAATGAGATCGGCGGCGGCTCCGCACAGACCTATCAGTCTCATAAACTCCCTCGCTGTGACTTTGTCTGCATGAAGACAATAGCGAGCGTAACAACTGACTAATTTCGCTCTGGTTAACGGCAGACGAACGAGATTGTTGTGCGTCTCGAAGTTCATTCCCAGATGAGTGAATGACTTGGACGGCACCAGATCCGACTTCTCCTCGTTTATTATAAAACCGAGACGTCGGAGCAATAGAAGCAGATTCTGCACATCGTTCTGAAGTGTTAACTCGTTGCCGTACCTCTGAACAATGTCGTCCAGGTAGGCCGACGTTACCGCAGATGAATGAGCTCGGAAATATATCATTACCGAGTTCATTACCCGAGTGAAAGCCCAGGGTGCTAGGTTCAATCCGAAGCACATCGCCCGGAATTGATACACCACTCCTAGGACTGCGAAGCGCAGATACTTTCTGAATGTCGGATGTACCATGACATGAAAGTACACATCTTTGAGATCTATGCTTGTAGCATAATCGTTCACCCGAATACTCGCTCTGACCGACCGAATCGTCTCCATATAAAATTTCGGAGCGACGATCAGCTTGTTTATCCAGCTCAAATCTATGACAGGACGGAACGAGCCATCTGGTTTTGGAACCAGAAACAGATGGCTGTAGAATCCCGGTGTTTCCTGGTCTTCTACGACCTCTACCGCGTTCTTCATTAAAAGAGACTGCACCTCTGATAACAGAGCGTCTCTTTTCTGCGGATTTGACGGAAGTTGAGTCCATTTTGGACTTCGAGTTAATGGAGGCTTGCGTTTGAAGGATATTCTTAGACCTTCCGAAATCACCCCTCTCACCCAAGGGTCGTCCGTAATCGACACCCACTCTTCTGAAAAACTCAACAACCTTCCGCCAACCGGAACACGACAGAGGTTGAAGCCATCACCTCCTGGACCTGCGAGGCCTGCGGGAGGAGAAACCACGTCCTCCACAACCCGCACCTCGTCCCGTCGACCTCGGGGCGTCCGACCGATTGTCCCGGCCCGAAGGACGTCCCGCACGTGAGTCGCTGCCTTGACGGTCTCTTGAATAAGACCAAGGGGACGCACCAGAACCTCAATAGGAACCTTTCTTGGGCGCATTAGACCCAGAAGTGCCTGTCTTATTCTTATCTGCCGTATCCGGCTTTTTGGAAGCGGATTTAAACAGCAGAGAATCCGAAGCTTTCTTAGTAATTTTATCGTAGATTGCAGAAAGCTTGCCGTCGAATAGAAGTTCTCCGGAGACCGAAGCGACTCTGAGAGAGTTCTTCACCTTACTATCCACGCGTGTGGATGTAGCTAGGGCTGCGTCACGTCTAACCAACTCCAGGTTTGCCACTGAGAGGGCGGAGTTATATGTGGAATAAGCCACTGCCCTTGAAAGAAGTCTTAAAGAGGATTGTATATCCTGGAATTCTTTCCCTTGAAGACGCAGTGATAACGCCTTTGTAAGGTGGTCTGCGTATGATAAAGCGTCTAAACTGGCCCTGTTAGACGTGATTGTCGTGTCCAACACGGCAGTTGGAACGGACATAGACGACGGTAATGACAATTCTAAGTCTTCCGCCTCGTCGTCAAGACGCAGAGGAACTCTCGGAATACCCTGTCCTGCCGTATCGAATTTATTTCTTGCATTAATGAAAGGCAGGTTAAGAGCATTGGAGGACAAGAAACCAGCTTTGCCTGTTTTGGAAGCAAGCTTCAATATAGCGTTGTTCAATAAATCAAATGTTCTTGTGACATTATTGGACTGAGACGGAAACTCAGGGACGATGTCTCTGAACCACTCGAAGAATTCAGTGTCCAATGACGCTATCAGTCTCTTGTCCGGTACCGCAGCAGTCTGGCCCGATGGAACAACGTGAGGAAGGAAGTGCCGAATGAAATCCACGGCAGCTTTATGTTGTTCCGAAAGGGATAGCTCCAAGTCATCCGTATCCCTTTCACCATCCGGTCGGACCTCATGATGCTCCCGGTCGTCCGCACCCGATGCTTCGGCGGAGCGTACCAACCCAGCGCCGTCGGATAATTCCCTATCCGACACCGATTCTGTCGATTGCTAGGATGCTGCAATAATTTGTGCTATTTGAGCAAGCACGTCTGTCATCGAGGCCTGCGGAGTAGCGGTCTTTCGCTGCTTAGCTGCGGGAAGCTCCGCATCAACTGACTCCCGCATACTCTTCCTATGCGAACGTCTGGAGTCTACCGGCCTCGTGTCCCTGGCTACCGGATGGCGTGACCAGGTCGCCGAAGAATCCATTATCGGCGAAGCTGGTAGTATATCCGCGGTCACGTAGCCAAGGTGCGGTCGTGTGCGCTGGCGAGAGGATGAGGAAGCCTGAGCAGTCTCCACGGACTGCCTAAACAACGGAGCGTCCCGAGCGATGGACGTGTGCTCCACTTGCGACACATTTTGTACCACAACATCAGGTCCCTGATGTTGTTGTACGAGAAAGGGGCCTCTCTCGCTCGTGGCCCGACTGGACCTGGACGAGCTAGAAACAGACTAGAAGGCTTCCTCCGATCTCTCCTATCATCCGCCGTCACTGGGTGTGCACCTTGAATGTTTATAGTGCTCGCATCACCCAACATTTCCTCCTGGACCGTAACGGACGAACCCGGCTGCCGAACCATTCGGTGAATGGACGCTACACTGGGCGAGCTAGCGGACGACAGCGCCGTCGATCCTACTCGGGACCTCTTAGGCAACTGTCGTATCTCCATGAGCACTTTTGCCGCTAGCTCTGCATTCAATTGTAACGACGGAAGCGCACTCTTGGAAGATAACATGGAAACATCACCCTGTTCTTGTTCCTCTGAAATAGAAACTGATAGACTAGAGTGACCCTGCGGAGAAAGGACCGGCATAGTCCTTTCTCCACTAACAACATACCGTGACACACGTTTCCAATGTTTGTCATCCCAATATTGACATATTGAACAGGAGTTAGTGCGAGTACACTGACTACAATTAATACAATGATCATGAAAGTCAGAGGAAGATTTCTTCCTATTACAATTTGAACAATGTCCTTTCATAGTGAAAAGACAAGAACAAGTCCTAGTACTCGCACAAACCCCTAAATACAAAGATACATAATAATATGATCCATTAACATTGAGAGAAGCAAATGAAATTCAAAATAATTTTTGAAAAATATTTTTTCAGCGAAGCCCAAGTTTCTGAAAAGTAACGTTGAACCCCAATGGATCCCAAGGGTAAGTGTGGTCAAAAATTTTAAAAATATTTTAAATAATTAATGCAACACTTACGGATAATAATAATGTATCTAATAATGAGTAAAACTACTCCAAAGGCAAAAAGCCCCCCTCAAAAGAGACTGTTGCCAATGTGAACAAGAAGTGTATAAACACCAGAAAACATGACTCCAGGCACTGACACTACTGGCCCGAAATCAGTTATCAATAATACACACTATCTGATGCAAAACAGAGACTTCCAGAGAAGAATCTGTAGAACATCAGATGGTAGATGCAGAACACAACGTCTAAACACCCATGGGTGAAAACGTAAACATGGGGAAAATAACAGAATTCATTCTGTAACCAAGCTAATTCTCCCAAGAAATTTTAGTAGTAATCTTACTCAAAAATATGCCAAAAGCATGGGAGAATAGCAAGGGGGGACTTACAGGATAAGGAGAGAGGAAACACTGAATAAGCAGTGCAACTTCAAAGCAAGAATGACAACAGGCCCATGCCTCGAAAATAGGCAACTTAACATAATTTCATTACAAAATTTTAAGTTACAGCCCTGAATATTTTCTGTCACTCCTTTTTCCTCTCCTCCTTCTCTATCCTCCTTAGAATCACTATTTCTCCAATATTTATGTGTCTGGCATCATTTAAACTGAGATTTACAAGCACAAAGATCAGTGAAATGTTAACTGATGAAGGGCTAAACAAAGAATGATGATTGGCGCCAATTTCGGAACGTCCTTGACACTGCGCATGCGCAGTAGGGGCAAAGTATGGAGGTCCTTTAGGACATGATTTCTTTTGGTTTTAGATGCAAATTTTGGGGATTGGGGGGCAAAATTTGTGTTTGGCCCTAGGTTTTTAAGAGTTAGCACAAGCTATGTCTGGGTCATTGGTACAGAATAAAAATATAATTTAAAAAAAAAAAATTTTTTGAAAAAATTTTTCAGAAGAGCCCAAGTTCCCAATGGGAACACCAAGCCCAAATGGATCCCCAAAAAGCCTAAGTGTGGACAAAATTTTTTAAAACATTTCAAAAAATTAATGCAACACTTACATACAATATTAATGTATCTTGCTATGTCTAAACTAATGTAAAGACAAGAAATCACTATCAGCAGTAACCGTTGTCAATGTGAACAAGAAGTTGTACAAAAACCGGAAACATGACTCCAGGCACTGATAAACATGGCCTGAAATCAGTTACTAATTTAAACACTATCTGATGCAAAACAGAGATTTCCATAGAAGAAACTGCAGAACATCAGATGGTAGATGCAGATCGCAATGCCTAAACACCTAAGGGTGAGGACGTCAACATGGGGAAAAGAACAGAAATTCATTCTGTTACGAAGCCAAAACTCCCAAGAAATTTTAGTAATAATTATTACAGAAAATATGCCAAAAGCATGGGAGAATAGCAAGGGGGGAATAAAGGAAAGGGAGAGAGGCAACACTGATCAAGCAGTGGAACTTTCATAGCAAGAATAATAACAACAGGCTCATGCCTCGAAATTAGGGAACATAACATAATTTCATAAAAAACTTTAAGTTACAGCCCTGATTATTTCCTGCCACTGAATTTTCCTCTCATCCTTCTATTTCCTCTTTAGATCCACCATTTCTCTCATATTTATGTGTCTGGCATCATTTAAACTGAGATTTACAAGCACAAGTATCAGTCAGATGTGAACTGATGAAGGGCCAAACAAAGAATGACTTTTGGCGCCAATTTCGAGACCTCCTTGACACTGCGCATGCGCAGTGGAGGAAAGGTATGGAGGACCATATAGTACATGTAATTTTCGGTTTTAGATGCAAATTTTGGGGATTGGGGGGTAAAATTTGTGTTTGGCCCTAGAATTTAAGAGTTAGCACCAGCTAAGTCTGGGTCATTGGTACAGTATAAAAATATCATTCCTTCTAGATTGTCTGCTAAATGTTATAGTCAGCTGGGAGGTATGAGTGCCCACTCACGGGAGGGCCGTCCCCGTCTTGGCCATTGGTAACTATAAAAATAGGCCGAAGAAATCGTCAGATGTGTACCCATACGCGCAACTAGTAGAAAGCTGTATGACAGAGGGCCACCACAGATGCCGACAGTATGTACACCATGCAAGGTATGGGTACATATAGAAATGGATTGGAGGAGGGTCTAATTTGATGGATAAAGGGTTAATATCTCCGGATCAAATTATCAGATTTATATAAAAAACTACACAGCACAGCAGATCAGTAACCTGAATAAATATATAAAGTAACATGACAATCGGATTGATATTTTTTGAGTTATCTCATGCCAAAGGGATTGGAGGAACTTTCAATTTGAAGGATAAAGGGTTAACATCTCAGGATCAAATTATCCGATTTACACCAAAAACTATACAGCTTGGCACATCAGTAACCTGAACACAAATATAAAGTAACTTGACAATCCAAGCAATATTTTTCAAGTTATCGAATGCCAAAGGGATTGGGGGAATTTTCAATTTGAAGGATAAAGGGTTAATATCTCAGGATTAAATTATCAGATTTACACCAAAAACTATACAGCTCGGCACATCAGTAACCTGAACACAAATATAAAGTAACTTGACAATCCAAGCAATATTTTTCAAGTTATCGAATGCCAAAGAGATTGGAGAAGTTTTCAATTTGAAGGATAAAGGGTTAATATCTCGGGACCAAATCATCAGATTTACACTAAAAACTATACAGCTCGGCACATCAGTAACCTCAACACACATTTTAAGTAACTAGACAATCCAAGCAATGTTTTTCAAGTTATCGAATGCCAAAGGGATTGGAGGAATTTTCAATTTGAAGGATAAAGGGTTAATATCTCAGGATCAAATTATCCGATTTACACCAAAAACTATACAGCTCGGCACATCAGTAACCTGAACACAAATATACAGTAACTAGACAATCCAAGCAATAATTTTCATGTTATCGAATGCCAAAGGGATTGGAGGAATTTTCAATTTGAAGGATAAAGGGTTAATATCTCAGGATCAAATTATCCAATTTACACCAAAAACTATACAGCTCGGCACATCAGTAACCTGAACACAAATATAAAGTAACTAGACAATCCAAGCAATATTTTTCAAGTTATCGAATGCCAAAGGAAATGGAGGAATTTTCAATTTGAAGGATAAAGGGTTAATATCTCAGGATTAAGTTATCAGATTTACACCAAAAACTACACAGCTTGGCACATCAGTAACCTGAACACAAATATAAAGTAACTTGACAATCCAAGCAATATTTTTCAAGTTATCGAATGCCAAAGGGATTGGAGAAATTTTCAATTTGAAGGATAAAGGGTTAATATCTCAGGATCAAATCATCAGATTTACACTAAAAACTATACAGCTCAACACATCAGTAACCTGAACATAAATATAAAGTAACTAGACAATCCAAGTAATATTTTTCAAGTTATCGAATGCCAAAGGGATTGGAGGAATTTTCAATTTGAAGGATAAAGGGTTAATATCTCAGGATCAAATTACCCGATTTACACCAAAAGCTATACAGCTCGGCACATCAGTACCCTGAACACAAATATAAAGTAACTTGACAATCCAAGCAATATTTTTCAAGTTATCGAATGCCAAAGGGATTGGAGGAATTTTCAATTTGAAGGATAAAGGGTTAATATCTCAGGATTAAATTATCGGATTTACACCAAAAACTATACAGCTTGGCACATCAGTAACCTGAACACAAATATAAAGTAACTTGACAATCCAAGCAATATTTTTCAAGTTATCGAATGCCAAAGGGATTGGAGGAATTTTCAATTTGAAGGATAAAGGGTTAATATCTCAGGATTAAATTATCCGATTTACGCCAAAAACTACACAGCTCGGCACATCAGTAACCTGAACACAAATATGAAGTAACTAGACAATCCAAGTAATAATTTTCAAGTTATCGAATGCTAAAGGGATTGGAGGAATTTTCAATTTGAAGGATAAAGGGTTAATATCTCAGGATCAAATTATCCGATTTACACCAAAAACTATACAGCTCGGCAAATCAGTAACCTGAACACAAATATAAAGTAACTTGACAATCCAAGCAATATTTTTCAAGTTATCGAATGCCAAAGAAATGGATACGGATGCCGGACGGACAGACGGATGGACGGACGTACAGATGGCCGGACGGACAGATGGACAGACAGACCGACGGACAAAGGATGGAAGAACGACGGATGGTCACCCCGGATGCCGGCATTATGTGTACCATACATAGTATGGGTACACATAAAAATGAAAAAATTTATAGTAATTTATATATTTTTTATACTTATCAATGACCTAGACTTAGCTGGTGCTAACCCCAAAATATCTAGGGCCAAACACAAATTTTGCCCCCAATCCCCAAAATTTGCATGAAAGTTAAAAAATTTATAGTAATTTATATATTTTTTATACTTACCAATGACCCAGACATAGCTGGTGCTAACTCTTAAAAATATAGGGCCAAACACAAGTTTTGCCCCCCAATCCCCAAAATTTGCATCTAAAACCAAACAAAACATGTCCTGAATGGCCCTCCACACTTCACCTCTACTGCGCATGCGCAGTGTCAAGGACGTTCCGAAATTGGCGCCATTAATCATTCTTATAACCACTGCCTGGTAAGCGCTATGTACTCAGCGGGGAGGTAAGAGTTCCCAACTCCTGAGAGGGCCATCCCCGTCTGGATCATTGGTAAGTATAAAAAATATAGAAATTACTATAAATTTTTTAACATTTTTATACTGCACCAATGACCCAGACATAGCTGAATAGTAAAAAGGCTGGAGGGCCAAGGACATAGAGCAAGATGGAATACGCTCAATTATATAAAATAGAGTCATCCCCTCTAGGGAAAAAGAAGTATTAGGCCTTACATGTATCTTTCTTATTTATGATAAATTAGAAAGATACAACACCTTCCAAAATTGAGCATCATACATCCATGTACTCTATTAAAATCTAGTATAATCCTTACACTAATAATTTTTAAAGTAAGCCAATAAATAAAGTAAGTCTAGAGAATAGAGACTCTTTATACTCCTTAAAAGTGTCTGAGGATTGCATAATAATGTCCGTTGACACGTGCTATATTCAAAAGCTATACTTTAAAAACTAAGACCTGAATAAATTTTTAAAACATAAACTTCTCACTAAACAACCATCCCAATAACAGCTCAGAATTACTAACTCCGGAGGAGGTATCCCCTTGTTTTCATAGTTCATAGTAAAACAGGTGACCCAAGGGAACACCCTCCCCCCCCCCCCCTTTTCTTGCCCTGGGTCAAATAGCCCAGAGCGAAGAGGGCAGCAGAACGGAGTCACTGCCGAAACAGACAGCCTACCTAGCTATAATAGCAACTGTTAAGTGAATGACATTCTGAGCAGTAGATAATAGACCTAACAATAGAGGCCTCCAGAAATGGACTCGATATTTCTGAGATAAAAATTCATGAATGTGGATGGCTGAGCGCAATGAGCAGCCTTCAAAAATCTATAATAGCGACACTATTAATGTAAGCCCAAGATGTAGAAGAACTCTTACTTCATGAGCCGAAATCTCAAACACCACTGCTGAGTCAATGATATACCATAAGCAGTATCGATAGTTAATTGAATCCATTAGCAATAGAATGGAGCGTAACGTCCTTCTATTAGGCATCAAAGACAGAAGAAGCTTACGCCCGTAGTAATAAACAGATATCTGTTTATAAATACATAAACTCTAACCGGACAGAGTAAAGGCCTATGCCCGTACGAAGACGGAAGGACCTTAATAACAATAGGTTCCGGATATTAATTAGGAGCCTGACTCTTATGCAAAAATCCAACCTAAATAGTAAAGGAAGTAGTGATTCCGAAACTACGAAAGTGAAAATCATCCACCGATAGTGCATGAAACTCACTGACTCTTCAGTAAAAGAGAAGCCAACAGAATTACTGTCTAAAAGGTCAGAATTTGAAAACTACTGTTTCCAGAGGCTCAAATGATTACTTAGCTAAATAAGAACTGAAGTTAAATTCCGTATAGGAATTTAATCTAATGATTCTAAGTCTATTTATCGAAAAGTTACTAACTGACTTAGATAAAGAGACTTAGATAAAGAGACATAAGACTCAATTGTAAACTATCATAGAGTGCATAGGTATGAGGTAACATAAACCTATAACCTTAATAATAACAGGCTGCAGTAGATCTTGTCAAACAAGTATACTAAAAAGTTGCAATGACTAGTATGGAGGGATCAACAATATCAACATAGAGATCCCTACACCAACGACGGAAGAGCCTCCACTTTAGCCGCATAGTATAGCGAAGAAGAGGTTCTCCTGTAGTAAGAAATCGCGTCCAAAGCTCGTCCAGTACAATGCTTACAATGCAATAAGGACCACACAACGGAATACGTGAAGGTTGAGACCTTACGGGTTGTGATAAAGATGACACGATTTTACCCAGCGAAAAAAGATCCTCTCATGGAGGAAGATTTCGCGTTAAGTCCCACAGTAGACATCAGAGTAAAATTACCCACGGTCTCTGTGAAGACAGAGATGCTATCAACAGAAATGTATTGTGGTTGGTTATCTTAGCAATACTTGCTGAAACAACAGCGCAGGAGGATACGCATATCCTATCATTCCGTCCTATTAGATCAATAGAGCGTTAACAACATAAGCTCAGAGATCCGGACAAGCAAACACATACGTCTGCAATTGATTAGCAAGTTGGGGCGTAAATAAATTATCATTGGGTGCTCCCACTGATAGCAAATCTGATTGACTTGTTTGTTGAGAGTCCATTCTGACGGCAACAAGCGACCCATAAGTGAAAGGGAGTCCGGTAATACAATCAGACGACCCGGAATATGACGGACCGAAGCAGAACTTGGTGTACTATAACAAACAGAAGGATTCTTTCCATTAAATTGAATAACGGAAATGAATGAGTGCCTCCCTGGTTCCGGAGATACGCACTACTGTCGAATTAACGGACAAGATTTGGACATGCGTTTCTGAATAATGTTCATCCAATGACATAAAGCAAGCCTAAAAAAACATTAATCCGTGGAAGATAAGTGCTTGCTTAGAGACTGCGGAACCCAAAGACCCTGGCACTTCGAATCCATTGGGATCAATATTATATCCCAACCTGTTTGACTGGCAACCGTCATAATTATAAAACTCGGATCCGGCAACTACAGTGGCACTCTCTGAGTCAACCACCGAATGTTTGCCCCAGTCTGAATCTCTTGCTACACTAGATAGACAAGAGAACATGTAAATCGAGCAATTCATGGATTGCTGAAAAGTTGCCGTCGAAGAGAGGCTTCTCCGAGAACGAAGCGACTCTGAGAGAGTTCTTCACCTTACTATCCACGCGCGTGGATGTAGCTAGGGCTGCGTCACGTCTAACCAACTCCAAGCAGCCACTGAAGGGCGGAGTTATACGTGAACAAACTACTGCCCTCAAAAGAAATCACATTGAGGATCATAACCCGGAATTCTTTCTCTTGAAGACGTAATGATAACGCCTCAGTAAGGTGGATTACGTATGATAAAGTGTCTAAGTTAAGTCTATTAGATATCATTGTCGTTTCCAACATTGTGGTTGGAAAAGACATAGATGGCGAAAAAGATTATTTCCAGTCTTTAACCACGCCGTATAGACGCATATGAACTCTCGGTATGCCCTGTTCTGCCAAAATAAATTATTCGTATAAATGATAAAAGGCAGAAATGAGCATTGCGGACAAGAAACTAAACTGTCATGCTTGGTAGCAGGCTTATATATATATAGCGTCGATAAATAATACACATGTTCTAATGACATTATTGGACTGTGTCGGTAAGTCAGGGACAATGTCCCTGAACCGATCCAAAATTCCGTGTCCAATGACGCTATAAGTCTCTTATCCAACATCGCAGCAAGGTAGTCCGAAATAACAATCACTGGAAGATAATGCCGGAAGATATGTATAGCAGCTTCCGATGCTACGAAAGGGAAAACTCGAAATCTTTCGAATCCCTTTCGCCATCCTGTCGGACCCTATAAAGCGTTCGGTCGTCCGCACCTGATGCAACCGCGGACCGCACCGACCCAGCGCTGTTGGATAATTCCTGATTCGACCAAGAAACTGTCGATTGCTGGGATGCTGCGAAAAAAACTGTGCTAACTTGGATAGCACGTCCGTCACTGAGGCCTGTGGAGAAGCGGTCCTAAGATGGATTGCCGCTGGAAGCTCCGTGATCGTTACCCCGTGCATACTACTAATATGCAAGCGAACGGAGTGTATAGGCCTCGTGTCCCTCGGCTACCGGATGGCGTGACCTGTTCGCCGTGGAATCACAGAATGACGAAACTGATCGGATACTCGAGGTCACGTAGCCAATGTGCAGTCGTGTGCACTGCTGTGAGGATGAGGAAGCATTATCGACAGTCTCTCGGACTGTCAATATAGCGGAGCGTCCCGAGCGACGGACATATGCTCCGAATGTAAAATATCTGAACCACAACATGCGGTCCCCTATGTTGTTGGACGAGAGAGGGACCTCTCTCGCTCACAGCCCGGACGGACCTGGACAAGCCAGGAACCGGACTAACAGGCTTCCTCCGATCTGTCCTCAATCCGCTGTCACTGGGTGAGTACTAAAGTAATTATAGTGCTCGCATCACCCAAATCTCCTTCCTAGACCGCAACGGACGAACCCGGCAGCCGAACCATTCGATGAATGTACGCTACACCGGGTGAGCTAGCGAATGTCACTCCGTCGATCCTACAAGGGACCTCTTAGGCGATAGACAAATTCCATGAGCACTTATTGCCGCTAGCTCTTCATTAACTATGACGACAGAGGCACACTTTTGAAAGACATCTCCGTAACTTTGCGAACCAGAAATGCTTGGTAATAGCAAGCATATAATAATAAATATATAGCGTCGTTCAATAATTCGAAAGTTTGTGTGACATTATTGGACTATGTCGGAACTGAGGGACGATGTCCCTGAACCGAACCAAAAATTTCTAAGTCCACCGACGCTATCAGTTTCTTATCCGGCATCGCAGCATTCTGGTCCGACGAAAGAACCTGTAGAAGATCAAGTCAGATGACATACACAACAGCATATGTTGTTCCGAAAGGGAAAGCTCGAAATCCTCCGAATCCCTTTCGGTATCCCGTCGGACCGGATGAAATTTTCGGACGTCCGTACCCGCTTCCGCGGAGCGTCCCAACCCAGCATCGTCGGATAAAACATTATGCGACAGATTCAGTTGTTGCTGGGATGCTGCAATAAGCTGTGCTATTTAGGATAGCACGTCCGTCCCCGAGGCCTGTGCAGTAGCGGTCTTACGATGCATTGCCGCCGGAAGCTCCGTGTACGTTGACTCCCGCACACTTTCCTATGCGAACGTCCGGAGTCTGCAGGCCTCGTGTCCCTGGCTACCGGATGGTGTGACCTGGTCGCCGATGATTCTCTGACTGGCAAAGCTGACTGGATATCCGAGGTCACGTAGCCAAGAACGGTCGTGTGCGCTACCATGAGAATGAGGAAGCCTTATTGACAGTCTCTCCGGACTGACTATATGTCGGAGCGTCCTGAGCGGCGGACGTATGCTCCGAATGCGAAACATTTTGTACCACAACATCTGAGGCCAGATGTTGTTGTACGAGAGAGGGGCCTCTCTCGCTCTCCGTCCGGATGGACCAGAACGAGCTATGAACCGGACTAAAAGGCTTCCTCCGTTCTCCCTCTAATCCGCCGTCACTGGGTGTGCATTTGGTTGATTTATAGTGCTCGCATCACCCCAAAACTCCTCCTAGACCGCAACGGACGAACCCGGCTGCCGAACCATTCAATGAATGGATGCTACACCGGGCGAGCTAGCGGACGTCAAAGGCCATCGAACCTACTAGGGTCCTCTTAGGCAATTGGCGTATTTACATGAGCACTTTTCCGCTAGCCCTTCATTAATTGTGACGACGGAGGCACACTGCTGGAAGACATCACAGATACATCACCCTAATCTTGATCGTCTGAAATAGAAATTGATAAAGTAGAGTGACCCTGCGGGGAAAGGACCGGAATGTCCAATTCCCCACAAACATACCGTGACATACGCTTCCCATGTTGTCATCGAAATCATCAGATTCAGAACAGGAGTTAATGCGAGTACACTGACTACATATAGAATGATTATAAAAGTCAGAGGAAGACTTCCACTTATTACAATTGATCAAAATCCTTTCAATGTGAAAAGAAAACAAAGTCCTGGTACTCGCACCAACCCCTGACAATCAAAATACATAATAATAATATGATCCATTAACATAGAAAAAATAATTGAAATCAAAATATTTTGAAAAAATATTTTTTCAGAACAGCCCAAGTTTCTGAAAAGTAACGTTGAGCCCCAATGGATCCCAAGCCTAAGTGTGGACAAAAAATTTAAAAATATTTTAAACAATTTATGCAACACTTACGAACAATAATAATGTATCTAGTTATGATTAAATTAACATCAAGATATTATTTTCAAGAAATCCCCCCCCCCTCACACAGAGGGCTGTTGTAAATGTAAACAATGAGTGTAAAAACACTAAAATAAGACTCCAGGCACCCAGGCCCGAAATCAGTTACCAAAAATACACTATCTGATGCAAAACAGAGACTTCCAGGGAAGAAATTGCAGAACATCAGATGGTAGATGCAGAACACAACGCCTAACCACCCATAGGTGAAGACGTAAACATGGGGAAAAGAACAGAATTCATTCTGTTATTCAGCTAAAACTCCCAAGAAATTTTAGTAATAATAATTACAGAAACTATGCCAAAAGCATGGGAGAATAGCAAGAGGGGACTTAAAGGAAAGGGAGAGAGGAAAACACTGAAAAATCAGTGTAACTAAATAACAAGAATGACAACAAAATGGCTGCTGCCTCGAAAATAGGTAACTTAACATAATTTCATTAAAAATTTTTACGTTACAGCCCTGATAATATTCTGTCACACATTTTTCCTCTCCTCCTTCTATATCCTCCTTAGAATCACCATTTCACTAATATTTATGTGTCTGGCATCATTTAAACTGAGATTTACAAGCACAAAGATCAGTCAGATGTTAACTGATGAAGGGCCAAACTAAGAATGATTAATGGTGCCAATTTCGGAATGTCCTTGACACTGCGCATACGCAATAGAGGTGAAGTGTGGAGGGCCATTCAGGACATGTTTTCTTTGGTTTTAGATGCAAATTTTGGGGATTGGGGGGGCAAAATTTGTGTTTGGCCCTATATTTTAAGAGTTAGCACCAGCTATGTCTGGGTCATTGGTACAGTATAAAAATACCGAAAATTAGAAGTCCTATCTGGCCCTCCATACATTTTACCCTCCGCGCATGCTCAGACGCCAGGAAGTCACCGAATCTGGCGCCAATAAAATCATTCTTTGTAGAAAAAAGATTATAAAAATTCAGCGGGGAGGTATGAGTGCCCAGTACTGTCCACTCATGGGAGGGCCATTCCCGTCTGGGTCATTGGTAAGTATAAAAAATATATAAATTACTATAAATTTTTTCATCTTTTTATACTGTAATCAATGACCCAGACTTAGCTGAATCGTAAAAAGGCGGAGGGTCTAGAACTTCCGAAATAGTAGATCAAGTCCTTAAATCCATGATGAAGAAATTAGAATTTACATGTTTGTCTCGTAATACCATAATAGAAGAGACATATCCTAATATGGATCTAAGCATAAATTAATGTTAATTAGGATGTAACAAATAAACCATTTTTGAGACTAGTATGGACTAGGCTCTAAAAATTATTATGGCATACTGAGAATGAGAGAAAATTTCCCATAAACCTACGCCACACAATAATACTGCAGCTGATAGCTGAACATAGTATGGACAAGACAGCTTCCTCTATAGTTACATACCCCATAAGGCAGAGAAGTGGACAAAATGATCCCCCACCCCCCTTTTTTTAACATAACTTCAAAAGAAAGAGGGGAGAGCTCTGGAATCAATAAGCAGAACCCGGAAACGATATAAATGAATATCGATCAGGCACTCAAAAAAATTAATTCATGAATAATAAATGGTGCTTAGCGCCACTTGACAAGCCAAGGCTATAGCAATGATTTTGGTAAATAACATTGTCCACTACAAAATATGCACTGCAGACGCCGTTTACAGGTACGACGAAATCAGTGAGAAATTATTTATAACATATTCATACAAAAGCGGGATAAGATGAACAATCTCTGCAGAGAAAACACACTTCAAGATCATTCACAGGAGGCCTCTGTAATATTAAATCCGGTAAAAAACACTCCCAACGTGTACTATTTGGTATCTACAACTATAAACACGTGAGAATAAAACCGACAAAATAGAGACCAGGATCTAGAAATGGAGGTAGGTATGATAAACCGGCTCCAAAATCAGAAAATAAATACTGGAGACAAATGCAATAGTACTGCATATATGCCTATGATGGCGCCATCCAACACGTCGCAAAGTATGTATGTATTAAAAAATATATAAGTGACAGCCTGAGTGTGTGGGGGGAGAATTCGAATATATGTCGAAACCTCCTCACCCACATTACTAAATCATTGCTGGTGCAGACAGCAATAATACAGTGACCATAAAGCTCTTTCACGTCTGAAATACTCTGTAATGCCACTGAGAGCGGAGAATGACATGAAGAATAAAAATTCCCTTAAAGAAGAAAAACCCTTTAATGGGGAAGCTTCTCGCAAATGCTCAATAGCAGACCCCATAACCTCAATGAAATCAATAAAAACAAATGAATAGAAGGATACACATATTCTATCATTCATTCCCATGAAAACGGCTGAGCGTAAATGTATGCGATCATGTAATAGCCAAACAGTTAGAATAAGCGCAAGATATAGCCAGCACTAACTTATGCGCTGAAATCTTAAGCATTGACTTCTAACTGGAAGATAAATAACCCAAGCAGTATGAATAGCTAACTGACTTATTTAACAATAGAATGAACATAAACTTCCCTTCTATTGAAAAATAATGACAAAAGAAGCATTACTTCTCTTCTGATAAACTCTGATGTGCGTTTATAAATACATGAACGGAAAAAAATTTGATGATGTAATCGTAAACAATGAGACATCATTGAATATGTGATTTCCAATAACCGAGGATCCCAAGATCCCTGCATAGAGAGACCCTCGGACTCAGGATATAACACAATATATGAATTCACGTCCGAAATAATTAAGAAAACCGTAATATATGCCCAAACTTGACCTTATGTTAAAAGACAAAACAGGTCAAGAGGGAAAAAACGTCTACCACTCCAGTTAATAACTAGAGTAGACATGTGTGTAAGCGACCTATCGAAATAACATTCCAAGCCGCTCCACACAACTCCATCCGGCGCATAAAACTATCGCTGTTAATGCGTCAGATAACAGATAAAAGTGAGCCAAACAGCTGGTTAATTCGCTCTGTGAAACAAAAGATGAACCAGCCAAATGAATAGTGGGATACATGTATTCTATCATAAATCCCATGAGACATTATCTAGTTCACAAAACAAGTGATCTAAAGAACTATACCCACTACAATTGCCGAACGTTCGCTTTTTGACTGAAAGATAATCACAAATAATCTAATTATCCACTTCCAGTCAAAATCGGCCGGACCAAGTTCTATAGAGCCTCAAACCACCGGCTCAGGGGAGTCTGATCAGTAACTCAGCCTGACGAGAAACCCCTATCCAAGTGGCTGTATAGACAATCCTAAAGAAAAATATATAGGAGAGATACCTGTACCTTCCCTATGAGCCTTCATAAGCGAATTGAGTCTAGGACAAACTCTCCTACTCTTCTGTTGGCTGTGGTCGATTAGACCCCAACTTAAAGAGTCAAGTATAGATGCTTTCTTGTAGTTTAATCCTACAATAATGAAAGCTTACCATCAAAGACTTAGGTATACCTATACCTTTGCTATGAGTCCTTATAGACGATCAGAGTCTAGGACAACCTCTCGTACTCTTTCTGCTGGTGTCGGTACATTAGACAAAGGACGTAAGCCTCTTTTGAAGCCTAGCCCTTGTCTTTTCTAAAATCACTGAGCACTTTTCCACTAGCTCTAAATACAATGCATATGCGACATATCCGGAGTCACGGTCCTAGTATCCAATCTTAACCATTTCACCGGCGACAGGGAACTGAAACCTCTCATCGGGTTTTATAGCCCTGTGCAATATAAAGATCACTTTGTCCGTTATGTGGAGGAAATCATAAGACTAGCCGACCCCGGCTGCCTATTAGACGGGACGTCCCGGACAGGAGGCATGGACGTATACTCCGACTGATGCAAGTTCCTACCAACAACATCTGTCCCCAGATGATGCTGTATGAGAGAGAGGCCTCTCTCTTGCTCGCGGTCCTGGATGACCTGGACGAGCGTACCTCAGGACTTGCCGGTTTCCTCCTTCTGTCGTCGCTGGGTGAGCATAATTGCATATCATATTGTTCGCTCCACCCTATATGATCTCTATTTTTCTAGCCCGAATCGTATACAACCGGTGCCACAGTTCTCAGAGGCCTGAGTAACTAATTCACCGTTCGAGCTAACAGGCAACAATGGACCTGTGCGGTCGTGTGTGCTTTTCAAACAAAGAGGAAGCTATAAGACTGGCCAACCCTGGCAGTCTATGGAAGGTGCGTCCCGTGGATGTAAGTTCCAACTGACACAAGTTCCTAACAACAACCTCTGACCCCAGATGTTGTTATAAGAGAGAGAGGCCTCTCTCTTGCTCGTGATCACGGAAGACCTGGACGAGCATACCTCAGAACTTGTCAGACCGACACAAGTTCCTACCAACAACCTCTGACCCCAGATGTTGTTATAAGAGAGAGAGGCCTCTCTCTTGCTCACGATCACGGATGACCTCGACGAGCATACCTCAGAACTTGTCTACTTCCTCCTTCCCATGCTTCCTCCTTTCCGTCATCGCAGGGTGAACATGTTCATATGTTTATAGTGCTCGCTACACCCTTATTCCTCTTCTCGACCGCTACGGACATACCCGGCATCACATACCCACATACGAGTGAGTTCTGCCAGTCGAGCTAGCTGGCGACAAGGTCATCAATCCTACTAAGGATCTAGGCACTTGTCTAATTCCTTGAGCACTTTTGCCGCTAGCTCTTCATTGATTAGCAACGACGGCAGCACACTCGTTGACGGCGTCACGAAGCCACACCATGTTCTTGTTCCTCTGTAAATAGAAACTAAAAAACTATAGTGACCTTTTGACGAGAGGACCAGCCGAGTCCCCTTGCCGCGATAGGACCGATAGTGTCCACTCGCCAAACACAAACCATGACGCCTGTCATTCAGATTATCAAATCTGATACATGGAGTAGAATTAGTGGTAGAACATCAAGTAAACTCATTACAACGACCAAGTAAATAAAGGAAAGGTTTCCTCTATTTGCCATTTTATTAGATAAAAATAATTACCTAAAAACTAATATATGTCATTGTACCACCACCAAATCTACATATAATATAAGATAACATTAAATATAATCAATGAAATAAATATATCCAAAAGAAAAACTCTTTCAAAAATAAAATAAAATTTTTGAAAAAATTTTCCTAATATAAGAGCCCAAGTTCCCGAAGGGAACGATGAGCCCAAAAAAGCCTAAGTGTGGACAAAATTATAAAAACTGTGAAAAATTAACTACCACACTATCAGAATATTTAATGTTACTTACAACTGTTGTTCCTAAACAAAAATAGGAAACTATCTAGAGTAATGTAATGTAAACAAAACACCGGAATCAAGACCCCAGGCAACACAGCCCAAAGTCAGTAACAGAAACAAGACTATCTGATGTAAAGCAAGATCTTCCTCAGAAGAAAAAACGATACATTGGATGTAAGATGAATGACCAAAATGCCCGAACACCCTAAGGATGAGGACGTAACCCTGGGGATGTGCAGAATAATCTTCTGTATAAAACGTTAAACTCCCAATAAATTTTATAAATTTTTTTTTATTAAAACAAGCCAAAAAGCTTGGGAGCTTAACTGGGGGGATCATGGGAAGGCAGGGAAGGAATACTAAATAAACAGTGGATAGATCATAATCAATCAGTGATAACGTCAGGCTCATGTCCCGAAATTAGGGAACATGAACTAATTTTAATAAATATTATAAAATTACAGTCCTGAACGCTTCAAACCACCGTTTCTTCCTTCCTTCATCCAGTTCTGCCATTGGATCCACCATTTTAACCATTGATTTGTGTCTGGCATCATTATTAATTGAGATTTAAAAGCACAAATATCAGTTTGTTGTTATCTGACAAGGGCCAAACAAAGAATGATTTTATTGGTGCCAGATTTGGTGACTTCCTGGCGTCTGCGCATGCGTGGAGAGTAAAATGTATGGAGGGCCAGATAGGACTTCTAATTTTCGGTTTTGCATGCAAATTTTGGGGATTGGGGGGCAAAATTTGTGTTTGGCCCTAGATATTTTTGGGTTAGCACCAGCTAAGTCTGGGTCATTGGTTACAGTATAAAAATATATACAAATTACTGTGAATTTATCATATTTTCACACAGTAACCAATGGCCCAGACATAGCTGAATGGTAAATAGGTTGGAGGGCCTAGGACATAAAGGAAAATCCAATAACTCAACTACTACCAAGAGATTATCTCCTACAGGAGAATAGGAGAGCATGGAATTCTTATGTCCTTCATATTTAATAAAATAAGAAGGACATAACACCACCAAAGTAATTGAGTATAACTCCATATATAATACTCTATTAATATCCAGCATAACCCATTATGCTAATTCGGTGAAGGGAAGCCAAAATATAAAGAAAGTCCATAGTATGAGACTCTTTGTATTAAATTAAAAGTGTCCGAGGATTGTATATAAACGCTCGTTTGACACGTGTCATATACAAATGCTTCATGCTGAGCTACACTTTAAAAATATTACATAATTGTCATCATAATTGCGTCCACTGAGCTACACATTAAAACCATCCTAGTACCGACTCGCTTTTCACTATAAAGCCAGGTGTTGATGAGGGAAAACCGCCCCCCCCTGCTACTAACAGAATCTTGCAATGGGATTGCTTGATCTTTAACAAGATCTGTTGAATTAACAGGGTTGGAGGATATGCATATCCTATCATTCTGTCCCATGAAATCGAGAGAGCGTCTGCATACGCTCAAGGAGCTGGACATGGCAACACGTAAGTCTGCAACTGATTGTTGAGATGTGTCACAAATAAGTCTATCATTGGTTGATCCCACTAGTAGCAAATCTGTCTGAACACCCGCTTGTTGAGAGTCCATTCTGACAGCAACATGCAGCCCTTCCGAGAGAGCGAGTCTGCCAACATGTTCAGATGACCCGGAATATGACGAATAGACAGTTGAACTTGATGATTCAAGACAAACAGAAGGATTCTTTCCGTTAACTGACATAACGAAATCGAATGCGTGCCACCCTGGTTCCTTATGTACGCTACCACTGTCGAGTTGTCCGACAATATCTGAACATGAGCGTTCTCTATAATATGAATCCATTGTTGTAGCACTAGCCATACTGACATCATTTCTTTGATGATTATATGCTTGACTAGGAACTCTGGGTCCCAAAGACCCTGGCACTTCGAGTCTGTCGGAGTCAGGGTCATGCCCCAACCGATCTGACGTCACATCTGTCATAATCGTGAAAGCCGGATCCGGCAAATGCAGCAGAACTCCTTGAGTTAACCACTGAATATCTGCCCAAATCTGAACTTTTTGTTTTACTTGGTCCGTTAAAACAATATTAATTTCGAGCGAATGCATCTTCACACTCCAGTTCAGAGTAAAGAATATCTGGAGAGGATGTGTGCGCAAGCGGCCCATCGGAATAAGTTCTGCGGCCGCACTGCACAGACCCATCAGTCGCATGAACTCCCTCACTGTTACTGCGTCTGAGAGTAGACAAAAGCGAGCGTAACAACTGACTAATTTCGCTCTGGGTAACGGCAGACGAACCAGATTGTTGTGAGTCTCGAAGCTCATACCCAAGTGGATGAACAACTTGGACAGAGCTAGATCCAACTTCTTCTCGTCTACTATGAAACCGAGACGTCGGAGCAGTAGAAGCAGACTCTGAACATCGTTCTGAAGAATATATTTGTTGCCGTATCTCTGAATAATGTCGTCCAAGTAAGCCGACATTACCGCAGATGAATGAGCTCGGAAATAAGACATTACCAAGTTCATTATTCGAGTGAACGCACAGGGAGCTAGATTCAGACCGAAGCACATTGCTTGGAACTGATATACTGTCCCCTGAATGGCGAACCGTAGGTACTTTCTGAACGCCGAATGTACCATGACATGAAAGTACACATCTTTTAGAACTATGCTTGCCACATAGTCGTTAACACATATGCTCGCTTTTACCGACCGAATGGTTTCCATATAGAACTTTGGAGCTACGATAAGTTTGTTTATCCAGCTCAAGTCTATTACTGGTCGGAACGAGCCATCTGGCTTCGGTACGAGGAACAGGTGACTGTAGAAACCTAAAGATTTGTGGTTCTCTACGACCTCTATTGTGTTCATTTGTAGAAGAGAGCTTACCTCCGAAAGGAGAGACTCTCTTTTTGACGGGTTTAACGGAAGTTGAGTCCACTGTGGACATCGTGTTAGCGGTGGTTTGGCTCAGAAACACAATCTTAGTCCTTCCGAGACTACATTTCTAACCCATCGATCTTCCGTAATGGTTGTTACGAATCTTGATAACCTCCCGCCAACTGGAACACAACAGAGGTCCTGACCTTCACCTGTAGGACCTGCGAGGCTTGCAGGAAGAGAAACTACGTCCTCCCTGTGAAGAGCCTCTGCCCATCAGCATGGGGGCATCTGACCGGTTGTTTCGGCCAGACCCATGCCCCCTACCAGAGTCGTTGAATTGACGATTTTGCGAGTAATTGTAAGAGGGTTTCTTATATCCTCGCGAGGAGTTTCCTCTGAACGATTTTTGTCCAGAGCCTCCTGCTTTACTCTTCTCTGCATGTGCGGGTTTATTTGAAGCCGACTTTAGAAGAAGAGTATTTGATGCTTTCTTTGTAGCCTGGTCATAGACCAGAGAAAGCTTATCATCCAACATATCATGTCCTGATACAGGAGCGACTCTAAGAGAGTTTTTCACCTTGTCATCTATTAAAGATGACAACGCAAGGGCTCCATCACGTCTAACTCCAAATTAGCCACTGTAAGGGCAGAGTTATACGTGGTAAACAGTATAGCCCTGAAAAGAACCCTCAAGGAAGAACGAACATCCTCAAACTCCTTTCCATTGAGATGGTGCACCATAGCTCTCGTCAGGTGATCTGCATATGACATTGCGTCTAAATTCGCTCTATTTGTAGAAATTGCCATCTCAATTGTTTCCGAGCGAATAGTAAATGAAGGAGGTAAGGCCAAATCTAGGTCCTCAGCCTGCTCATTTAAATGCAGAGGAACTCTCTGGACACCTTCCCCTACCATTTTAAATGGACGTGGTCCAACAGACGGTATCCGAACGGAAGATGAGGAAAGAAAGCTGCCTTTTCGCTTCCCACTGGAATGACTGAATATAGCGTCGTTTAGGAGAGCATATGTGTTCGACACTAGTTTCGACTGCACTGGGAAGGAAAGGACATCCTCCCTTGACCGGATAAAGTCCGCATCTAACGATGCTAGCAGCTTTTTATGTGTAGATGCAGCAGTCTGATTCACTGGAACAATCTCCGGAAAGTATTGATGGATAAAATCATCGCTACCATGTGTTGTTCCGAGAGGGATGGGTACGTATTCTCCAAATCCCTTTCTGCATCCGATTGAATCAGAATTTCCTCATGGTCCTCTGCCTCTGAGTGGGCAGATGACTGGACCAACCCAGCACCTTCGGACAGCTCGTGCTCCGAGACTGGCGGAACTTGCTCCTGACTATGCTGGGATGCTGCAATGAGCTGTGCAATCTGCGACACCAGGTCTGTAACAGAGGCCTGAGGAGCAGCGGTCTTCGGTTGCTTTGCTGCTGGCTGCTCCTGGGACTTTGTGTCCGCAATGGCTCTCTTCTGCAGACGTCCCATTGAATGAGGCCTCATCTCCATGGCTACTGGATGCTGTGACTTTTTAATAGACGAGCGGTTCTTGCTCGGCAATTCCGGTAGGATATCGGACATCACTGTGGGATACATAGCCAAAGGTGTGGTCTTGTGTGCTGTACTGACTTGGAGGAAGCTCTACTGTCAGCCATCCCCGGCTGACTAAATGATGGAGCGTCCCGGACCGATTACGTGGATGTAAGCTCTGACTGAAGCAAGTTTCTGACTATAACATCTGGCCCCAGATGTTGTTGGTAGAAAGAAGGGGCTCTCTCGCTCGCAATCTTGCTAGACCTCGCCGAGCCGACTGACAAACTTGCTTGCTTCCTCCTTTCCGTCGTCGCTGAGTGAGCCTGATAAGAGATTACAGTGCTCGCTCTACCCATATTTTTATCCTCGACCGCTACAGACACAGCCGGTGTCACGGTGCCCACCGCTTCACCGGACGAGCTAGCTGGCAACACGGTCTTATGACTACGTGGGCGTGGTTTATTGCCCTGTCTAATATTTGAGAGCACTTTAGCCGCTAGCTCTGATTGACTATCATTTTGCGACAACGGACGCACACTAATGGACGGACTCACGAAACCATCACCATGTTCTTGTTCCTCTGAAATGGAAACTGAAAGACCAAAGTGACTGTGCAGCGAGAGGACAGGCATAGTCCTCTCACCGCTAACAACATACCGTGACACACGTCGCCAACATTTGTCATCCCAGTTGACACAAGCAGCACAGGAATTAGTGCGAGTACAATGACTACAAGACACACAAAATTTGTGTGAATCTGAGGAAGACTTCCTTGAATTACAATTTGAACAATAAGCTTTCATTATAGAAAAATATGAAAGTCAACAGTTCTCACACTTAACACCCAATATACTGAAAAAGGTACATTAAACAATCAATGAAACAATGATTCAGAAAAATTTAAAAAAAAAAAAAAAATTTGACTTGAGCCCAAGTTCCCAATGGGAACTCCGAGCCCAAATGTGGACCAAAAATTTTTTTCACTGCCAAAAATTAAGGAAACACTATCGGAATAAAAAATGTATCTTACACTTATCCTGACATGAATTATTCAGAGGAAAATTATATGTAAAGGAAGCGTTGTCAATGTAAACAACGCCACAAAAAACCAGAAACAAGACTCCAGGCTTCCAAAAATTAAGGCTCGAAGTCAGTAACAGATTTGACACTATCCGATGCAAAGCAAGGTCTTCCTCAGAAGAGAATGCAATACATCGGATGGATGATGCATGACTACAAATGCCTAAACACCCCTAGGGTGAGGACGTAACCATGGGGATAAACAGAATAAACATTCTGTAAAAGTTAAACTCCCAAGAAATTTTCATATAAAAAAATTTCGATAAAAACACCAAAAAGCCTGGGAGTTTAACAGGAGGGCTTCAGAGAAGGAGAGGGAAGAAACACTTAACAAACAGTAGCTTAATCATTAGGAAGAATGATAATTCAGGCAATACCATGAAAATGGGTAACTAGAAATAATTTCGTTCAAAAATTATAAGGTTACAGTCCTGAACATAAAAAAGCACTGTTCCTTCCTTCCATGGTTCTATTGTATCCTCTGACCCACCATAATTATCTTTGATCTGTGACTGGCATCATCAAAACAGAGATTTAAAAGCACAAAAGTCAGTCTGTTGTTATCTGACAGAGGGCCAAACAAGGAATGATATTTGGTGGCAATTGTGGCACTTCCTGGACACTGCGCATGCACAGTTGTCAAATGTATAGAGGGCCATATAGGACATTAAATTTTTGGTTTTTGATGCAAATTTTGGGGATTGGGGGGCAAAATTTGTGTTTGGCCCTGGATAATTTTGAGTTAGCACCAGCTATGTCTGGGCCATTGGTTACTGTATAAAAATACTGGCCCCAAAATGCAGGACTTGTAATATGCAGGTTTTATTCTCGCATGAGAAAATAACAAAAATTTGTACTAAACAATATTTTTCCACTATTTTTGTGAGTTTCTTGTATAAGATGAAATCTCCAGATTTCAAAAATCTTTTCTCTCAAATAGTTTTATTAAACAAACAAGTGTCCTCCCCAAGCTGATCAATTGTCTGTACCCTGTGGCCAACCCTCACTCTCCTGACGTTAAACTTTCAACTTTATGTGAGTAATTCTAAAATCTGCATAAATAAAGTTTTCAATGACAAAAATTTAAAAAATTAAGCAATTTATAAGGATATAACATTTTGGCTTGAAATCTTCAGATCAGTCCGGGGAAGTGCTGTCAAACTCTTGGCTGGCAAGATTACAAAAACTAAGAGGTACTGGCAATATGATCACAATGCAATATATTGTTCCACATTCTCCAATAGCAGTCAAGTTGTTAAATTTGATGCAGGTATAATGAAAAATCTCATTTTATTTATTAAAACAGGTATCTGATAAATTCTGATCTTTTTGTTTTACGATACCATGCCCATATTGTTTTAGAATAATATGGGTAACTATAGTACACAGCTGAATGGATAGTTCTTCTCAGTAATTGACTTTTGGCTGTGTATTGACAGCATAATGACTGTCAATATGTAGCAATATGTATAAAAATGTTCAGGCCTTTAGGGATTAAAATAAAAAGAAAGAACAAATTACGGTTTAATCCTGGGAACAGGAATTTCATGGCTCTGCGGGTAATGGTTCTGAAAGTCAATCATGATACCCAGGAAATTCCTAGACCATGGTATCAATGATTGCACGTTATAGTTTATGAGATTACGGCAAATATCAATTTCTTCCGAAACCAACATTGCTGTTGTTGGAGCTAAGGTTTAATCTCATGAATGGGAATTTCACGGTTACCAGTTCTGAAAATCAGTGCTAATGCCCAGGAAATTCATAGACTAGAATCGGGAATCAAAGGCTGTGGAACGCAACCTTCAATTCCCGGTTCTGTCCTATCAATTTACTCAGTATCATGACTAATATTCAGAAACGAGATCTGTAAAATCCCAAGTATCCTGACTGATTTTAAGACATGAGAACTGGAAAATTCCCTAGAAACCCTAGAACAAAATTACTTTGGTTATTTGAGAAGAAATTATTGACATAGTCCTTCACATATTATTTATTTATTTATTTATTTATTTATTTATTGGTGTTTAAGGTCACATACTTTTGCACAATGGCTAATCATGACCACAACATGAGCATCAACTCAAGACCAGGGGTGAGCATTAATAAGTCAAGTTGCCCATTTTAGAGAGGGTTTGCACCTCCCAAGCATTGGTGACTGGGTCCTATTTTACCAGTAAAACAAAGCCTGTTTACCGCAGTGAACAGGCACTGCTTCACTTCCTGGGGTTCCTGCGGGGAATAGTCCTTCACAGCTAATGTATTGGGTTAAATCAATATCTTTTTAAAAACCCGAATTTAAGTTTTTATACACACAATTCTCTTGACAAATAACTAATGGTAATTGAATTTTCTTGTAACTGCTATCAAGTCAAGTCAGGGCTGGTTCTCACAAACCATGACCAATAGGATGGCAATGTTAATAAAGTTGCATTTAATGGAAAATTATCAGAGAAAAGACTGATGTTTTTATCATACCATTGGCTTACCTGTAAAATTTTCATCTTTCCATGTTTCCAGGACAGTTACAACACACAATTCTTTCAAAATTTTGTTGGGTATCTTGTCAGAAAAGAAAGGAACTTTTTTCAGTATTGAATAGATCTTATCATTATCTATAGCTGTCCTTTCAAATGGTCTGAAAAAGTGTTAAGTTCTAAAATTTAGTACAAAACAGTTCTGAAATGTTCTAAAGCCATTTCCAATTTGTTGATTCCTATCTCTCATATCTTGTGTTTTCACAGTAAAAGTTAATTTTTTTTTCAATAATTGTGGTAAATTTTCAAAAGGGGATGAAAGAAATAAGTTGGAATTTGTTGTTATACAGTACTGATGGCAAAAGTGGTCTCTTTATCACATCAAGATCTGGTTGTTACATCAGTGGGTCAAGATTTAAAAAAAAATAAACTAATGCATAAGGGTGACCAAATGAAGAAAGAACAAATGAAAATAGGATCTGAGAATCAATGTTCTTGCATTTCTTCATCGACAGATGAGATTCTACAGTGTTGTGTAGAGGAAAGCATTCAGACAATATCGGCCATAATTATTTCGACCCAGACAGGTGGGGCATAGAAATGACAGACACTCTTCTATAAACTGTAACAAGGCAAAAACATGTTAGCAAACATTGGTGACCAAAAATAATTTAGCATTCTACCATGTAAGCAGTATTCTTCACATATACAAGTGTTGTAAACAAAATGGTTGATGATGCATTCAGAAATGTGATAATTTGCAAATGAATAAATTTTTAAAACAACTGTTATAAAATGAAAATGAAACATTTTTTTCACTGCAAGTCTTAAACTAGAGTGATGTCACGCATGCAGCCGGACTGTCCCAGCAATGGCAATGCTTAGACACAAAATAGTCTGAACTATTTTTTGTTAACCATTTACCTAACGAATCTGCCATATCTGTATTTGTGATAAAAGTGTGTGTGTGTGTGTGTGTGTGTGGGGGGGGGGGGGGGGGGCATTGGGCTATAGGAGTCAATTTTTGTTTTGCATGTAATAACTCCCTATCCTTCAAAATACACTTTTGAAGAAAAAATTGCCTAAATACTGTGGGGTGGGGTGCAGGTGGGGGGGGGGGGGGGGGGGGGTGAACCCATATTCAAACTTGGGCTGTATTACTAGCTGGAAAATACACATATCGACTTTGGTTGAAATCAAATAATCAAAACTGGAGTTATCGGTCGGAAACAAATTGTTTGCAGAAAGACGGACCATTTTCGTAATATGACCGTTTTTACAAATGGACGTATAAAAAAGTAATATTAAATTTGAAGAGAATCATATAATTAGAACTGGATTTATTTTCTGGATAACATGGGGAGGAGGGAGGGTGGATTAATTCCACCCATCTCCCCTAAGTTTTGGAGACAGCATCAAAGTCCCTCACTCCCATTTCCTTCCAATCTATATTACATTTTGTAAAACAACAGGAGTATGCTGCAGAAGGCATTTCTTTATATTTCAAACTGTGAAGCCCAGGTAATGAGAAAAAAAGCTGCATACAAGTAATAGAAATCATGTTTGTAAATGCAATTATTAAAAGTTGTATTGATCATGCAAGAACAAAAAGTATGTGTTAGAAGCCCAATTTCAAATTTAAAGAAACTAAATTTTAAAACAGTTTTGAAAAGGGTAAAATTAATGCAAATGTTAATTGAAACCACTGTATACAACGTCCATAGACCTTGCCCCAAATGAAAAACAATGACATTGTAACTGTGTTTGAAGAATATAAGGTACAACCTTGAAAAGCAAAATTTTAATCCGAAACTTCAAGCTGGGAATACTGAGTAAAATTGATTGCAAAAAAGGGTTAAATATTTCCTAAAACCGAGAAAAGAAATCACTGATGCAAATGCAATCATTAAGTTGTACTGACCATGCAAGAATTAAAGTAACAAAGTATGTGGTAAAAGCCTAATTACCAATACAAAGAAACTAAGTCTGCAAACATGTTAAAAGGGGTTAAAATCCTGCCAATATTAATGAAAATCACTGTAGAAAGCTTCAGTAGACAGTATAGACATTATCCCAAATGAGAACAGTGACATTCCACTAAACTGTTTGAAGAATTAAAGATGTAACTCTGTAAATAAAAAACTTTAACCAAAATCTTTAACCTGGATGTTCTAAGTTAAATTGACTGCAAAAAAGGGTTAAATATGTCCCAAAATAACATAAAACATGATACAATCAATACATGAGAAAGATACAATCAATAGTAATTAATATTAATTAAAAAGAAAAAAAACTGTAACCTTCACTGTTAAACTTTAACCACAAACTTTAAGCAAAAACTCTAAATTTAACAGACAGATGGACGGATGGACGAACGAAAGTCATGACTACAGCCCTGCAAAAAGTCAGACTTAAAACATCTAATTGGCACCCCAAGGGGAGGGGGGGGGGGATTATAGGAGTAAAAAAAATGTCTGCATGTAGTTACTCTAAATCCTTGAAAATGCATTTTGGACCAAAGAAAAAAAAGTGCCTAATTGGCACAGGGAAAGGGGTGGGGGGTGTATAGGAGTTAAAAAAAATTCTGCATGTAGTCACTCTAAATAGTTCAAGGCAGGGGGAGGAGGCAGGACAATAACTCCCAACAATTTTCATTGGATAGTGGTGGTCATCGAATTTGATGTAGACATTGTTGCTTTAGAGACATATACTAAAGAAAATTGAAATCTGTTAACTACTGTTCAAGTTATGACATGAACAAAGTTCGGACAGACGGATGGATGGACCAGATGGACCAAAAACTTTAACCTGGAAGTTGTAAGTTTGCCACACAAAGTAGAGTGATGTCATGCATGCAGCCCGACTGTCCCAGCAATGGCAATGCTTAGACACAAAATTGTCGGAGCCATTTTTTGTTAACCGTTTACCTAACGAATCTGCCATATCTGCACTCGTGATATACAAAATTTGATATTCAAATTTTATTTTTTCATTTCTCTACTTCAAAACATACCTCGTGACCTATTAATGGAAGAAACTTGATGAGCTTGTTCCAATAAGGACTAATAAGCCATGGTTAGAAGTAAACTAGAGTGATGTCACGCAAACAGCCCGACTGTCCCAGCAATGGCAATGCTCAGACACAAAATAGTTAGAGCCATTTTTTGTTAGCTGTTTACCTGACGAATCTGCCCCCACCTGCGGCAACCGTGTCCTTGGGCAAGACACTTCACCCCCACTGCCCACGTGGGGGCACGGTGACGCTGTATACTAAGGCGTACTGCATGTCGATGATGCACCTGTCTTTAACCAATGCTAACCCTGCTTGTGTGGAGTTGGTTGGGGAGCTGACAGTTGCTTGCCGTGGCTCGGTGGTTCTCGCCGGGTACTCCAGCTTCCTCCACCCGTAAAACTGTCATGGTCATGGTTAGCCATTGTGCAGAAATATGTGACCTTAAACACCAATATATAATAATAATAATAATAATAATAATAATAATAACAACAACGAATCTGCCATATCTGTACTCGTGGTGTACAAAATTTGCTATTCAAATTTTATTTTTTCATTTCTCTACTCCAAAACATACCTCATGACCTATTAATGGAACAAGCTTGATGAGCTTAATAAGGATTAATAAGCCATAAATCTGATGTTTCAGAAAAATAATTTGTAGTGTTGGCTTCAACTTGTGTTAGGTAAAGGATTAAAGATGCAGTACATAAAGTAATGTTGGATTATCGGAGTCAATTTTCTTTTTTGCATGTAATACCGGGTAACTCCCAACCCTTCAAAAGGGGGGCGGGGTGGGGGGTATAGATTCGTTGAACCTAGATTCGATTCGGCCTGTATTATAAGTACAAATAACTTCAACAATTTTCATGGTTGGACCTAGAGACATGTTCTGAAAGAATTGAAATCGGTTAACTTTTGTTTAAGTTATGGCATAAAGAATGTTCGGACAGATGGATGGACTGATGGATGGATGGACAGACTGACAGATAGACGAACAGAGCGAGGCCTGTGCTATATCCCTCCCTTGTGGGTGGGGATAAAAAGTAATAAAGTATGTGGTAGAAGCCCAATTTGAAATTTAGAGAAACTAAGTACGAAAAGCGTTGTGAAAAAGGTTAAATGAATGCCAATATTATTTGAAACACTGTGTACAGCTTCAGTAGACCTTGCCCGAAATGAAAAAAAGAAATGACATTGTAACAGAGTGTTTGGAGAATGAAATTGATTGGCAAAAGGGGGGTGTGTGGTGTTTGTCTGGATTTTTAACCACGAACTTTTAAAGCAAAACTGTAATGAAAGTGTCAATGACACTGTAGCTCTACTTGTCAAGACATGTACATGTATAGTATGTGACACAGCAATGACAAACATCTAGGTAATGACCTGATAACAAAGGTACATATAAAGTATTGTAACGGTCTGTACATAAATACTGACCGTAGCCTGTAACAAATGTATAGGTAAAGTATTGTAAAGGTGGGTGACAGTCAGATGCTAAACTAGAAAAGAAATCTTTGAGTCCCAGAGTGGGTCTGATTGAACCCCAAAATATTTGTTCTCATAGCACAGTGATAACAAAGGCACCCCAAAACACACTCATTCCTGTCCCAAGGTGAAAACAAAGGTACCCAAGAAGTTTCGTGAGATCAGTTCATAAATACGAGCTGCTTAGAAGTTGTGACAAAAAACTGATTGGACCTAATTTTGGTACAAAATGGCCATTGGCAGCCATCTTGAATTCTGGACCGCACTCAGAAACACTTGTTCTCGTCCCAAGGTGATAGCAAAGGTACCCAAGAAGTTTCGTGAAGATTGGTTGATAAATACAGCCTCTAGCCCGAGCCGTATTGACATGTGCACTTAGTGTATAAGTAGCACCAAATAAATCAAAATTCATCTAATTTGTATAATTTCTGCACAAGAAAAAACACCGTACTATATGTGATGTATTCCATGTTACTAAACATTCATACAAAAATTTATTCAAATCAGAACTTTCATACAGAAGTTCTGTACAAAAGACTGATTGCACTAATTTTGGTACAAAATGGCTGCTGGTGGCCATCTTGAATTTCGGTCCACACCCAAAAACACTCGTTGTCATCCCACGGTGATAACAAAGGTACCCAAGAAGTTTTGTAAAGATTGGTTCATAAATACGGCCTCTAGCCTGAGCCGTATAGAAGTTGTGTACAAAAAAACTGATTTGACCTAATTTCGGTACAAAATGGCCACTGGCAGCCATCTTGAATTTTGGACTGCACTCAGAAACACTTGTTCTCGTCCCAAGGTGATAACAGAGGTACCCAAGAAGTTTTGTGAAGATCGGTTGATAAATACAGCCTCTAGCCCGAGCCGTATTGACATGTGTACTTACTGTGTGTAAGTAGCACTGAAAAAATCAAAGTTCATCTAATTTGCATAATTTCTGCATGAGAAAAAAACCCGTATTATATGTGATGTATCCCATGGTACTAAACATTCACACAAAAAATTTTTTCAAATCAGCGCTTTCATATGGAAGTTCTGTGCAAAATTCTGATAGCACCTAATTTTGTACAAAATGGCTGACATTGGCCATCTTGAATTTAGGACCGCACCCCAAAACACTCGTTCTCGTCCCACAGTGATACCAAAGGTACCCAAGAAGTTTCGTAAAGATCGGTTTATAAATACAGCCTCTAGTCTGAGCCGAAGTGGCATTTGCACTTACAGTGCTGAAAGTAACACTAAATACATCAAAGTTAGTCTAATTTGCATAATTTACGAACGAGAAAAAACCCTGTATTATATGTGATGTATCCCATGGTACTAAACATTCATACAAAAAATTAAAGAACCTCAGTGAGCGCGCTCACATACCCCACACGCCCCGATATTTCAAGCTCTAATCATTTTTTAAAAATAAACATAGATTCTAGGAATACTGCAGAAAACAGTGTTCTGTAGTTTCAACGGTATTGAAAGAATTCAAGCAGAGAAAAAGCCCGGAAAACTGTAATTTTGATGAATTTTTAAGAGTCCAAGGGCCGTAATTTCGGTAAAAATCAGTGAGCGGAAAAAAAATGTAAACCTGATCTGTAGGCCACCATGTTAGACTCACATACCAAAAATCAGCTCAATATCTGGAAGCGTGTAGAAAAAAAGTCCGGAAAACTGTAATTTTAATGCATTTTTCAGAGTCCAAGGGCCGTAATTTTGGTAAAAATCAGTGGAGCGGAACAAAACGCAAACTGGTTCTGTAGGCCACCATGTTAGACCAACATACCAAAAATCATCTCAATATCTGGAAGCGTGTAGGAAAAAAGTCTGCAAAACTGTAATTTTGATGAACTTTTCAAAGTTCAAGGGCCGTAATTTAGGTAAAAATCAGTGGAGCGGAACAAAATGCAAACTTGATCTGTAGGCCACCATGTTAGACTAATATACCCAAAAACAGCTCAATATCTGGAAGCGTGTAGAAAAAAAGTCCGGAAAACTGTAATTTTGATGAATTTTTCAGAGTCCAAGGACCGTAATTTCGGTAAAAATCAGTGGAGTGGAATAAAATGCAAACTTGATCTGTAGGCCACCATGTTAGACTAACATACCAAAAATCAGCTCAATATCTGGAAGCGTGTAGAAAAAAAGTCTGGAAAACTGTAATTTTGATGAATTTTTAAGAGTCCAAGGGCCGTAATTTCAGTAAAAATCAGTGGAGCGGAAAAAAATGCAAACCTGATCTGTAGGCCACCATGTTAGACTCACATACCAAAAATCAGCTCAATATCTGGAAGCGTGTAGAAAAAAAGTCCGGAAAACTGTAATTTTGATGAATTTTTCAGAGTCCAAGGGCCGTAATTTCGGTAAAAATCAGTGGAGCGGAAAAAAATGCAAACTTGATCTGTAGGCCACGATGTTAGACTCACATACCAAAAATCAGCTCAATATATGGAAGCGTGTAGAAAAAAAGTCCGGAAAACAAGTAGGACTGACTGACGGACGGACCAGTCAAAAACATTATACCCCAGCAACTTCGTTGATTGGGGTATAATTATTCAAATCAGCGCTTTCATATTGAAGTTTTGGGCAAAAATCTGATTGCACCTAAGACTGTACAAAATGGCCGCCAGCGGCCAACTTGAATTTCAGTTCGGACCCAAAAACACTCGTTCTCATCTCACGGTCATAACAAAGGTACCCAAGAAGTTTCGTAAAGATCGGTTCATAAATACGGCCTCTAGCCCGAGCTGTATTGAATTGTTGATGGACAGAAGGACAGATGGACAGACGGCCAGAAGGACAGACGGACGACTGGCCATGACATAAGCTCAAATTTGGCTTCGCCAAAGTTGAGCTAAAAGTGCATTTTTGATGAAAGAAAAGAAAAGTGCCTAATTGGCCCCTGGGGGGTGGGGGGAGGGGGGGAAGTTACGTGAGTTTAAAAAAAAGTTACGCATGCAGTGACTGTAAATAGTCCAAAATGCATATTGGAGGAAAGGAAAAAAAAATGCCTAATTGGCGGGGGCTGGGCAGGACAATAACTTCAACAATTTTCATTGGATGATTGTGGTCATCAAACTTGGCGTACAGACATGTACTGAAAAGAATTGAAATCTGTTAACTTTTGCTTAAGTTATGGCATAAAGAAAGTTCCGACAGACAGATGGACTGATGAACGAATGGATGGACTGACCGATGGACTGAGTGGTAGTGTTTGTCTGGGTTTTTAACCACAAACTTTAACCAAAACTGTAAAAAAGCATTTTGACGAATGAAAAAAAAGTCCCTAATTGCCCTGCCCCCTGCCCCCTCCCCCCCCCCCCCCAAAAAAAAGCATTGTGAAAAGGGTTAAATTGATGCCCATATTATTTGAAACCACTGTGTACAGCTTCAGTAGACCTTGCCCAAAATGAAAAAAAGAAATGACGTTGTAACAAAGTGTTTGGAGAATGAAAGGTAGAACCTTGAAAAGCAAAACTTTAATCCAAAACTTTAAGCTGGGAATACTAAGTAAAAATGATTGGCAAAAAAGGGTTAAATATTTCCTAAAACCAAGAAAAGAAATCACTGATGTAAATGGAATCATTAAGTTGTATTAACCATGCAAGAATTAGAGTAAGAAAGTTTGTGGCAAAGTCTAATTTCAAATACAAAGAAAGTAAGTCTGAAAACATGTTTAAAAGGGGTTAAAATCATGCCGATTTTAATTAAAATCACTGTAGAAATTTTCAGTAGATAGTAGACATTGTCCCAAATACGAAACAGTGACATTCCACTAAACTGTCCGAAGAATTAAAGGTGTAATTTTAAAACACCACCCCCCCCCCCACCCCCCCAAAAAAACTTTAACCTAGAAGTTGTAAGTTAAATTGCCAAACAAAAAAGGGTTAAATATTTCCCAAAATAACCTGAAACATAAAAAAATAATAACAAAATGAGAATGATACAATCAACAGTAATATCAATTTAAAAGAAAAAAAAACAAAAAAACTTTAAGGTTGACTAAAAAACTTTAATCACAAACTTTAACCAAAACTCCAAATGTTAACAGACAGACAGAAGAAAGTCGGGACTAAACAGGAAAAAAACAAAACCACTTGAACCTTCAGTAAAAAACTTTAACCACAAACTTTAACCAAAACTCTAAATGTCAACAGACGGACAGGCAGACAGACGGATGGACAGACAGACAAAAGTCATGACTATAGCCCTCACTGTAAACAGTCGGGCTAAAAAGGGTTAAATATTTCCCAAAATAACATGAAACATAATGAGAATGCTACAATTAATAGTAATTAATATTAATTTAAAAGAAAAAAAAACTTTAACCTTGACTAAAAAATTTTAACCACAAACTTTAACCAAAACTCTAAATGTTAACAGATAGAGAGATGGACAGACAGATGGACAGATGGGCAAAAGTCATGACTATAGCCCAGACTGTAAACAGTCGGGCTAAAAATGCCTAGTGTCTCTTCATACTATTTGATTTGTATTTCTTACTGCAGATCCTGCTTTTTATTCCTTGTGTGTTTAAATCTCCTTAAACAGTGATACACTTTTTTGTCACGTGGCACCAATCTATCAACATTAGACCAGCAATAATGCAAAGATAAATGTTACATTTATATTTAAAATACAGTGGAACCCTGTTAACTGAATAGCCACTATACCAGTGAGAATTATTCAATTAACAGGAGTATTCAATTAACAGGGATAGGGTCACTTTCTTGTGTTTTAGAGATAAATTGAGCATTTATTTTATCATATCTTGTTTGACAGAGCTCATGGAGCTCTGTCAAACAAGATATAATAGAATAAATGCCTATATCAGATGCACTTATGTGAAATAGGGCTCTAAACATTGGGTATTTGGTGATTGTCCGGATAATTTCTCGACACATTACAAGATTTTTTATTCAATTAACAGGAGTTTGCTCTATAACCCATATTCATATGGTAAATGGTTTGGTGTTTGGAAATTATATTCAGTTAACAGGGTTATTCAATTAAGGGATATACAATTAAGTGAGCTCCACGGTATTGCAAATGGCCAATGAAATTTGCCAATGTGAAAAAGGATTATCAATTATAAACCAACAATAATTTGATCAGATATGGTTTTGAGGTTTGACAATGTCTATGTCCATTCAAAAAGATAGTATGTGGGATTACAAGTTAAATATTACCTTATTTAGTAATATGACCATTGTGTCTGTCAAGTTGGAAGAAATGAAACCTGATATTTCACAGCCAACAGTACAGAATATCAGGGCTGTAGAGTGGGTGAAGTATATATACATGAACAGCAGAGAACAGTCAGTTCTTCTTGGGTTAATTCCTCACAGGTCGAGTTATCCCCCACAAAAAATAAGAAAATGTCTCATACTTTTGTTTCTGAATTCATATTTTTTTTCTAATTTTGCCTTATAAATTTTCACTTCCATTTTGGTATGTTTCACCCTGATTGGTAACATTGTCATCTTCTGGTTGCTATCCAGTTAAGGTTTACCCTCCTCATCAATCTCCATGTCTGTTGCCTCTTGGCCTCCAGAACACATCTCTGTATGTGCTGATATGCCACAGTTCTCTTGATAAAAAGGCTGTTAACTCCCAATTATTAACCCTGAATTGTCACAACCCACTCCCTCTCCCAACACTCATCCTCATCTTCTACCACACCACCACCCAATGAATAGGGGGTTAATGTTCAAACGTTTGGAACACTGAGATGAACCATGATCAGCTCGTAGTGTTTGGGTCATTACAAACTATTGGATTCTGGTGGATTTCTGAAGAAATTTGCTGGAATCCAATTACATTCTCAAAAAAATATACAAAAAATGAGGCCTGTCACCTGTTTATTGAGATACTCATGTCCCCGGTGAGATACCTGAGTGAAACAGATCTAGCCTAGCCAACCAACATGACTACCCTCATTTGAATATTTAAGGTCCCACAAAGTAGATCTTCTGTTTCTCAGGCCATTTTTTTGTAAAATTGCATGTGGGAGGGCAATTTTTATTTTTGTAATTATATCTTCACCATCAAAAGTTCATGTTCTTGGTTTGTTTTATGTATTAGGCCTCATAATCTACAGAATAGAATGGGTGGTGTTGTATTTCGTCCCTTGAGTGCAAGAAGACTTTGCAATGCTAAAGCATAGCAAAGCCTTGTGACACTCAAGGAACAAATTTATCAGTTTTATTTACTTGGGTAAAATATCAGCATAAACCATTTAATTTTTATTTTTTTTAAGTTCGAATAGGTTTTAAAAAGAGAGCATGCGGCAGTCAAAAGGACTGTGCAGGAGGGCCTGAGAAAGAATTTTTAACTTTTTTAGACCTTAAGGTCAGTGGACTATTTCTCATCCTCTGCATTTTGTACTCAAGCATGGCATCCCACTTTGCATCAATTGACACATCTTTCCACCTCTCCTCTACACAACTCAACAATGATTTTTCCACAGACACACCCCACATGACGTTGTTGAAATCAATAATTTTGAAAGTGACATCACCGGAATGTCAGCAGTGTCAACTTGCTTCAATAGTTAAACCTATCACAATTGTGAGCTAACACTGGTTTTCTTCAAACTTGTTTATGTTTTCATTTTTCTGTATGATCAATTGGTAGAACAGTAAATTTTCATCACAAAAGCAGTATTTTGATTTGAGGAGGTCATGTGGGATGATGTGGAAGAAAATCATCCAGAATAAGGAGTGTGACAGTGAAATAGATAAATCTAACCCTCAGGAAAGATGTCAAGTGTCTGGGTCAAATATCATATATGTCGGGTGAGACTTCACCATTCCACTCCCACACCACTCAAGAATAATCATAATACCACTAAAACAGAACTTCTGCACTAAGGCTGCAATAAAAAAAATTCATAGATTTTCATCTCTGCCTGTCCCTATTTTTTCAACCCATCCTAATTTTTTTATTAGCATATTAAACAAGATTTGTGATATCATCTCATTTCTGCTGGTACTGTATGTATGACCCAAGTGCCTTTTGGAGCCATTCATGGAGTCGTTATTACTCAAATTTTATTCCCATTTAGCAGAGTAATCTCTTGTTATAGGTTTTAGACCCATATCCCCCACTCCCATGCCCCCAACCCACCAGTTTCTAGGGCTGTTCTAAATTGTCCAGTCTCCAGGTGAAATAAAAAAAAAAATTCATCTGCCTGCTCCAGTTTGAAAAAGTTGGATGCAAATCTATGATTTTTTTTATTGCCGCCCAATAAAGCATAATTTCCAATTCCAGGGTTCCTATGTACACTCAGTCTTATTAACCCTTCCTTTACCCAACATAATGGCCAAAACTGGCCAGTGCTATTCTAAAAAATTGCCAATTAATTTTCATTATTTTTTTCATTTTTTGTCTCAAAAACATAGCTCATTCCAACGAGGGCTCATAACATGTTTTTAAGGCAAAAAATGAAAAAAATTAGTTATTCAGAAAATTGTTTTGCAAGTGTTGTCTGCTTTTCATGTTGAGTAAAGGGTTAACATAAACAGATTGTAAAACGGAAACAGATAATGCCGTTAAGACTGCAAAAATGTCTAGAACACAAGAGAATAAATGCTGTATATACTTACAATTTCTTTAAGACTCTCCTCAAGGTACGAATGTTTTCAGCATAGATACTGGCTGGATCTTCACTTTTTCTCTCTTGATGGAGTAGAGAGAGATAATCTTTGATATTATGTGTCAAGTTATCCACTGGGTAGTCTTTTTTCTTCACTGATTTTGCTGAGTTCCTTGAACCTGAAGTACAAATTAATAAACTAGAACCCTGTGAATACCTTTTTTTCTTCCTCTAATCGAATTTTCAAATCGAATCTGCGAATCGACTCAAAATCCTGTGATCTATTGAAAAATTACTTTGACAATCACGGAATTCCCCATGTTTACAAACTTAACTGGATTCAATGCATCTAATAAAAGCATTTATTATATACTTTATAAATAACCACATTTCTATTGGCTGGATCTTATACACATGACTGGTACTCAAATATCCATGTTCATCGGTTTTTCAGTGAATATCAACTTTCTAAATATAGCTTTTGGAAATCCCCTCTCTAGTTCTATTTCAATCGATGTGCATGCACAGTCAACCTGATTTTGCAGATGATAACTATTTTATTGTTAAACAAGCAAATTCAGTTTCCCTAATTTGCATAATTTTTGCACGAGAACAAAACCCGTTTTATATGTGATGTATTGCATGTTACTAAACATTCATACAAAAATTTATTCAAATCCGAACTTTCATGTAGAAGTTCTGTACAAAAAACTGATTACACCCAATTTCGGAACAAAATGGCCACTGGCGGCCATCTTGAATTTTGGACAAACCCTAAAACACAAATTCTGGTCTCACAATGACAACAAAGATACCCAAGAAGTTTCGTGAAGATCGGTTCATAAATACGGCTTTTAGTTCGAGGTGCGTTGACGCACGGGGCAGGCGGACTGGCAGACAGACAGATTTTCGGTACAAAATTTCCCACATTCGAACTTGACCTAGGTATTGATAAAAGTAATCCATATATGAAATTTCATCGAAACCGGTTGATTTGAAGGAAAGTTAGAGTCTGGAAACTGTCAGCCAATCAAATTTCAGCAACCTAATTAAATATGCGTGGAAAATGCCCATATTCGAACCTGGCCCCACAATTGATGAAAGTGATCTACTACCCAAATTTCATTAAAATCGACTGACTGTAAGGAAAGTTAGAGTCTGGAAATGAAAAACACGGAAGGACACCCCAAATTTAATATCTCCTGTTTTTTTCAAAAAAGCGGGAGACAATAAAAGTATTTCTGATTGATATAATTGAACTTTTAACTGACAAATAGAAGATTGTGTTTTTGAGGATGGTGTATATAATAAAACAGTTATGGACTTTTGTGGTGTAAATATGATGTGATATGAATCTAAAACACCTATACTGACCTCGGCTAAAGCCTTGGTCAATATAAGTTTTTTAGGTTCATATCACATCATACTGACCACCACAAAAGTCCATAATTGTACATTAATCTATTTTATATTGTTTTACAGAGCTATGTCAAACAGGGTATAATAGAATAAATGTCCAGTTGATCATGACAATACATGAAATGGCCAGTTTCTTGTTAAATCAATAACCCTGTTAAATGAATATTTTTCAATGGCAAAGTGGCAGTTCAATTAACAGGGTATTGAGAAAAGTTACCAATGATGAAACATTCTTTCTACAAAAATAGTTTCATTCTATAATTGATAAATAGACAATATCTAGTGTTTCTGAGTGCATACCGAAAATTATCATTTGTCTTGGTCACGAGTGAGATAATCTGCGGTATCCACTCAAAAACACTAGATTTTCATTTTATTATATGCTTTTTTACAAGAATCTGATCATTCCGAGCGATATTTCCACTCGTTTCAACTTTGAATTGATGCACGAAAAAGTAAACAGCTGATGCGCATTGATACCAGGAAGTGATTTGATAGATACTCAGAAAAGACAGCATTTTGCAATCTGATACGGCTGGAAGGTTTCATACAAAAATTCAAGGTGAATATGTGTTGAATTACTGCAGGAAATTGATCGGTATTCACTCAAAAATACTAGATTTTCTTTTTATTAGACATTTTTAGAACAATTTGATCATTTCCAGTGATAATTTGACTCATATTCACCATGAAGTGATGCTTTGAAAGCCACCATTTTGATTGATACCATTTAAGTGAAAATTTCTATATCTTCAGAGTTGGGGATACGATTTCTATCTTTCCGAAATTTTTTCAATAATCTATCGCTTAGTGTATAATAAATATAATTACGAACTTTAAAAGTTATAACATATACATGTATATGTATTTGAAGGAAACATATTAATTTTAAAGTTCTCTCACAAAATTGTTTTCTTTCCAACCTACCATATCTGAAAAATTTGTCCACATTTTCCTAATTCTCTGTTGGAAAATAAATCAAATTTAAAAGTCCTTCAAAGTGTTGGCCTTTTTAAAAAAACAAAAGACAGCATTTTGCAATCTGATACGGCTGGAAGGTTTCATACAAAAATTCAAGGTGAATATGTGTTGAATTACTGCAGGAAATTGATCGGTATTCACTCAAAAATACTAGATTTTCTTTTTATTAGACATTTTTAGAACAATTTGATCATTTCCAGTGATAATTTGACTCATATTCACCATGAAGTGATGCTTTGAAAGCCACCATTTTGATTGATACCATTTAAGTGAAAATTTCTATATCTTCAGAGTTGGGGATACGATTTCTATCTTTCCGAAATTTTTTCAATAATCTATCGCTTAGTGTATAATAAATATAATTACGAACTTTAAAAGTTATAACATATACATGTATATGTATTTGAAGGAAACATATTAATTTTAAAGTTCTCTCACAAAATTGTTTTCTTTCCAACCTACCATATCTGAAAAATTTGTCCACATTTTCCTAATTCTCTGTTGGAAAATAAATCAAATTTAAAAGTCCTTCAAAGTGTTGGCCTTTTTAAAAAAACAAAAGATAGCCAATAGGAGCTTGCCATATGCCAAAAATGAAAGGTGCACAAGCTTGTAACTCAAGTATTGAAATCCAAGTTCAAATTACCTCCCATTCTATCACTTCCAGTAGGCATGCACATCTTTTGTCAACTGTTCTTTTCTGATGGCTGGATAATATCTTGTTTGAAGTCTCTCACAATTTTGCCAATTAAGACATTTGGGAAGGCCTATTGGACCTTTAGACATGGACAGTTGATATGGAAGACTTATCTGCAGTTTTTAGAAAGATTCTCCACTGGGAACATACCATTTTCAAATTGATATCAAACTAATTTCATCAATGTGTGTACAGCCCATCAAGAAAGAATCTCTTTCCTAATTTTACTCTTTATCTGATGGACCAACCAATACCGACCAGTACTATACACAGGAATCTACATTCACTTTTGTAATATTCTTTTGATTTTCTGCCTCCAAAGCACAGCCATTGGCCCATCATTGGAATAAATGTGTGTGCTCGCTCTAATGAGGAGTAATACGCTAGTCTCTTTGCTAAGTTAAAGAGTGGGATAGACCAATCAATATTTGCTTCCATTGAACTGACATGGAAGATATCACTAGGGTTCAAAGGGTTAATCTCTATGATTATGGCATGAAAATTGAAGGCTTAAATTGGACTGGTCACAAATTAGATAAGAGTATGAGGGAAATGATTCTTTACTCCTGCAGGAACAGCACATGCAAAGAATATCAGCAGGATAAGCATAAACTGTAGTGTATATTTTAGAGATGTATTGGGTGGGGCTTGGGGAGGAAATTTGAAAAGAAAATGCCTGCTCGCATCTATCGACAGTTCACATGTTGTTCTTATACATTATCAATGTCACACATTAATGTCCCAAGATTATTATCTGACATATGACTCAAAGCTCAATTTAATATCTAAATACATGAGGGGGGGGGAGGAGAGGGAGGGGGAGTATTTTAAATATCAAATGAAACCGAAGACCCTCCCTTAAAATGCACATTTATCCCCAAGTTAAACTCCTGTTTAGTAAGGAGATTTGTAATTGTTCACATGGGACACTCCATGAAAAGGTACAGAAAACATGCTGAAAACATGTCTCCCATTTTCATGCTAAGGCTTTCATTTGAATTGTGCTTTTACAGGTGGCATTTGCTATATTTAGCTCTTAATAGAATGAGTGTCAGTGTATATTGTTAGTATATCTACATTCCTTTGAATGGTTTTCTTGGTTTTTGCAGTGTTTGTACATTCTTGGTTTTTGCAATGCATTTCTAGACTTTTTCCACTAAGCTAATTGAAGTAAATTTGACTGTTGAAGATAATGACAAAAATGTCTGTAGCATAAGACTGAAAACTGTTTTTGAAAATTATTCACAAGAATATCATCTCTTTCCACTAATGTGTTTCACTAAAAGCTGTTTACAAGAGATGTCAAACAATTTCCACAAAAAGGGCAACTAACTTTCCTGTCGATTTTATCAACATTAACCCTAGTTGCACTTTTTACTTTGAGGCTTCAACTGAGAGTGTATTGTTTTCCCCATCATTTTTTTAAAAATTTAAAGGTTCTTAACATGAATATTAAGACAGAGCAGTTTTTGTTAATGCCAAACAAGTGTGTTTCATATTTGAAAAGGTTCAGCCATTTGCATTCGTCACTTCCAGAAGTAAATATAATATGGACAAACAAAATCATCTGAGTTGTTTTGAAGCACATGATATATCTTGTAACATATTATCTCCCTCTGATTTTTTGACTCTCCCAACACCTCAGGCAAGTTCTGTTTATAGTTGTAAAAAAGATCCGAAATTCATTTGTCTTTCTGCAAGTTTTGCTCAAGAAGACAGAGACCATTAAATTTTAATTTCAAATGATCCCAAGTTTGTTCAAAATTAATTTCATACTTTTTCAATACCCTCAAGGTTAACCCTTAAGCGACTCAAGATTTTTCAGACATTTTTGCTATACTTTGAAAGTGTACCTCAAGTGGCTTTGCAGTTGTTTCTAGTCAGTCTTGGCTGTCTACAGAGACAGCCAAGACTTGCCCAGAAACAACACCAACAAGGTACTTAGAAAATAAGTTTTGAGTTTACCCAAACAATGCACATTGGGGCACATGTTCCTTTTCATTAAACAGTTATCAAGGTTGGAATTATTCTCTTAAGGGTTAATGCCTGTTTTCCATACTTTTCATGAGCTTTTCCCAACTGACTTAAATTTCCAAACTTATCAAGAATTTGAAAATGGGGTTGTGTGAACCCTGTTTTCGGGAAGCCAAGAAAACTTTGTTACTGTTGGAAATCAGGTTCCTCATGTTTGAGCAACACAAAATACTTTAACCCTTAAGGGACTGGAGATTTTTCAGACATTTTTGCCACACTGTGACATTTAATGCTCTGTGACATTGCAGTTGTATCTACGCAAGTCTTGGCTATCTGTATAGGCAGCCAAGACTTGCCTAGAAACAACTGTCAATGTACTTAGAGTGTACCTTGTTTACCCAAACCCAGCAAGTTGGGGCACCTGTTCTAATACAGTAAACATTGACCCAAGTCTCAAATAGGCCCTTAAGGGTTAAAAGTAGGAAGGTTTCTCCAGAGTTTTATCTCTCTTGCCTCCCTATATAGCATGCATGACAAGATAACATTACAACTTCATGCAAGAGATCACAGACCCCCTTTTGAGTGTTTAGCCACCTACATGCTTGCCTGATGATGATATTCGTACCAAGCCCCAACCTACTTCAGGTGGGACTTTGGGTCACCAAAATTTATATAATATTATTCTATTATTACTGACCTTGGGATAATATTTTGTGAGTTATTTACTGTGTATCAAATTATTTCCGAGACTGAGACACACCATATCAAAATGATGTTTACATATACAGTGGTTTCCACTTAAGTGAATATTCTTAACTGGACAACCATGTTAAATACAGTGTTCAAACACAAAACCATTTACCATACCTTCAGTACAAATATGACCTGTTAACTGCATATTGGTTATAGAGTAAACTGCTATTAACTGAATTCAAAATTTTAGAATGTATCGAGAATGTCGAGATAATTATGAAATTCTCCTGTTTGTAGACCTATTTGGTAGGGCCCTGCAATTCGGACTTGTTCCATCCAATATCGAATACAAATTAAAACATGTGTTTAAGCTTTGACTTTGAACCAATTTTTTTTAATTGAGATTTTCATACATAGTTTTAATGATTCTTAATAACCATACAAATGGGGAAGATAGTAAAGTTTTTTGGCACAGTTAAGATGGTAAGTTCCTACAGAAGCGACAGAAGAGGAAATGATTTGTAGTTGTATAATAATATGGAAACCATTGCCAGAATTAAATTGTGATCAATACTGTCCATGTTTATGCAAACAAAAGTTTGTTTGAGCCTCTGACTGCAGCTAATCAGTTAACCATAATATTCTTGATATTAACATAACTGGTGTGAAATAATGACCACATACAATGATACACACAAAAAGAAAGGACACAAGTTTGGTGATCGTCATCATGATATTCGATTTCAGCATTCAGCAGTCAGGTATTTAAAAATCAAATTGAATCAAATCTGAGAAACAATTCAAAATTTGAATTGAATTCAAAAATTCACAGGCCCCTGCTATTTGGATTCAGTACAAGCATATAATCTATTATATTTTGTTTGAAAGAGCTACATGAGTTCTTTCAAACTGAATATAATAAAATAAATGCTCAGGTTATCTCTAGAATACAGTCAAGTTATTCCGCTGTATTACATCACAATCTTTTATGGATAAAGTAAAAGAATACTGATTTTTATCATAATTATAAAATACAACATGAATTTGGAAAAGTTTACAATGAATGCCAAAACCATTTCAAGTAAATCTGGATTCCATTTGTGTTACATCAAGTAAAGTGAGCGAACAAAAAGTGGTTACCCTATTTCTTCTGAAGCAAATGATATGCAAGTGAAGAAATCGTTCACCCATTTTAAAAAAGCCTTTCTTACTTCATTAGTTTTTTTAATTTTCTGTCAGCTTAACCCTTTACCCAACGTAACAGCCAAAACCGATCAGTGCTCTTCATAAAATTCTCCATTCAATTTTTATTACCTTTTCATTTTTTGTCACAAAAACATAGCTTATGATCCCTCATTGGAACGAGCTCAATGTTTTGACCCCAAAAAATCAAAAATATTTATTGTTCTAAAAATTTTATTTGCAAGTGTCGTCTTCTTTTGTGTTAGGTAAAGGGTTAACTCATAACTAGGACTTATTCCACAAACACATTAAAAAATATTTACTATTCACCTAACATGACTAGAAGACATCACTTGCAAAAAGAAATCTTTAACAGCAGATCATTTTAATTTTTTACCTAAAAACATAGCATATCAATCCTCATTATGATCAGATCATTCCAATCGGGAGTCATAGCAATGTTTTTCACACAAAATTGAAAAAATGAAAGTGTCAATGACACTGTAGCTCAACTTGTCAAGACAAAGACATGTATATGTATAGTATGTGACACAGCAATGACAAACATCTAGGTAATGACCTGATAACAAAGGTACATATAAAGTATTGTAACGGTCTGTACATAAATACTGACCGTTGCCTGTATCAAATGTATAGGTAAAGTATTGTAAAGGTGGGTGACAGTCAGATGCTAAACTAGAAAAAAATCTTTGAGTCCCAGAGTGGGTCTGACTGAACCCCAAAATATTTGTTCTCATAGCACAGTGATAACAAAGGCACCCCAAAACACACTCATTCCTGTCCCAAGGTGAAAACAAAGGTACCCAAGAAGTTTCGTGAAGATCAGTTCACAAATATGAGCTGTGTAGAAGTTGTGACAAAAAACTGATTGGACCTAATTTCAGTACAAAATGGCCACTGGCAGCCATCTTGAATTCTGGACTGCACCCACAAACACTCGTTCTCATCCCAAGGAGATAACAAAGATACTCAAGAAGTTTTGTGAAGATCGGTTCATAAATACAGCCTCTAGCCCGAGCCATATTGACATGTGCACTTACAGTGTATAAGTAGCACTGAATAAATCAAAGTTCATCTAATTTGCATAATTTCTGCACAAGAAAAAAACCCGTACTATATGTGATGTATTCCATGTTACTAAACATTCATACAAAAATATATTCAAATCAGAACTTTCATACAGAAGTTCTGCACAAAAGACTGATTGCACTAATTTTGGTACAAAATGGCTGCTGGTGGCCATCTTGAATTTTGGACCACACCCAAAAACACTCGTTCTCATCCCACGGTGATAACAAAGGTACCCAAAAAGTTTCGTAAAGATCGGTTCATAAATAAGGCCTCTAGCCTGAGCCGTATATAGAAGTTGTGTACAAAAAACTGATTAGACCTAATTTCGGTACAAAATGGCCACTGGCAGCCATCTTGAATTTTGGACCGCACCCAGAAACACTCGTTCTTGTCCCAAGGTGATAACAAAGGTACCCAAGACGTTTCGTGAAGATCGGTTCATAAATACAGACTCTAGCCCGAGCCGTATTGACATGTGTACTTACTGTGTGTAAGTAGCACTGAAAAAATCAAAGTTCATCTAATTTGCATAATTTCTGCACCAGAAAAAAACCCGTATTATATGTGATGTATCACATGGTACTAAACATTCACACAAAAAATTATTCAAATCAGCGCTTTCATATGGAAGTTCTGTGCAAAAATCTGATTGCACCAAATTTTGTACAAAATGGCTGCCATCGGCCACCTTGAATTTCGGACCGGACCCAAAAACACTAGTTCTCATCCCACGGTGATAACAAAGGTACCCAAGGAATTTTGTAAAGATCGGTTCATAAATACGGCCTCTAGCCCGAGCCATATTGGCATTTGCACTTACAGTGCTGAAAGTAACACCAAAAAACATCAAAGTTAGTCTAATTTGCATAATTTACGCACGAGAAAAAAACCCGTATTATATGTGATGTATCCCATGGTACTAAACATTCATACAAAAAATTATTCAAATCATAGCTTTCATATGGAAGTTCTGTACAAAAAACAGATTTCTGCATCGTCGGTACAAAATGGCGGCTGGCAGCCATCTTGAATTTCGGACCAAACCCAAAAACACTCGTTCTTGTCCCACGGTCATAACAGAGGTACCCAAGAAGTTTCATAAAGATCGGTTCATAAATACGGCCTCTAGCCCGAGCCGTATCCAATTGTTGACGGACAGATGGACAGACGCCCAGACGGACAGACGGACGACGGGCCATGGCATAAGCTCAAATTTGGCATCGCCAAAGTTGAGCTAACAATAAATGTGAGTACTGATTTTTTTAATAAGGCTGATTGGATATGGCCATTGCATAATGTAATGGTTTAGTCCCCACATGGTAGATCTTCTGTTTCTCGGGCCATTTTTATAAAATTGCATGCAGGCGGGCGGTTTTGTTTTTGTTTTATTTTTGTTTCATTTTTGTAATTATTTCTTTGCCATCAAAAATTCATGTTCTTGGTTTGTTTTATGTTTTAGACCTCATAATCTGCTGAATAGCATGGGTGGTGGTGTATTTCATCCTTGTTGCACCCAAGGGATAAATTTATCAATTTTATTAACTTGGGTAAACCATAAACCATTTAATTTTTATTTGTTTAAAGTTTACATTGGTTATAAAAAGAGAGCATGCGACAGCCAAAAGGACAATGCAGGAGGGCCTGAGAAACATATTTTTTACTTTTTTAGGCCTTAAGCATTTTTTTTTTCAAATGATTTTAATTTGGATTTCATTTTGATTTTTGGTAAGATTGTTTCTGTTTTAACCCTTTACCCAATGCATAGGACATCAATTTTACCCAATGCATAGGACATCAAAATGTAATATGTCAGAAATTATTTTATTCAATTTTTTAAATGAAATTCAACAAAACCATATTATGTGATCCCTCACTTTATTATATGACTATGTAATTTAAACATCACTACTGTTTGATGATCTTTTCCTGGTCCCTGGAAAATCCACAGTGTGGAATCCAACTCCGTATCAAGATAGTATGACAGACTATTTATGGGTGCATACGAATTCGCATAATTAGCTGTCCCAGTCGCAGAGAGTACTTTACACTGAGCTGGAATGGGTGCATATCGTATTCATGCACACCGGGGGATTCCCCCGGAAGTGTGCACCTGTTACAAAAATAAGTGTAAACAAAACTAGTTCGTTTTTACTTCAATCCAATTTACCAAAAAAAAAGGTTGGGGAAGTGTTAATGCTATGGTTGGCATGCGATGTTGCACTATAAGTCATATAATAAACCTTTTATCACTACAGTGAAGTGATCTGGGTCATCGGTTCACATCTCATTGAGGAGGTCAGATTGCCGGCTCAAACTCGCTGCATGCGGCAGCTCGTTTGATCCAGCGATCTGACCTCCTCAACGCAATGTGATACGATGACCCAGATCACTTCACTGTAGCAATAATATGTATGGAACAAGCTCGTTGCAATGAGGGGTCACATGATATGGTTTTGTAGAAATTTTTAAAAAAAAGGTATTTTTCTTCTACTAAATTTGTATATTACACTGCAGATGTGGCCGATTTGTTAGGTAAAGGGTTAACAGGTTATACATTACCTGTTGCTTTCTTTGTTGAGTCTTCACTTAGTGTGGATTTCTTCTCACTGAAATAAAACTGAAATGAATTGAATGGTTTTTGTGCATTTTTAAAACTTCACCCAGAGAATAGCTCCAAAAATATAATTCCACCCTCGCAAATTAAATATAATTTTACTGAACCTGTTCCCTATCAGTTATATGGGCATGGTCTCTAAAGTTGATTTATAAGCTCCAGTTACCTCCTTACTAAATTTGAATACCATGATGCATGATGCCATTGCAAAAAAATCCTTGGATGGCTAAAATGTTAAAAAATTTATAGTAATTTATATATTTTTTATACTTACCAATGACCCAGACATAGCTGGTGCTAACTCTTAAAATATAGGGCCAAACACAAATTTTGCCCCCCAATCCCCAAAATTTGCATCTAAAACCAAAGAAAACATGTCCTGAAAGGCCCTCCACACTTCGCCCCTACTGCGCATGCGCAGTGTCAAGGACGTTCCGAAATTGACGACATTAATCATTCTAATAACCAGTGCCTGGTAAGCGCTATGTACTCAGCAGGGAGGCAAGAGTTCCCAACTCCTGGGAGGGCCATCCCCGTCTGGGTCATTGGTAAGTATAAAAAATATATAAATTACTATAAATTTTTTAACATTTTTATACTGTACCAATGACCCAGACATAGCTGAATAGTAAAAAGGCTGGAGGGCCAAGGACATAGAGCAAAATGGAATACGCTCAATAAAATAAAATAGAGTCATCCCCTGTAGGGAAAAAAAAGTAATAGGCCTTACATGTATCTTTCTTATTTATGATAAATTAGAAAGATACAACACCTTCCAAAATTGAGCTTCATACATCCATGTACTCTATTAAAATCCAATATAATCCTTATACTAATAATTTTTAAAGTAAGCCAATAAATAAAGTAAGTCTAGAGAATAGAGACTCTTATACTCCTAAAAGTGTCTGAGGATTGCATAATCATGTCCGTTGACATATGCAATATTCAAAAGCTATACTTTAAAAACTAAGACTTGAATGAATTTTAAAAACCTAAACTTCTCACTAAACAACCATCCCAATAACAGCTCAGAATTACTAACTCCGGAGGAGGTATCCCCTTGTTTTCATAGTAAAACAGGTGACCCAAGGGAACACCCTCCCCCCCCCCCCCCCTTTTTCTTGCCCTGGGTCAAATAGCCCAGAGCGAAGAGGGCAGCAGAACGGAGACACTGCCGAAACAGACAGCCTACCTAGCTATAGTAGCAACTGTTAAGTGAATGACATTCTGAGCAGTAGATAATAGACCTAACAATAGAGGCCTCCAGAAATGGACTCGATATTTCTGAGATAAAATTCATGAATGTGGATGGCTGAGCGCAATGAGCGGCCTTCAAAAATCTTTAATAGCGACACTATTAATGTGAGCCCAAGAAGTAGAAGAACTCTTACTTCATGACCCGAAATCTTAAGTACAACTGCTAAGTCAATGATATACCATAAGCAGTACCGATAGTTAATAGAATCCATTAACAATAAAATGGAGCGTAACGTCCTTCTACTAGGCATCACAGACAGAAGAAGCTTACGCCCATAGTAATAAACAGATATCTGTTTATAAATACATAAACTGTACCCGGAAAGAGTAAAGGCCTATGCCCATACGAAGACGGAAGGACCTTAAAATAATAGGTTCCGGATAATAGGAGCCTAACTCTTATGCAAAAATCCAACCTAAATAGTAACGGAAGTAGTGATTCCGAAACTACGAAAGTGAAAATCATCCATCGATAGTGCATGAAACTCACTGACTCTACAGTAAAAGAGAAACCAACAGAATTACTGTCTAAAAGGTCAGAATTTGAAAACTACTGTTTCCAGAGGCTCAAATGATTACTTAGCTAAATAAGAACCGAAGTTAAAATCCATATAGGAATTTAATCTAAAGATTCTAAGTCTATTTATCAAAAAGTTACTAACTGACTTAGATAAAGAGACAAAAGACTCAATTGTAAACTATCGTAGAGTGCATAGGTATGAGGTAACATAAACCTATAACCTAAATAATAACAGGCTGCAGTAGATCTTGTGAAACAAGTATACTAAAAAATTGCAATGAGTAGTATGGAGGGATCAACAATATGAACATAATGATCCCTACACCACGACGGAAGAGCCTCCACTTTAGCCGCATAGAATAGCGAAGAAGAGGATCTCCTATAGTAAGAAATCACGTCCAAAGCTCGTCCAGTACAGTGCTTACAATGCAATATGGACCACACAACGGAATACATGAAGGTTGCGACCTTGCGTGTTGTGATAAAGATGACACGATTTACCCAGTGAAAAAAGATCCTCACATAGAGGAAGATTTCACGTTAAGACCCACAGTAGACAAGAGAGTAAATTACCCATGATCTCTGTGAAGATAGAGATGCTATCAACAGAAATGTATTGTGGTTGTTTATCTTAGCAATACCTGCTGAAACAACAGCGCCGGAGGATACGCGTATCCTATCATTCCGTCCTATAGATCAATAGAGCGTTAACAACATTAGCTCAGAGATCTGGACAAGCCAACACATACGTCTGCAATTGATTAGCAAGCTGTGTCGTAAATAAATCATTGGGCGCTCCCATAGATAGCAAATCTGATTGAATACTTGTTTGTTGAGAGTCCATTCTGACAGCAACAAGCGACCCGTAAGAGAACGGGAGTCCGGTAAAACAATCAGACGACCCAGAATATGACGGACCAAAACAGAACTTGGTGTACTATAACCAACAGACGGATTCTTTCCATTAAATTGAATAACGGAAACGAAAGAGTGCCTCCCTGGTTCCGGAGATACGCAACTACTGTCGAATTAAAGGACAGGATTTGGGCATGCGTTTCTGAATAATGTTCATGCAATGACATAAAGCAAGCCTAAAAAACATTATTCCGCGGAAGAAAACTGATTGCTAAGAGACTGCGGAACCCAAAGACCCTGGCACTTCGAATCCATAGGGATCAGTATTATATCCCAATCTGTTTGACTGGCAACCGTCAAAACAGCCACACTCGGGTCCGGCAACAGCGGTGGCACTCTCTGAGTCAACCACCGAATGTTTGCCCCAGTCTGAATCTCTTGTAACTCTAGATAGACAAGAGAACGTGTAAATCGAGCAATTCATGGATTGCCGAAAAGTTGCCGTCGAAGAGAAGCTCCTCCGAGAACGAAGCGACTCTGAGAGAGTTCTTAACCTACTATCCACGCATGTGGATGTAGCTAGGGCTGCGTCACGTCTAACCAACTCCAATCAGCCACTGAAGGGCGGAGTTATACGTGAACAAACTACTGCCCTCAAAAGAAATTACATTGAGAATAATATCCCGTAAATCTTTTCTTGAAGACGTAATGATAACGCCTCAGTAAGGCGGATTACGTATGATAAAGCATCTAAGTTAAGTCAACTATACATCATGTCGTTTCCAACATTGAAATTGGAAAAGACATAAACGGCGAAAAAGAATATTTCCAGTCTTTAACCACACCGTCTAGACGCATATGAACTCTCGGTATGCCCTGCTCTGCCAAAATAAACTATTCGTATAAATGATAAAATGGCAGAAATGAGCAACGCGGACAAGAAACTAAACTATCATGCTTGGTAGCAGGCTTGTATATATATATATATAACGTCGAAAAATAAAACACATGTTGTAATGACAATATTGGACTGCGTCGGTAAGTCAGGGACAATGTCCCCGAACCGATCGAAAAATCCGAGTCCAATGACGCTATAAGTCTCTTATCCAAGATCGCAGCAATGAAGTCCGAAATAACAATCACTGGAAGATAATGCCAGAAGATATGAAAGGCAGCTTCCGATACTACTAAAGGGAAAACTCGAAATCTTTCGAATCCCTTTCGCCATCCTGTCGGACCCTATAAAGCGTTCGGTCGTCCGTACCTGATGCAACCGCGGACCGCACCGACCCAGCTCCGTCGGATAATTCCTGATTCGACCGAGAAACTGTCAATTGCTGGGATGCTGCGAAACAACTGTGCTAACTCGGATAGCACGTCCGTCACTGAGGCCTGAGGAGAAGCGGTCTTACGATGCATTGCCGCTGGAAGCTCCGTGATCGTTACCCCCGTGCATACTACCAATATGCGAGCGAACGGAGTGTATAGACCTCGTGTCCCTTGGCTACCGGATGGCGCGACCTATTCGCCGTGGAATCACTGAATGACGAAACTGATCGGATACTCGAGGTCACGTAGCCAATGTGCGGTCGTGTGCCCTGCTGTGAGGATGAGGAAGCATTCGGGACAGTCTCTCGGACTGTCAATATAACGGAGCGTCCCGACCGACGGACATATGCTCCGAATGTAAAATATCTGAACCACAACATGCGGTCCCCTATGTTGTTGGACGAGAGAGGGACCTCTCTCGCTCACAGCCCGGACGGACCTGGACAAGCCAGGAACCGGACTAACAGGCTTCCTCTGATCTGTCCTCAATCTGCCGTCACTGGGTGAGTACTGAAGTAATTAAGGTGCTCGCATCACCCAAATCTCCTTCCTAGACCGCAACGGACGAACCTGGCAGCCGAATCATTCGATGAATGTACGCTACACCGGGTGAGCTAGCGAATGTCACTCCGTAGGCGATAGACATATTCCATGAGCACTTATTGCCGCTAGCTCTTCATTAACTATGACGACAGAGGCACACTTTTGAAAGACATCTCCATAACTCTGCGAACAAGAAACCAGAAATGCTTGGTTATAGCAAGCATAAAATAATAATATATATAGCGTCGTTCAATAATTCGAAAGTTTGTGTGACATTATTGGACTATGTCGGAACTGAGGGACGATGTCCCTGAACCGAACCAAAAATTTCTAAGTCCACCGACGCTATCAGTTTCTTATCCGGCATCGCAGCATTCTGGTCAGACGAAAGAAGCTGTAGGAGACCAAGTCAGATGACATACACAACAGCATATGTTGTTCCGAAAGGGAAAGCTCGAAATCCTCCAAATCCCTTTCGGTATCCCGTCGGACCGGATGAAACTTTCGGACGTCCGTACCCGCTTCCGCGGAGCGTCCCGACCCAGCATCGTCGGATAAAATATATGCGACAGATTCAGTTGATGCTGGGATGCTGCGATAAACTGTGCTATTAAGGAAAGCACGTCCGTTCCCGAGGCCTGTGCAGTAGCGGTCTTACGATGCATTGCCGCCGGAAGCTCCGTGTACGTTGACTCCCGCACACTTCCTATGTCTGCAGGCCTCGTGTCCCTGGCTACCGGATGGTGTGACCTGGTCGCCGAAGAATCCTTGATCGGCGAAGCTGGTAATATATCGGCGGTCACGCAGCCAAGGTGCGGTCGTGTGCGCTGACGAGAAGATGAAGCCTTAGCAGTCTCCGCGGACTGCCTATACAACGGAGCGTCCCGAGCGACGGACGTATGCTCCGCTTGCGACACATTTTGTACCACAACATCTGGGGCCAGATGTTGTTGAACGAGAGAGGGGCCTCTCTCGCTTGCCGTCCGGATGGACCGGAACGAGCTATGAACCGGACTAAAAGGCTTCCTCCGTTCTCCCTCCGATCTGCCGTCACTGGGTGTGCATTAGGTTAATTTATAGTGCTCGCATCACCCCAAAATTCCTTCTAGACCGCAACGGACGAACCCGGCTGCCGAACCATTCGGTGAATGGACGCTACACCGGGCGAGCTAGCGGACGTCAAAGGCCGTCGAACCTACTAGGGTCCTCTTAGGCAATTGGCATATTTACATGAGCATTTTTCCGCTAGCCCTTCATTAATTGTGACGACGGAGGCACACTGTTGGAAGACATCACAGATACATCACCCTAATCTTGATCGTCTGAAATAGAAATTGATAAAGTAGAGTGACCCTGCGGGGAAAGGACCGGAGTGTCCAAATCCCCAATAACATACCGTGACATACGCTTCCCATATTGTCATCGAAATCATACGATACAGAACAGGAGTTAATGCGAGTACACTGACCACATATAGAATGATTATAAAGTCAGAGGAAGACTTCCTCTTAATACAATTGATCAATATCCTTTCAATGTGAAAAGAAAACAAGTCCTGGTACTCGCACTAACCCCTGGCAATCAAAATACATAATAATAATATGATCCATTAATATAGAAAAAATAATTGAAATCAAAATATTTTGAAAAAATATTTTTTCAGAACAGCCCAAGTTTCTGAAAAGTAACGTTGAGCCCCAATGGATCCCAAGCCTAAGTGTGGACAAAAATTTTAAAAATATTTTAAACAATTTATTCAACACTTACGAACAATAATAATGTATCTAGTTATGATTAAAATAACATCAAGATATTATTTTCCAGAAATCCCCCCCTCACACAGAGGGCTGTTGTAAATGTAAACAATGAGTGTAAAAACACTAAAATAAGACTCCAGGCACCCAGGCCCGAAATCAGTTACCAAAAATACACTATCTGATGCAAAACAGAGACTTCCAGGGAAGAAACTGCAGAACATCAGATGGTAGATGCAGAACACAACGCCTAAACACCCGTAGGTGAAGACGTAAACATGGGGAAAAGAACAGAATTCATTCTGTTATTCAGCTAAAACTCCCAAGAAAATTTAGTAATAATAATTACAAAAACTATGCCAAAAGCATGGGAGAATAGCAAGGGGGGACTTAAAGGACAGGGAGAGAGGAAAACACTTAAAAAACAGTGTAACTAAATAATCAGAAAGACAACAAAATGGCTGCTGCCTTGAAAATAGGTAACTTAACATAATTTCATTAAAAAATTTTAAGTTACAGCCCTGATAAAATTCTGTCACACATTTTTTTCCTCTCCTTCTCTATCCTCCTTAGAATCACCATTTCACTAATATTTATGTGTCTGGCATCATTTAAACTGAGATTTATAAGCACAAAGATCAGTCAGATGTTAACTGATGAAGGGCCAAACTTAGAATGATTAATGGCGCCAATTTCGGAACGTCCTTGACACTGCGCATGCGCAGTAGGGGCGAAGTGTGGAGGGCCTTTCAGGACATGTTTTCTTTGGTTTTAGATGCAAATTTTGGGGATTGGGGGGCAAAATTTGTGTTTGGCCCTATATTTTAAGAGTTAGCACCAGCTATGTCTGGGTCATTGGTACAGTATAAAAATTTCTAATTTTTTGTCTCAAAAATATAGCATATGACCCCTCGCAGGAATAGGTCCAAGACCTTGTTCCAATGATGTTTTTGAGACCAAAAAATGAAGAAATACTAAAATCTGTATGGTGATTTTTTGTGAATGGCATTCGATGGTTTTTTATGTTACATTAGGTAAAGGGTTAACCATTTTTTGGCATGAAAGTAAATACTTAGGCTACACCACTGTCACATTTACACTCAATCAACTCCATTTTGGAAGTGCCTGAAATCGCAGTGTAGAGAAGAAAAACACACAAAGGGACTGCAATTACAATATAATTTAATTTTCTTTAATGATATCCAATTTGCTTGCATATGATTGGTCAAGGGTGGGTTTTCAAAACTTGATGAATAATTTTCCTATTGTATGAATATTTTTACTTTGCCCCACCCATTTGTCAAATAAACTAGAATGAAGCCTGCCCTGCACAGCACATGGACACAGAAGGTTGAAGAACAAAGTGTGATTTGTTACTCGTACATAAGCTGTGTCTGTAAGACACATATGCTGCGTCAGACACAAACCACAGACCCTACAGGTGAAATTCTACAAAAACTTGACCAAGCTCAACAACCTGTAATTTTGTAAAATATTGAAGCAAGTCAAAATCATGACAATAGGCAAACCTCTGATATATGTACAAACATTCTGTGAAATAAAAAAGTCCTAGCTTGAAAATGGTGAGAGGAGTTAGCTGGACAGTGTACCCTGGATGCAGACGGATGGACAGGCTGTGGATAGACTGCAGATGGATGGACAGATGGACAGCAGATAATGGACAGATGGATGGATGGATGGATGGATGGCCTAATGGATGGGCAGATGAATGGATGGATGTACATCTGAGGGGCAAGATATTTGAACCAGACCCGAGGCTTGCCGAGGGTCTGGTTCAAATATCTTGCCCCAAGGGTGAGATTTCCCCATTCCCACCTTCAGACTCATCGAGGATGATTTTTCTCCCCACACACAAGGATTACATCATTATAGATAATTAGCGATTACGTGCTGACATACCCAATTTATCAAGTCGTAGTCCTTTCGAAAAACGAACAATTTCATCGGAAAGATTGTACAAAAGTTAGGTATATACCATAGGTATATACTAAAAAATAGGCCGATGAAATCGTCAGATATGTACCCATACGTGCAACTAGTAGAAAGCTGTATGATGGAGGGCCACCATGGATGCCAACATTATGTACACCATACATGGTATGGGTAAATATAGAAATGGATTGGAGGAGTGTCTTATTTGATGGATAAAGGGTTAATATCTCCAGATCAAATTATCAGATTTACATAAAAAAATATACAGCACAGCACATCAGTAACCTGAATACATATATAAAGTAACATGACAATCGGATTGATATTTTTTGAGTTATCTCATGCCAAAGGGATTGGAGGAATTTTCAATTTGAAGGATAAAGGGTTAATATCTCAGGATCAAATTATCAGATTTACACCAAAAACTATACAGCTCAGCATATCAGTAACCTGAACACAAATATAAAGTAACTTGACAATCCAAGCAATATTTTTCAAGTTATCGAATGCCAAAGAAATGGATACGGACGCCGGACAGACGGATGGGCAGATGGATGGATGGACAGATGGACAGATGGATGGACAAAGGATGGATGAACAATGGATGGCCACACCGGATGCCGGCATTATGTGTACCATACATAGTATGGGTACACATATAAATTGATTTGTAACACTGTCTGTTAAGGGGTCAATGAATTCGCGCGTGTCAAACTCTAATGTAAACGGCATTGTGAGATTATTGATCAATCGATAGATTTGCGCAGTGATATTATTAAATCTGCAGAGAAACATGGGGTTGAAACAAATCAACATTGTTGATTCTGAATGGCACGTGGATTACATGCAGGAAATCGTGAAGCCATTTTGTTTATTTACAATTGTGCAGACGATGAGAAATAGTTCCGGCGACCTTATAAAATATGCAAATGAGTATGTCACGTGGGGTGGGTGGGATAGAAATATCCCACCCTGCTGTCTCACCCGGGACACGCGTATGATTCACATATTGTGGGGGAAGAAAAAACATTATGCCCCCGACTATTTGTTACAGGGACATTAAAAGTATAGGCAAGTCATTAAACAGCAATTGCTGCAAGTGAGCTGTTCATCAGTATTCAAATGAGTTGAGCACACTGGTTTTTCTTTCAGTATTCAAGACTCCCTGTATTAACCTATTTTGAAAATAATAAAAGTATCACCTGCAAGAAAGTTGAATGACTGCAATGATATAAATGACAGAGAATTCTGCCGCATAAGGGTACATTATAATACAAGCAAGCATTCTAAATTAAATTATAAGAATTGTAATGAATTATTTGTCACTTTATTGGAGGATGAATGTGGGATGGGCATGTTAAGTTTTGTATGAAGTGCTACACACTTCTGTATGCTATGCATTTCATACAATTTAACACACCCATCCCACATTCATAAACTGAAAAAGTGATGAATAATTCATTTCAATTCACAAATGTATGTCATTTCAACTTCACTGAATGACATAATACATTTTTGAAAGTCTAAATTACACAGTAATACAAGGGGCCCCAAGAGGCCTGAATGTTTGAGAGAACAAGTACTGCTAACTGATCCCCCCCTCCCCCCCACACACACACACACACTCACAGCAATGAAGATCATCTAGCTATGCCCAACAATGAAACCAGAGCAAAATTTTACAAACGAACAGGTCTACAAGAAGATTTTTAAAGAATAGTCCTCAGCCTAAATATGAACCCAGGGACTTGATTTGATTTAACAAACTTAAATCTAGCACCACCCCCCCCTCCTCCCCCTCCACCCCCACCCAAATGATGCTGAATACCAAATATCAAAAGATTTTTAAACAATTTTCCTCATACTGCACTAAATTAAAATTTAAGCTCCCATAAGGAGCCTAAAATGAACCCAATAACATAATCTGAAGAAACTTCAATCTGACACCCATAAGCCTGCTGTATACCAATTATTAAAAGATTCTGAAATGTAGATCTAAAAAAGATTTTTTTTAAATATTCCTCACATAACACTTAGTTAAAATTTGGGTGACCATAAGGAGCTGAAATTTGACTCCCATGACATGATTTTAACCAGCAACAAGTTTGAATAATCCCCCCAGGATGTGGGCTAACCTTGTTAAAAGTTAATGAGTGGACAAAATTTGCTGTTGAATATGACACTGCTGTAATTTCCATTTAAATCTTCAGAACACATGTGCTCATGAGTATTTGACTGAAAATTTTGAGCAAGGATTTTTGGAAACAAATACGAGTGTGGTGTTATATACATGGGGAGCTTCACTGTGAGATACTGACAATTACCGACATTTGTGTTGCTTCAAATGTGTAGCAAACGAAGTCAAACACAAAAACAAGTATAGAATACAAACTAGTGGGAAATGTTGCTATAGACCACTATGTGCATTTCACACCACCCCACTGGTATATATCATGGACTCCCTGGAAAGTCTTTTAGTTTAAAAGTGGCTTTGCCATCATTTCAGTATTTTGTTGAGTTTCTGTTTGTTTAACTGGTTGAGCGCTAGATTATTTTTGGAAGTTGGAATTTGTTCATACAGATTTGCATTATTAAAAATTATTGGAGAGTGCCTTAAGGCACTCTCCCATAATTTTTAAAAATGCAAATCTATATGAACACAATTGTATTTGCTTATGACTGAATAGGAAATTTGTGTAAAGAATATGAAGACTTTAGTATGGTACCCTCATGTTTCTTGAAAGCCATGATAGTGGCTTCCAGCACTCAACCAGTTAAATAAAAAGAAATATAAACCCAGACCAACACCAAGACTCAACTTGCAACCAACACTGAATAGGCACATAGCGACAGAGGTGTGTGGTGGTGAGGGGAGGGGGGGGGGGGGGGGGAAGAGGGATGTCTCACTCTCCAATAACCATCAGAATTTTCAATAGGTGGAAATTCAAAGGTATAAATTCCAATAGTTGGAAATTCAAAGAAATCAATTTCTTTCATGTTTTCAACCTTTCAGACTTTTCCAACTAGTCGATTTGAATTTTCTATCCGTGATCGCAGTTTTTCTGACTGTGATCAGCAATCGGTTGTGGTTACCGGTTTTATTCATTCAACTCCGGATTCTGTTCAATTTCCTGATTCCAACATTTTAAATGACTGACAACTGAAGTTTTCCCTTATAATAACCAGGCTACACATAGACTAAAAACTATTCAGCCAATGCTACTCCTTCCAACTGACTTGACCTACATGGGTAAATGCATGTTTCTTGTGGATGAACTGATCAGATTTAAGCCAGAGGGAAGCCTCAGAATCAATCTCTTGGGTTCATAAATTAAATATTTTCACCGAGGGAGGCTCAGATCCCCCACCATCGAGAGGGAGATACCCTCACTCAAACTCTCCCACAACACTGCCCCACACACTCTGGCATGTTGTGCTGGGACACCAATCCTAGTTAGAAATCTAACTGATAATCCCCCCCCCCCCCCTTGCCTCCTTAAAGACCCTCTAGCTACTTCCCTGACAAATGAACACGTCTAGAAGAAGATTTTTAATGAATATTCCTCATGTTGCAGAAAGTTCAAATTTGGGCTCCCACAGGATCTCAAATATGATCTTAAGAACTTGATATGAATGAAGTTGAATCTGGTCTTCTTAAAAACGTTTTTACCTGGTGGATCTGAAGAAGACGATCTCAAATATTAAGTCTAAACATGAATCCAGGGACTTGAATCTGAGCCCCATAAGGATGCTGTATATCCAACAGCAAAAGATTCTGATTGGTGGATCTGAAGAAGACTTTTAAAGCATATTCCTCATATCACAACAAGCTGCAGGGAGCCCAAATATGAACTCAGGGACTTGGTGAGAACAAACTCGAATCTGACCTCCCAGTTGATAGTAAATATCAAATTTGAAAAGATTCTAACTAGTAGATCTGAAGATGACTTTTAAAGAATTCTCCTCATATTGCACGAGGTTAAAGGGAAGCCCAAATATGTATCCTGGGACTTGATTTGAACAAACTTGAATCAGAATAATCCCTATAAGAATGCTGCATACTATATATCAGAAGATTCAGGTTGGTAGACTGGAAGAACAGGTTTTTAAAAGATATGACTGGTTGATTTGAAGAAGATTTTGGAAGAATTTTCCTCACATTGCACAAAGTTAAAAATTGGGCTCCCCAAAAATGTACATAGGGTCTTGATTTGAATACTTGTGAATCTGATGGCCATATGATGCTATATAGCAAATATCAAAAGATTCTGACTTGTGGATCAGAAGAAGGTTTTTGAAGAATTTTCCTCACATTGCACAAAGTTAAAAATCGGGCTCCCACAGATTGCCCAAAAATGTACATAGGGTCATGATTTGAATACTTGTGAATCTGATGGCCGTATGATGCTATATAGAAAATATCAAAAGATTCTGACTTGTGGATCAGAAGAAGAAGATTTTTAAAGAATTTACCTCATATTGCACAAAGTTAAAAAATACGGGTCCCACGGCGAGTACAAATAGGACACTAGGGTATTGATTTGAACAAACTTGAATCTGAGGTCCATAATGCTGCTGTGTACCAAATATAAAAAGATTCTGACACGTGGATCAGAAGAGATTTTCAAAGAATATTCCTCATATTGAACTAAGTTAAAACTTGGGATATTAGTTATTGGTCGGAAACCAAATTCGATATAGTCTCTACGGTGGCCATATTGAATTGGCCAGCTCATCCAAAAACTGGTCCAACATTGAACGGAAGCTTTCTCTAGACACCAAAAATGCATAATTGAAAAATAAAAATGATTCAAGTCAGCATCCATTAGTTATTGGATGGAAACCAAATTCAATATGGTGGGCACGGCTGAATTGGCTAGCTGATCCAAACTCAAAAGGAAGTTTCCTCTAGACACCAATAATGCATAACCAAAAAATGAAATTGATTCGAATCAGTATTCATTGGTTATTGGGCAGAAACCAAATTCAAGATGGCCACCATAATGAATTGGCCACTGGTGGCCATCTTGGTTCAGCTGACTGGTCCAAAATCAAAAGGAAGCTTCCTCTAGACACCAACAATTCATAATCAAACTAAAGGGGGTATCAGTACCCCGTGGCTCACCAACAGGTGGCCAATGTAAAGGGGTGGCTGGAGTAAAAAAAAAAAAGTTCAAAACCTGCACACAAAAGTCCAAAATTAAAGAAAATAAGCAGCTAAAGGGTTAAATAATATAATAATAGCCCCTAAGAAGCATGCCAACATAAAAAAGGAACCATGGCAATATGCTACAAGGTAAGTCTCCACTTTGAAGAATAGAAAGACAAACCTCAAAACCTGCACATAAAAGTAAAAAAAAAAGTATCACATTTGTTTCAATGGGTTAAAATTGAGAAAAATACACTGATAATGTCACAGTAACCACCATGGCAATATGCCAGTAAGGTAAAAGCCTACCTGAAAAATATCCACTTGGAAGAAAAGAAAGAAAAACCTCAAAACCTGCACATAAAAGTAAAAAAAGTATCACATTTGTTTCAAAGGGTTAAAATTTAGAAAAATACCCTGAAAATGTTACAATAACCACCATGGCAATATGCCAGTGAGGTAAAACTCCACTTAAAAACAAGACCAATACCGGGTCTGGACCTGCATCGCTGCATGCAATTGATTACAGAGATGAACAGACTTCAAAGTATTGGCAAACAGGAAGTGGCTGCACGGCAGATCTGAAAATTAGATACATGATACAACTCATCATTATGAAGCAGCAGACCAAATATAAAATCATTCCCTTTCATAGAAACCAAGAAAACTTTGACGGAAGAAGTGTTTTGGATGGACTGACTGATGGATGGACTGACGGACGGAGTCGAGCGGTTACTAGACCTGCTCTGCCGCTGGCGATGCAGGTAACGATATCAAAACCTGCACACAAAAGTACAAAATCTGCAGACAAAAGTCCAAAATTAAAGTAAATAAGCAGCTAAAGGGTTAAATAATATAATAATAGCCCCAAGAAGCATCCTAACATAAAACAGGAACCATGGCAATATGCCACAAGGTAAGTCGCCACTTGGAAGAAAAGAAAGACAAACCTCAAAACCTGTACATAAAAGTAAAAAAAAAGTATCACATTTGGTTCAAGGGGTTAAAATTGAGAAAAATACCCTGTCACAGAACGCAATGGCAATATGAAAGTAAGGTGAAATTCTACTTGAAAAATATCCACTTGGAAGAAAAGAAAGACAAACCTCAAAACCTGCACATAAAAGTAAAAAAAGCATCACATTTGTTACAAAGGGTTAAAATTGAGAAAAATACCCTGAAATGTTAAGGAAACCACCATGGCAATATGCCAGTAAGGTAAAACTCCACCTGAAGACAAAATTTCAAAACCTGCACACAAAAGTCAAAAACCTTCACAGAAAAGTCAAAAACCTGTACACAAAAGTAAAAAATTCAAGTAGCTAAGCATGGAAAGGGTTGAATAAAATATTACTATCCCTGAAAACCATGCAGACATAAAAAAAAAAGCAAAAAAAGAACTAGAGGGGGTATCAGTACCCCGTGGCTCACCAACAGGTGGCCAATGCAAAGGGGTGGCTGGAGTAAAAAAAAAAGTTCAAAACTTGCACACAAAAGTCCAAAATTAAAGAAAATAAGCAGTTAAAGGGTTAAATAATATAATAATAACCCCTAAGAAGCATGCTAACATAAAATAGGAACCATGGCAATATGCTACAAGGTAAGTCTCCACTTTGAAAAAAAGAAAGACAAACCTCAAAACCTGCAAATAAAAGTAAAAAAAGTACCACATTTGTTTCAAAGGGTTAAAATTTAGAAAAATACCCTGAAAATATTACAATAACCAGCGTGGCAATATGCCAGTGAGATAAAACTCCACTTAAAAAAAATATCAAAACCTGCACACAAAAGTACAAAACCTGCAAAGAAAAGAACAAAATTAAAGTAAATAAGCAGCTAAAGGGTTAAATAATATAAAAATAGCCCAAGAAACATCCTAACATAAAATAGGAACCATAGCAATATGCTACAAGGTAAGTCACCACTTGCAAGAAAAGAAAGACAAACCTCAAAACCTGCACATAAAAGTAAAAAAAAGTATCACATTTGTTTCAAGGGGTTAAAATTGAGAAAAATACCCTGTCACAGTAACCACAATGGCAATATGCCAGTAAGGTGAAAGTCTACTTGAAAAATATCCACTTGGAAGAAAAGAGAGACAAACCTCAAAACCTGCACATAAAAGAATCACATTTGTTTCAAAGGGTTAAAATTTAGAAAAATACCCTGAAAATGTTACAGTAACCACCATGGCAATATGCCAGAGAGGTAAAACTCCACTTAAAAAAAAATATCAAAACCTGCACACAAAAGTACAAAACCTGCACACAAAAGTCCAAAATTAAAGTAAATAAGCAGCTAAAGGGTTAAATAATATAATAATAGCCCCAAGAAGCATCCTAACATAAAATAGGAACCATGGCAATATGCTACAAGGTAAGTCACCACTTGGAAGAAAAGAAAGACAAACCTCAAAACCTGCACATAAAAGTAAAAAAACATCAAAACCTGCACACAAACGTCAAAATAAGTCCAAAATTTGATTCCAAGGGTTAAAATTAAGACGAAATACCCTGGAAAAGAGTTAAATGTTATCGTGAACCCCCACGGCAATATGCAAAGAAGAAAAACATTTTTTTAAAAGCACAAAAATCCAAACCTGTAAACAAAAGAAGTCCAAAATTGAAATAATTAAGCAGGAAAAGGGTTAAAGAATACAACGTAGCCCTAAGATGCATGTTTACATACAATAGAAAGCATATACTACAAGGTAAATCTACACTTGGAAGAAAGGAAAAAAATACATGAAAACCTGCACGCAAACGTCAAAATAAGTCTAAAAATCTATTCAAAGGGTTAAAAATTTAAAAAAAATGCACTGGAAAGATATCAATGTTATAACAACCACCACTGCAATATGCAGTGAGGTCAACCTCACTTGAAATTGTTTTTTTTTTATCACAACCTGTACATAAAAGTAAGAAGCTGTAAGCCTAAGTCCAAAAGCTGTACATAAAAGTCCAAAATTGAAGTAATTCAGCAGGAAAAGGGTTAAATAATACACACATAGCCCTAAGATGCATGTTTACATACAATAGAAAGCATGGACATATGCTGCAAGGTAAATCTCCACTTGAAAGAAAGGAAAAAAAAAACATCAAAACCTGCACGCAAACATCAAAATAAGTCTAAAATTTGATTCAAAGGGTTAAAATGAAGACAAAATACCCTGGAAAAGAGTTAAATGTTATAGTGAACTACCATTGCAATATGCAGAAACTCTACACTTGGAAGAAGGAAAAAAAAAAAACCCATGAAAACCTGCACGCAAACGTCAAAATAAGTCTAAAAATCTATTGAAGGGGTTAAAAAATTTTTAAAAATGCACTGGAAAGATATCAATGTTATAATAACCACCACTGCAATATGCAGTGAGGTCAACCTCACTTGAAATTGTTTTTTTTTATCACAACCTGTACATAAAAGTAAGAAGCTGTAAGCCTAAGTCCAAAAGCTGTACATAAAAGTCCAAAATTGAAGTAATTCAGCAGGAAAAGGGTTAAATAATACAAACATAGCCCTAAGATGCATGTTTACATACAATAGAAAGCATGGACATATGCTGCAAGGTAAATCTCCACTTGAAAGAAAGGAAAAAAAACCCATCAAAACCTGCGTGCAAATATCAAAATAAGTCTAAAATTTGAATCAAAGGGTTAATATTACGACAAAATACCCTGGAAAAGAGTTAAATGTTATAGTGAACCACTATAGCAATATGCTGAAACTAAAAAAAAATTTGAAAAGCCAAAAAATCAAAACCTGTACACAAAAGTTCAAAATATTTGAGAGCGGACGCCGACGCCGACATGAGGGCTATGCCATAGGCTCACACAACTAACGTTGGTGAGCCAAAAAATCAAAACCTGCACACAAAAGTTCAAAATGAATGAATCCAGACGCCGTCGCCGCTGACATGAGGGCTATGCCATAGGCTCACACAACTATCGTTGGTGAACCAAAAATACAAATGATTCGAGTCAGCATTCATTAGTTATTCGACAGAAACTAACTAGACCAAAATTGAAGGAAGAATTGTCTGGTCGTCCATAAGTGACCCCTAAAATTATGATTTGATCAAATAAGCAGTTCTTTAGTTAACCAAAAGATAATGGACGAATGATGGACGAATGTCGGATGGACATGGTGAAACATAATGCCCCTGAGAGGTTCTCAGGGGCATAAAAATGAAAATAATTACTTCACTGCCCTACAGTTATGATTGTTTTTTCTTTGTTATCTTTTTCATTTGAAAGTAATGTTGTACACACTCAAAAGAGTCATCATTGCCTCTGTTCATTTTTGTTTTACTTTTAATATTTTATTTCATCAAATGTATTCACCCTCTTATCTACAGAAATCTACTTCATATTTTAGCTCCTTCTTAAACATTTGCAGGTCTTAAACTGGAAACAAGGATAAGATGAAAGTGTCAATGACACTGTGGCTTAACTTGGCTGTGTGTAGTGTTTGTTGAAAAAGAATAATGTTCAATGTTTATGAAAGGGGACCTGATTTGAAAAAAACTTGAATCTGACCCACCTAGAGATGTTGTATAACAAATATGAAAGGATTGATGGATCTGAAGAAGAAAATTTTAAAAGAAATTTAAAAGAAATTGCTTCATATTGCACTAAGTTAAAATTCAGACTCCCATAGAAAGCCCAAATTAATAACGCAGGGGCTCGATTTGAACAAATTGGAATCTGATCCTCCTAGAGATGTTGTATACCAACTATGAAAGGATTCTGACTGGTGGACCTGAAGAATAAGATTTTAAAAGAAATTTCCTCACACTGCACTAAGTAAAAATTTGGGCTCCCACAGGGAGCCCAAATATCAACATAAGGATCCAGTTTCAACCAACTTGAATCTAACCCCTCTAGAGATGTTGTATACCAAATATAGGTACCCTGGGACTCGATTGGGCTCCCATAGGGAGCCCAAATATTTACCCAGGGACTCGATTTGAACAAACTTGAATCTGGACCCTCTAGAAATGTTGTATACCAAATATGAAAAGATTCTGACTGGTGGATCTGAAGAAGAAGCTTTTTAAAGAACATTCCTCATACTGCACTAAGATAAACTTTGGGCTCCAATAGGGAGCCCAAATATTAACCCAGGGACCTGATTTGAACAAACAGGAATCTGACCCCCTAGAGATAGAGATGTTGTATACCAAATATGAAAGGATTCCGACTGGTGGCTCTGAAGAAGAAGATATTCAAAGAAACTTCCTCATATTGCACTAAGTTAAAATTTAGGCTCCAAAAGAGAGCCCAAATATTAACTCAGGTACCAGATTTGAACAAACTTGAATCTGACCCCCCTAGAGATGTTGTATACCAAATATCAAAAGATTTCAACTGGTGGATCTGAAGAAGAAGATTTTTAAAGAATATTCCACATATTGCACCAAGTTAAAATTCAGGCTCCAGTAGATTTGAACAAAATTTGAATCTGACCCCCCCCCCCTCCCCCCCATGACCTCCCCCCCCCTCCCCCCACCCCCTGCTGAGAAGTTGTATACCAAATAGGAAACAATTCTGACTAGTGGCTCTGAAGAAGATTTTTTTTTATTTTGGAAACAAATTTATGAGTGCTATCAGATTTATGCCCCATGTGGTGCCCCCCCCCCCCCATGGGCGTGGCACCTTTAATTGAACAAACTTGAACTGACATATGATAGGGAACAAGCAACCAGATTTGGTTCAATTTGGTCAAGTAGTTTGTGAGAAGAGGTCGATAATGTAAAGTTTATGCCAGACAGATGACGATGGACGATGACAGATGGATGATGGACGGACGGACGGACGGACGAATGGATAATGGGCAGAAAGTGATTAGTAAAGCTTCCCTTAAGCTTTGCTCAGGTGAGCTAAAAATCTAGGTCACATGCCCATCTGGCGGCCACAGTTGGTTGATCAGGAACAAAATAGGATAGTCTCATCAAGATATCATACTGCGTCATCCAACCAAGTTTCAATAAAATGCCTTCATAAAAATGACCTGTAGGCAGTGATAAAGGAATTTAAGTCATGTGCCAAGCGGAATTATGGCTGACCAATCATGACCAAAATAGGATAGTCTCACCTAGACACCATACAGAGTTATCCGACCAAGTTACAATTGCTTCATAAATATGAACTGTATAATGTGCTACACAAATCTTGGTAACGTACTCATGCGGCCATCATCGTCGACCAATCACTGCCAAAATAGGACATTCTCATATAGACATTATACCGAGTCATCCTACCAATTTACAATGAAATCCCTTCATAAATGCAACCTGTAGACTGTCCTACAGAAATCTATGTAACATGCCCCTGCAGCTGTCACTGTTGACAGAACCTGACCAAAATAGCACGTTCTCATCCTGACATTATCTGAAGTCATCCGGCCACGTTACAAATCCCTTCATAAATACGGCCTGTAGAAAGTACTAAAGGTTTTTGGGTTTCAGTTCTGCACAGCCATCGCGGGTGACATGACCTCGAATCTGCATATGAAATGATCAGACAAAGGTGTAGCTAAGGAAAATGTGAAGAGACTCACAGACTTCCGCACGTGTGATGGCAATAGCTTATCTTGACTTTGTCCAGTTAAGCTAAAATGGGTACAGAATAAATAAGAAATAAAAATAGGTTCCTTGGTCATTCTTGTTGGAACCCAAAAGTATGTTCCGTAGGGTTCCCAGACATCAAATGCATGGAACCTGTTTTCAACTCACACTTTGTTTTGTATTTGAATTTGACGATCCAAAAACTTGCTCACACAAGATCATTCATTTGAAGTGATGTCACTCAAGGATGCTTTCAGATTCTGTCTACATTGTTCTTTGTTTGAACTGCATGTCTGCCATTGCCATGTCATATATTAACCCATATCATCATTCAATCAATATTCAGTGTTGAAAATAGTGCAAGGTGAAGCAATGCATATGCACCCCCTCCCCCTCCCCCCCACTCCTGCAATGTAAACATGGGCAATACAAAATTTATTCAATTTTATGCTGCCATTTTCATCAAAAATTATTCCCAGGGACAAAAAATAATTCAAAAGCTTTACACAGACAGTTTTCCAAGTCTAAAAAACGGCATAACTGTAGTAAGTATGCATAGACATAAACCACAATATACAGATATCCTTTCCTCCAGACTGGTCTATCATCACTCCGAAGGACATCAAAATTCAACAACTGATGCCAGAGTTATAATGCAAAATGTTCGAACAAAATGTTGTACAAGTGTAACAAGGGCTATAACTCTGGTCTGTATGAATGGACAAAACCTGAAATATGTGAATGTCTTCTCCCCTATGCTAGTCTCTCACCATACTAAAGGACATCAAAATCTGCACACAAATGAGTTATAATGCAAAATGTTCGTACACAGTTTTTTTAAGTATAACAAGGGCCATACTCTGGTAGAAATGTTTGGATGAAACCTGCAATGTGTGGATATCATGTCCTCCATGTTGGTTTATCAACATTCCAAAGGATATCAAAATCTGACAATCGATGCCAGAGTTATTCTGCAAAATGTTTGTTTTACTATTTTTCAAAGTCCTACATGGGCTGTAACTCTGGTATGAATGTGTGGACAAAACCTGCGATTTGTGGATACCATTTCCCCCATGTAGGTCTATCACCATACCAATGACATCAAAATCCAACAACTGCTGACAGAGTTATAATACAAAATGTACGTTTGGAATGGGTCCATGTATCCCCAGAAATATGGCAGGGATCCATTCTGATGTTGAAAAATTGTGTAAGAGATGTGAGCGATACAACTTTATTTTTATCATACATTCTAGAATGTTGTGAACAAACTTTAATTTTAGATGGGTGTGTAATAAATTCAATTATCCAGAGTAAACAGTATCTTCAATTTGATCATTTTCTGATATTTTAGTGATAAGCAGAGCATTTATTTTATTACTGCGGAACCCTGTTAATTGAATATTTTATTCTCTTTATAATATTTTATTTTATAATATTTTCATAAATGTAGTTATTCTGCCATAAACCAACCTTCTTTTCTCAGAATGAACAGGAAATCCCAGTTTCTTAGGTGGTCGAACAAATATTTCTTTGTAATTCTCCATGAAAAATTTGTGTGCATCATTTGTCCCATTTTCATTTCTAACAAAGAAAAAACAGAAAGTATTCATTCATAGGTACTGTGCTATGAGTTCAACAGATGTTTACAGAAGCAAAATTTATTTCCATATGAATTTTAGAAAAATTCAATAAATTTTTCATTTTTAAATGTGGAATATTCCATGATTATCAGGACTACAATAGTGTTCAACCTATTACCAAAAATGGCCACTGACCAATTATTTGAGCTCACTCTCGGCCGATTCAGATTGTAGTACTGTGCACTACTAGACAAGTCAAGGCTTGAAAGAACTACATTAAACTGAACATATTTCACAATGTTGTTGTTGACTAAGGTTGCAATAAAATGACCAGACGCACACACTTGGGCGGTATACGTGGCTCTCAGAGCCACGTGTACTGCCCAAGTGCATGTGACTGGTCATTTTACTGTGACCTGCATCAATGGAGTGCAACCTTCACTTTTCCGGTATGAACTGGCGATTGCTGCAAGTATGCTCAATTGTAAGCTTTACATGTCGTTTAACTTGTATATCCCGTAAAATGGGCGTCTAGAGAAATTAAGATTACACATTGTGATTGTTTCTCAACTTTATTGAATGGTATCGACATCATTTTACATTAACAACGGAACAATTGCAGAAGATAATAAAATGTTGTTAATGAATCATCACAAAAAAAATGCTTGGCAACAATCGGTTGAACTGATGTTCCAGGAGCTGTTGCTGTTGTCATCCGATTGCCCACAATCGGCCAATTGGGGTGGCCGATTTCGATCAGCGTTTGAACACTAGACTACAAATGGGTAATTTACTATTTCAGCTCTTTTTATTGCTGGTCACACCTGTAAAATTTGAAATCAAGACAACCTGAGAAGGTATTTCATTATTTTGGCTAAATGGCTAATACCAAAAAGAAGTTGCAATATTTGTTTTTAAAAATGTGAAAGCTCAAATGTTTAGGGATAAAAATAAATATAATAAAAGTTAAAAAATTTATAGTAATTTATATATTTTTTATACTTACCAATGACCCAGACTTAGCTGGTGCTAACTCTTAAAAATATAGGGCCAAACACAAGTTTTGTCCCCCAATCCCCAAAATTTGCATCTAAAACCCAAGAAAACATGTCCTGAATGGCCCTCCACACTTCACCTCTACTGCGCATGCGCAGTGTCAAGGACGTCCCGAAATTGGTGCCATTAATCATTCTTGTAACCAGTGCCTGGTAAGCGCTATGTACTCAGCGAGAAGGTATGAGTTCCCAACTCCTGGGAGGGCCATCCCCGTCTGGGTCATTGGTAAGTATAAAAAATATAGAAATTACTATAAATTTTTTAACATTTTTATACTGTACCAATGACCCAGACTTAGCTAAATAGTAAAAAGGCTGGAGGGCCTAGGACATAGAGCAAGTTGAAATACGCTCAATTATATAAAAATAGAGTCATCCCCTCTAGGGGAAAAGGAGTATTAGGCCTTACATGTATCTTTCTTATTTATGATAAATTAGAAAGACACAACACCTTCCAAAATTGAGCATCATAACATCCATGTACTCTATTAATATCCAGTATAATCCTTATACTAATAATTTTTAAAGTAAGCCAATAAATAAAGTCTAGAGAATAGAGACTCTTTATACTCCTTAAAAGTGTCCGAGGATTGTAAAATAACGCCCGTTTGACATGGGATATATTCAAAAGCTATACTTTAAAAACTATGACCTGAATGAATTTTTAAAACAAAAACTTCTCACTTAAAAGCCATCCCAGTAACAGCTCAGAATTACTAACTCCGGAGGAGGTATCCCCTTGTTTTCATAATAAAACAGGTGACCCAAGGGAACACCCTCCCCCCCCCCCCCCTTTTTCTTGCCCTGGGTCAAATAGCCCAGAGCGAAGAGGGCAGCAGGACGGAGTCACTGCCGGAACAGAAAGCCTACCTAGCTATAGTAGCAACTGTTAAGTGAATGACATTCTGAGCAGTAGATAATAGACCTAACAATGGAGGCCTCCAAAAATGGACTCAATATTTCTGAGATAAAAATTCATGAATGTGGATGGCTGAGCACAATGAGCAGCCTTCAAAAATCTATAATAGCGACACTATTAGTGTAAGCCCAAGATGTAGAAAGAGCTCTTACTTCATGAGCCGAAATCTCAAGCACAAACTGCTGAGTCAATGATATACCATAAGCAGTACCGATAGTTAATAGAATCCATTAGCAATAGAATGGAGCGTAATGTCCTTCTATTAGGCATCAAAGACAGAAGAAGCTTACGTCCGTACTAATAAACTGATATCTGTTTATAAATATGTAAACTCTAACCGGACAGAGTAAAGGCCTATGCCCGTACGAAGACGGAAGGACCTTAATAACAATAGGTTCCGGATATTATTAGGAGCCTGACTCTTAACCAAAAATCCAACCTAAGTAGTAAAGGAAGTAGTGTTTCCGTCACTACAAAAGTGAGAATCGCCCACCGATAGTGCATGAAGCTCACTGACTCCTCAGTAAAAGAGAAGACTAACAGAATTACTGTCTTAAAAGGTCAGAATTTGAAAACTACTGTTTCCAGAGGCTCAAATGATTACTTAGCTAAATAAGAACCGAAGCTAAATTCCGTATAGGAATTTAATCTAATGATTCTAGGTCTATTTATCGAAAAGTCTCTAACTGACTTAGATAAAGAGACATAAGACTCAATTGTAAACTATCATAGAGTGCATAGGTATGAGATAACATAGACCTATAACCTTTAATAGTAACAGGCTGCAGTTTGATCTCGTCAAACAAGTATACTAGAAAGTTGCAATGTCTGGTATGGAGGGATCAAAAATATCAACATAATGATCCCTACACCAACGACGAAAGAGCCTCCACTTTAGCCGCATAGTATAGCGAAGAAGAGGTTCTCCTATATTAAGAAATCGCGTCCAAAGCTCGTCCTGTACAAAGCTTGCCATGCAAGAAGGACCACACAATGGAATACGTGAAGGTTGAGACCTTGCGGGTTGTGATGAAGTTGACACGATTTCCCCAGCGAAAGAAGATCCTCTCACAGTAGACACCTGAGTAAATTTACCCACGGTCTCTGTGAAGACAGAGATGCTATCAACAGAACTGTATTATGGATGTTTATCTTAGCAATACTTGCTGAATCAACAGCGCTGGAGGATACGCATATCCTATCATCCCGTCCTATTAGATCAATAGAGCGTTAACAACATAAGCTCAGGGATCCGGACATGCAAACACATACGTCTGCAAATGAATAGTGAGTTGTGTCGCAAATAAATTATCATTGGGCGTTTCCATTGATAGCAAATCTGATTGAATACTTGTTTGTTGAGAGTCCATTCTGACGGCAACAAGCAACCCTTACGTGAAAGGGAGTCTGCTAATACAATCAGACGACCCGGAATATGACGGACCGAAGCAGAACTTGGTGTACTATAACAAACAGAAGGATTCTTTCCGTTAAATTGAATAACGGAATCGAATGAGTGCCTCCCTGGTTCCAGAGATACGCAACTACTGACGTATTATCGGTCAGGATTTGGACGTGCATTTCTGAATAATGTTCATCCAATGACATAGTGCAAGCCTAAAGAACATTATTCCCTGGAAGAAAAGCGCTTGCCCAGAAACTGCGGAACCCAAAGACCCTGGCACTTCGAATCCGTTGGGATCAATATTGTACCCCAACCTGTTTGACTGGCATCCGTCATAATCATAAAACTCGGATCCGGCAACTGCAGTGGCACTCTCTGAGTCAACCACCGAATGTTGCCCCAGTCTGAATCTCTTGCTACACTTGATAGACAAGAGAACGTGTATATCGAGCAATTCATAGATTGCTGAAGAGTTGCCGTCGAAGAGAAGCTTCTCCGAGACCGAAGCGACTCTGAGAGAGTTCTTCACCTTACTATCTACATGCGTTGATGTAGCTAGGGCTGCGTCATGTCTAACCAACTCCAGGTTGCCACTGAAGAGCGGAGTTATATGTGGAAAAGCTACTGCCCTTGAAAGAAATCACATAGAGGATCATATCCTGGAATTCTTTCTCTTGAAGACATAATGATAATGCCTCAGTAAGGTGGTCTACATATATTAAAGCGTCTAAGTTAAGTCTATTAGACATCATTGTCGTTTCCAACATCGTGGTTGGAATTGACATAGACGGCGAAAAAGATAATTCCCAGTCTTCAACCCCGCCGTCTAGACGCATATGAACTCTCGGAATGCCCTGTTCTGCCAAAATAAATTATTTCCTAGAATTGATAAAAGGCAGAAGAGCATTGCGGACAAGAAACTAGACTATCATGCTTGTCAGCAAGCTTATATATAGCGTCGATAAATAATTCGAATGTTCTAATGACATTATTGGACTGTGTCGGTAAGTCAGGGACAATGTCCCTGAACCGATCCAAAACTCCGTGTCCAATGACACTATTAGTCTCTTATCCAGCATCGCAGCAATGTAGTCCGACGGAACAACCTGTGGAAGATAATGCCGGAAGAAATGTATGGCAGCTTCCGTTGTTCCGAAAGGGAAAGCTTGAAATCGTCCGAATCCCTTTCGCCATCCTGTAGGACCCTATCAAGTGTTCGGTCGTCCGAACCTGATGCAACAGCGGAGCGCACCGACCCAGCGCCGTCGGATAATTCCTGATCCGACCGAGAATCTATCAATTGCTGGGATGCTGCGATAAACTGTGCTAACTTGGATAGCACGTCCGTCACTGAGGCCTGTGGAGAAGCGGTCTTACGATGCATTGCCGCTGGAAGCTCCGTGTTCGTTACCCCGTGCATACTTCTATTATGCGAACGAACGGAGTGTATAGGCCTCGTGTCCCTTGGCTACCGGATGGCGTGACCTGTTTGCCGTGGAATCACTGAATGACGAAGCTGGCCGGATACTCGAGGTCACGTAGCCAATGTGCAGTCGTGTGCGCTGCTGTGAGGATGAGGAAGCATTATCGACAGTCTCTCGGACTGTCAATATAACGGAGCGTCCCAAGCGGCGGACATATGCTCCGAATGCGAAATATCAGTACCACAACATCCGGTCCCATATGTTGTTGTACGAGAGAGGGACCTCTCTCGCTCGCAGCCCGGACGGACCTGGACGAGCTAGGAACCGGACTAACAGGCTTCCTCCGATCTGTCCTCTAATCCGTCGTCACTGGGTGTGTACTGAAGTTTATTATAGTGCTCGCATCACCCAAATCTCCTTCCTAGACCGCAACGGACGAACCCGGCTGCCGAACCATTCGATGAATGGACGCTACACCGGGTGAGCTAGCGAATGTCAACTCCGTCGATCCTACTAGGGACCTCTTAGGCAATTGACATATTCCATGAGCACTTATTGCCGCTAGCTCTTCATTAACTATGACGACAGAGGCACACTTTTGAAAGACATCTCCATAACTTTGCGAACAAGAAACCAGACATGCTTGTTAATAGCAAGCAAATAATAATATATATAGCGTCGTTCAATAATTCGAAAGTTGTGTGACATTATTGGACTATGTCGGAACTGAGGGACGATGTCCCTGAACCGAACCAAAAATTTCTGTGTCCACCGACGCAATCAGTTTCTTATCCGGCATCGCAGCATTCTGGTCCGACGAAAGAACCTCTAGAAGATAAAGTCAGATGACATAAACAACAGCTTATGTTGTTCCGAAAGGGAAAGCTCGAAATCCTCCGAATCCCTTTGGGCATCCCGTCGACCGGATGAAATTTTTGGACGTCCGTACCTGCTTCCGCGGAGCGTCCTGACCCAGCGTCGTCGGATAATATATGATGCGACAGATTCTGTCGTTGCTGGGATGCTGCGATAAGCTGTGCTATTTGGGATAGCACGCCCATCACCGAGGCCTGTGCAGTAGCGGTCTTACGATGCATTGCCGCCGGAAGCTCCGTGTACGTTGACTCCCGCACACTTTCTTATGCGAACGTCCGGAGTCTGCAGGCCTCGTGTCCCTGGCTACCGGATGGTGTGACCTGGTCGCCAATGATTCTCTGATTGGAGAAGCTGACTGGATATCCGAGGTCACGTAGCCAAGAGCGGTCATGTGCGCTACCATGAGAATGAGGAAGCCTTATTGACAGTCTCTCCGGACTGACTATATATCGGAGCGTCCCGGGCGGCGGACGTATGCTCCGAATGCGAAACATTTTGTACCACAACATCTGGGGCCAGATGTTGCTGTACGAGAGAGGGGCCTCTCTCGCTCGCAGTCCGGATGGACCTGGACGAGCTAGGAACCGGACTAAAAGGCTTCCTCCGTTCTCCCTCTAATCCGCCGTCACTGGGTGTGCATTTGGTTGATTTATAGTGCTCGCATCACCCCAAAACTCCTTCTAGATTACAACGGACGAACCCGGCTGCCGAACCATTCGATGAATGGACGCTACACCGGGCGAGCTAGTGGACGTCAAAGGCCGTCGAACCTACTAGGGTCCTCTTAGGCAATTGACGTATTAACATGAGCACTTTTCCGCTAGCTCTTCATTAATTGTGACAACGGAGGCACACTTTTGGAAGACATCACGGATACATCACCCTATTCTTGATCGTCTGAAATAGAGATTGATAAAGTAGAATGACCCTGCAGGGAAAGGACCGGAATGGCCAATTCCCCACTAACATAACGTGACATGCGCTTCCCATGTTGTCATCGAAATTAACACATACAGAACAGGAGTTAGTGCGAGTACACTGACTACAAATACAATGATTATGAAAGTCAGAGGAAGATTTCCTCTTATTACAATTGAACAATATCCTTTCATTGTGAAAAGAAAACAAAGTCCTAGTACTCGCACCAACCCCTGACAATCAAAATACATAATAATATGATCCATTAATATAGAAAAAATAATTGCAATCAAAAAATTTTGAAAAAATATTTTTTCAGAACAGCCCAAGTTTCTGAAAAGTAACATTGAGCCCCAATGGATCCCAAGCCTAAGTTTGGACAAAAATTCTAAAAATATTTTAAACAATTTATGCAACACTTATGAACAATAATAATGTATCTAGTTATGATTAAATTAACATCCAGATATTATTTTCAAGAAATCCCCCCTCACACAGAGGGCTGTTGTAAATGTAAACAATAAGTGTAAAAACACTAGAACAAGACTCCAGGCACCCTGGCCCGAAATCAGTTACCAATAATACACTATCTGATGCAAAACAGAGACTTCCAGGGAAGAAACTGCAGAACATCAGATGGTAGATGCAGAACACTACGCCTAACCACCCATAGGTGAAGACGTAAACATGGGGAAAAGAACAGAATTCATTCTGTTATCCAGCTAAAACTCCCAAGAAATTTTAGTAATAAAATCACAGAAAATATGCCAAAAGCATGGGAGAATAGCAGGAGGGGACTTAAAGGAAAAGGAGAGAGGAAAACACTGAACAAGCAGTGTAATTTGATAACAAGAATGACCACAACAGGCTGTTGCCTCGAAAATAGGCAACTTCACATAATTTCATTAAAAAATTTTAAGTTACAGCCCTGATAATTTTCTGTCACTCATTTTTCCTCTCCTCCTTCTATATCCTCCTTAGAATCACCATTTCTCTAATATTTATGTGTCTGGCATCATTTAAACTGAGATTTACAAGCACAAAGATCAGTCAGATGTTAACTGATGAAGGGCCAAACAAAGAATGATTAATGGCGCCAATTTCGGGACGTCCTTGACACTGCGCATGCGCAGTAGAGGTGAAGTGTGGAGGGCCATTCAGGACATGTTTTCTTTGGTTTTAGATGCAAATTTTGGGGATTGGGGGGCAAAATTTGTGTTTGGCCCTATATTTTTAAGAGTTAGCACCAGCTAAGTCTGGGTCATTGGTACAGTATAAAAATATAATAATGCAAAGTCAACGTCTAGAATCCACTACAGTGATCTTTTACATTATTACCCTTTTATCATAGGTGTACACACCCTTTGTTCATTACATGACATTTTTAGCTCAACTCAACGGAGCATACTGCCAGTGCACCACAGATGGGCATGCAAGGCAATTGCCTCAACAGGTACCTGCATAGCAATTAGGTACAGTGAGGACTGTGTAGTACTGGTGAACATTCCCAACATTCACAGATTTGCTGAGTCACACTCTCACACAGCGCTTATCGCAGACAAGCACACTACTATGGGAAACACCAGAATCAATCCATCGGTAGTGACCAATCAAAGAATTAACCAGCTTCAACGTTGCTTAAGTGGTAGAATGCTGGAAGCCCATATTTGGGCTTTATTCTGAAGTGCTGGTACTGAAACTTAAAGGCTTCAAATTCAGCAGCTGTGCTTCATATTATCTTCGAAGTGATATTTTTTTATCTGTTAAGATTTGCCTTGTTACAATTTATAGGAGAGTGCCCACACTCTCTTATAAATTGTAACAAGGCAAAGACATGTTAACAATTTTTGGTGGTCGAAAATAATTTAGCTCTCTACCAGTTAAACTTTGGGAATCTAATGAGAACTGATCTTGCTTTGCCACCAGTGCTCCTGCACTGGCTTTAACACTGGCAAAGCAAGATCGGAAGTCAAATATAAAATGAATACTATTTTGTGAACAGTCTAATCTTCAAAAAGTAACTTAATCCAATAACTGCAATGTTTTCTTTATGATAATGTTGAGTAGTAAAGAAAACAGTCTGTAAATTGAGACTATTTTCTCATTTTATCGGTTGGGGAGAACAATACAGTAAATATATTAATTGAATGTTAGCTTATCTCTCAATGACTTCCATACAAATGGAAACTGCAGTGAATTAAATATATAATTTGTGGTCCAATATTTTGCTTATAAAATACACTAGTCACATGCAACAAGATATATTTTTCACAACAAAAAATATATACTTCTGACATGAGCACAGGTGAATATTTTTAAACCTGTAATGGTAGAATTTGCTGTTTGTAAAAATTTCGATACAAAGCCCTTTTCAAGTTTAAAAATCTTTTCAATTATAACATAATTAAATTATAAAAATGATTTAAATTTGAAAATATTTCCAATTTTGATACTTGACAAGTTTCTCAATTCTATTCCTTTTGTATAAGTAATACGAAAAAAAATTGGTAAAAATTTTCTCATCACATGCAAAATAAGTGTAAAAAAAATTGGAACACTTTTACTTTTACTTTCAATTTCCAATTTTCTCACAACCATTTTTGTCCTATTCTTTACCTGTAGATCAGAAGACAATTAACTTACGTAAAGTTAACTATACATTGGAACTTATGAAAATCCAGTTCTGTAAAACAATCTTGATTTTTTGTTAACAAATTATCTTTCTAAATGAGTGTGATCCAGTGACATCAGTATTTACTCTGTATCACCCTAATAATTATATACAGGTACATATGACCAGTTAAATGCCTAATAGAAGAAATGAACAATTTTAAGGAATTTGTATATTTTTTATACTTACCAATGGCCCAGACTAGCTGGTACTAACTTTATCATATTCAGGGCCAAACACAAATTTTGCCTCCCCAATCCCCAAAATTTGCATCAAAACACTAAAATTTAAGTCCTAAATGGTCCTCCATACTTTTGATCACTGTGCATGCACGGCATCCAGGAAGGTCCGAAATTGGCGCCAACCATCATTCTTCCTTCAGTGCCTGCTAAATGTTTAAATAGTGGGGAGGTATGAGTGCCCACTCATGGGACATGGGAAGGCCATACCCATCTGGGCCATTGGTAAGTATAAAAAATATACAAATTACTTAAAATTTTTCAATTTTACACAACAACCAACGGCCCAGACTAGCTGAATCGTAAAAAGGCTGGAGGGCCTAGGACTTAGAGAAAAATCCAATTGCTCAATTACTTCTGTAAAGAGTAGCTCCTACAGGAGAATAGGAGAAGATAGGAATTATATGTGTCTGGCTCTTTTTTGAGAAAAGAGGACATAACACCAACAATGTAATTGAGTATTACATAATACATAATTCTCCATTTTATGCCAGCATAACCCGTTCTGCGAATTCAGTGAATGAAAACCAATAGAAAAAGATAGTCCAGAGAATGAGACTCTTTATACTCATTTAAAAGTGTCGAGGATTGTATATTAAAGCCAGTTTGACACACGACATATACAAATACTTCACAGTGAGCTACACTTTAAAAACCAATACATAAATGAGACATAGTATTTGCTTCACATCGAGCTACACATTAAAACTACCCAGCACCGACCCTGGACTACTGTCTGCAGAGGAGGTATTCCCTTGCTTTTCACTATAAAGCTAGATGATATAAGGGAAAAAACTGCCCCTTCCCCTTGTTGTGAGGCAGGCCTGGATATTTCCCGGTAACGATCGTTCCGTTTCCGTGTCGTTACCGTCACAGCAAAAACACGGAAACGATTTTTCGTTTCCCATGCATTTTATGCACACTCGGACGCGGCATGTGTTCATAATTTTATAGGAATGTGGTGTCCAATTCAAAATCGTACTATTTAATTTAATGGACTTTGTGACAGAAAGACACTATGCGGGAAACTACCATACTGACTCGTGTCGAGGCCCAGGGGCCGAGTAATAGTGGTTGCAAGTCACGTTGGGATGCGTTGGAAATTCAATTGGCGATATAAGACAAGTAAGTATCCACTGGGTATGTTATGTTTCTTTGGAAACCGCCTACCAATTTTATAGAATTTACTTAAAAAATTCACATAATTATCTTGTACATACGTTTCATTTTCAGATTTAGGGATTTAAAACTCAATTTAATGAATAAAACACAAACACAAAACCATGCGGTGTTGTTTTCATTTTTTTTTGTGCAGGTTACTCTCGAAGCCAGAAATGGACGTTAAGTATGTCAATCAACACTGCAAACCACCCCATTGAAAACCGCCAAACATAGTCTGTTTAAAAATAGCTGTTTTTTTTAAAGTACATTTATTATGAATAAAACAAAATATAGCTTCCCACAAAATCAATAAAAAAAATCATAATATGAAGACCAGATAAAATTTATACAGCGGAATATGAATAACAAAATAGTTGCCTCCCTTGGCAGCATTCAAAAAACTGATTTTACACTGAAAGTCATAACTTCACATGTTGCAGAGCATGATGAAATGATAAATGAGCATGTTTTATTGAACCAATAAGTCATAAATCATATCCCTGGTTACATTGTTATATAATTCTCAAATACCTGAGTTGTAATTATTTTTTATTTTTAATTACCACTTTCTCATTAATTTCCGAACACCCGTTTTTCACAATGAGTTGTGCATGCTCGAAAGTGGCAGTGTTCTTTCACAATGAGCTGTGCACCGCTCGAAAGTGGCAGTGTTCAATCAGTATCTTTCTGGTGATATTCAACCACTGTGAAAACTGTGAAAACTATATGTTGTGGGCGTGTTTCAGGCAACTATTGACAGCAGCCTGCACACTCATTTGAAACAAATGACAGCTTCCAAAACGAGGTCGACAAAAAAATAAACAAGTCAATTTTCCTTGTGATATATAATTTTTTAATAAAGACTTATTAGACTGAACACAGACATAATGTATTACACAAAAGACGAATTTAACAACAAAAAAATCTCAACTTCAAAAAATATACATAATACAGTATTACAGTTCTGTTTGGTAAGTACAGTTTTGCAACAAGTCACCTGTTTTTCCATTTGATGCCTGTAAATTTGACGTTTTGTCTCAAACAACTTTCGTCCATTCTCCAATTTGAAACTTGGGGGGGTGGGCTTTGACTCGAGTAGGGCACACTAGTTCACAAATCTGAAAAGGCGGGGGGTGGGTTTCGGCACGAGTATGGGCTTCGACACAAGTCAGTACGGTATAAAGACGACAGAAGACCTGCATTATGATTTTAAAACTATTTGATTATTAGGGCCTATTGTCAAAATCGTTACCCAGTCAAACATTTGACGGAACCAGAAAATCGTTATCGGTCATTTCCCATGATGCAAAATGACGGAAACAAAATATGGTTTCCCATGATTTTTGAAATATTCAGGCCTGTGAGGTAAATTTTCCTCAGAACGAAGAGGGCAGCGGAACAGAGTCAGAGCTCGAGCAGACTGCCTAAAGACCTTCTAGATGAATATTTTAATGGACGACATTCTGAGCAACAGAAAGAGGACCCAAAGATCTAAGGTCACTGGAGATGGACTCAAAATTTCCAAGGTAAAACTTCGTAAAAGTAGATGGTTGTGTCTAGTAAGCAGCCTTCAACTTCATGAGATAAGTAATGGCTATACTGTTAGAATAAGCCCAGGAAGAAGACAGAGCTCTAACTTCATGCGCTGTAATCTTGACAGAACGTTGATTTTTATGGGCAATACGTATTGCCAACTGAATCCATCTAGAAATAGAATGAACAGATATATCTTTTCTATTAGGAATCAGAGAAAGAAAGAAACGTTTTCTTCCTTTCCTGATAAAATCTGATTCTTAGCCAAAAAACCCACTTCCGTAGTTAGGGTAATGGTATTACCCACACTAACATAATGAGATTCATCAACAGATAATGCATGGCAGAAGCGAAGGCTAAGAGAAACGCCGTTTTGTAGGTCAAGAATTTGAATTCTACATCACGGCTCAAAAGGAGCTTCTTGAAGCTACAGCAGAACCCAAGCTAAATTCCACTTAGGAATTAATTTGAGGGTTTTAGGTCTATTAATAGAAAACTTTCTAACTAATTTGGATAAAGAAACATCTGATCCAATAACCAAATTATCATGATGAGCGTAAGTGTCTGATAACATAGACCTTTAGCCCTTAATAGTAACAGGCTGCAGTTTGAGTTCATCAAACAAGTTGACCAAGAAATTGGCGATTTGTGGAATGGACAGATCGTATACATCTATCGACTGACCCACACACCAATGGAAGAAGTCCCTCCACTTCACTGCATAATTCAACGAAGAGGAGGCCCTCCTACAGTTAGAAATTGCGTCCACTGCTCGTCTTGTAAACTGCTTCCTGTGCAAGAAGGACCGCACAACGGAAAAACGTGAAGGTTGAGACCTTCCGGGTTGTGATGCAGTGCACGGGACTTCCCCTGATGAAGAAGGTCCTCTTGTGGAGGAAGCTTCGGGGGAATATCCCATAACAGACACCTGAGAAGATTGATCCAAGGTTTCTGTGCCGACAGAGATGCTACTAGCAGGATTCTGCAGTGAGACTGTTTGATCTTTAACAGAATCTGCTGAATCAATGGAGATGGAGGATATGCGTATCCTATAATCCCGTCCCATGGAATTGACAGAGTGTCTACTGCGTATGCTCGGTGATCTGGACATGGCGACATGAACGTCGGCAACTGATTGTTTAGGTATGTCGCAAACAGGTCTATCATGGGATGATCCCACTGGTAGCAAATCTGTTTGAATACTCGCTTGTTGAGAGTCCACTCCGATGGCAACAGGCGACCTTTCCGAGAGAGTGAATCTGTAATACATTCAGACGACCTGGTATATGACGGACAGAGAGATGAGTGTGACAATTCAGCATGTAAAGAAGAATTTTCTCTGTTAATTCGCATAGAGGAATCGAATGAGTGCCGCCTTGGTTCCTGAGATATGCCACTACTGTCGAGTTGTCCGACAGAATCTGAACATGGGCATTTATTAAATAGCCTTTCCAGTGCTGTAGTGCTAACCATATTGACATCATCTCTTTGATGTTTATGTGTTTCTCTAGGAACCGGAAGTCCTAAAGTCCCTGGCACTTTAAGTCTGCAGGACTTAGGGTCACGCCCCAGCCCGTCTGACTCGCATCCATCATAATCGTGAAAGCCGGATCCAGCAGTTGCAGTGGAACTCCTTGAGTTAACCACTGAATGTCTGCCCAAATCTCAATCTTTTGTTTTACTAGTTCCGTTAATACAATACTGGTTTTGAGCGAATGCGTCTTCACACTCCAGTTCTGTGTAAAGAAAATCTGGAGGGGACGTGAGCGTAGGCAACCCATCGGAATAAGATCCACAGCTGCACTGCACAGGCCCATCAGCCTCATGAACTCCCTTGCTGATACTTCGTGAGAGTTTAGACAATAGCGGGCAAAGCAACTGACTAATTTCGCTCTGGATAACGGCAGGCGAACCAGATTGTTGTGGGTTTTGAAGTTCATTCCTAAGTGGATGAACGACTTGGACGGAGCTAGATCCGACTTTTTCTCATTTACTATGAAACCAAGATGCCAGAGCAGTTGCAACAGACTCTGAACGTCGCTCTGAAGAATGTTTCTGTTGCTGTATCTCTGTAGAATGTCGTCCAAGTAAGCCAACGTAACCACTGACGAATGAACCCAGAAATAAGACATTACCGAGTTCATTATTCGAGTGAATGAATGCCCAAGGAGCCAGGTTCAGACCGAAACACGTTGCTCTGAACTGATAAACCTGCCCCTGTACTGCAAATCGCAGGTACTTTCTGAAAGCCAAATGTACCAGGATGTGAAAGTAGGCATCTTTTAGATCTATGCTTGCTGCTTCGTCATCCACTTGAATGCATGCTCTTACTGACCGGATGGTTTCCATGTAGAACTTTGGAGCCACGATCAACCTGTTTATCCAGCTCAAGTCTATCGCTAGTCGGAACGAGCCGTCTGGTTTCGGTACGAGGAACAGGTGACTGTAAAAACCTTGAGAATCTTGTTTTTCTATGACCTCTATTGCTTCCTTTATTAAGAGAGCCTTTACCTCTTGTAGGAGAGACTCTCTTTTGAAAGGATTCACCGGAAGATTTGTTCATCGCTGACATCTGTTAAGTGGGTTTTTTTCTCGGAATGACAGCTGTAGGCCTTCCAAGACTACACTTCTCACCCACTGATCATCCGTTACGTCTATCCAGTTTCTCGCGAAGTTTAATAACCGTCCGCCAACTGGCCCGCAATAGAGGTCTGGTCCATCACCTGTACGATTTGCGAGGCTTGCAGGAGAAACTATGTCCTCCTCATGAAGCACCTCATCCCGTTGGCCTAGGGGCATCTGATCGATATCCCTGATCAGACCTGCACCCCCTTACCCGAGTCGCTATACTGACGATGTCTGGAGTAGTCATATGAGGGTTTACTATTCCCTGATGAGGCGTTCCCTTAGAAAATTTTTTAGCGGTGAAACGTCCTCTATAACTCCTGTCTGATGAAGTACGCTGTTGAGACACCGACTTCAAAAGTAGTGCACTGGAAGCCTTCTTAGTAGCCTGCTCGTATACTAACGAAAGCTTGTCGTCAAATAACATATTGCCGGAAACCGGAGCAACTAGGAGAGAGCTCTTCACCTTGTCATCTATCAGAGATGACGACGCAAGGGCAGCATCACGTCTTACCAATTCCAAATTTGCCACTGTCAGTGCGGAGTTGTACGTGGCATACATCACTGCCCTGGAAAGGACTCTAAATGAGGAACAAACATCTTCAAATTCCTTTCCGTTAAAACGTTGCACCAAGGCTCTGGTAAGGTGGTCTGTGTAGGACATCACGTCCAGATTCGTTCTGTTTGATGAAATTGCACATTCCATCACTTCTGAGCGTACATTGAATGATGCAGGTAAGGATATCTCTAGGTCTGTGGCCCGCTCATCCAAACGCAGAGGAGCTCTATGGACATCTTCAGAAACCGTTCTAAAAGAGCTTGGCCCAAGGAACGGCATATTAATAGAAGATGTATTCAGGAAACCGCACTTTCTCTTGACACTGGAGAGGTTATATACAGTGTCGTCAACATGACCGAAGGCCTGCGACATCTGTCTGGACTGCATCAGAAATGAAAGAACGTCCTCTTTCCTCAGTACGTATTCTTCATCCAGAGATGATAGCGGTTTCTCCCTCATCGTCGCAGCATGCTGATCACTTGGAACAGCTTCAGGGTGGAACTGATGGATGAAATCCATGGACTCCATATGCTGTTCTGAAAGGGAAGGGTAATGAGGATGATTACCCTTCCCTTTCAGAACAGCATATGGAGTCCATGGATAAAAAATATATAAATTACTATAAAGTAATTTATGGTCCTCTGCATCTGGCTGTGCAGATTCATGGACCGACCCAGCACCATCAGACAGTTCGCTTCTGGGAACTGTGGAAGTTTGCTGTGTCTGCTGGGATGCTGCGATAAGCTGCGCTATTTGTGTCAGCAAGTCCATAACCATGTCCTGAGGAGTGGCGATCTTCTGTTTCTTCGCTGCCTGAAGCTCCAGGGACAATGATGCGGAGGTGGATCTTTTCTCCGATCGTCCCATTAATGGCTGCCTCGGTTCACTAGCTATTGGATGACTCGACTTCTGAAGTGAAGAGTGACTTCAACTTGGCACTGTTGGCTGGAACTGTGAAGTCGCATAGCTAGATTGCAGTTGTGTGTCTATGAAAAACGTAGCAGAGGAAGTCGTAACTGCAGCCATCCCCGGTTTCAGTGTAGAATAAGCATCCCGAACGGGGGTGGACGTTTGCTCCGACTCGTGCACTACCTGGTTTCTCAAAACAACATCTGGTCCCAGATGTTGTTGGGTTAGAGAGGTGGCTTTCCCCTCACAGCCTTATTAGACCTCGCCGAGCCTCCCGAAAAGAAACCTGCTGACTTCCTCCCTATCTCTGTCGTCGCTGGGTGAGCTTTATATTTTAAGGTGCTTGCTCTACCCAAATCATTACTTCCTTCAACCGCAATGGACTTACCTGGCGTTACAACTCCTCCAGGTGGAGAAGCCGCTTCACCTGTTGAACTGGCTGCTTGCCGAATATTCAAGAACACCTTTGCAGCCAGCTCTGTTTGCTCATCTGAGCGCGACGACAATTGCATACTCTGAATGGATGTTACAGTATCAGTATCATGTTCTTGTTCCTCTGAAAAAGAAACTGAGAAGCTTGAATTACCTTGCGGTGAGAGATCCAGCATGGAAATCCCACCACCAACAATATACTGTGACACCTGTCTCCAACGTTTTGAGTCCCAATTTTCACATGTGTGACAACAATCTTTGGGGATGCATCGACTACAAGCAAGACAAGAAGAATGCAAATCCAAGGACAATTTCCTTGCCTTGCATTTAGAGCAGAAAGCTTTCATAATTTCAATATAAAGAATAAAGTCGATGACACTTCTAACAAATCTGCAAAAAATATATGATTAGATACAAGAAAATTGCAATCAAAATTTCAATCGGAAAAAATAAATAAAAGAAAATTTTCAGAAAAGTTAAAAACTTTATAGTAATTTATATATTTTTTATACTTACCAATGACCCAGACTTAGCTGGTGCTAACTCTAACAAAACCAGGGCCAAACACAAATTTTGCCCCCCAATCCCCAAAATTTGCATCCAAAACAAAAAGAAATCATGTCCTAAAGGACCTCCATACTACGCTTCTACTGCGCATGCGCAGTGACGCAGTCGTCCCGAAATTGGCGCCAATTATCATTCTTACTGGCAGTGCCTGGTCAGCGCTATGTACTCAGCGGGGAGGCAGGAGTTCCCAACTCCAGGGAGGGCCATCCCCGTCTGGGTCATTGGTAAGTATAAAAAATATATAAATTACTATAAATTTTTTAACATTTTTATACTGTACCAATGACCCAGACTTAGCAGAATAGTAAACAGGCTGGAGGGCCTAGGACATAGAGGAAAATCCAATAAGCTCAACTATATAGTAAAGAGGTAACCCCTTAAGGAGAAAAGGAGTATTAGGCTTTACATGTATCTTTCTTATTTAATATTAAATTAGAAAGATACACTACCCTTAATAATTGAGCACAATAACATTCATGTTCTCTATTAACATCCAGTATAACCCTTATACTAATTATTTTTAAAGCAAGCCAATAAATAAAGTAGTCCAGAGAATTGAGACACTTTATAATCATTTAAAAGTGTCCGAGTATTGTATATTAAAGCCCGTTTGACACTTGACATATACAAATGCTTCACACCGAGCTACACTTTAAAAATAAGACATGAATGAATTTAAACATTAATATTACACTTTAAAACCATCCCGGAAGCGACTCAGAAATACTGACTTGGAGGAGGCATTCCCTTGCTTTTCACTATAAAGCAGGTGACCTAAGGGAACACCCGCCCCCCCCCCCCCTTCCCCTTGCCCTGGGTCAAATAGCCCAGAGCGAAGAGGGCAGCCGGACGGAGTCACTGCCGGAACAGAAAGCCTGCATAACTATAGTTGCAACTGTTTAGTGGACGACATTCTGAGCAACAGATAACGGACCTAAACAATGCAGGTCTCCAGAAATGGACTCAATATTTCTGAGATAAAAATTCGTAAATGTGGATGGCTGAGACCAATAAGCAGCCTTCATTAAATCTGTAATAGCAACACTATTAGCATAAGCCCAGGAAGTAGAAAGAGCTCTTACTTCATGAGCAGAAATCTTAAGCACAGACTGCTGAGAAGAAGATAAATCTTCATAAGCAGTACGGATAGTTAACTGAATCCATCTAGCAATAGAATGGACTGAAATGTCCTTTCTATTAGGCATCAAAGACAGAAAGAAACGTTTCCGTCCCTTTCTGATAAACTGAGATCTCTGTTTATAGATACGTAGTGCTCTAACAGGACAGAGTAAAGGCCTACGCCCGTCTGAAGACGGAAGAGCCTTAATAATAATAGGTTCCGGATATTTATTAGGAGCCTGATTCTTAGCTAAAAAACCCACATTAGTAGTGAAGGTGATAGTGTTCCCAACACTACGATAATGAGAATCATCCACCGATAGTGCATGAAGCTCACTGACTCTTCTGGCAGAAGAGAAAGCTAAGAGAAAAGCTGTCTTATAAGATAAGAATTTGAAATCTACTGTCCCAAGAGGTTCAAATGGCTTTTCCTTCAATTTAAGGAGAACCCAAGCTAAATTCCACTTAGGAATTAATCTAAGAGTTCTGGGTCTATTTATCGAAAAGTTTCTAACCAACTTCGATAAAGAGACATTAGATCCAATTTGTAAACTATCATGATGTGCATAGGTATCAGATAACATAGATCTATAACCCTTTATAGTAACAGGCTGCAGTTTGATTTCGTCAAACAAGTATACTAGAAAGTTTGCAATGTCTGGTATAGAGGGATCAAATATATCTACAGAATGATCCCTACACCAACGACGAAAAACCTTCCACTTAGCCGCATAGTTTAGCGAAGAGGAGGTCCTCCTACAGTTAGAAATCGCGTCCACTGCTCGTCCTGTAAAGTGCTTGCCATGCAAGAAGGACCACACAACGGAAAAACGTGAAGGTTGAGACCTTGCGGGTTGTGATGGAGTTGGCGCGATTTCCCCTGCGAAAGAAGATCCTCTCGTGGAGGAAGCTTCCGCTGTAGGTCCCACAACAGACACCTGAGTAGATTTATCCACGGTCTCTGTGGCGACAGAGATGCTACCAACAGAATCTTGCATTGAGATTGTTTTATCTTTAGCAATACTTGTTGAATTAACGGCGCTGGAGGATACGCATATCCTATCATTCCGTCCCAAGGGATCGACAGAGCGTCTACTGCAAATGCTCTTGGATCCGGACACGGAGACACATATGTCTGCAACTGATTGTTGAGATGTGTCGCAAATAAGTCTATCATTGGCCGTTCCCATTGGTAGCAAATCTGATTGAATACTTGTTTGTTGAGAGTCCACTCCGACGGCAACAAGCGACCCTTTCATGAAAGGGAGTCTGCTAGCACATTCAGACGACCCGGTATGTGACGGACCGAAAGAAGAACGTGATGTTCTAACGCAAACAGAAGGATTCTTTCCGTTAGATTGAACAACGGAACTGAATGAGTGCCTCCCTGATTCCGTATATACGCCACTACTGTCGTATTGTCGGATAGGATTTGGACATGAGCATCGTGAATAATGTCCATCCAGTGACGTAACGCAAGCCATATTGACATCATTTCCTTGATGTTTATGTGCTTGCACAGGAATTGTGGATCCCAAAGACCCTGGCATCTCGAATCCGCTGGGATTAATGATGCACCCCAACCTGTTTGACTGGCATCCGTCATAACGGTAAAACTCGGATCCGGCAACTGCAGCGGAACTCCTTGAGTTAACCACTGAATGTTTGCCCAAGTCTGAATCTCTTGTTTCACTTGATCTGACAAGAGAACGTCTACATCGAGCGAATGAATTTTCACACTCCAATTCTGAGTCAGGAAAATTTGAAGAGGACGTGTGCGTAGCCGCCCCATCGGAATGAGATCCGCGGCGGCTCCGCACAGACCTATCAGTCTCATAAATTCTCTCGCCGTGACTTTGTCTGCGTGCAGACAATAGCGAGCGTAACAACTGACTAATTTCGCTCTGGTTAACGGCAGACGAACGAGATTGTTGTGCGTCTCGAAGCTCATTCCCAGATGAGTGAATGACTTGGACGGCACCAGATCCGACTTCTCCTCATTTACTATAAAACCGAGACGTCGGAGCAATAGAAGAAGATTCTGAACATCGTTCTGAAGCGTTAACTCGTTGCCGTACCTCTGAAGAATGTCGTCCAGGTAGGCCGACGTTACCGCAGACGAATGAGCTCGGAAGTAGATCATTACCGAGTTCATTACCCGAGTGAAAGCCCAGGGTGCTAGATTCAATCCGAAGCACATCGCCCGGAATTGATACACCACTCCCAGGACTGCAAAGCGTAGATACTTTCGGAATGTCGGATGTACCATGACGTGAAAGTACGCATCTTTGAGATCTATGCTCGTTGCATAATCGTTCACCCGAATACTCGCTCTGACCGATCGAATCGTCTCCATATAAAACTTCGGAGCGACGATCAGCTTGTTTATCCAGCTCAAATCTATGACTGGACGGAACGAGCCGTCTGGTTTCGGAACCAGAAACAGATGGCTGTAGAATCCCAGAGATTCCTGGTTTTCTACGACCTCTACCGCGTTCTTCATTAAAAGAGACTGCACCTCTGATAACAGAGCATCTCTTTTCTGTGGATTTGACGGAAGATGAGTCCACTTTGGACTTCGAGTTAATGGAGGCTTTCGTTTGAAGGATATCTTTAGACCTTCCGAAGTCACTCCTCTCACCCAAGGGTCGTCCGTAATCGACGCCCACTCTTGTGAAAAACTCGACAACCTTCCGCCAACCGGAATGCGATAGAGGTTTAAGCCATCACCTCCTGGACCTGCGAGGCCTGCGGTAGGAGAAACCACGTCTTCCACGACCCGCACCTCGCCTCGTCGACCTCGGGGCGTCCGACCGATTGTCCCGGCCTGAAGGACGTCCCGAACGAGAGTCGCTATCCTGACGGTCTCTCGAATAAGACCAAGAGGACACACCGGAACCTCTATAGGAACCTCTCTTGGGCGCATTAGACCCAGAAGTGCCTGTCTTATTCGTGTCTGCTGTATCCGACTTTTTAGGAGCCGATCTGAACAACAGAGAATCATTAGCTTTCTTTTTAATTTTATCATAAATAGCGGAAAGCTTGCCGTCAAAGAGAAGTTCTCCTGAGACCGAAGCGACTCTAAGAGAGTTCTTCACCTTAGAATCCACTAGTGTGGATGTAGCTAGGGCTGCGTCACGTCTAACCAACTCCAGATTTGCCACTGAAAGGGCGGAGTTACACGTGGAATAAGCTACTGCCCTTGAAAGAAGTCTTAAAGAGGATTGTATATCCTGAAACTCTTCCCCTTGAAGGCGCAGTGATAACGCCTTAGTAAGGTGATCTGCGTAAGATAAGGCATCTAAATTGGCTCTGTTAGACGCAATAGCTGTTTCCAACACCGCGGTTGGAATAGAAGCTGACGACGGTAATGATAGCTCTAAGTCTTCCGCCTCGTCGTCCATACGCAGAGGAACTCTCGGTATACCCTGTCCTGCCGTATCGAATTTATTCCTTGCATTAATGAAAGGCAGGTTGAGAGTATTAGCGGACAAGAAACCTGCTTTCCCCGTCCTGGAAGCAAGTTTAAAAATAGCGTCGTTCAGTAATTCAAATGTTCTAGCAACATTATTGGACTGCGACGGAAACTCGGGAGCGATGTCCCTGAACCGCTCAAAAAATTCAGAGTCCAATGACGCTATAATTCTCTTGTCCGGAAGCGCAGCAGTCTGGCCCGACGGAACAACTTGAGGGAGAAAGTGCCGGATGAAGTCCATGGCAGCTTTATGTTGTTCCGAAAGGGATAGCTCTAAGTCATCCGTATCCCTTTCACCATCCGGTCGGACCTCACGATGTTCCCGGTCGTCCGCCCCCGATGCTTCGGCGGAGAGTACCGACCCAGCACCGTCGGATAATTCTCGATCCGACACCGTTTCTGTCGGCTGCTGGGATGCTGCGATAAGCTGTGCTATCTGCACAAGAATGTCCGGCGTCGAGACCTGCAGAGGCGCAGTCTTTCACTGCTTCGCCGAGGGCAGCTCCGCATCAGATGGCTCCCGCATACTTTTCCTATGCGAACGTCCGGAGTCCATCGGTCTCGAATCCCTGGCTGCCGGATGGTGTGACCTGGTCGCCGAAGAATCCTTCATCGGCGAAGCTGGTAATATATCGGCGGTCACGCAGCCAAGGTGCGGTCGTGTGCGCTGATGAGAAGAGGAAGCCTTAACAGTCTCTGCGGACTGCTTATACAACGGAGCGTCCCGAGCGACGGACGTATGCTCCGCTAAAGACACATTTTGTACCACAACATCTGGTCCCAGATGTTGTTGTACGAGAGAGGGACCTCTCTCGCTCGCGGCCCGGCTGGACCTGGACGAGCTAGGAACCGGACTAAAAGGCTTCCTCCGTTCTCGCTTACTATCCGCCGTCACTGGGTGTGCATCTATTATGTTTATAGTGCTCGCATCACCCAAAATTTCCTCTTGGACCGCATCGGACGAACCCGGCTGCCGAACCATTCGGTGAATGGACGCTACACCGGGCGAGCTAGCGGACGACATTTGTCTAATCTCCATGAGCACTTTTGCCGCTAGCTCTGAATTCATTTGTGACGACGGACGCACACTTGAAGAAGATAACATGGAAACATCACCCTGTTCTGGTTCCTCTGAAATAGAAACTGAGAGAGTAGAGTGACCTTGTGGAGAAAGAGCTGGCATCGCTCTTTCTCCAGAAACAACATATCGTGACACACGTTTCTAATGTTTCTCATCCCAATGTTCACATATAGGACAGGGATTAATGCGAGAACACTGACTACAATTAATACAATGATCATGAAAGTCAGAGGAAGATTTCTTCCTATTACAATTTGAACAACGTCAGTTCATTGTGAAAGAACAACAATAAGTCCTAGTTACTCGCAAAAACCCCTGACACAAAGATACATAATAACATGATCCATTAATAAATGAAAAAACAATTGCAAAACAAAATAATTTTGAAAAAATATTTTTTCAGAGAAGCCCAAGTTGCTGAAAAGTAACGTTGAGCCCCGATGGATCCGATGGCAAAGTGTGGTCAAAAATTTTAAATTTATATAAAATAATTAATGAGACACTTTCGGATAATATAAATGTATCTTATAATGAGATAAACTACCACAAAGGCAAACAGCCCCCCTCAAAAAAGGCTGTTGCCAATGAAAACAAACAGTGTAAACACACTAGAAAACATGACTCCAGGCACTGAAAAAACTGGCCCGGAATCAGTCATCAATTACAGTCTATCTGATGCAAAACAGAGACTCCCAGGGGAGAATCTGTAGAACATCAGATGGAAGATGCAGAACACAAACGTTATACACCCATGGGTGAAAACGTAACTATGGGGAAAATAACAGAAAACATTCTGTAACCAAGCAACTCTCCCAGGAAATTTTAGAAATGAAATTTCTCAAAAATATGCCAAAAGCATGGGAGAATTGCCATGGGGGATTTTAGAAGGCTAGGGGAGAGGAAACACTGAATAAGCAGTGCAACAATAAGCAAGAATGACAACAAGAGGCCCATGCCTCGAAAATAGGCAACTTAACATAATTTCATCAAAAAATTTTAAGTACAGCCCTGATTATTTTTTGCCACTTCTTTTTCCTCTCCTCCTTCTATCCTCCTTAGAATCACATTTTCTCCAAAAATTACGTGTCTGGCATCCTTTAAACTGAGATTTACAAGCACAAAGATCAGTGAGATGTTGACTGATGAAGGGCCAAACAGAGAATGATAATTGGCGCCAATTTCGGGACGACTGCGTCACTGCGGATGCGCAGTAGAGGCGTAGTATGGAGGTCCTTTAGGACATGATTTCTTTTTGTTTTGGATGCAAATTTTGGGGATTGGGGGGCAAAATTTGTGTTTGGCCCTGGTTTTGTTAGAGTTAGCACCAGCTAAGTCTGGGTCATTGGTACAGTATAAAAATATAATTTTTTTTTAAAAAGCCTAAGTTCCCAAAGGGAACATGCAGAGCCTAAAGGCTTTCAGATAGAGCCTAAGTGTGGACAAAATTCCAGTTTTTTGGGCTACACTACCGGAATAATAATCCATGTATCCTACAGTAATTTATACTCATATAATATAATATCCCACATATATTTGAGACATTGCTACTGTCAACAACATCAGAAGAAAAAACAGGAAACAATACCTCAGACACACAAAAATAGCCCGAAGTCAGTAACCGATTTACAAGCTATCAGATGTAAAGCAAGGTCTTCCTATGAAGAAAAAACAATACATCTGATAGAAGATGCAAGACCAACACGCCCCAACACCGACCGGATGAGGACGTAACCAAGGGGATTTTTACAGAAAAAACATTCTGTAAACACGCTAAACTTCCAAGAAATTTATATAAAAAATTTCAATAAAAATAGCCAAAAGCTTGGAAGTTTAGCAGGAGGGCTCAAGAAAGGATAGGGAAGGAACACTTAACAAACAGTGGAAATTACATTAGCAAGAATGAAGTCAGGCAATTTGTCTCGAAATTTGGAGACATGAAAAATTTATAATATTATTTATAAAGTTACAGTCCTGAACATCTCCATCCACCACTGTTCCTTTCCTTTATCCATTAGCCGTCTTGTATCCACCAATTCTTGTAATGACTTGTGTCTGCCATCTTCATAAAGAGAATTTTAATAGCACAGATGTCAGAACATCTTACTAAATGAAGGGCCAAACAAAGAATGATGGTCAACGCCAATTTTGGACCTTCCTGGATGATGCACATGCACAGTGATCAAAAGTATGGAGGACCATTTAGGACTTAAATTTTCGTGTTTTGATGCAAATTTTGGGGACTGGGGGGGGGCAAAAGTTGTGTTTGGCCCTGAATACCATAAAGTTAGCACCAGCTAGTCTGGACCATTGGTTGTTGTATAAAAATATGGAATGTTTCATGTTCAGATTTTGTGGGTGTTGAATCTTATTTTTATTTCAGATATTTCATGCAAAAGAATACGGGTGGACTTACTTTTGGGAAGTCAAGCCTACATGAGAATTTGGATTCAATCCAACACAAAGTTATTAAGTTACATGTAGGTGACTAGGTCAATCCCATAACAAGGATGCATTAACCACTTACCTGATGAATTGGATGCATACTCCACTAATTAATAAATTGAATTAGTGAACAGTTGAATAGGAATAATTTTAAAACAATGTCAACAAAACCATATCAAGTAACCCCTCATTGGAACATGCTCAACAAGATTATTCCAATGAGGACTCACATGATATGGTTTAAATTTTATGAAACTTTTGAAAAAAAAATTAAAATAACTCATTTTGATATCATGTGCATTGGGTAAGGGGTTCTTTTTCATTGTGCTAATATACCAGCATGGCTGTCGTCAATATTGTCTGACCTAAGTCAGGGACTGGGCTTATTTAAAGGAGATGTGTCTAAAACCAAAATCTGAAAAGTTGGTAGGTGGGCATATTTTTATTATGGGCTTATCCCCGTTTCAATACAGTATATGTCCTCTCACCTGTCCACCAATTCACATAAGCTTTTCATCTTGGAATAGTCGATTGTCGGCGCATCTTTTATTTCTGGTACTTGAAACGAAATATGAAAAAAACATTAGACCCCACTAAGTAGATCTTCTATCCAGGCCATGTTTTTGTAAAATTGCATGCAGGCAGGCACTTTTTTATTTTATTTTTTGTTTTTGCAATTATTTCTTTGCCATCAAAAGTTCATATTCTTAGTTTGTTTTATGTTTTAGGCCTCATAATCTCCAGAATAGCATGGGTGGTGGTGTATTTCATCCCTTGAGTGCAGAAAGGCTTTGCAATGCTGAAGCATTGCAAAGCCTTGTTGCACTCAAGGAACAAATTTATCAATTTTATTAACTTGGATAAAATATCAGGCATAAACCAGTTAATCTTTACTTTTTTTAAGTTTGCACTGGTTATAAAAATAGAGCATGCTGCACCCAAAATGACCATGTGGGAGGGCCTGAGAAACTGATTCTTAACTTTCTTAGGCCTTATGAAACAAATTTCAACTCTTAAAAGCCAGAGAATCAGAATGAATGTACTGAACATGACAAACCGCGAAAAACTTACAGTAAAGCAGTTGCTTCTAGTCAATTGTCGTCTGCCTATTCAGGCAGACGACACTTGACTAGAAGCACCTGCTCAGTGTTTAATTCTCCCCCAGCCCAAAGATAGCTGAACCGTCACAGCCAGATTACCTGCCATATTACATCACAGGCAAGAGAAAACTCGACTCCCGGCTTCAAGAGTTAAGCAAGATCAATGGTTAGAAGAAGAAATTTGTAGCCCACAAAGTATGAAAGGACATATCACTGAAAATTACCTCATTTCAAACTCTGCAACTTATAAAAAGCAGACAACATATCATAGAGGAGATTGTAAGGCATAGTGCTACATGAAAACAATACATTCTCTCATTTCTTCTGTACAAGTTTTCAACAAAGTTAAAATGTTGATCACCATTCAGTACTCAACTACATGTCCAAGACCTGATTTGAATAGTTGTGTGGCAGACATGTTAAGCCTCAGAATTTTAGAGGGGGACTCACTATTTTCAGGAATAAATTTTCATTAAATCAGCCAAAAAATTGGGATTTTCAACAAAATCTCACTATTATAGTCAATACATTTTCCTCTTTGAGCCATATAAAAATTAAAATCTCACTATTTTTGCTCAGAAATCTCACTATTTTACAATTCATCAGCATAATAATTAAATTTTTTTTCGGTTTATGCATTTTCAGATAAAACGATTTGCTCATACGATTCTGTTTTTTCTTTTCATAACTCAATGAACCGAAAAAAAAACACAATTAGGTTCGCCTCTAGCCACGCCCCTAAAATACCAGTCTTCGGAGTTTCAACATGGTGTCAAATCAGTAGAAGTTAGAACACTGGCACGTTCTAAATGTGAAAAATAAAAATAAATTTATATTACTAATTTATCACCATGAAATTATTTATAAAATATTTAAATGACCGTGGTGGGTCAATTTTTCTTTTTCTTCACAACTGTATTTATCTGACATTTCAATTTTTACGCACACTGGGTGATTATCTGCGTTCATCGTTTTACCCAAATCGATTGTAAACAATGGCTGGTCACAACGAATACAGCAATTTTGACATTGAATTCAACTAATTTCATGTCATCTGGCTTTATATCTAACTCCACTTTTACAAACTGTGTTTTTCAGTTCTCGGGAAATGGTCAAAACCAAAATACAATGTAATACTAATGGCCTACTTCCACCTACCACGGAACGTAACTTTTATGTGAAGAGAACAGTTGAATGAAATTTGAGGGAGGCGTGGCTTATGACATTTTCTTTGCATTACGTAATTCATTGGCCAATAAAAAATTTAATGACATAAGTGCATTTGACTTGGAAAGTGTGTCAATTGCTACATGCATTTCAATAATATGCGCCCTCTTTTATGCCAGAAAAATAATATGTCTACCAGTTTTAGTTTTTAAGTGTTTGTTCGCTGAAGTAGAGGACGACTAACACTATTTATTTATTTGGGTCGCGAATGTTTAATTATAAGTACGCCCATTTACACAGTTTGGACTTTGTTTTGGGGGGTTCATAACTCAAGAAACAGACAAAAAGAAACGATCATTCCTTAAACATATCTGTTGTCAGGGATGTGACAAAAGCAGACACTGGGAGGAAGAATATTGTCAAAGCTTTATATGAAGTCTTCTTTAGTTAGAATATATATTATACAAGGTATCTTCACCAGTGCTGTGCAAAAGCCAATTTTTTGTCTGTTCGCCTCGTTTGGGTTATCAGATCTCAATGAAATTTTGAATGAACATTGTTTATGTGAAAGGCTTTCACACTATCATGGTTTATTCCTTCTCTTGCCATTGTTTGCAGGTATGCATCGTGGGGTATGAACCAGGCGTGGCCCATCTCTTGTATTTGTAGGTCTAATGTGGGAGTCAACAGACAAAAACCTCTAACCCCTGAGGGACCTACCTGTTAGAGATGGGCAGTATTGAAATTTTGAGTTTAGTAATGGTTCTGGTATTTTAGGGAAGTATACCACAGTATCAGTTCAGTAATCGGTATCTGACTTGAATGAGATCTGCTGATAGAATTAAAAGGGAATTCACATCAGGAAAATACAGAACATGTTCCAGGCAATATCCACGCCTAGATTTTAACTTTTATTAGGCCTGAGAAATAGCCATGTACCAGTTCATTTATAGGACTGAAGACCTGTGCAAATTCATCAGCAGAGATCTTTCATCTCTATTCCGTGGAAATGCAAATTTCTGACATATCTGATAATACAATGCCAATTTTTTCCATTTTTATCAATAGTAGTGTTGTTTTTGTGACTGACATAGTAGGAATAATCTATGACGTACTGAACAATCAAATTTGCTTCTAAAACAATGCTTTCAACTCCCTCGCATCATACAAAGAAAAAAATCACAAAAGTTATGTTCAACTAACCAGAAAATATGGAAATAATAGATATCATAAAGTGGGATATATACTGTTCAAAAAAGAAACAAAAAATGGGTTTTCTGTGATGAGGTACATTCCCGCGTTATGGGATACTGAGATTGAGAACGAAATCAATTCATAACCAAAGTTTTTGGATGAATGAAGAACAAATGGAGATGTTTCAGATGTTAAAGTCACAAGTCGACGTCATCCAAACTCAATATCTAGTGTGACCGCCATTTGAGTCCAAAACTGCTTGGCACCTTCTGTTCAGTGAAGCAATCAGATTCCAGATGGTAGCTTGAGGTATGGTGGCCCACTCTTCCTGCAACACTTTTGCCAACTGCGGTAACGTCTGAGGTTATGGTTGACGTTGCATACGTCGATCCAGTTGATCCCATAGATGTTTGAGCGGATTCAAATCTGGCAATCTGGAGGCCAGGACAGGACTTCAATGTGTTATCCTGTAGATAAGCTGTCGTGACCCTTGCTGTGTTCCATTGGGCATTATCAAGCTGGAAAATTATAAATTCATAGTAATTTGTATATTTTTTATACTTACCAATGGCCCAGACTAGCTGGTGCTAACTCAAAAATATCTAGGGTCAAACACAAATTTTGCCCCCCAATCCCCCAAATTTGCATGCAAGACCGAAAATGAAAAAATTTATAGTAATTTATATATTTTTTGTACTTACCAATGAACCAGACTTAGCTGGTGCTAACTCTAAATTATTCAGGGCCAAACACAAATTTTGCCCCCCCCCCCCAATCCCCAAAATTTGCATCCAAATAAAAAAATTCTATGTCCTATATGGTCCTCCATACTTTTGTCCACTGTGTATGCACAGTGTTAAAGAAGTACAGAAATTGGCGGCAAATCCTCATTCTTACAACCAGTGCCTGGTAAATGTTATATGATCAGCGGGGAGGTATGAGTTCCCAACTCATGGGAGGGCCATCCCCGTCTGGGTCATTGGTAAGTATAAAAAAAATATATAAATTACTATAAATTTTTTCATATTTTTATACTGTACCAATGACCCAGACTAAGCTGAATAGAAAAAAGGCTGGAGGGCCTAGTTCATAAAGGAAAATCCAGTAGACTCAATTACATATATAGAATTATCCCCTCAAGGAGAAAAGGAGAAACAGGATTTACATATATCTTTCTTGTTTATACAAAATAAGAAAGACATATTACCAATCCGTAATTGAGCACAATAACATCAATGATCTCTATTAACATCCAGTATAACCCATTACACTAATTTCTTAAAGAAAAGCCAATAAATAAAGATAGTCCAGAGAATGAGACTCTTTATACTCATTTAAAAATGCCCGGGGATTGTATATTAATGCTCGTATCACACGTGACATATAAAAATGCTTCACACCGAGCTACACTTTAAAAATATTACATAAATGAGATAGACATTAGCTTTACACTTTAAAACCATCCCAGCACCGACTCGGAATTACTCACTCCAGAGGAGGTATTCTCTTGCTTTTCACTATAAAGCAGGTAATATAAGGGAACACCACCCCCCCCCCCCCACCCTTCCCCTTGCTCTGGGTCAATCACCCCAGAACGAAGAGGGCAGCAGGACAGAGTCACTGCTGGAACAGAAAGCCTGCATAACTATAGCTGCAACTGTTTAGTGGACGACATTCTGAGCAACAGATAACGGACCCAAACATCTAAGGTTGCCAGAAATAGATTCAATATTTCTAAGGGAAAAATTTGTGAACGTAGAAGGCGGAGACCAGTATGCAGCCTTCATCAGATCCGTAATAGCAATACTATTAGCATAAGCCCAAGATGTAGACAGCGCTCTAACTTCATGCGCTGAAATCTTAAGCACAGACTGCTGAGCAGAAGATAATCTTTCATAAGCAGTACGAATAGTCAACTGAATCCACCTAGAAATAGAAGGGACTGTGATGTCCCTTCTATTTGGAAGCAGAGACAGAGAAAGAAACGTTTTCATCCCTTTCTGATAAACTCAGATCTACGTTTATAAATACGCATAGCTCCAACTGGACACAGCAAAGGCCTATGGCCATCTGGGGATGGAAGAGCCTTAATAACAATAAGCTCAGGGTACTTATTAGGAGCCTGATTCTTAGCCAAAAATCCCACATTGGTAGTTAAAGAAATAGTATTACCAACACTACGATAGTGAGAATCATCAACAGACAGCACATGAAGCTCACTAACTCTTCTAGCAGAAGAGAAGGCTAAGAGAAAAGCTGTCTAATAAGATAAGTATTTGAAGTCTACCATGTCAAGGGGTTCAAATGGCGCATCTTTTAGCTTCAGAAGAACCCAAGCTAAATTCCACTTAGGAATTAACCTAAGGGTTCTAGGTCTATTTATCGAAAAGTTTTTAACTAACTTTGACAAAGAGACATTAGATCCAATTTGTAAGCTATCATGATGAGCGTAAGTATCCGATACCATAGACCTATAACCCTTAATAGTTCCTGGCTGCAGTTTGATCTCATCAAACAAGAAGACCAAAAAATTAGCAATGTCTGGAATGGAGGGATCATAGATATCAATTGAACGATCCCTACACCGAGAGAAAACATTCCACTTTGCAGCATAATTTAGCGAAGAGGAGGTCCTCCTACAGTTAGAAATTGTGTCCACTGCTCATCCTGTAAATTGCTTGCCGTGCAAGAAGGACCGCACAACGGAAATACGTGAAGGTTGAGAACTTGCGGGTTGTGATGTAGTGTGCGCGATTTCCCCTGCGAAAGAAGGTCCTCCCATGGAGGAAGCTTCCGAGGAACGTCCCATAACAGACACCTGAGTAGATTTATCCATGGTCTCTGGGGCGACAGAGATGCTACCAACAGAATCTTGCAGTGAGATTGCTTGATTTTCAGCAATATCTGTTGAATCAACAGAGCTGGAGGATACGCGTATCCTATCATTCCGTCCCAAGAGATCGAGAGAGCATCTACTGCGAACGCTCGAGGATCTGGGCATGGTGACACATACGTCTGCAACTGATTGTTGAGATGCGTCGCAAACAAGTCTATCATTGGACGATCCCATTGGTAGCAGATCTGATTGAATACTCGCTTGTTGAGAGTCCATTCTGACGGCAACATGCGACCTTTCCGAGAAAGGCAGTTCGCTAGAACATTCAGACGACCCGGAATATGACGGACTGATAGATGAACCTGATGTTCTAGGACAAACAGAAGGATTCTTTCTGTTAAGTTGAATAACGGAATGGAATGAGTGCCTCCCTGGTTCCGAATGTACGCTACTACTGTCGAATTGTTGGACAGTATTTGGACATGTGAATTCTGAATTATGTTCATCCAATGACGTAGCGCAAGCCAAATTGACAACATCTCTTTGATGTTTATGTGCTTGTTCAGAAATTGAGGATCCCAAAGAACATGGCACCTCAAATCTGTTGGGCTCAATGTCGCGCCCCAACCTGTTTGACTCGCATCCATCATAATCGTAAAAACCGGATCCGGCAGTTGCAGTGGAACTCCCTGAGTTAACCACTGAATATCTGCCCAAGTCTGAATCTCTTGTTTTACTTGGTTCGACAAGAAGATGTTCATTTCGAGCGAATGAATCTTCACACTCCAATTCTGAGTGAAAAATATCTGGAGTCTAGACATAGTAAATTTTCAATAAGGAAAAAGACTGTAGTTACCTACCTTCTAGTTTTCTTAGTAGACATTTTGTATTTATATAAAAAAAAATGAAAAATATCTGGAGTGGACGAGTGTGTAGGCGCCCCATCGGAATAAGGTCTGCGGCGGCTCCGCACAAACCTATCAGTCACATAAATTCTCTCGCTGTTACTACATCTGAGTGTAGACAAAAGCGAGCATAACAACTGACCAATTTCACTCTGGGTAACGGTAGACGAACCAGGTTGTTGTGCGTCTCGAAGCTCATTCCCAAGTGAATGAACGCCTTGGACGGAACTAGATCCGACTTCTTTTCGTTTACTATGAAACCGAGACATCGGAGCAATTGAAGCAGACTCTGAACATCGTTCTGAAGAGTTAATCTGTCGCCGTACCTCTGAAGAATGTCGTCCAAGTAGGCCGATGTTACCGCAGACGAATGAGCTCGAAAAGGATTCATTATCAAGTTCATTATTCGAGTGAAGGCCCAGGGTGCTAGATTCAGTCTGAAGCACATTGCTCGGAACTGATAAACGACTCCTAGGACAGCGAAGCGGAGGTACTTTCTGAACGTCGGATGTACCATGACGTGAAAGTACGCATCCTTGAGATCTATGCTCGCAGCATAATCGTTCGCTCGAATGCTCGCTCTCACCGATCAAATGGTCTCCATATAAAATTTCGGAGCCACAATCAGCTTGTTTATCCAGCTTAGATCTATAACTGGACAGAACGAGCCGTCTGGTTTTGGTACCAGGAACAGGTGACTGTAAAAACCGGGAGATTCCTGGTTTTCTATGACCTCTATTGCATTCTTCTCCAGAAGGGATTTCACCTCCGATAGAAGCGAATCTCTCTTCTGAAGGTTTGACGGAAGCTGAGTCCAGCTGGACTTCGTGTTAACAGAGGTTTTTCTCTGAAGGACAGTTTTAGACCTTCCGAAATAACCTCCTGTGTAAAACTCAATGGTATACTCACACATGAATGCTTTATATATGTCCAACGCATAAAATATATATTATTTCTCTTTGCTCCCTATGTCCACTTGAATGCAACTCTTCCAGCATGCTTTCTTTCCCAAACTCCTTAATTAACCCATCAGCCTTTTCTACTTCCTGTCAGCTCAAAGACCTTGACCTTTCTCATACTTTGCTATAGTTGATTTCTATAAAGTTGTCATGAATTAACATCCTGAACCCATCGGTCATCCGTAATTGACAACCAATTGGTTAAGAATCTTGACAGCCTTCCGCCCACTGGAGCACAATAGAGGTTCTGACCTTCACCTCCTGGACCTGCGAGGCTTGCGGGAGGAGAAACTACGTCCTCCCCGGCCCGCACCACGACCAGTCGACCTAGGGGAATCTGACCAGTTGTCTCGGCCAGCATTACGCCCCCTACCTGAGTTGCTACTCTGACGGTCTCTGGAGTAAGAACTAGAGGCTTTTTTAGACCCTCTATGGGAGCTTCTCTTGGACGTACTCGCCCCAGAAGTTCCTGACTTACTCCTCTCTGCTGAGTCCGTTTTTTAGAAACGGACTTAAAGAGCAGAGAGTCTGAAGCTTTCTTGGTAATCTGATTGTAGATTAATGGAAGCTTACCATCAAAGAGAAGTTCTCCTGAAAACGGAGCGACTCGAAGAGAGTTTTTCACCTTAGAATCCACCCTCGTGGATGAAGCCAGGGGAGCATCACGTCTGACTAACTCCAAATTTACCAGGGCAGAGTTATACGTGGAAAATGCGATTGCCCCATGAAGAACTCTCAAGGAAGTTTGAACATCCTGGAATTCTTTACCATCGAGACGTTGTGCTAACGCTCTGGTAAGGTGATCTGCGTATGATAAGGCATCTAAACTGGCTCTGTTAGACGAGATTGTCGTCTCCAACGTACTGGAGAGAATCAACATAGATGCCGGCAATGACAACTCCAAGTCTTTTGCCTGGTCGTCTAAATGCAGAGGAACTCTCAGAACGCCCTTTCCTGCCATTTCAAATTTATTTCTACTGTTGATGAATGGCAGATGTAGAGCAAGTTGCGATAAGAAACTGGATCTGCCAGTCTTACAGGCTAGCCTAAAAATAGCGTCATTCAGCAATTCAAACGTCTGTGAGATATTGCTGGACTGGACTGGACTGGAAACTCAGGAACGACGTCCTTAGTCTGGCCGAAGAAGTCTGTGTCCAGTGACGCTATCAGTCTCTTATCTGTTATTGCAGCTCTCTGGTCCGATGGAACAATGTCTGGAAGGTGTTGCCAGATAAAATCTACAGCCACCTTATGTTGTTCTAGAAGGGAAAAATCCAGCTCCGCAGATTCCCTTTCACCATCCGACTGGACCAGATGCAAATCTCGGTCGTCCCTATCTGACTCTGCAGGGGAACGTACCAACCCAGCTTCCTCAGACAGTTCCTGATCTGAAAGAGTTTCCGAGGTTGCTGGGATGCTGCGATGAGTTGTGCTATCTGCGATAGCAAGTCCGTCACTGAGGCCTGTGGGGCTGCGGTCTTACGTTGTTTAGCCGCTGGAAGCTCCTGGGACGGTACCTCTTGCATATTCCTTTTATGTGTACGTCCCGACTGGTAAGGCCTCGTGTCCTTGGCTACTGGATGGAGTGACCTGGTTGACGTGGAATCCTTTGTCGGTGAAGCAGGCTGGATATCTGAGGTCACATAGCCAAGGTGCGGTCGTGTGCGCTGGCGTGTGGAAGAGAAAGCCAACAGACTAGCCGACACCGGCTGTCTATGCGACGGAGCATCACGAGCAGTAGGAGTGGACGTATGCTCCGACTGACGAACGTTATGTACAACAACATCTGGCCCCAGACATTGTTCTAAGAGAGAGGGGCCTCTCTCGCTCGCGGTCCGGGTAGACCTGAACGAGCTAGCTACCGGACTGACTGGCTTCCTCTGATCCATCCTCCCATCCGTCGTCGCAGGGTGTGCATGATCCGAGATTATAGCGCTCGCAACACCTTTTCTCCTCTCCTGGACCACAACGGACGTACCCGGCGTCGCATCATCCACATTACGAATGACAGATCCGCCAGTCGAGCTAGCTGGCAATAAGGTCATCAATCCCACTAAGGATCTAAGCACTTGTCTGATTTCCTTGAGCACTTTAGCTGCTAGCTCTTCATTGGTATGCGACGACAGCAGCACACTTCCAGAAGACATCATGTTCTTGTTCCTCTGAAAAAGAAACTGAAAAACTAGAGTGACCCTGTGGCAAGAGGACCGGCATGGACCTCTCACCACTAACAATATACCGTGACACACATCTCCAACGTTTGTCATCCCAACTGGCACACATTAAGCAAGAATTAGTGAGAGTACATTGACTACAGCAAATACAATGACCATGAGAATCAGAAGAAGACTTCCTCGATTTACAATTTGAACAATATTCTTTCATAATTAAAAAATATTATACAGCCATAGTACTTGCACTAACCCTTGAAAATACAAAGAAACATAGTAATAATATAAACCATAACAAAAATTTCGAAAAATAATTCAAAAGAAAATTTTCGAAAAAATTTTGACATGAGCCCAGGTTCCCAAAGGGAACGATGAGCCCAAATGGATCCCAAAAAAGCCTAAGTGTGGACAAAAATTTTAAAACATTTCTAAAAATTAATGTTACACTTACGGACAATATTCATGTATCTGACTATATAATAAACCTTACAGAAGACAAGAAATCAATGACAGAAGTAACCGCTGTCAACGTAAACAAAAGTCAATAAAAACCGGAAACAAGACTCCAGGCACTGAAAAACATGGCCCGAAATCAGTAACCGATTTAAAACACTATCCGATGTAAAAAAGAATCTTCCACAGAAGAAGCTGCAATACATCAGATGGTAGATGCATGACCAAAACGCCCCTAGGGTGAGGATGTAATCATGGGGATAACAGAATAAACCTTCTGTAACTATGCTAAAACTCCCAAGAAATTTCAATAAAAAAAAATTCAAAAATTATACCAAAAGCATGGGAGATATTAGCAAGGGGGTATCAAGGAAAGGGAGAGAGGAAACACTTATCAAACAGTGGAGATTTCATAGCAAGAATGAAAACATCAGGCCTCTGCCCCGAGATTAGGGAACATGAAATAATTTTACATAAAATTTATAAGTTACAGCCCTGAACACATCCTTCCACTGTTTCTTCCTCTCATCCTCTTATTTCATCCTTGGATCCACCATTTCCTTCATGATTTTGTACCTGGCATCATTTTAACTGAGATTATAAGCACAGATATCAGTGAGATGTTACTAATAGAAGGACCAAACAAAGAATGAGGATTTGGCGCCAATTTTGGTACTTCCTTAACACTGCGCATGTGCAGTGGACAAAAGTATGGAGGACCATATAATACATTGAATTTTTTGATTTGGATGCAAATTTTGGTGATTGGGTGGGGGGGGGCAAAATTTGTGTTTGGCTCTGAATAATTTAGAATTAGCACCAGCTAAGTCTGGGTCATTGGTACAGTATAAAAATATTAAAAGTCCTATCTGGCCCTTGATACATTTACTCTCTGCGCATAAGCAGACGTCAGGAAGTGACCGTAATTGGCGCCAACATCATTCTTTGAAAAAGAAAGCACTACATAATAATTCAGCAAGGAGGTATGAGTGCCCACTCATGGGAAGGCCATCTCCATCTGGGCCATTGATAAGTATAAAAAATATACAAATTACTTTGATTTTTTAATATTTTTATACTATAACCCAATGGCCCAGACTAGCTGAATCGTAAAAAGGTGGAGGGCCTAGGACTTTCAAAATAGTAGATCAACATAGTTCCAATCCTGTAATCCAAGATGAAAGGAAATTAGAATAGGCTAGTCTGGACTAAGCCCCAAAAATTAGGATGGCGTATCTGAGAATGAGAGAAATCCCCCACAAACATACGCCATACACAACAGAACTCCAATTACGGACAAAACAGCTTCCTATTCTGTCCTTTGATCCACCATAATCATCACCGATCTGTGTCTGGCATCATAAAAACAGATTTAAAAGCACAAAAGTCTGTTTGTTGTTATTTGACAGAGGGCCAAACAAGGAATGATATTTTGCGGCAATTTTGGTGCTTCCTGGACACTGCACATGCGCAGATGTCAAATGTATGGAGGACCACATAGGACATGAAATTTTCGGTTTTACATGCAAATTTTTGGGATTGGGGGGCAAAATTTGTGTTTGGCCCTGGATATTTTTGAGTTAGCACCAGCTAAGTCTGGGCCATTGGTTGTTGTGTAAAAATATATGGGGAACATGAAATAATTTATATAAAATTACCGCCCTGAACGTTTCAAACCACCGTTTCTTCCTTCCTTCATCCAGTTGTGTCCTTGGATCCACCAAATTAATCATTGATTTGTGTCTGGCATCATTAAAACTGAGATTTATAAGCACAGATGTCAGTTTATTTTTATCTGACAGAGGGTCAAACAAAGAAAGATATTGTGCAAATTTCGGTCACTTCCTGACATCTGCGCATCCGCAGAGATTAAATGTTTGGAGGGCCAGATAGGACTTTTAATTTTCGGTTTTGTATGCAAATTTTGGGGATTGGGGGGGCAAAATTTGTGTTTGGCCCTAGATATTTTTGAGTTAGCACCAGTTAGTCTGGGCCATTGGGTTATAGTATAAAAATATGGCATTGGCATTCTGCATAAAGGGGAGCACATGTAGATGCAAAATTTCATCTCTGTACCTCTGCGCCGAGAAGTTACCCTCAACATGGACAAGGTCCGTTCTAACAGTGTGTGAGATGGCTACCCACATCATAATGCAAACGCCACCAAATCTGTTCACCTCCTGCACGCAGCTACGCACAAAACGTTCTTCACGATGTCTGTACACACAGCATTGTCCACCAACTGGGTGAAGAAGGAAAGGCAACTCATCACTGAACCATACCGTTATCTATCTCTGATGAGGCCATGCACTTTGCATCTGACACCATTGAAGTCGTCGTCGATGATGCTGCGCCGTCAAAATTACACCATGAACTGGCCATTTAGCATGCAGATCTGAGTCGCATAAACGGTTGCGAACGGTCAGATCTGAAATCCTCCGCCGACCTGGTAGCATTGATGCTTCAGAGGTCGCCATGGTTGTTCTCTCCCACAAATGACGTAACCGGATGAATCGGTTCTGAGCTGGGGTGGTCACTCGGGGTCTCCCGGACCTTGGAAGGTTCGGCATTGTCCCCTGGATTTGGTAGTGGTTCCACAGCCATGTGATGGTGCTCAGTGAAACATTGAACACTCTCACTACATTCGAAGCTGATTCGCCTGTTTCCAAGTGGCCAATAGCATTATTTCTCCGAGCTTTGGTCAAATGCAGTATTTTGCAAGAGCAATATCCCTTTAATGTTGTGCGAATTCCGATCGATTTCCACATCAATTTATAGCCCCACACGCTCTGCTCTCCTACTTGGAGCATGCAACTTCATGATCAGGTATTCACTCGGTGGAAAGTTTGTTTTGTCGATTTCCAATATCTGTGGGGTGACAGTGTCCAAAATTATGCCCCAGTGTCCAAAATGTTACATAATGTTTAGACCACCACAATATGTCATTAACCATATCTACAGCCACACTGCATCACTATATTCTTCAAAATTTGCCATGTTAACATGACTATACCCATTTTGTGTTTCTTTTTTTGAACAGTATATAAGTAGCCTTATAAGTAGTGGGAAGTACTTCTCAATGAAAATAAAAATGCATATAGTATGCAAAACAGAAAACTAGATCAAAGGTTAAATGTGAATGGCACACAAATTGATAGCTAATTTACTATTTATTTATTGGTGTTTAGGGTCATTTTCAGCATCTATGGCTATCTTATGACCACTAAACCACAGGTATGAAGTCAAGTTTAGCCATTTGTTATCCCCGCATTTTAAAAAATGCAGGGATATTGTCATGATCTCCGTCCGTACGTCCGTACGTCTGTACGTCCGTACTTCCGTACGTCCGGTTTTGTAATTCGAAACGCTGTAACTTTCTACAGTTGTTCGATAGGGTCTGTGCAACCCAAAAATACAACTTTTAAATTTATGTGCCACCAGGTGGCTTCTGTGGACCCACTTAAAAAATGCGTTATTTTTTCACTTTTTTGCTGAATAGTCCCAACCTATGTAATTCGGAGTTCTAAAATTACACTAGGGTGTGGCTAAATGATCTGTAGACATGTAGGAAGGTTTCGGATTTTTCGGGTGCCACGTGGCTGTGCCACCATAGCCATTTTTGTGTTTTCTTAGACCGTTTCCGGCAAAAGGCTCGTAGGATATGTAATTCGAAATGCAAAATCCATGCTCAGATGTTGCAGTAGGGTCTATAGATGCGCACGAAGGTTTCGGATTTTTTGGGTGCCACGTGGCTGTGCCACCGTAGCCACTTTCGTGTTTTCTTAGACCGTTTCCGGCAAAAGGCTCCTAGGGTATATAATTCGAAACGCTAAAACCATGCTCAAATGTTGCAGTAGGGTCTGTAGATGTGCACGAAGGTTTCAGATTTTTCAGGTGCCACGTGGCTGTGCCACCATTGCCACTTTTGTGTTTCCTTAGACCGTTTCCGGCAAAAGGCTCCTAGGGTATGTAATTCGAAACGCTAAAACCATGCTTAAATGTTGCAGTGGGGTCTGTAGATGTGCACGAAGGTTTCGGATTTTTCAGCTGCCACCTGGCTGCGCCACCATTGCCACTTTTGTGTTTTCTTAGACCGTTTAGGGCGAAAGGCTCCTAGGGTATGTAATTCGAAACGCTAAAACAATGCTCAAATGTTGCAGTAGGGTCTGTAGATGTGCACAAAGGTTTCCGATTTTTCAGGTGCCACGTGGCTGTGCCTCCATTGCCACTTTTGTGTCTTCTTAGCCCGTTTGCGGCAAAAGGCTCCTAGGGTATGTAATTCGAAATGCTAAAACCATGCTCAAATGTTGCAGTAGGGTCTGTAGATGCGCACAAAGGTTTTGGATTTTTCAGGTGCCACGTGGCTGTGCCACCGTTGCCACTTTTGTGTTTTCTTAGACCGTTTCCGGCGAAAGGCTCCTAGGGTATGTAATTCGAAATGCTAAAACCATGCTCAAATGTTGCAGTGGGGTCTGTAGATGCGCACAAAGGTTTCAGATTTTTCAGGTGCCACGTGGCTGTGCCACCGTTGCCGCTTTTGTGTTTTCTTAGACTGTTTCCGACGAAAGGCTCCTTGGGTATGTAATTCGAAATGCTAAAACCATGCTCAAATGTTGCAGTGGGGTCTGTAGATGCGCACGAAGGTTTTGGATTTTTCAGCTGCCATGTGGCTGCGCCACCATTGCCACTTTCGTGTTTTCTTAGACCGTTTCCGTCGAAAGGCTCCTAGGGTATGTAATTCGAAGCACTAAAACCATGCTCAAATGTTGTAGTGGGGTCTGTAGATGCACACGAAGGTTTCCGATTTTTCAGGTAGCACGTGGCTGTGCCACCGTTGCCACTTTTGTGTTTTCTTAGACCGTTTCCAGCGAAAGGCTCCTAGGGTATGTAATTCGAAACGCTAAAACCATTCTCAAATGTTGCATTGGAGTCTGTAGATGCGCACGAAGGTTTCAGATTTTTCAACTGCCATGTGGCTGCGCCACCATTGCCACTTTCGTGTTTTCTTAGACCGTTTCTGGCGAAAGGCTCTTAGGGTATGTAATTCGAAATGCTAAAAGCACGCTCAGATGTTGCAGTAGGGTCTGTAGATGCGCACGAAGGTTTCGGATTTTTCAGGTGCCACGTGGCTGTGCCACCGTTGCCACTTTTGTGTTTTCTTAGACCATTTCCGGCGAAAGGCTCCTAGGGTATGTAATTTGAAACGCTAAAACCATGCTCAAATGTTGCAGTGGGGTCTGTAGATGCGCACGAAGGTTTTGGATTTTTCAGGTGCCACGTGGCTGTGCCACCGTTGCCACTTTTGTGTTTTCTTAGACCGTTTCCAGCGAAAGGCTCCTGGGGTATGTAATTCGAAATGCTAAAACCATGCTCAAATGTTGCAATGGGGTCTGTAGATGCGCACAGAGATTTTGGATTTTTCAGCTGCCACCTGGCTGCGACACCATTGCCATTTTCGTGTTTTCTTAGACCGTTTCCGGCGAAAGGCTGCAAGGGTATGTAATTCGAAATGATAAAACCATGCTCAAATGTTGCAGTAGGGTCTGTAGATGTGCACGAAGGTTTCTGATTTTTCAGGTGCCACGTGGCTGTGCCACCATTGCCACTTTTGTGTTTTCTTAGACCGTTTCCGGCGAAAGGCTCCTAGGGTATGTAATTCGAAACGCTAAAACCATGCTCAAATGTTGCAGTGGGGTCTGTAGATGCGCACGATGGTTTCGGATTTTTCAGGTGCCACGTGGCTGTGCCACCGTTGCCACTTTTGTGTTTTCTTAGACCGTTTCCGGCAAAAGGCTCCTAGGGTATGTAATTCGAAACGCTAAAACCATGCTCAAATGTTTCAGTGGGGTCTGTAGATGTGCACGAAGGTTTCAGATTTTTCAGCTGCCTAGTGGCTGTGCTGTTGCCACTTTCACATTTTCTTAGACCGTTTCCGGTGAAAGGCTCCTAGGGTATGTAATTCGAAATCCTAAAACCATGCTCAAATGTTGCAGTAGGGTCTGTAGATGTGCACGAAGGTTTTGGATTTTTGGGGTGCCACGTGGCTGTGCTACCGTTGCCTCTTTCATGTTCTCTTAGACCATTTCCGGTGAAAGGCTCCTACAGTATGTATTTCAAAATGGTCAAACCATGCTCAAATGTTGCAGTAGGGTCTGTAGATGTGCACAAAGATTTCGGATTGTTCAGGTGCTATGTGGCTGTGCCACCATTGCCACTTTCGTGTTTTCTTAGACCGTTTCCGGTAAAAGTCTCCTAGAGTATGTAATTCGAAACGCTAAAACCATACTGAGATGTTGCAGTAAATGCGTAGGAAGGTTTTGGATTTTTTGGGTGCTAAGTGGCTGTGTCACCGTTGCCACTTTTGTGTTTTCTTAGACCGTTTCCAGTGAAAGGCTCCCAGGGTAAGTAATTCGAAATGCTTAACACATGCTCAAATGTTGCAGTAAGGTCTGTAGATGCGTACAAAGGTTTCAGATTTTTCAGATGCCACGTGGCGGTGCCACCGTTTTTCTTTCGTGTTTTCTTAGATCATTTCCGGCGAAAAGCTCCCAGAGTATGTAATTTGAAATGCTAAAACTATGCTCAAAAGTTGCAGTAGGGTCTGTAGATGTGCACGAAGGTTTCGGATTTTTGGGGTGCCACCGTTGCCACTTTCATGTTTTCTTAGACTGTTTCCGGCAAAAGGCTCCCAGGGTACATGTATGTAATTCGAAACGCTAAAACCATGCCCAAATGTTGCAGTGGAGTCTGTAGGTGTGCACGAAGCTGTGTCACCTGTGCCACTCAATATGATTTTAGTGTGTCATATAATACATTTCTTCTTTGTATCAAGCATTCATACCAAGTCAAGGATGCAAATGCGGGGATACACTATAGTGTGCTTTGCACACAAGTGACACCATCTAGTTTTTATCTATGCTGGCCAGGCATTCTTTAGGAGTGCAAGAGTGCTGCATGTCTACTGCACACCTAGAAAAAATGAGGAGGGCAATGTTTTACACCCCTTGATTTTCTGGAATGACAGACCTGTCTGGGACTGCCTTAAAAATCTATTATCATTTGTCAATGTTGCATTGATTTGCAATAATTCATGACCCATTCTGTCGCATTTCAATACATTTTGAGTGTAGAAGACAGTCACATAAGAATTGAATACAATATTTTGAATAATGAGAATATGTGTATGCCAAAATCTCCACTATGTAGCTGAATGTAGTACAATTTTTCAGTCACAATAGTAATACCTTGAAGTGAATATACAGTACATAGAGAGTGTATTGTCAATAATCACCTGTGGAGTGATAATTTCTCTCAAGCAATAAATGCTAATTTGATGCAAAGCATAATTAGCATAAGCAACGTTTCAGCCAATGGACCTTCGGGTTAAACCCAGAGATCCATTGGTTGAATTTTGGCTTGTGTTTCTGTATGAAATTTAAGAGTAGTACCTTGGGTGATACCTCCACTACATGGGTGATTTGATGACAATCCACCCCCTAGGTACTGTAACCAAAACAACATACAAGTATATGTATTGAAAAAATGACAGGTGCAATTGCACTCCCAAGCAATCTGAGGAGGGCAATTGTTTTGCACTCCTTGATTTTCTGAACTGGCCTGCCTGTGCTGCCCACTTTAGAAAGGTATTGGTTACCAGGTCCTTTTTCACCTGGAAGCAGAGAGCGTTCCACAATAACCAAGCACTGTTCACTTTCAGGGGCTTCCATGAGAAAATTGATTTATAAGAAGTCAGGTTTAGCCAACTGTTTTTACCTATGCTGCCTACTTTAGAAAGGTATTGGTTACCAGGTCCTATTTTACCTGGAAGCAGAACATATTACCACAGTTAGCAAGCACTGCTCCACATTCAGGGGTACTCACGGGGAAAATGATTTATATTGATACAAAATCTGACCAGACATCACAGATTCAGTTTCAACTGCTTGAGGACAAAAGGTAGGCATTATCAGATAGATTATTAATTTCAAGGGGAACAATTTAACACCCCAGATTTTTTTGCAATTTGGATAAGGCAATTACCAAAAATATGTGCCAGATGGGATATTTGAAAGCATTCTGAGTTCAGGGTGGTTAATTTTAGTTCTGGGCATTGCTGTCCAGCACAATCCAGCATGGTCAAATTCCTACGGTCTAAAATAGTTCTGTGGGATTCTCGAACTAGGGCTGCACGATATATCGATAAACCGATATATACCGGTATTCAAACCAATATCTATTGAATACCGGTGTAATTAAAAAAATATCGGTTTATCGTCATTATTTATTTACCCACAATTTAATTTTCAAGATGTCTTGAGTTTTTTAACTGTAGCCCCGAATGAATAAAATTATCCCTGTATCCAAGGAATCGTCTGCTTGTGCCCTCGTAATATACAAATTCAGCATTTGAAAAAATAATTTTCAAAAATTTCAACAAAGCTATATCAAGTGACCCCTCATTGGAACGAGCTCGTCGAGCTCGTTCCAATGAGGGGTTACATGATATAGTTTTGTTGAAATCTGGGAAAAATCTGAAAAACTAATTTTGAAAATAATAAATTTTGATATCGTCTGCGTTGGGTAAAGATTTTTCGAACCGCATCATCAAGGCATCCTAATTGGTTCTGACTGTGATGCCTCGAGTCCCGATTGTGGTACTTGTGTTCATATATCTGAACCGTTTTCGATATACCGGTATACCGTGGTATTTTTTTGAATACCGATACCGGTATTCAGTTTTGAATATCGTGCAGCACTATCTTGAACATCAAATTCTTGGAAGAATCTGTGTTCAGGTGTAACAGGCCTGGCATTCTTTAGTAGTGCAGGAGTGCTGTGCGCCTAGAAAAAAATGAGGAGGGCAATGTTTTGCACCCCTTGATTTTCTGAAATGCCAGACCTGTCTGGGACTTCCTTAAAAATCTATTATCATTTGTCAATGTTGCATTGCTTTGCAGTAATTCATGACCCATTCTGTCACATTTTGAGTGTAGAAGACAGTCACATAAGAATTGAATGCAACATTTTGAATAATGAGAAGATATGTGTGCCAATTTTTCCACTATGTAACTGAATGTAGTACAATTTTTCAGTCACAATATCAATACCTTGAAGTGAACAAAACCAAAATAGCGTACAAGTTTTTGCACTGAAAATTTCAGGTGCAATTGCACTCCCAAGCAATCTGAGGAGGACAACTGTTTTGCACTCCTTGATTTTCTAGATTGACTGGCCTGGTGTAATCAGTTTCTGAAATCTGGATGCCTGTTTCATTTGATGATTATCAGCTTCCTTCTTAATTTTATCTATTCATATATACGGATGAAAAAATATCTCTGCTTGTTGCCAGAATATCATTAAGACATTAGGAAGCCCACTTAATACATCTTAACTGAATATTCCTGTTAACTGAATATAACTTTCAAACACAAAACCATTTACCATGCTTACAGAACAAATCTGAACAGTTAATAGAATATGTGCTACAGAGTAAACCCCTGTTAACAGAAAAAAGATTGTATAACATGTCAAGAAATTACCCTGATAATCACTGAATTCCTGCATTTATATACCTATATGGCTTTATCCCAACACATAAAGGCATTTAATCTATCATATCTTATTTGACAGAGTTTCATGACTGTCAAACAAGATATAGTAGATGAAATTCTCATTTAATCTCTAGAATACAGGTAATGCCCAAGTCCCTGTTAAGTGAATACTGCTGTTAACTGAATAATCTTCAATGGCAAAGTGACTAATCAATTAACAGGATTCCACTGTACAATAGTATGGTGGAGCCCACTTAATTGGATACCTCTAAATTGTGTATCCCTGTTAAATGAATACAATTTCCCAACACAAAACCATTTACCATACCTCCAGTACAAATTTGACCTGTTAATTGAATATAGGTTATAGAGTAAACTGGAATAAAGGAAAGTGACACAATCCTTGTTAATTGAATACTCCTGTTAAATGAATAATTTTCACTGGCAATGTGGCCATTCAATTAACAGAGTTCCACTAGTAGTAACTATTTGCTGCAAACAGGAATCTATCAACCCCATATCATGGGAATGGGTTTACAGCCTTTGCCATTGGGAGAATTTGCACTGTAAAGAACAGAATTTAGAATTTTTTTAAAAGGAAAATCTGAAAAACTGACCAAATTCACTTTAGAGAATAACTGAACCAATGTTCAGATCCCAGTAGGCAGGGTGAACCAGATCAATGCCTGACAAATGTCATATTTTTTGAGGGATGACATAAGACAAAACGTGCCATTAAATGAAAAACATTATTTTTATCATTTATCAGTACTGGAAGTAAGTTGTCAACTCATTTGATCTGATTCAGTTGCTAAATGTTGTTAGTGAGGCGTAAGAATATCATATCTGACCTAAAAAGCTGACAGGATTCGCCTTAATCCCCCTTTTGAGCCAAAAAAGAGGCCTCAATTAGCAACTTCTGTTTTTTAATGATTTAAAAAACTGGAAATTTCTGACTCTACTTGAATTTGAAGGCAGAAGAATTTTGTGAGAATCAGAAAATCTGATTCTTGTGTAGAGTCTCGCTGATTTTTTTTTTTTGAACAGCAGAAGAGAAAGGGCATGGCACTATTTTGATTCTCGAATTTTTTTCTTAAGTTCAGACACTCGGAAAAGAGGTTCTAACCTTCAGATGGCATGGACAGATAAGTATATTTCTCATCTCTGATGACACAACTGTTGATCTGTACTAGATTTTAAACTGTCATTCCTTTACTGTTGATAGAAAGACCCATGTTTTTGTTTTAACACATACCCCCTATGGAAATTTACTCTAAACAAGTTATACAAAAGCTCTACAGGCAAGTTTCGAAAGTTTTCAGGCTTTTAATCCTTATGCCTTACCTAATGGATAAATGTTGTATCATTTTAAACCACTGAAAGAAGAATTTGGTCCAAAGTTGGTTCGAGCTTGGCATTTTTTGGTTATCTTGTTCTTATGGCAAACTGGAAAACCAAAGTGCAAAACCCAACAAAAAATGTGCGAGCGCTTTTATTGTGTTTGTGCATAAACTGATCAAACTAAGGTATTTGGAAGGAACTGGACTAGTGACCACTGTGGCCTCTCGTCCACCGGACAAGTCAATAAGGAAGAAAATGTAACAAGAACACAACACAGATTAGATGAAATTTATTCACTTGTTATCTTTACTTATGTTTCTGTTCTGATGGAATAGGCTTAGCAACTGATCCCCTAGAACTCCTAAGATCAAAGGAAAGTTAGGCTGAATCCAATGGAGATAATTATAGTTGGTGTTGAGTGGTGTCGTACAAACAATCGCAGGTTTTTCCAAGATAAGGAGTCTGAGATGTTATTTACTATCTGTTCTTAACACACAGAAAAACTGAACCGAAACAGAGTTTTTTTCCTGAAACCGAACTAAAATCAAAACCAAATCCTAAAAAATCAAAAACCTCCCAGCTCTAAAGTTGGTATGACATGGCATCAAATTTGTCTCTATCCACACCCAGAAATGTCAAAAGTTAAAATGGAAAAGAACGATGAATAGATGTACAGGCTTGCTTGGAAAGATGACATGTTTTAGTCCTATTACTACATCTTGTTAATTTACTTTCCACCATTTTGAGTATAAAAGGAGGAAGTTTATTCACATACAGGTAGTCAAAGTGGTCATAAGACATTGTATAAGTTTTTTCCGTAACAGTGTTAATATGGATCCAACAACATTATTACAAATGCAAGGCCTTCATGCCCACTTAAAATGGCCTGTCAAATACTTAAGACCCCAGCCACTCCTATCAAAACAAAAAATGTGGTGTGGGCAAGTAAAATGTGTCTCACTCAGTCACTGTTTTATTCATTGTTAAGCATGATGGAAGTAAGAATAACCCAAAATGTCAGCTTGGGTTATCTATTGTGGATTATTTCGATGATGTGCTGTACTAAGCAGGTCTGGTGTTTTCAGGCATGCAATTTTTTCGCGCGCCTTAACGTGCACCAAGAACCATTAAGGTCCACAAAATTTCTCGCTCCTGGGTGCACAAAGATAAGTATAACACTTTTGAAAAACACAGCTTCAAAATTGAAGGATGCGTATTTATGCTTACGTGTCACAGCGCAGGGAAAATCAGAATGTTATCTCATTTTTTTTGTTTTCATTTCAGAGGTTTCGTATCTATTTTTCTCAACTGTTACTGCATCACAACGCCATCTTTTGTCAGTTACACAAGGCATCACTGAACAGCATAACCCAGGCTATTTATAAAACTCTGTTGTGTTTACTTTCACTTTCAGTTGTCATGATATTAGCAGGCCTGGCATTTCCAGGAGAGGGATTTATTTGCTCGCCTACTGCTCGCCTTAAAAAAATTAAGGAGGGCAAAAACTAGCCCTCCTGGCCTTAGAAATTGACGATTACCATAACAGCTTATTCCTAAAGCACACACCTTTTCAGATCACTGCCATGTTAGTGGTCTCTGTAAGACAGCCACACTGCCCCTCCCACACCTCCGGGCCTTACCGAGGCCCAGAGGTGTGGGAGGGGCAGTGTAGCCGTGTCACAGAGACTACCTTGTTAGCAACACTAAATAAAATGTACAAAGCCCACAAGGCAGAATTCATTAATAGTAAAACTTCATTTTGCCACTTTTAGCTTTTGTAAGCTTAAAGAGAGCTAATCGCTCCCCTAGGCCATGCAAGGGGAGCAATTTTTAGCCCTCCTACTTGTTTTAGAGTACCAGGCCTGACTAAGCAGATGTTGGTTATTAACACAGGCCCCATCCCACCCAAAAATGTGATTGGGAAGATGGGGAAAGGTTAAAAAGAATTAGCAATTGCCAAAGAAAAATAATTAGGCTGTTGAAACCAAGTTGAACACAACTAGGGAGTTACCTCCATGATGTGCTTGAACCATTCATGGTATGAATTATGTCCCAAGTCAAATTATGAGGCAGCATGTTTGGTTTGATAAAAATAGGTTTCGTTCTGGCTTTCTGCATTAAAGGGACAATAAGATGTGATTTTGAAAAAAAAAAAGTTGACAATTTAACAAACCACAGTTTCCACTATTCAAAAGTACTCTCATGTTATATATCATTCATATGGAAGCATTCATTTTGAAAAAATGAATTAACTTCAAGGCCATAATTTATTGGATATTAGAAAAATGCTGCCAACTTTTTCACTCGGAACTGGTTGGTCAATCACTCATGGAAAATTCTGAGCAATGGCATTTTCAATGTTCATTGAAGTTAGCTTTCTCTGGAAAAAATGTGAAGTTTGTGTTCACATGGGTCTATTTAGAGGGTATGTGTCAACAAAATCTATTTCAGATTGCTGTCATCGACAAACATGCTGTGGATTTTATTGGATTCATAACTGCAATTTATTTGAAACAATACAATTTTTTTTATCTAATTATGCTAAATTATTGCTAAAATAATGCATAGTTGTTGTTTGTGGCAGTCATTTATTCAAACAGCAGAAAGTTAAAATTAGAAACTGCATGTATTCAGACATGATGCCATAGATATTTTTTACTTCTGATTAGAGATGGACGGTTAACCGAAAATTTGGTTCGGTTTCGGTTTTGTTATCAAACCCGAAACCGGAACTGAAACAATTACAGAAAACCTGTCATTGTGGTTTTCAACTTCAAAGTTGGCAAACTCTAATCAGGTCTTCACTTCTCTGGAATAAAGAGAGAAACAACCTAAAGTTAACCTTGTTTTAAAACTTCAGAGTAACGAGACCCCTTTTTTCCGAATAGCTGCACTAATTGGTATTGCATTCGAGCGTGACATTTACCACGAAAATAGGTGACAAAATTACTTCTTGTGTATCGTGTTTTAAACGTTAATCTGTTTATCAAATACAATTTCCTTTGCAGAACTGAAACTTGTCACTTGTTCCACATTTATAATGACAAATATGTTTATTTCTACATGTAATTTTGAAAGCTTGAACTCCAAAGTCAGTGTCAAAATCAGTGTTGATGTTGGATGGAAATTTGGGGTTAGAATGATCTGTATGAGCGACTTTTACTTGATGAAATTTTTATGGTTGGCATGTTTTAGGGTGTGTCAGGTTACCCTAAACACAGGTATTTTTTTGGGTGGGGGAGAGGGGGGAGGAGGACTATTTTTGCAACAGACTCGAGGCAAAAATCATATTTCTCAAACTTGAATCTTGAGATAATTTATGCAAATACATTGTGCTCAGGAAATCAGAGTACCGGTATATTATACAGGTGTGTTGCCCTGGAAAGGGAGTCCCTGTGACACTGACTGGCACTGAATACATCTTCTTATATGCAAGTGCAATATATTCTTATGTTTGTAGAGTGAAAACCAAAACCGAAAACCCAAATGAAACCGACAAGAAATTTGAAAAACACCCATCTCTACTTCTGTCTTCATCTCTAACCTTTGGGTAACGTTGTTTATATCTTCGAAATGTCATGTTTTCTGAAACTTCATCTGCATTGAAGCTTTTTAATGACAGCTTTAGGTAATTTTGCATTGCGTCTGATGTCTTACACTTTACATACAGAATTTTGTAGTTCACATGCTCTTCACGTACATGCAAAATCTGAGAGTCAACATTTTTACAGATTGGCAGCTTATTGTCCCTTTAAGACTTGATTGCTCTGGTCAGATAAGAAATGGGAGAAGCTGTTTGTGTACTAATGATGAGTGAGGCTAAGTGATGTATGCAAAATCAAAGAAATCTCCAAAGTCAATAAAAATGAAACCCATTGTGATTGCAGTTGAATGTCGTCTTGTTGGAAGATACGTCATTTCCTTGGAATTTCCAAAGACTTATCCAATAGAAGGTGTAAATAGGACCACTCTTCAACATTATTCCATGATGTCAGAATTTCTGAGTCTTATTTTTAAAACCTGTGGCATTGTCAGGGAGAGCATGTCAATTCCTATTGTTACTCACATATGCACCTTTTAAAAAAGATTGGCTCACCTCACCTCTTCATCTTAAACAGACATGGCACATTCATGGACGCTGAATTGCTATGTTGTTTCTTAGACCCACAGAATGTACCACACCAAAAAATTATATGGAAAATTTGCCTCATGGTCTATTTCCCCTAGGGACCATTCGCCCCATATTTTTTGGTCTATTTGCCCCTATTTTTTTAAATAACAAATGATTGGGACCACATTTATTTTGCTAGGATTTGAAAGTAAGAGCTGGCCAGACTGGTTTTTTGAGGGTTTTTTTTTTGTTTTTTGTTTGGGGGGGGGGGGGGGGGGGGGGTCAGTTTGATATGCAGAGGTCCATTGTGGAGTTCAAAGGGATCCCCCCCCCCCCCCCCGCCCCCCAGAATATTTAGTAAAAATCTGATATTAGAGACCATTTAAGCATATATATTCTGCAGAGGTTGCAGAATATATATGCTTAAATGGTCTCTAATATCAGAATATTTAGTAAAAATCTGATATTAGAGACCATTTAAGCATATATATTCTGCAGAGGTTGCATTGGGCCTATTGAAGGAGGGGTAATGAAGAAATGGGGAAGGAGCTGCCCATTCTCCAGACAACATGTATACTACTGTCTAGAACAAATGATATATGGATGTTTTGGGTGGAAGGGGAGATGGAAAACATTGTGGTAACTAACAAGCTGCAGTTGCATGGGATTAGTTGTTTGGAAAATTATAAATTCATAGTAATTTACATATTTTCCGTACTTACCTATGGCCCAGACTTAGCAGGTGCTAACTCCAAAATATCGAGGGCCAAACACAAATTTTGCCCCCCAATCCTCAAAATTTGTATGCAAAACCAAAAATTAGAAGTCCTATCTGGCCCTCCATACATCTATTCTCTGCGTATGTGCAGACGCCAGGAAGTAACCAGAATTGGCGCCAACATCATTCTTTGTAAAAGAGAGTATTACATAATAATTCAGCGGGGAGGTATGAGTACCCACTCATGGGAGGGCATCCCTGTCTGGGCCATAGTTAAGTATGGAAAATATGTAAATTACTATGAATTTATAATATTTTTCCAACTGTATCCTACGGCCCAGACTTAGCTGAATCATAAAAAGGTGGAGGGCCTAGGACTTCAAAAATAATTCCAATCCTGCAATCCATGATGAAAGGAACTTAGAATAATTAGGAATTACATGTATGTCTCTCTATACAGTAACAGAGGAGACATATTCTAAACTACAACTATCACTGAAGGTGATTAATACCCCCGCTTTGGGTTTTTAGAGGAATGCACTTCTGATCATGTAGGTGAAGGCCATAAGGAAATGTATACATAAAGATCATTTTTTGTTGTGGAAATTTGTATTTGCATGTGGCCTTCCACAGAACAGCACTGAATACTTAAAGAGCCCACACATATATGGTTTACATTTGGAAAAACACATTTACAATGTGCAACATGTATTCAAAATCAGTTCATTAATGTAGGAGGAGTTGCACACACAAGAATCCCATTTGAAAACCCATAATAAAGCCAAGTTAAAGGGAGATAACCTGGTTAAAATTGTCGCAGATCAAAAATTTGGGAATATGCATATGTTCACTTAGTTGTGATAATGTTTGAAAGGTTTCGTCAAAATTGATTGATAAATGTAGGAGGAGTTGCACGCACAAGAATTTAATGTAGAAACCCATAATAAATCTAAGTTAAAGGAGATAACCTAGTTAAAATAGCCACAGCTAAAAAATTTTGGAATATGCGCATGTTCACTTAGTAGTGATGATGTCTGTAAACTTTCGTCCAAATTGATTGATAAATGTAGGAGGAGTTGCGCACACAAGAATTTCATGCAGAAACCCATATTAAATCAAAGTTCAAGAGAGATAACCCGGTTAAAATTGTCGCAGATCAAAAAGTTTGGAATATGCACATGTTCACTTAGTAGAGATGATGTTTGAAAGGTTTCATCAAAAGGGTTCATTAATGTAGGAGGAGTTGCGCACACAAGAATTTGTTCGAACGGAAAGACATAATAAATCTAAGTCAAAGGGAGATAACCTGGTTAAATTGTCGCAGATCAAAAATCTTGGAATATGCGCATGTTCACTTAGTAGTGATGATGTCTGAAAAGTTTTGTCCAAATTGATTGATAAATGTAGGAGGAGTTGCACGCACAAGAATTTCATGTAGAAACCCATAATAAATCTAAGTTAAAGGGAGATAACCTAGTTAAAATTGCCACAGCTCAAAAATTTTGGAATATGCGCATGTTCACTTAGTAGTGATGAGGTCTGTAAACTTTCGTCCAAATTGACTGATAAATGTAGGAGGAGTTGCGCACACAAGAATTTCATGCAGAAACCCATATTAAATCAAAGTTCAAGAGAGATAACCTGGTAAAAATTGTCGCAGATCAAAAAGTTTGCAATATGCACGTTCACTTAGTAGAGATGATGTTTGAAAGGTTTCATCAAAATCGGTTCATTAATGTAGGAGGAGTTGCGCACACAAGAATTTGTTTGAACGGAAAGACATAATAAATCTAAGTCAAAGGGAGATAACCTGGTTAAAATTGTCGCAGATCAAAAATCAAAAAGTTTGGAATATGCACATGTTCACTTAGTAGAGATGATGTTTGAAAGGTTTCATCAAAATCGGTTCATTAATGTAGGAGGAGATGCGCACACAAGAATTTGTTTGAACGGAAAGACATAATAAATCTAAGTCAAAGGGAGATAACCTGGTTAAAATTTTCGCAGATCAAAAATCTTGGAATATGCGCATGTTCACTTAGTAGTGATGATGTCTGAAAAGTTTTATCCAAATTGATTGATAAATGTAGGAGGAGTTGCGCACACAAGAATTTCATGTAGAAACCCATATTAAATCAAAGTTCAAGAGAGATAACCTGGTTAAAATTGTCGCAGATTAAAAAGTTATCAAAAATCTTGGAATATGCGCATGTTCACTTAGTAGTGATGATGTCTGAAAAGTTTTATCCAAATTGATTGATAAATGTAGGAGGAGTTGCGCACACAAGAATTTCATGTAGAAACCCATATTAAATCAAAGTTCAAGAGAGATAACCTGGTTAAAATTGTCGCAGATTAAAATGTTTGGAATATGCACATGTTCACTTAGTAGAGATGATGTTTGAAAGGTTTCATCAAAATCGGTTCATTAATGTAGGAGGAGTTGCGCACACAAGAATTTGTTTGGATGGAAAGACAAAATAAATCTAAGTCAAAGGGAGATAACCTGGTTAAAATTGTCGCAGATCAAAAATCTTGGAATATGCGCATGTTCACTTAGTAGTGATGATGTCTGAAAAGTTTTGTCCAAATTGATTGATAAATGTAGGAGGAGTTGCGCACACAAGAATTTCATGTCTGGAAAGACGTACGGACGGACGTACGGATGGACGGACGGACGGACGGATGGACGGATGGACGGACAGACGGACGTACAGACGTACGGACGTACAGGGCGATTCCTATATAGCCCCCACTTCTTCGAAGCGGGGGTATAATAAGGAGCCCAATTTAAGTATTTCCTTATTGTAAGCATGAAGACAATACTACATAGGATGTGACAAGTTCCTAATTTTAAGGCTAGTCCAGACTAGGCCCCAAAATGGCGTATCTGAGAATGAGTGAAAATCCCCCACAAACATACGCAATACAATAACACTTCAGCTGTATGCAGGATATAATTATAGATAAAACAGCTTCCTTCATAGTTACATACATTTTAAGCCAGAGAAGAGGTAAAAATCACCCTTCAAAAGAAAGAGGGGAGAGCTCTGGAATCAAGAAGAGCATTACCAAAAAACAATATAAATAATCGTCGAACAAGCAATCAGATATTAATTCATGATTCATAAATGGTGCTTAATGCCACTTCAGAAGTTAAGACTATAGCGACGATCCTGGTAATTAATATTGCCCGCTATATAACATACACCGCAGATGGCGTACACAGATGCGTCGAGAACCGGTGATATAAAAAGTATAACATACACATATCCAATGAAACCACACTAAACAATCCCTGAAGAGAAAACACACTTCCTAGGTAAACCACAGGCGGCCTCTGTACAATAAATTCAAGTAACAACACTCTCCAACGTGTACTATCCGATATCTACGATTGTAAACATGTGCGAATTGAGTACTGACATAATAGAAACCCGGATCTAGAAATGAAAGTAGGTATGATTAACAGGCTCCAACACGGGCCGCCCCCAAAATAGATTATGATTTCAAGGTCCACAAAATACAATAAAGTGTTAAACCTAATAATATAATGCGTGAGAGCATTTATATTTAGCATGTAACCATCTGAATACCAGTTAACTGGTTATGCAGCCTGCTAGGTACTCAAAGGGTAGCAATTTAATTGTGATGATTTTTAAATAAGCGCTCATATATAACAAATCAATAATAATCACAGGAAACTAATCCAACTAAAAAGCGGATGTGCCCATGAGGTCGCCATAGAAGATGACCCAAATGCTTAGTATGTATGTATTAAATTATATGAGGCTTGCGGGAAGAAAACTACGTCTTGCCCAGTAATTGCCTCTAAACACATAGGCAGTGTGTCTGTGTACGGGTGGGGGGGGGGGGGGGGCAGGGGGTGGGGGGGGTTGGGTGGAGGGGGGAATTCGAAGTCATATCGAAATCTCCTCACCCACATTATTTAATCATTCCTGTGTCAGTTATCAAAAAATATAGGAACAGTGATGGTTCCCTCACGTCTGACCGACTCCATTATGCCACTATGGGTGGAGAAGTATGTGAAGAATAAAACTTCCCCTGAAAGAAGACCCTCTCACGGAGGAAGCTTCTGGGGAGAGTCCCACAACAGACACTTGAGAATACTGATCCAAGGTTTCTGTGACAACAGAGGTGCTACCAGAAGGATTCACAATGAGACTGTTTAATCTTAAACGTAATCTACTGAATCAATAAAACTGGAGGATACGTGTATCCTATCATTTATCCCCATGAATTCTGCAGAGCATCTACTGCATGCGCTCAATGATCTGGGCATGGCAACAAAAATGATGGTACATAACTAATTGTTCCGGTTCGTCACAAACTGAACTACCATGGGCTGATCCCAGTGGTAGCAAAACTGTCCAAATACTCGCATGTTGAGCATCCAATACAAATGAAACAGGCGACCTTCCCAAGGAGCAAGTCTACTAGTACGTTCGGACGACCCGGTATATGACGGATAGAGGGATGAACATGAAATTTCTTCTCCGTTAGTTATCATAACAGAAGTGAATGGGTGCCTCCCTGGTTCCTGATGTACGCTGCCACTATCGAGTTGTCCAACAATATCAGAACAAGCATGACTGCATTCATGTAGCGCTAACAATATTGACATCATTCTTTGATGTTTATGTGTTTCTCCAGGAACCGAGGGCTGTACTAAATACTGAAAGTCCCAAGTAGTCACAGCATTCTGATTCACTGGAACAAATTCAGGGTAGTGTTGATGGATTAAATCCATTGCAACCATGTGTTGTTCCGAAAGGGAAGAGTAATCCCCATCCATATCCCTTTCATCATTCGTCTGAATCAGTTGAAAATCCCAGTCATCGGCATCTAAACACGCAGATGACTGGACTGACTCAGCACCATCCAACAGCTCAAGTTCTGAGACTGCCGTCGGCTGCTTCTGCACTTGCTGGGATGAGCTGCGCAATCTGCAACAGCAAAACCGTTATGGAGGCCTGAGGAGCAGCGGTCTTCTATGCAGGCCGCCGGCTGCTCCCGGGACAGTGTGTCCGATCGCGAGATGGCTTTTTTCTCTGGAAGTCCCGATATATGAGGCATCGTCTCTTAGCTACTGAATAGTGCTACTTTTGAGCAGTCACAGCATTCTGATTCTCAGGAATGAACTCAGGGAAGTATTGATGCATTAGATCCATCGCCACCGTGTTTTGTTCCAAAAGGGAAGGGTAATTCTCCTCCAAATCCCTTTCACCATCCGACTGAATCAGATTATACTCACGGTCATCGGCATCTGAACACGCAGATGACTGGACCGACCCAGTACCATCCAACAGCTCATGTTCTGAGACTGTAGTCGGCTGCTTCTGCACTTGCTGGAATGTTACGATGAACTGTGCAATCTGTGACAGCAAGTCCGTTACGAAGGCCTGAGGAGCAGCGGTCTTCTGTTGCTTGGCCGCCGGCTGCTCCTGGGACAGTGTGTCCGAGATGGCTCTTTTCTGCGGACGTCCCGATGAATGAGGCCTTGTCTCCTTGGCTACTGTATGGTGTGACTTCTCTGACGAAGAGTGGACCTTCTCGGCGATGCAGGCTGGTTATCAGAAGTCACGTAAATTAGAGGAAAGACTTCCTCGCCTTGCTTATTGAGCAATATGCTTTCATAATGAAGCAAACTAAATCGATCGTACTCCCACTAACTCCACATCAAATATTATAAAAAGATACATAATAAAAAACATTCAAAATATAAATCGAAATATAATTTACACAAAAAAAAATTTAGAAAAATTTTGACAACAGCCCAAGTTCCCAAAGGTAACGAAGTGCCCAAGTGTATCCCAATAGAGCCCAAGTGTGGACAATGAAAGTGTCAATGACACTGTAGCTTAACTTGTCTGTGTGTTGTGTTTGATGAAAAGGATAATGTTCAATGTTTATGAAAGGTTTATGAAATAAGACAAGAATTGAGATAATTGGGAATATGTTAATTTCTGTTCCCTGTATGCTATGTGTTTAATAAAAAAATAATATGAAGTGTACACTGTGCCAAAGGGAGGACGGGTGGGTTAATATTACCTCACAGTTAATGTATGTGGCACTCACATGTACAGTTAACGTATGTCAACGAAAGTTACCAAGTTACAGTGATAATTATTCCAAAATGAGTCATCCTATCAAGTTGCACTGAAATCCCTTCATAAATATGGCATGTAGACTGTGCAAAAGGTTTTCGGGATTCAGGCCTGTATAGCTAGGACTGATTACTACTAAAAGGGGACGCCCTCATCTCGACATTATACTGAGTCACTCTACTAAGTTACAATGAAATCCCTTCACAAATTCGACCTGTAGTCTGTACTAAAGTTTTTCAGGTTTTGGGCTTGGGCAGCCATCATGGTTGAATGATCGCAACCAAAGAGGACAATCTCATCTGTGCATCATCTGGGGAGATCCTATGAAGTTACAATGAAATCCCTTCATAAATATGACCTGTAGACTGTGCTCAAGGTTTTTGGGCTTCGGCACTGTAGCCATCACAGTTGACTAATCACGACCAAAAGGGGATGTCATCATCTAGGCATTATATGGAGTCAACCTAACAAGTTACAATGAAATCCTTCCATAAATATGACTTTTTGCCTATGCTAAAGGTTTTTGGGCTCGGGCACCCATCAAGGCTGAATGATCGCAATCAAAATGGGACGTTCTCATCTAGACATTGTTTGGAGTCATTCTACAAAGGTACAATGAAATCCCTTCATAAATATCACCTGTAGACTGTGCTAAAGGTTTTTGGGCTTCAGGCCCCTGAAGCCATCACAGTTGCCTAATGGTGTCCAAAAGGGGCTGTTCTCATCTAGACATTATATGAAGTCAACCTACCAAGTTACAATGAAATCCCTTCATAAATATGACCAGAAGACTATGCTAAAGGTTTTCGGGCTTTGGGCTTGGGCAGCCATCATGGTTGAATGATCACAACCAAAAGGGGACATTCTCATCTGGGCATCATCTAGAGTGATCCTACGAAGTTACGATGAAATCCCTTCATAAATATGACTTGTAGACTGTGCTCAAAATTTTCGGGCTTCGGGCACATGTAACCATCACAGTTGACCAATCACAACCAAAAGGGGATGTCATCATCTAGGCATTATATGGAGTCAACATAACAAGTTACAATGAAATCTTTCCATAAATACGACCTATAGACTATGCTAAAGGCTTTTGGGCTCAGGCAGCCATCAAAGCTGAATGATCACGACCAAAAGGGGACGTTCTCATCTAGACATTATTTGGAGTCATCCTACCAAGCTACATGAAATCCCTTCATAATTATGATCAGTAGACTGTTCTAAAGGTTTTCGAGCTTCGGGCACCTGTAGCTGTCACAGTTGCCCAATCATGTCCAAAAGGGGACGTTCTCATCTAGACATTACATGAAGTCAACCTACCAAGTTACAATGAAATCCCTTCATAAATATGACCTGTAGACTGTGCTAAAGGTTTTCGGCTTTGGGCTCGGGCAGCCATTATGGTTGAATGATCGCAACCAAAGGGGACAATCTCATCTGGGCATCATCTGGAGTGATCCTATGAAGTTACAGTGAAATCCCTTCATAAATACGACCTGTAGACTGTGCTCAAGGTTTTCGGGCTTCAGGCACCTGTAGCCATCACAGTTGACTAATCACGACCAAAAGGGGATGTCATCATTGATCTAGGCATTATATCGAGTCAACCTAAAAGGTTACAATGAAATCCTTCCATAAATATGACTTTTTGCCTAATCACGTCCAAAAGGGGACTTCCTCATCTAGACATTATATGAAGTCAACCCACCAAGTTACAATGAAAATCCTCAATAAATATGACATGCAGACTGTGCAAAAAGTTTTCGGGTTTTGGACTCAGGCAGTCGTCACGGTTGGCATATCATGCCCAAACGGGGAAATTCTCATCTAGACATCATAAGGAGTCAACCTACCAAGTTACAATGAAATCCCTCCATATTAAACATGACCTGCAGACTGTGCTAAAAGTTTTTGGGTTTTGGGCTTGGGCAGCCATCACGGTTGACAGATCATGCCCAAAAGGGGGCGATCTCATGTAGGCATTATACAGAGGCATCCTACCAAGTTACAATGAAATCCCTTCATAAATACGACCTGTAGACTGTGCTAATGATTTTCAGGTTTTGGGCTCGGGCAGCCATACCGGTTGACCGATCGCGACCAAAAGGGGACATTCTCATCTAGGCATGACCCCAAACCTGGATATGAAATTTCGTGATGATCAGACAAGAACTGCAGGGTGTAGTCCGTGCTAAAGGAAAATGTGAAGAGACTCACAGACTAACAGACTTCCGCACGTGTGATGGCAATAGCTTATCTTGACTTTGTCAAGTTAAGCTAAAAACATAATTCCAATTGAATAATCTTTATTTGATGTGGGATGACCGTTTCCAACCATTGGTTTTGTAAATTAATTGCTTTTTTTCAGAAAAAGCATTATAATAGTTCAAAGTCTATCTTCACATCCAGTGCGAGAAAGCGATCGTCACTGATGGCCACTTCACTCAAGCCATTTCAAACACATTTGCAGACTGTATGTGTAAAAGTATAATTCCCATTAATTTATCTGTATTTCACGAGGAGTGATCATATTCAGCAATTGGTTTGGGAAATTAAATTTTTTTTTCAGCTACAACTTTATAATAGTTAAAATCCATTTCCCCATTCAGTGAATGAAAGCGATTGTCACTGATGGCTATCGATGACCACCTGATTTCACCACAATTGTCATGTTTAAAATCATATTTTCAATATTTATTTGGTGTGGAGTGATAGTTTCCAACAATGAGTTTTGCAAATTAAGTAGATTTTTTCAGCAAAAAGCATATAGTAGGTGAAAGTCCATCTCCACATCCAGTGCGAGAAAGCGATTGTCACCGATAGCCGCTCAACTCCAGCCATTTCAAACATATTTGCCGACTGTAAAAGTACAATTCCCATTAATTTATATGTATTTCACGAGCAGTGATCATCTTCAGCAGTTGGTTTGGGGAATTAAATTAATTTTTTCAGCCAAAACCTATCGGTAATAATAATAGGTAAAAATCCATTTCTCCATTCAGTGAGTGAAAACGATTGTCAGTAAGTGAAAGCGATCGTCATTGATGGCTACCAATGGCTACCCGATTTAACCACAATTATCATGTTTAAAAACATAATTTCAATATTTATTTGGTGTGATTGATCGTTTCCAACAATTAGTTTTGTAAATTAAGTCGATTTTTTCAGCAAAAAGCATATAGTAGGTCAAAGTCCGTCTGCACATCCAGTGCGAGAAAGCGATTGTCACCGATGGCCGCTCAACTCCAGCCATTTCAAACATATTTGCTGACTGTAAAAGTACAATTCCCATGAATTTATATGTATTTCATGAGCAGTGATCATCTTCCGCAGTTGGTTTGGGAAATTAAATTATTTTTTTCAGCCAAAACCTAATAATAGGCAAAAATCCATTTCCCCATTCAATGAATGAAAGCGATCGTCACTGATGGACACCCGATTTAACTACAATTATCATGTTTAAAAACATAATTCCAATATTTATTTGGTGTGGGGTGACCATTTCCAACAATTAGTTTTGTAAATTAAGTGGATTTTTTCAGCAAAAAGCATATGGTCAAAGTCCGTCTCCCCATACAGTGAGTGAGAGTGATCGTCACTGATGGCCGCTCATCTCCAGCCGTTTCAAAACATATTTGTTGATTTTAATTGACTGTATAAGTATAATTCCCATAATTTATAGAGCTGAAATGGTTAAGGGGTTTTCTTGATCGATTAATCACATGGATTAACCTTGGTTAACCGGTTAATCACCTGTCCAAATAGATATCTGAATAACTGCCATACAGTTGATGATTTACAACATGAATTATTTACCCAACATAACAAACAAAACCGACTAGGCCTTTATAAAAAAATCTCCATTTCAAATTCATTATATATTATTATTTTTGTCTCAAAAACATAGTTTATTACCCCCCCCCCCCCCCCCATTGGAATGAGCTCATAGAGCTCATTCCAATGAGGGGTCATAAGCTAGGTTTTTGAGACAAAAATTTAAAATTTTTAGTAATTCATGAATTTATTTTGCAAGTATCATCTGCTACCCGCAATGGGTAAAGGGTTATGAATGACCAATTCCAGCTACTGATATAGTATGATGATCATGCAAGTAAACAAGTATGCCACCAAGTAACTTGCATGCTTTACTTTGTCTCATATAATAGATGTTAGTCAGTGTGACAATGTCTGCCTGTTTTGGAGCAAGTTTGTTCCTTTGTTAACCCATTTAATACAGTAGTTCAAAAGTAACAGTTAATCGATCAATTACTTTTTGGATCAATCAAGTTGTTGATCATTGATTAATTGATTAACCATTTCAGCTCTACTAATTTATCTTATTTAAGCTTTGGATAATCACATTCATCCAATTTGTGAATAAATATTCAACAAATTCGGAGCAAAACACGGAAAAATGTTTCTGATATGACTTGAATCTTTTACTCTCAGGCTGTTGGAATTACCGATGGCCATCTAATTCTGACCCATTTCCATAAATTTCAGTGATACAAAGTGAGCAAGCAAATCTGGCTCGAAACAATATGAGGATAAGACCTCAGGGAGTCAAATTTATTTTTCATAAAATATTTTAACAAGCCCCCCCCCACCCCCCCCCCCCCAACAGTCACCAGTAATGGCTACCAATTTTAGCTTTCTTTTGATTATACGATAACTGCTTTCACACCTCCTGCTGACATCGAACAGAACTGTACATCCATGTACATGTATATGAAAGCGAGGAGAGTACTGAAAATGTTTCATTAGTTTTACCGTTGAAAAGTTTCCACGCTTACATCGACAGTCTGAGAAAATTCCATCCGGCATGTTCAGGATAGCTCCAAATTGCTATTTTAGAAATTCAGCAATCATTTATAATGTCATTTAACTCTTTAGTCACCATAACAATTAAAAACCATCCAGCGCGATGCATGACAACTGCTATTCCAATATTTAATATTTCCATTTTTTTGCTTCGAAAACATAGCTTATGACCCCTCAGTTGTTAAAACTCGCTCCAGTGAGGGACCATGAGCTATTTTTTTTAAGCAAAATACGTTTGGCTTAACTTTAAGAAAATGATTTCTACTAACTCTAGATTGGAGCTCATGGATATTGCAAAACAAACATGCTTTGATTCACCACATTTACCATTTGATCCAGTACAGCTCCGCTCAATCATTGTAGAAGGTGTGAAAGCAATACCATTTTGTCAAAAGTAATGTCAAGTAGAATCAGTGACAATTCACCATTCTTCGGTGACCATCACTCACAGAGATCTTATTTTCATATTATTCAAACCAGGTTTGTTCACTCTTGATTCCCTGAATTTTATGGAAACCAGTTGGAATTAGGTGGCCACCTGTATTTCTGACAGCCTGAGTATATGTGGGTATATGTATGGGTAATATGAATAAATATGTACTAATGATTGATTTTATGCAAAATATTTTGTTCATAAAAGATTATTATTGTAATTTTCTGGAGAATGCCTTAAGGCATTCTCCAGGAAATTGTAATAATACAATATTTATGAACAAAGTTGTGGGTTTTAACCACGTATAACGTATGTAGTATTGGAGGGAAAAGCCACTATTGTGGTGAATTCCAGCTGTATTGGTATGTGCCAGGTGTGCAGGAATTCAAATTTAGCATAACCTGAAAACCGGTTATGCAAATTCTTTTTTGAATAACCCAATTTTCTTTGCATAACCCATTGTAGATGCCGAAGGCATCTACAGCGAGTGCCGAAGGCACGAGCAGATTAGGGGGGACTGGAGTTCTCCCCCCAGAAAAATTTTGAAATGTGCTATCAAATGAAGCCTTCTGTTGGCTTTGGGGCTGAAAATTCACTTTATTTTTTGGTCACCAAAATCACCTTTTTTAAACAGCATGCTTCAAATTTTCATGATTGTTACATGTACTAACTTGGAAATTTTAATTCACGCCGTCAATGTACGTTTTCACACTGTTCAGGGCACTGCCTTTCAGCCCTCTTAATTTCACTTCCTTCTGTATATAATCCCACATTTCGCTGCATATTGTACAACGTAAGTTTTCAATTTTGCCATTCTCATTGAGATCATATAAAAATAGTTCGGAACTTGACCACTTTTTAAAAGTATTTCCGTTCACAGACTCTTGCTTATTTGCCATTTTGAAAATTCGCGGTACACATGTTTTTTTATTTACTATAAAAGCCGGGTATATTCTGTTTATACAATCATGTTTTCACTGATAACCACTTTTATGTGGATCGCAAAACACGACTGTAGAAATAGTCTATACCTATTGACTAATCGGCGATGCATATCGTGTGAAATTAGATCACTTGTTTATTTGTCATGACAACCTAGCCACTTCGAAAAACAATGAAACCCAGTCTCAGCTTGTCGACTCAATCCAACTGTGGTCGATGAACATTGCTTTTAACTGATAAATAATAACGAAACACCCGAACTTGGAGAATTTTTATTTCATTAAAATCATGTAAATGCAGACACTTTTTATTGAATGCAAATAACAACATGCACAATTTATTTCTGGGCACATCAAAGTGGTTAGGCCAAATCTGAAGAAGAATGGAAACACGGTTTTGCCAATTGCAGTTTGCACGAACGATGCATGAACGAAACGGTCGTTCGTGCATTTTTTGCACCCCTGTGTGCTAATGCCCTCCCAAGTCCAATATGCTTCCTACGCCCCTGGAAGGCATGTCAAGTTGATCAGAGGCCCAAATTCTCTTTTACACACACCATGTCTATGCATGGGTAAACCATATTCATCCTTCCTAGCACAGCCCATGCAAATGTTATCATTGCCAAGTTGGACCAGCAGGTCGTAGAAGCCTATTCAACTTGGAAAAGCCTTTTATTGATTAACAGTATGCCTATATTGGTCCAAATTCCTGCAGAATGGCTTGTGGCATTCTCCAGTAATTTGTAGCAATATTACAATATTAGATATATTTTTTCATAGCTAAAGTGTGAACGGTATTTGTAAATGTTTATTTACTTGTTACTTATTATTTCAACTAGATAATCATGGATGAAAGTTGAGGATGCACCTCCCCCCCCCCCCCCCCCCCACAGTTCACCGGGGCTCATCGACACAAACTATTCAGAATAAGCAAGCAGATGTGTCTCCTGTTGCTCCAGAAACGAAATATTTAATGTGTTAATCCGTTCCCAGTGGTTAGTGCTGGTTACACGAATATTTAGTCCTTGCAACGTCAGTAACGCTCATTGTTGTCGCCTAATTTCATTTTAAAACACCCCCAAGTTGAAATCCATGTTATCCAAAGCACGGAAGAGAAAACTGGCCAACAATTTCACTCAGTATGTGAAAGAACATAACCGTGTTTCAAACTATGGCATTTAAAACAAAAAATTCCAGCACTCACGTTCAATTTACGAAATGATTTGTGGTGATTCGATTATCATAAATTGGTTAGAAAATGGTAAAATGGGTAGGTCCAACGATTTCCTTATCCAAAAAATATAACTTTTAGAATAATTTCCATTTTTTATCACACGATTTGGGATACTTTTCTGAATTGAAACAGCATAGAATGGTTATTGGTGGAGAACATTTTCAAAACGAAATCGGATATGGTCTGAAAGTGAAAGTGGTTCGATATCGGTAAAATGACTGTATTAATCGCGTCGGCGTCGACTAGTCGAAAATTCGTTTCAGCACTAAAGAAAATGTACTCTAACGAAGATAAATGAGTTTGAAAACTAGTTCACACATTTTCCCGGCTCTCACTTGGTCTACAACTTCCTAGTGGGTCTCGTTTTTGTCGGTTTCAGCAAGTTCAGGTGGTTTTGTTCGGTAATTAGTAGGACACCTTTTTAAATAAAACGTACACTTATGGCGAAGATCGTGTCGATTTCTGTTCGGGAAGGAAATCTTTTTTGATTCTTCTTCGTATTTTACTAATGCCATAGGTACACTTTTGTCTTGTTGTCTGATTAATCGTTTTAATTTTTTTCAAAGAGCACCTGCAATTTGAAAGTTGACAATGTGTCCATGGGTTACGTTGTGGCTCAGGAGATTTGGGGATAGAGATTTGGACGCGTGCGAATGAAAAAAATCTGATCTGGAGAAATCAAAATCGGAGACGGAAACATGAGACAAAATTCGGGTCCGTCGATCCGATGAGTATCGCTTTTGGTGACACCAACGGAAGTGTCTGACATTCGAACTGTGACATTCGGGCTGCATCCCCATGGGTGCAGGTCGTTTCGGCACCAGTGTTCAGGTCGTTTTGGCACCTGGGAAAAGTAGTTTCGGCACCTGGAGTAGGTCGTTTCGGCACCCGATTAAATTTTTTCGACACTTTATCCTGTCATGTATTTTAGTTGTTTAATAGCGTATTTTCAGTATATTATGAATATTTTACACTGTTTTTTTTTGTTTGGAGTAGTTTGGAACTGTATTGAATGATATTAAATTTTTAATTAAGTTCAAAGAGAAATGATTTTTTGGTGTTTTGTATTGCTTTGTTTTCAAAGCGATCTGAGCTGCGGCCCCATTTTGATTGATCCGATGGTGTAGTTGTTTCTGCAGTGATTAAACATAACAGGGTGACCCGATGCAGTTGTTTCTGCAGTGATTAAACATAACAGGGTGTGAGCAACAGAAATAACTTGACAGAAAGAATTCGGCCCCTTAGATGTTTGTCGTTAGAAGGGAGAATTTTCCTATAAAGCTGGCTCTGGGACAAGGTTTTGCCACTCGCTAATTGACAGTCATACTGATCGGACGTGTCTGTGAAAGCGCCTGACTGAACACATCTCACAGCTTGGATATTAACAAAGCCTATTGTTCTCTGTACCACTTCTGTGCACTCTAGTGTAATTTTGTAAGTGTTTATCTTTAACTCTATCTATTTTCTGTTTGCTTTTCTCTGTTAAAACTAAATATACTTCAACGAAATATTTTACCAATAATTTGCTGATAACTTAGACAATAACTGATAACTGATAACTGAACAGAGTGACATGGCAACTAACTCCACCACTGAACCCACTTCGGGAATGGATTTAATATCGATGATATCTGGATTTCAAAAAGAGATAGCTAGATTGAACGACACTATAGAGGGTTTGCGCTCGGATATTAGGGCTCAAAAAGAACAGTTCGAGAAAGAAAAAATGGAATTAATAAAAGCTTCGACGGAATCAAAAAAGGAAAATAAGTCGGCATCTGGAAAAAAGGGAAAAGGAAGAAATAATTCAGGTTTGGGTTCGTGCCCCAGCAACGGAAACTCTAAACAAAAGGGCAAGGGTGTGGAGTCCAACTCGTTGGGCCCTAAAACGAACACAGTTACGGATATCGCTAGTGTTTCTAAACCAGTTGATACAACTCAACAGTTTTCGAAAACTAATCCTAGCAAGGGGATGGTGGGCAAAACTAATCCGACACCTGTTTCGCCCTTTATAGATAATACCGCTGAGATAGGGAGACCTGTGAACGCCATCTCTTTGGAGGTACCACCAAATCAGGGCTCGGAACTCGTTACCACCAGTCAAGACAACTGGTTGCGTTCGCTCATAGAGCAAGAGGCAACTACTGTTCCCACCTGTGATGTGGTCAATCAGATTACGCCGCGCCCGAAAAGGAAATTGGATACAGACTTCCAGGAAAATGGCGAGTCCCTGGAAATAGAAACGGTGGCTAAGAAAACCCGGAAAGCGTCGACACACACCGATAACCCGGGTGTTGTTGTCGTTGAGACCTCGGACACCATGGATGTTACAGTAGTAACAACCAGTGCGGAGATCCACAATGGTGGGAAATCGGCAGACAGTCACGCAACGGAAACGATACCGGCGACGCCAACATTCACCACTGACGGTGGTGTATCTTTTGCCGACAAGGTAAGAGCCCTTTCTAAACAACCTCAAAAGGATAATACGGCCAAACACCGGACGAATAAACAACCACATCAACCGCTGCAAAACCCCTGCGTAGTCGTCACAAGGGTTCCCACAAAGATCAATGATGGGGATATTGATGAAGCCCTGTCGGGATACTCGTGGGGGAGACTAATATCTAAGACTACAGGCAACCCTACGTGGAAAATTAAAGTAAAATGCCCCAATAGAGCCATAAAACTTAACTTCATTAACAAAGGTGTTTGTATAAACGGACAAAAATATGAGACTGAGGAGTATCGTGTTTTGCCTCAGCCCACACAATGTCATAAATGCCAGAAATTTGGCCATATGTCGAACAGATGCAAAGGAGAGTTGCGTTGCATGAAATGCGGCGAAAAACATATAACAAAGTCGTGCAAGGTTTCAACACTGAAATGCCCAAATTGTAACGGGCAACACCCAAGCAATTATCGGGGGTGTCCCCACTACAAACAAGAGGCCCCACGTGGCCTTAATCGCTCACCTGACAAAGTGACTCTAAGAAGTATTTTAGGTCACCTTCACCATGTCATGCCTCATCAACATTAACTGGTTGAGTGATAGATTTTGTTTGAAGTTCAACATTTGTTACCTAAAATTAGTTTTATTTAAAATCATTGGTGTGTGGCCAATCTCCAATGATTTTTAATAAAGCAAATTTATCTCTGCAGACAAACTGGTTTAGCATGAAGCACAAACAAGGAATGTGAAGAGATAGCCTTGGACATCTCTCCCCAACTGTGGATATCTTCCATGTGCTACATGTATATATTTGCATGCAAGAAAACAAAAATTTTCACAAATTTTATTTTTTTTTATCATCATTGGAACAAGCTCAAACAGCTTATTCCAATAGGGGTATGGGAAGATCAGGTATATTTTTGAGACAGAAATGTGAATATATAAATAATGGTGTTTTTTTGTGAATGATGCTGGAGAATTTTGCGTAAAGATATGGTAAATGGTTTGTTCTAGATACAGAATGATGCAAAAGTATTTAAATTTGATTAGGCAAGTTGTTCCTATAATGCATTTAAAAATTGAAGTAACTGTTTTTTTGCTGACGAACTTTTAGATGTGTGTGTCTGTGTTTGTGTGTGTGTGTGTGTGTTTGTGTGTGTGTGTTTGTGGGGGGGGGGGGGGGTAAGAGTGTTCTTGCAAACAAAATTCCTGAATAAATGGAAAATTTTATTTTTTGTGTGAAAGACATAGTGCGTGAATGTTGATTGGAACAAGCTTAGAGAGCTCATTTTAATGTGAAGTCATAAAGCTGTGTTTTACGTACGAAATTCTGGAATAACTAAAAAAATTGCTTTTTTGACTCAAAAAGCATGGTGTGCGACCTCTCATTGGAATGAGCTCAAAAAGCTCATTCCAATGGGGTATTTACAAGCGATAAGTACATGTATGTTTAAGAGACAAAAATTAAAATTTGAATAGCGATTTTTGCGAAGAATGCTGACAAGTTTTGGCAGTTATGCTGGTAAAAAGGTAAGATATGCAAAGTGGTTGTTTTTTAGAGGCGACATTTAATTAAGGGGAATTAACCCTTGATTACTGAGGTAACTTCTAAAAGTACTGAAATTTCATGAAGCAATGTGAATAACAGACAACAGTTGCCTAAAAATTTCATGAATAACTAAAATTTTTATTCCTTTGTCTCGAAAACATGGCATATGACCTTTGTTGGAATGAGCTGAATGCGTGTGTTCCAATGAGGGGTCATAAAATTTGAACGAAGATTTGTGTGAATAATGCATTAGTACTGCTAGATTTGGGTAAACGGTTCACCCTGGATACCACCCCTTCTATAGTAGATCCTTTCTGCAAATTTTGTCTAAGATTCTATCAACTTTACAAATAAATACGTTCATGAATCACAATCAGATCCACCCTACAATGTTGCATACCAAATATCAGAAGATTCTGCCTGCTGGATCTGGAGAAGAAGATTTTTTAAGAAATATGCCTGAAACGCACTAAGTTAAAATTTGGGCTCCTATACGGAGCCCAAATATAAACCCAGGGGGCCGATTTGAACAAACTTGAATCAGATCCACCCCACAATGTTGCTTACCAAATATGAAAAGATTCTGAAGCTGGATCTGGAGAAGAAGATTTTTTAAGAAATTTGCCTGAAATGCACTAAGTTCGAATTCAAGCTTCTATAGTGAGCCCAAATATGAAACTAGGAAGCCGATTTGAACAAACTTGAATCAGATCCACCCCACAATGTTGCATACCAAATATCAAAAGATTCTGCCTGCTGGATCTGGAGAAGAAGATTTTTTAATAAATTTGCCCGAAATGCACTAAGTGCGAATTCGGGCTTCTATATTAAGCCCAAATATGAATCCAGGGGGCCGATTTGAACAAACTTGAATCAGATCCACCCCGCAATGTTGCGTACCAAATATCAAAAGATTCTGCCTGCTGGATCTGGAGAAGAAGATTTTTGAAGAAATTTGCCTGAAATGCACTAAGTGCGAATTCGGGCTTCTATATTAAGCCCAAATATGAATCCAGGGGGCCGATTTGAACAAACTTGAATCAGATCCACCCCGCAATGTTGCATACCAAATATCAAAAGATTCTGCCTGCTGGATCTGGAGAAGAAGATTTTTGAAGAAATTTGCCCGAAATGCACTAAGTTTGAATTCGAGCTTCTATAGTGAGCCCAAATATGAATCCAGGTGGCTGATTTGAACAAACTTGAATCAGATCCACCCCGCAATGTTGCATACCAAATATCAAAAGATTCTGCCTGCTGGATCTGGAGAAGATGATTTTTTAAGAAATTTGCCTGAAATGCACTAAGTTCGAATTCGAGCTTCTATAGTGAGCCCAAATATGAATCTAGGAAGCCGATTTGAACAAACTTGAATCAGATCCACCCCACAATGTTGCATACCAAATATCAAAAGATTCTGCCTGCTGGATCTGGAGAAGAAGATTTTTTAATAAATTTGCTTGAAATGCACTAAGTTCAAATTTGGGCTCCTATACTGAGCCCAAATATAAACCCAGGGGGCCGATTTGAACAAACTTGAATCAGATCCACCCCACAATGTTGCTTACCAAATATGAAAAGATTCTGCCTGCTGGATCTGGAGAAGAAGATTTTTGAAGAAATTTGCCTGAAATGCACTAAATTCGAATTCGAGCTCCTATAGTGAGCCCAAATATGAATCTAGGGAGCCGATTTGAACAAACTTGAATCAGATCCACCCTACAATGTTGCATACCAAATATCAAAAGATTCTGCCTGCTGGATCTGGAGAAGAAGATTTTCAAAGAAATTTGCCTGAAATGCAGTAAGTTCAAATTTGGGCTCCTATACTGAACCCAAATATAAACCCAGGGGGCCGATTTGAACAAACTTGAATCAGATCCACCCCACAATGTTGCATACCAAATATCAAAAGATTCTGCCTGCTGGATCTGGAGAAGAAGATTTTTGAAGAAATTTGCCTGAAATGCACTAAGTTCGAAATCGGGCTCCTATACTGAGCCCAAATATGAACCCAGGGGGCCGATTTGAACAAACTTGAATCAGATCCACCCTACAATGTTGCATACCAAATATCAAAAGATTCTGCCTGCTGGATCTGGAGAAGAAGATTTTTTAATGTTTTTCCCATTGCCTACAGTGTTAAAAAGTGCTGACTCAGCACTTTTTCAAAGTCCCGAAACTGTACCCTATGATAAAACCGATGGCAATTTTTTTTTACCAATCCTTTCTGTTGGTCCTAAGGAAGCTGCACACCAAATAAAAATTCTCAGTGCCGTGCAGTTTTGGAGATATGGGCGTTTTAAATTTTTTCTATTTTTAGCTCCTGTGGTTCCCACGGGGCTGCGGGAAAATTTTTTTTTGCATAAATCAAGTACTCATGACCCAATAAGCCCTCACATAAAATTTGGTTCAAATCAGCCTCTCGGTTTGGAAAATAGAAATTTTGGGCAGGGCAAAAAATTTTGCCCCTCTCATAACAACGTCAAGTATAGCCCCACAAACTTCTCTTGAACAAATCTGAGTCTACACCTCAAAAGGAAGCTGCACACCAAATATCAAGTCTCTGCTACTGATGGTTCATGAGAAGAAGATTTACAAAGATTTTGGTGCCCCTTGGGGGTGTGGCACCACCCAGGAGGAGGGGCAACTTCATTTGAACAAATCTGAATTGGCATTAGGTAATAAACATTTAGCCAACATTTGAATAAAATTGGGCTAGTGGTTTAGGAGGAGAAGTCGATAATGTAAAGTTAACGCCGGACGGACGACGACGGACGACGGACGACGGACGACGGACGACGGACAGAAAGTGATTAGTTAAGCTCCCCTTGAGCTTCGTTCAGGTGAGCTAAAAAGTTAAAACCGACATAGAACTCAAAGCTATTAATGTCAACAGCGTAGAAAACTCAGCCTCTCCACATTCGATGTGCAGCCTAATGGCTGGTTCAATTTTTAATATAATGAACAAACACTTCGACGTCAGTCTTTCCGACATATGTAAAGAAGTTGGGAAAACAGCATCCAAATTATATCGAACTCAAATTTCTTCCTCGCTAATAGAAGCCGCCATAAATAAAATATAAATCACACCCACAACACGTTAACTAGTAAAATTACGTCAGGTACTGAACACATATGGATAAGTTGAAAATAATTCAGTGGAACGCTCGAAGCGTTAACTGCAAAAGCTCACAGATGTCCGATTACTTCACCAACGTAGATGTAATTGGTATCAACGAAACATGGTTAAAGCCAAGTAAGACATTTTTGCTAAGTGGATTCAACATCATTAGACGAGACCGTCCCACACAACGTGGAGGCGGAGTCGCTCTACTCATAAGGCAGGACTTAAAATATAAAACGATATCAAGCGATCATCTCAACGCAGAGGTGATTGCCGCTGAGATTGAACTAGATCATAAAAAAGTTGCCGTAATCTCATATTATAATGAACCGAAAAAAACAGTTGACAGCAAAGTCTTTGAATTCTTTGTGAAAAATCACAAACACTGTATTTTCTTAGGTGATTTCAATGCCAAACATCAGGTTTTCGGATGCAATAAAACGGAGCCCAATGGCGACGCTCTCTTCAATATCATCGAACAATTTGATCTTTTTGTATTAAATAACGACCACGACATTACTCACGTCAGTAACAACACCCTCCACCAATCCGACATCCTTGACCTAATTATAACCAGTAAATCACTAACTAATCAAATGCAAGACATATATGTGGGGGACGATGATTTAGGTAGCGACCACCTGCCTGTTCATGCTACATTACACGGTTGCAGCGGACCCGCAAGATACCCCACAATGAGGAGGAGGAATCTATCCAAAATTGACTGGGACCTCTTCAGAAAAATAATTCAGGTTAAAATAAACAAAAACGACCCAATGAATACCTGCGAGCTCGAGCAAGCATGTACAAATCTCAGTGAAGTCATTAACAACACTCTTGATGAGATTTGTCCCAAACAGACAGTTAAACCGCGGGCCAACAGAATAACTGAAACCACACTCCAAATAATAAAACAAAAAAGAAAGGCCTTCCGTGCATACAAATCAGAAAAACTTCCAACTAAAAAGGTCGAACTTAAAGCCGTGTATAATCGCCTCCACGGCGAAGTTAAAAAAGCAATAGCAAACGACAATCGCGTGAGATGGAAAAAGCAACGGAAAATCTAAATGGACTCAGGGAGACTAAAAAGTTTTGGGATACTTTTAAAACCCTTACTGGACAAAAACATAAAGACGCCAACAGTAAGGCACTAAAGATCAACGATGGAACTATGGCCCTGGATGACAAGGCGAAGGCTAGCGCCTTTGCTGAGCTCCTTAAGAAATATCATCGTCCACATGAGGGCGATAGGTTTGATGACGAGTTCAAAGAAAAAGTAAACAAATTTGTTCAAGACAACAAGACAACGTTTAACGATGCCAACTTCAGCCAAACGCCCGAGGACGGGGATGGCCATGAACTCACGGAACCGATAAGCAAAGAAGAAGTGGCTAACACAATTAAAAAATGTAAGTCTTCTTCTTCCCCAGGAGGGGACGAGGTCTCATACAAAATCCTGAAACAATGTCCCAACACTTTTTTCGGTAGACTCACTAACCTCCTAAACTGCTGTCTCTCTAGTGGATACTTCCCAAAATGTTGGAAAGTAGCTACAGGAGTCATGATACCCAAACCCGACAAGGATTTGAGCAACCCAGCTAATTACCGCCCAATCAGCCTACTCAGCTGTATTGGAAAAATTTTCGAACGGATTCTCACGACTAGACTCCGCAGCCATCTCGAATCAATCAGCTTTTTCAACAAGTGGCAAAGGGCATACAGGAGCCAAAGAGAGGGAATAGAGCATGTTTATAGACTGGTAGATTATATGAAAACGGCGTTCAGTCAAAATGAAATAGGAACCGCGCTATTACTCGACGTAGAAAAAGCGTTTGACTCTGTCTGGCACAATGGCATGAGATACAAACTAGCTAAAATGGGGCTACCTATCAAAATTCTAAGGATCATATCATCATTTTTATCTGATCGAAAAATCAAAGTGAGAGTCAACCGCGAAGTGTCAGCCGAGGTAAAACTCGAAGCGGGCACTCCACAGGGTTCGGTCCTCAGCCCGCTTCTATTTATAATATATGTGAATGACATTGACAAACTAGGGAAGAACCATGTTGAGCTATCTCAATTCTCAGACGACAAAGGAATGTGGACGGCCAGTAAGTCTGGAAACATAATACAAAACCGCCTGCAGGATACCATCCGCGACCTGCAAGACTGGTGCGCTCTGTGGCACATCAAGCTAAATGCCACGAAAACACAAAGAATCACATTCTATAAAAAACAAAGGAAAAAGCCTGTCCCTAATATTGAGCTTAAGCTTTACGATCATAAACTTGAAGCTAGTAATGAGGCAAAGTTTCTGGGATTCAACCTGGATAGCAGTCTCAATCTAAACAATCACATAAACTCAGTCACCGTCAAAGCCACTAAACGCATCAATTTCCTGAAAATGATCAGAGGTAAAAATTGGGGAGCCAATAAAGAAATTCTCCTCAATCTTTACAAATCATATATACGCCCAGTACTAGAGTATGGGGCCATAATAACAAGTGACCTGAATAAAACCAACATTGAAAAACTACAACGGGTCCAAAATCATGCCTTGCGCGTGGCTCTGCGCAAGCCCACGTGGACATCGATAAAACAACTTCACGAGATAGCAAAAATAGACACTATAGCAATGCGCTTAAAAGATCTTCAAAGCAAAACTCTAAATAGACTTCAAGACAGCGAATTAATAATAGAACTCAATGCGCATCGCGTCCTCAATAGGAAAACTAAATAATCTGGGGCATGTCTATCGAAAGGGTTAAAGATTACATCATTGTGATGGGGTGAGCCAGTTATTCTGTGACCTAAATTTAGAACTGGCTGCGGGTGACACGATACGCACGAAAGCTTGCCTCTGTTACCAGTGGGAGTTGCAAACAGCGAGGAAAATCTCCACCTGCTGCCGGGTCTCCCCTCCTTGAGATATAAATCTCGGGGAAAAAATGCTGGCTTCCCCATCCAAAAGGACGGAAAAGGTGTAAATTAAAAACCGAATTGCTCTAATTTCCAGCTCTCTATCTTTTCTCCCTCCTCTATCTCATCAGACACACGACCAAACTGAATGATATACTATGAGGGATTGAAACAATCCTCAAGCAAAGATGTGCAGAAAACCTAACAAGACCAAGGCAAGGATTGAAACAATCTTGCCAGCAAACAGCCCTTTTAAGGGCTTTTTTTTTTTTTTTTTTTTTTTTTTTTTTTTTTTTTGGGGGGGTGGGGGTGGAGGTCATTTGGAATTCCCGAAGGATAACCAGATACCTCAAAATCACATACGGCATCCTATCTCCCAGAAGGCTTGATGGATGACTCCCGGTTTTTTTCAAACTAAACTGTTGGAGCTTTCTCCATTCCTTTTTTGTAACCGCTATGGTCATATACCGGGGCCGCTACCAAACCGGCGTTGCTGTTTGGTTTTCTTTTTTCCTTTTCCCTTAAAATTGCCATCGCACAACATTATATTCTGGCTCGCCACCATGGTGGGACTCAAACCTCTACCATCGCCAAGCTGGAACCGAATAGAACCCACTCTCCAATAGTCTTAATGGCTTTGAGGGTTTGGTCTTTGACAATCTATCACTCCAATGCAAACTGCCAGGAATTCTAACCGCGTGCATACCCCTTCAGACCCCATTTGAGGCAATAGGAAAGCTAGGCCTGTGTGATCCAAGTGAAATAAAATAAGGCTAACCGGGTCGCAAGGGATTTGTAAATCCCACATCGTCCCTGCGCGCCTTCGGCGCGCTAAAACCTTTCATTCATCATTCATCGTTTTGTCATCGTGGATCATTCACACATCTGACTTCAGAGCGTGAACACCTAGCTAATCCTGGAATTACCAGACAGACTTCTGAAAGCCATTTCAGCTCTGGGCGTCGCATGCCCTATTTCCTGGACTATCCAGGAAAAAGGCTTGAGCGTCCACCTGAATCTGGAGTTCGAAATTGAAAAGAACACAACACCAACCCCTTTGGGGAGAGGTAGTACCTTTGGAGAGAGGATCCCCTCTCCCACTGGTCCTCACCCGATGGGGCACGGAGGTCCTGAAAAGAGCAACAACAAGAGAAAGAAGAAGAGTCCACCGACCAAGCGCAGGGACGCCCGGCGCTTGGAGGCTTTCCGGAATAGGAAGAAAGAGTTGAGTGAGGGGGGGGGAGGCTCTGGAGGCAGCCGCCAGTTCCCCTCCTAGTCCCACTGGTATACCCAATCAACTGCCGGCTCCTGAGCCGGTACAGTTGGATGAGGAACATCCAGTGGAGACTGAGGAGGAACTGGAAGTTTCTTTTTCAACGCCTCCCACCCCTCACTCCCCCCTTCCTTCACTACCGGAAATCCCGAGAGCGGAACAACCACTAAACCCTTATGAGGAATTAATGAGAGAATTAGAGCTGGCAATAGCAGAACGGTTAAAATGCAGAGAGTACCGGGAAAAACTTAACGCGAGCCCCTCTACACCACCACCACCAACAGCTTCACCATCACCATCACCAAGCCAACCTCCACCCAAAAAGAAGAGCCGCAAGAAGGGCAGAAAGGGCTAAACCTCTTCCCTCCTTCCTTTTCCTCCTTTGATACGCCTAGACATACGAAATCATTTACAGTCACTGAGGGTCGAAAGGGGCTTGTCCCCCATATCGTCCCTGCGCACCTTCGGCCTGTCAAACCATTTCGTTCGGCTTTTGTCATTCGCACCTCTGCCTTCACAGCGAACAGACGTATCGTCCAGCACTGGTGATTTCACGCAAAACTGATTATCGCTCACTCGGAAGTTCAACAACGCTATTGCAATTTGCACTATTTCTGTGTATCTTTTTGTATCACTGTAAGTGTTTACTTTTTTCTCCTGCTATTTCTATCTGCATTTTTCCGCTAAAAACGAATATTTAAGTCAATACAATTAAATTAAAATCTCTAATAACTTGAATTTTAGAATTTTAGAATTATTTACAAATAAAAACAATGGATAACCAAAGTCAAGCTCAGTTGAACAGTTCTGTCTTTAATTCTGGTAGTCTGAGCGACAGTGGACATTCCACTAATACTGATATGACATCGATGATGTCGATGATGTCTGGCTTCCAGAAAGAAATAGCCAGATTAAATGACACCATAGAGGGTTTGGGGTCAGAGCTTCAACCCCAGAAGCGACAGGCAGATAAAGAAAAGGCTGAATTGAGAAGGGAATTGGAAAAGGCAATTCTGAAAGCCAAACCAGGTAAGGAGGACCATGCTCCTCCAGTTCCTGATTTACCATGTATTGATGCCGCTACAGAAATGAGAAGACCTGCGTCCGCCGGCTCACTGGCGGGAATATCTGAAATAGATTCAGATCTAATTACCCCCAGCCAGGATAACTGACTGCGTTCCATAGTAGAAGAAGCTACCAACACGGTCGCAGTTTCCCCGGCCGTGGCAGTTGAAATTAAATTGGATAAAAATTCAGCTAAAGTCCCCAAATCGCAGCGACAGAAAAAATCGCCAAACCAAAATCGGTCGAAAAGGAAACTCTCCAATGAGTTCCGTGAAAATGATGAAACCGTGGATGTCGAAGACGAAAATGGTTTCTGCATGACTATTGATCGGCATGTCAAGAAGACAAAAATTATCAAGAAAAATTCACAGAGCACCGCTACTGAAAATGACTCGGTGGTCACACCAAGAAATGGGGGCTCTGTTAACGCAACAGAGTCTACATCACCGGAAATAGTGAATGCGACTGCGACATCTCTAACAGTTGAGGGATTGAGTATTGACCATCTAACACTCCAACGTAAACTGCCGGGTATTCTAACCGCGTGCATACCCCCTTCAGACCCCATTTGAGGCAATAGGAAAGCTAGGCCTGTGTGATCCAAGATCCAAGTGAAATAAAATAAGGCTAACCGGGTCGCAAGGGATTTGTAAATCCCACATCGTCCCTGCGCGCCTTCGGCGCGCTAAAACCTTTCATTCATTCATTCTTTTGTCATTCTCCAAAATGTCTGAAGACATATGTATCCAGCGCAACACAGCAGTCCGACCCCGTCAACATGGGCTTCAATGTGATGGGTGCTCAAGATGGCAGCACAGAAAGTGTGGAATAAAACCACACAAATACGGATGTCTGGTCACATCGGTTTGGTTGGTTCTCTTATAAATATGTGAAAATGTAAAAATGTTGTTGTTTTCATCAATTTTTATGATATCTTTAATAAAACTTTGAATTTGGAGGCAAATTTTAAATTGTTGTTATGTTTTTTTTAACCCAACAATGATAAAATTCCTAGGTGCCGAAACGACTTGAGCTGGTGCCGAAACGAACTGGCCAGGTGCCGAAACGACTTTCCTCGGTGCCGAAACGACCTGCCCCGGTGCCGAAACGACTTGGTGCCGAAACGACCCGGTGCCACACAAGCAAGTACGTCCACCCAGCACCACAAACTGATGAACTGACTGGAAAATACTGTTCAATTTCAGGATTGTTTGGGGGGTGGGGGTAGCTTCGTACTTATTAAAACGTGTCTTTGTTTGTTTTGTAATTGCACTGAAATGATCATTGTTAACAGTTATTTGAGTGTTTTATGTTTGTTTAGCATTGATTTTACTTCACTAATTGTTTGTGCTTTTTTAACTGAAATGATTGTGGGCGCGTGGGCTTTGCGGTAACCGGTTCTCGTCAGAACTCAGAAGTTAAGCAACGTCAAGCCTGGTTAATCCTCGGATGGGTGACCGTCTGAGTGATCGATTCGAACTCCCGCGTTGTGTCTTTGGGCAAGGCACTTAACCCCGATTGTCCACATGGGGACACGATGACGCCGTGTACTATGGCGTACTGCACACGTCAATGGTGCGCATGTCTTCAACAATGTAATCCTGCCTGTGCTGCTGTGCAGAGTTACGATGTTGGGGCGCTGGCAGCAGCTCGTCGCTGCTCGGTGGTTCTCTCCGGGTACTCCGGCTTCCACCACCCGTAAAACTGTCATGGTCATGATTAGCCATTGTGCGTAAGTATGTGACCTTAAACACCAATAAATAATAATAACTGAAAAACTGAAATGATCACTGTTAATAATAATTAATCACGTGTTCTTAAATACCGGTATGTACTTTTGTACAATTGTGTGCATGCGTCAAGATCGGTTGTCAAACTTTTTAGCTCCTGAAAAATCATCATATTTTTACTAGTTTTTAACAATTTTAAACATTCATCAACACGCCTATAGTGATTTTGATGTTACCAGGAATGGTTCAACAAGGTATTCATTATTAGAAATTTTATTTTTATGTGTATTTTAACGACTTTCATAGTTTGGTCGCTAAGTCGACCATTTTAACCTCAACATCTTACGGCAGCCATTTTAACATCATTGAATATGTCAACAAAAACCAGTCGAAAGACTGGACTTTTAGCTGTTATATACTCATTATTTTTATGGCAATTATAAGACTCTCAGTGTCAGACTCATCATCCAAAATTGCTGGAAATAACGCTGTCTCAGCACAAATTCCAAGATCTAGAATTTTTCTTCAAGTTGTGAGACAAAAATTGTCTCGTCAAGAAGCTTACCACCCGTCACGGTCTAAAATTTAACGATCCTCCTAATAGCAGGAGATATTGAAACTAACCCAGGACACTTAAGGCCTAAATGCCACGTGTGCCAGAAACTCGTGCGTAAAACAGATAATGCCTCACAGTGTGCTGAATGCACGAAACCTGTGCATGTAGGATGTCAGAGCCACAGTGTAAACAAACTGGTTAATGAAAATGAAACGCATTCCAAACCCCAGTGGTTCTGTAGTAACTATTGTTCTCCGTGTGGAATGTGCCCAAAGACGTATTCACCTCCGACCCAGCCATCCAATGTGATAAATGTAACAATTGGATTCATACCAAATGTGCTGATGTGAATGAAGCAATGTATAAAAACCTTCCAATATCATCATGTTCATGGATATGCCCATTATGTGATATCTTGAAATTCTCCGACTCCTTTTTTAACGCTGACATTGAAGCGGATATCTGAGCAATTCTGAAACTATAAAACAAGCGAAAAGTGCCCAGGCACCAAAAGCAAATCATAAAATTAAAACTTTTAAAAAAGTTAGTAACTCTCTTAATATCCATTCAATGAATATAAATGGCATTAAAGGAAAAAAACTTGAAATTCAGTCTTATGTAGACGAATATAAACCCGATATTCTGGCCATTCAAGAAATTAACTAGATAATTCAATCTTTACTGCGGAATTATTTCCGGATGAACTGGATTACTGTGTATTTAGAAATGATAGGACACTACATGGGGGAGGTGTGCTTTTGGCTATCAAAAAATCCCTTGAGCCCATGCCAGTGAGTGACATTGATAATGCATCAGAATCGATATGGGCGAAAGTTGATATTTATGACAAAGCTCATTATTTTGGATCTTGGTATCGTGAACCAAGTAGCCTACATGATGAAATATTTTTGCTACAAGAACAGCTTTCTAAGATTCGAGCAGGACATTCGTCAAAAGGTCAACCACACATTCATCTATTTGGTGTCTTTGCAGTAAAATAAAGTGGGACAGTCTTTTAAAATCAGATTAACCTTTATTAGCCCCATCAGAAGGTCAATCATTAATGGATATAACTAGGGATCACTATATGGAACAGATAATTAAATTTCCAACCCGACTTGAAAACACCCTAGATCATAAATTTACAACGCTCTCCGGTTTAGCAAAAAAATGTTCACTCTCCTACAAGTCTAAGCGACCATTGTGCGGTATCGTGTACACTTGATATAAAACCACAACCCAAAAGCGTCCCCAGAGGAAGTATTTCCTATATAATAAAGGGGATTATGCCTCAACAAGAAATGAAACTATGACATTCAATAAATGTAAATATTTTAACGGTCAAGAGAATGCACGAAATATAAACACAAATTGGGATTTAATTAAATCATTCCTAAAAGAAACATCTGAAAAAAATATACCAACTAAACTAAGAGCAAACCAGCTTTACCTTGGACAACGCTTAGGATTAAACGATTAATCCGTCGTAGAGATCGAACTCATGCTAAATCAAAAAAAAATATAAAAGCTATATACTTACAAATAAATGGAAATCACGAAGACACTTAATAAAGCAAGAAATACAAATATCCCACCAGAAGTGTGCTGATGACATGATCGGTGACATAACAAATAATCCGAAACTATTTTGGAAATATAGTTCATCAAAGAAAATAGATACACATGGTATCCCACCCCTTAATTCAAAAGTAAGGAATGAAATTGCTGTGACAGATGAAGACAAGGCCAAATTCCTAAATGAACAATTCTGTAGTGTATTCACCCATATGAAAAATGACTCAGTTCCGCTTATAAAAACACAATATCCACGCATGCCCGATTTTAAAATATCTGCAGCCGGAGTAACAAAAATCCTAAAAAAATTAAATGCATCTAAAGCTTGTGGTCCGAACGACATTCATCCAAGGCTCTTAAAAGAACTTGCAGATGAACTAGGCCCACCACTAGCTGATATATTTGAACAATCATTACATAATAGAGAAACCCCAGAGGATTGGAAACTTGCTGACATATGCCCTCTTTACAAAAAAAAAACGACCGAAGCATTCCAGCAAATTACAGGCCAGTATCATTAACGTGCATTTTGTGCAAAGTCTTAGAGCATATCATCTGTTCTCGTATGATGACCCACTTAAATAATTATGCAATTTTGTCGGCTAGACAACATGCTTTTAGACAAAATCACAGTTGTGAATCTCAGCTTATAACTGCCATCGATGACTGGGCGAAACATCTAGAAAAAGGAAACCAGGTTGATATATTCATACTGGATTTTGAAAAGGCATTTGATACCGTGCCCCATGAACTTTTAAAATCTAAACTAAATAAATATGGTATAGCAATTAGCGTCACAAATTGGATTGACTCCTTTCTGTGTTATCAGAAGGAGTGCGTCACAGTAAACGGTACTAAGTCAGACTGGTCATCTGTAGTCTCTGGTGTACCACAGGGTACTGTTTTAGGCCCAATTCTGTTTTCACTGTTCATAAATGACATTTAAGATGATATAAAATCCGAAATTCGATTATTTGCCGATGACTGTGTTTGCTACAGACCTATTAAAGGCCAAACTGACATTCAAAATCTTCAAAATGATATTAATTCTTTTGGGGAAATGGGCCCGAAAATGGGGTGTGAGATTCCAGCCGGTTAAATGTGACATAATGCAGTTATCTAGAAAATTAAAACATTCCATAAATCATACATATGCCTTGGAAGGTTCAGACCTAGTAACACTCGACGCCATTAAATATTTAGGTGTAACCATAACTAGCGATTTACGTTGGGATAAACATATAATAAATACATGTCTTTAAGCCAATCGAACATCAGGTTTACTGAGAAGAAACTTAACAAATTGCAACAAGGATGTTAAAGAAACTGCTTATAAAGGACTTGTTCGTCCAATTTCGGAGTACGCAAGTACAGTATGGGACGCTTATTATAATAATATGCAAGAAGAAATAGAAAAAGTTCAACGCCGTGCTGCCCGCTTTGTGACAAATAATTACGTCTACAAGCCAGGATCCATGACAGCTATAACAAATGAACTCAAATGAAAACCATTATTACAGCGCAGAAAAGAAAATAGACTCATCAAACTATATAAGGGAATCATAGGCAAAGCCGCCATACCAAAAGATGATTTGAAAACTCCAGACCGTTTGACCAGACATTCACATACGTTTCATTTTCTACTACGTCACGCCAGGACAAAACTATATAAATATAGTTTTATTCCGAACACCATACGAGACTGGGGTGCTGTGGATGAGAGTCTGATTCTGAAAGCAAACAACTCAATAACTTCAATAGAGACTTTTACCCGGGCCATTAGAGGGAAAGTAGTACAGCAAAACAACAACATCATAAAATTCTAAATTCTTGTCGCATGTGGCTGCAGAAATGTCGTAAGATGTAGCAGCTGTACAGATGAAGATGAAGATGTACTGTTTTAACTTGTTCTTTGAGGCATTTTTTTATATGAAATATAAAAATGCATTGTAATATTTTATGTTTATCTTTCAAATGCTATAATTTCTTTGTTCACAAGTTACACATAAAATAATATAATATAGGCTATTTATTTTGATTTCCTAGCTTAGTTCTTGGATATCAGAAGCACACTTGGCCACGAGTTGTTCCCTTAAATAATATTTTATTATCAGTTCTGACACGAATACGGTTGCAGACGTCCATGAACCACTGGTGTCTGCTGTCAACTCTATGAGTCTATGACTCTATGAGTTGACTGCTTATATTTTTCGTGTACTCACCACAACCTTCAAAGTAAACACATTTCTCTTCCCTACATAGCACCTTAGTAACTAACACATCCTAATTTTATAATCAATTTTCATTATAAATTTGATAATGGGCCAACTTGACCCGAGCCGAGTGGTCCCGAGGCCAAGTTGTCTCGAGGCCGAGTTGTCCCGTTCCCATCATGGTCAACGGCAAGTGTTGGTCCCATAACGAGTGTGTCTCGTTCACATATGTGCTGAGCACTACCTTTGAGGTTCAGTTAGATCTTTCATTCAAACCGTTCAACTGTGGATGGGCTGCTGTTTTTCTAGTCTTCCATACACCAAACACCTGATATATTTATTTCAAAAATGGTACTTTCAAACAGATGCGCCTGTAAGAGTGCAGTATATGGGAGGTACCAAAATAGATAAAATAGTCTAGCACTCTGGATACAGTTTTGGCACCCATATTTGATATCGGTGCTGCCTCCGTCGATTTCATAAAATGGTCTACCGTTGCCACAAGTTGGACATTTCCTCTATCCGTCGACATGTATATTGCTACTCTCTTTCTCTCTCAGTACGCCTGCAACTGCCTTCTTTAGATGTGCCCGTGCCATCTTCCCTGGCGCTATCGCTCTTTTCACACAGATGACACCATAGCCGAACAGCTCACTGCATCCCTAGCCACCAATATTAGTGTCCGAATTTGCACTCTCTGTGCACGTTTGGAAAATCAAAAGATTGTGTTCCGTCCAACCTTTTCATCTACCCACCACCTATGAACAATATCATCACATAATTTCTACATGGCAAATTGACCCCATAGCAAGTTTTCTTTACTTCTGGGGTTTCCAGATTTATTTCATCCCAGCCAGGTCTTGCTTTGCTATTTAGCCATATGATTTTTAGGTCATCAACGTCGTTCAGCACTTAGCTATCCACACAAAGTTTCGATCTTTTTCTATAAGTTTATGCAGGGGGGGGGGGGGGGGGGGGGTGCTATATTAGTAAATCCTGGTACAAATCGTCTATAGTAATTGTAGATCCCCAGAAAAGTGTGCAATTCCACCTGTGATGGTGGGGCTGGTTATTCCTTCACCGAAACAATCTCACCCTGGTCTATAGCTGTTCCCTTTACGATACTATGTGCCCAAAGTTCTTCATTTCTTGACGGAACGGTGTACACTTTGACATCTTCAACTTAAGGCTCACTCTAGATAGATGCTGGAAAACTTCCCATTGCCGCTCCAAGAACCCCTCGAATGTCTTGCAAAAAACGATGTCATCTTGGAAGATCACATTGGAGCCCTGCAAACAGGGTCTTCATCAGGCACTGGAGTGTCGACACAGAATTACGAAGATTCATAACCATGACCTTAAATTGATAGAGGCCTCGTCTGGTTGCAAACGCCGTCTTCGATTTATCCCCTTCTACCAACTCTACCTGCCAATACCCCAAAATCAGGCCTATCGTTGAAAACCACATCGCTGATGAAAAAAAAATTAAGTAACATCCATTCGAGGTGGCGGGTTGACATCCTTCTCCGTCAAGGCATCCAGGTCTCGATAATGCACACTGAACCTCAAACTTCCATTATGCTTTTTAACCAAATCAACACCAGGCGTTCAGGGGTTCTTTGGCGGCTCCAACCCCTCCTCTCTTCAACGTGGTATCAACTTTTCCTCCATTTTTCCTCATACCTGAATGCGAACTCTTCTAGGCAGTTTCTTTACTGGTGTAGCATCCCACATTTTAATCTGGTGCTTTTATCTACCTGACTCTTCCCAAATCATTATCATCTTTTGCAAACAGATCGGCAAACTCCCACAAATGTTCCTTGTTTTTCTCCTTCAACTTTATGTCAACAACTTGTCTCTTTCTTCTATCAGCTATCTGACATCGGAGGGCCATTTCTTAATTCTCTGGCCATTGGCTCTGCCTCCATAACATCGATGTCTTGTGACCATTCCACTGTCATCTTATTTCTGATAGTTTGTGGCTGGTTTTCCGGGTTCAACAGTCTAACTGGCACCTCCATTGATTCTTCCACTCTTTCTAGTACTCACGATAATAGCTTGGAGTTCTTCTCCAAGAATAAATCCCTCAGCCCCGTGATTCCTTATGCTAGGCCATCCAGGATGGCTAGGATTTCAGCTTTCCCGGGCATCATGATTTCGCTCCAAAGTGGTATCACTACTGTGCCCATCAACGTCACCATAAGCAATCTATCTTCCCAGATATCTTGCAATGCATCGTCTTCCCTCCAGTCACTGATGTTAGGCCCACTGTTTCCATTGTAGATACCTATTTTGTCAAGAAATCAAGTACAAGCATTCCATCAACTCGTATTCCAGCTACTTTCACCCTATGCCATCGCATTACACCACCAATATTCAACATAAATTTGTTGCTTTCCACCACTGGCATAGCTGTGCCTCTAGTTGTTGTAAACTTTGCAGTAACTTTCATCAAGTTTGGTCTCTTACACCTGGTGTCACTTCATAAACATTTATTTTCAGCAGTGGTATGGTCGACCACTTTTAACCGACAGAGCCACTTCTTTTTCTCTATATTGACTCAAAAGCCTTTGATATGCATTTCAGCTTCTTTGACCAATATTCTTGTCGATCCATCGCCAATATTTATTTGATTATCTTCTATAGATGTTCAGCTTCTTCATTTTCAACATTGCTTTGACTGCAATTATACCAAACTATTTCCTTTGGGCGCCGCCTCTCACGTTCTTTACTTCTCAAACTCCGACAGTTCTTGTAATTTCTTCACCAGTTCATCTTTGTCACAGCCAGTATCATAGCTCCCTTCGCGTGATGGTCACAATGCTTCTCCATTCGTCTCTGCGTCGGTTCTCCAAATCATGCCGCTCTTCTCGTTCCTTTGAAGACTTTGATATCAACAGCTGCTGCACCGTTTCTTTTAACACCGCTCACTTCCGCTGAAACATTTGAAATCTCATGTCTTAATCATCCAGTTCTTATATGAACTGATCTTTTGCAAGAGTATTCAGCACACTCCCAAGGATATTAGGGTATGCCAGCTGTGCTAATCATTGTACTGATTGTCCAGATTCTGGAAGTAATTCTCCCCACTGTGTGACCTTGACTTAAACTGCAATCTGTATAAATTCATTTGGTTGGGTTGGGAAAAGTTTTCTAATGTGTCACTTAGTTTTACATGCGCAACTGCCCCAGATAGACTGCTTTATTCACCAAGACTCTCATGACCGTAATACCATAACCTCCCAGTCAAACCTACTTGGGACTTCCACTATCATCATCTGACGCCACCTAGTAATCTGCAGGTGCAGATTCGGCTATCAAAGACTCTGTCAGTTCGGCCATCATCACATCTTCTCTTTTGAATTCTTGGTTCTCAAATTTATTGCAAACTGCCTTTACTTCGGTTGGTCTGCGTGTATGCTCTGACTACTTTAAAGGATTAGTAATTTCTTCCATTGGCACCCCATCCCCAATTTTCTCAAAAACACTCTTTTCTTCTTTGATGGTTTGGTCGGAACATCATTTGATTGGTTCAGTTCTCTTTTAAGAGTCCAAGTCCATGAAACAGATGACCCAATCTACTTTGGTCAGGTGACAGTCGTCTTTCAAATCCTGCGCTTTATGGATGAATCAGAGTCTCTGCGCTTACTTCTGTAGTGCTACACTCTATTAGAGGTTGCGCTATTAATGCTATGCTGTCAACATCCTTATCTTATGGTTTGTCCTTGGTGGCATCAACAGTGCCGGCGCCCCTGACGCTGCTACCTTCACTACATCTTTCTTTTCAACTTTAATCTTGGCCGGTATGCTCTTCACTAGCTCTTCAACTCTGCAATTGCCTTTCTCCCCCCCCCCCCCCCCCCCCCCTCCAGTCCTTCAATTCTGTAATTGCCTTTCTTGACATCATACCACTGCCACCAAACAAAGCTCAACATCGTATAGCATGCAGTCCTAATGTAGCCAGCTCATGTAGAATTGGTAGAGTTCTGCTTTGGTTGAACCTTGTAAGGTCTCTCTGTGGGGCCAATCTCGCCTCTGTACAGGAAGGTGCTGAGTTCTGCTGTAGGCTCCTTTGAGGTTTGAATATTTGATTATCATTCAATTTGACTTCTGATATTCGATTTGAATTTGATCCGAGTTTGGGGCTTGGATAATAGTTCTGAAGAGCTACCATTTTAATTTCGTTCAATAACGAGATTCCCCAGCAAAATTATATTATCCATTTTGTTCAGTTCGATAGACATATACTACTGTGAAAAATGTGATTAAAGGATTAAAACATCAGTAGTATAGCTCGTATGTTTCAGGTCATATTTGGGGGACCCTGGTGGGGGACCCAGGTGGAGGACCCCGGAAATGACGTCATGTCACACGACCCAATGGCACCATAATGTGTTGCCATGGTAACCCGCGTGAGCGGCCATGTTGTGATACGTGGTGTTAGTGCGCATGCGCAGCGTGTGCTGTTAGGGTGATACTTGCTTCTGTCATCCATTTTGTATACTGGTGGCCGCCATCTTGGTTTCTATGGTAGCACGTGGTTGCTATGTGACCCAAAAGCCTACAACAAGACAGGGGTATGATGTTCAGAGGATGTGTTCGAGTAATTTCCCGATTCGTAGAATTACCACAAACAACCCGACAAGTTGTACTATTTCGAATTCTTTCAGAATTCTTTGCATCTATCTATCTATCTATATCTATCTATCTATCTATCTATCTATCTATCTATCTATCTATCTATCTATCTATCTATCTATCTGTGTAATAGTTTTCGTCTACCTGACCATGTTCGTTTGTCCTGGAGTATACTCCAGTAGAGTAGAACAGCCAATTAACTGGAACAGATTTGCTTATTATTGCTACATTTAGCTGTTCTACTATGTTCTTGCTAGTTCTTAGCCTTTTCCGAGTGCTCTTGTTGTTTCATTTATCTAGATCACCAAATCAGTTCACTTTACTGGCGCTAACTAAAAGATTGCTTGATTTTTTCCATAAGCTGTATGCAGAGTTATCTCCCTTCTATGTAACAAAAACTTATATTATTCCCAAAGCCAATAAGCTATCGAGCAGTTACTGAAAAGTCATTGCTCGAATGACTCGAAGCCCATCGAGCAAATGAGCTATCGAGCAATTGCATGTTTGAGTGACTCGCACATACTGCGCGAAAGACTCAAAGTCTACTGAGCAAATGAGCTATCGAGCAATTGCTCGTTCGAGTGACTCGCACATCCGACTCTTAGCCTCATTTAAGTATTTGAGGATACCTATGGCCTGGTATTGTATTATTTCAGGATACCTTTCGAGGATACCTTTTATAGAATACTTATCTGAGGATACTATTACCTATTTAGCCCAAACTTCTAGGAAACCACAAGACATATCTATCCCATAAATCCCTTATAAGCTATCGAACAGTTACTGAAAAGTAATTGCTTGAACATCAAGCAATTGCTCATTCAAGTGACTCACACATACTGCTCGAACAACTCGAAGTCTGCCGAGCGAATGAGCTATCGAGCAATTACTAATTTCAAAGGCCATATGTTTTTGAAAAAGGGATTCCACAAATGGGATTAAAAAAAGGGATTCCATAAGTGGGATTCCATCTAACGCCCAGTGACGCGCACATACTGCTCGAATTACTCGAAGTCCATCGAGCAAATGAGCTATTGAGCAATTGCTAGATCGAGTGACTCACATATACAACTCTTCGACTCATTTCAGAAAAAAGGGATTCCATAGCCACAGATGTTTTCCAAAAAGGGATTCTTAAAAAGGGATTCCGTAAAATGAGATTCATATTCAACTGTGTAAAATGGGATTCCGTCTTTTAACATTTTAACACTCGAGGGTATTCCCCTTCCCTATTGAAATGGAGCCCAGTCTTTGTTCAGTCAGATCAGTTTGATTTTCTTCACTTTGTTCTGTTCACTTCGATCTTGGTTGTGTTGGATCTTCATTTTGTTCAGTTAACACAGCGTTGTATATAGGGGTATAGTTCAAAAATAGAGATAACAAGAAGAATGTTACTAAGGTAACAAATGCCCCCCCCCCCCCCCCCCCCCCCCCACCCCCTTGTGACCTTCACCTTGCTGATGCGGTGGGAATTATTAAACACGATACACCTTCTGACTGTCCTTAACATTTGTAAAAAGTTTAACAATTGTACTCTGATTCGTTTCTGAGTTATGGCTGAGACATGAATATTGACCGATTTTTAGTGTGACCTTGAAAAGTGACCTTGACCTTGAAGGTACGAACCCGGATATGGTGTGTAACACATTTTCCCATGGTCCTTTATAATTGTGTGAAGTTTGATGACTGTAGCCCTAATAGTTTTGGAGTTATGCTTGAGACACGATTTGTGGGTAGTAATTTAAATAATGAAACACAGAATCAAACAGAACACACTAAAGATACCCTATTTTTAGGGTGTTGTGTTTGATATTTAATATTAGTGATATATTTTAGTTTGGACGATTCAGTATAAGTAGTAGGAGATGAGGTAACCGTGCCCTATTGGTAGGACCTAGTGCAGGACCTAGGAAGTGACGTCATGACACGTGACCTAGTGACGTCATGTTGTGTTGTCATGGTAACCCGCGTAAGCGGCCATCTTGTGATGTCATCCCCGTAGTGATACGTGATGTGTGTGCGCATGCGCAGTGCGTGTTGTCAGGGTGATACGCGTTTCCACCGGCCATTTGTATTCTGAAGGCCGCCAACTTGGTTTCTATGGTAGCACGTAGTTGTTATGTGACCCAAGGGCTTACAACAAGACAGGAAGTATGTTCGGAGGGTGTGTTTCTTTGTACAAGAGTAATTCCCGATCCGTAGAATTACCCAAATAAACCCGACATGTTTTACTTATTTCGAATTTTTTCAGAATTTTCTGCTTCTATCTATGTATGCAACAGTTTTCGTTTATCTGACCATGTTCCTTTCTTCTGGAGTATACTCCAGTAGCGTAGAAGAGCCTTCAGTTGGAACAGTTTAGCTTTCTGGTACTATTCTTAGCTTTTCTTGTGTGTTCTTATTAGTTTTGACCTATTCCAGGTACTCTTGTTGTTTCATTTATCTAGATCACCTAGTCAGTTTACATTACTGGCGCTAACTAACCAATCAGATTGCTTGATTTCCCATAATCTGTAAGCAGAGTTATCTCCCTTCTTATAATAAAAGCCTATATCATTCCTAAAACCAATAAGCTATCGAGAAGTTAGTGAAAAGTCCTTGCTCGAACGACTCAAAGTCGATCGAGCAAATGAGCTATAGAGCAATTGCTCATTTGAGTGACTCGCACATAAGACTCTTAGCCTCATTTCGGAAAAAAGGGATTCTGCTAACCCCCGACATTTTCCAAGAAGGGGTTATGTAAGTAGGATACCTAGAAACAGGGTTGACGATTTTCCCCAATAAGCTAAACAGCCAAGAGAGTAATTGCTCCATGAGCAATTGTTCGAACGACTCAAAGTCCATCGAGCAAATGAGCTAACGAGTAATTGGTCATTCAAGTGACTCGCACATATGACTCTTCGACTCAGTTCAGAAAATAGGGGTGCCTAAGACCAGAGGATTTAAAAAAAATGGAATTCCGTAAGTAGGATTTTTCCAAATAAGCTAAAGACCCAAGAGAGTAATTGCTCCATGAGCAATTGCTCGAACGACTCGAAACCCGTCGATCTGGGTATTTTAGGATACTATTGACTATTGGAGGACACTTGTTGTAGAAACCCCTCATCTGGGGACTTCGTGCTACATCTGGATTCTTCTGTTGGAAACGTAGTTAAAAACAAACAACAGTATATAACATTTCATTCATTTTTATTCAAGTGTACAATTCAATTTCTCAAGGCGTCATTTTTGTCTTTGTAGTTCTTCTCTCACATCTCATCTTCTTGTGGGTTGGGGATTCTTCCCATTGTCTGGCTAGATTCTTGATAAAACACGTTCTCTCATTGATAGCTGGTAACTTGGCTTTGTTGGTTGCTTTAATTTCCTGTCTGGCATCTTTCTTCTTTTTGGATTCCTCTTTCTTGTCTTTAGCTGTTTTGTAGTAGAAACTCCGGTCTTCTGAACATCATACTTAGTTTCAGTAGTAAATTCATTTGTGGTTTGAGTGGAAACATCGTTCTTGTTTTGATCTTCTTCAGGTTGATTCGTAGTTTGAGTAGTAACTTCATTCTTAGTTTCAGTAGAAACTTCATTCGTAGTGGTAACTTCGTTCTTTACGGGAGCTGGCATCATTCTCTTGTCTTCAGACTGATTCATAGTTTGGGTAGTAACTTCATTCTTGTTTGTAGTGGAAGCAACAGTCAGTTCTTCTGTCTTTATGCTCTTGGTTGTAGTGGCAACTTCGGTGGTTAATGATCGGCCATTATCCACACATCTTTGTTTCTTTCCACCAGCATCCATGTCTAGATTTTTTCTCTTGGCTGCGTTTGTTTTCTACACGATTCACTTGAGCCAGTTCTTAGGAAGTCAGCTTTAATCCAGCATCATTCTTGAAGATCTGAATATATAAGTCTTCTTTGAATCTGAGCACTGTTGTTGACACAAACATCTTCACTCTTCGACGTTCAAAATGAAAATGTGTTTATGTTCATACTAACACTCCTTTTATACTTTTTTCTCTAACCTTCTTCTTCTTCATTATCTTCTACTCTGAATAAGTCGTTTGTCATAAAGTTGTCAAACAGAAATCTTCGCTTTTCTCATATTTCTGAGATTCCTCAAAGTCAAAGTCCTCTTCTTCACGAAGACGCTTGGTTGTTTCTTGAATTTTCTTGTGTATTCGAGTCGTTGCAAAGATGTCTAATGTCGCACTAATGGCTTCTCTGACACTCTTTTGAAGTGCTCTATATGCTGTTTCAACTGCATCTTCTCTATCCATTCCATCCTCGATATTCTTGTTCATGAGGTTGTCAAAATCGTCTTGTTATTTGTTGTAGGCACTTTGGACGATAGTTCCCATCATAGAAACGTCTTCTTCCTCTTCTTTTCTTCTTCTTCATATTCCATATCTTCTGACAGTCTCGACAACTCTCAGAGTCCGAACCTCTTGACCAATTTTGGGGGGGGGGCACAACTGGTATGGTAAAATTGGTTAAAACCATATGAACTACTGATTCAGTAATAGCAATGACACTACATTCCACAATGGGATTAACATTGGACGTCTTGTCACTTTGAAGCTACATTACTGAATGACAACAAAGGGAGATTGTCCGCCAGTGAGCATATCAAGGGAGATAATATGTTACAACTGTACATTAACCCAACAGATGCCTATGTACATACTATAGGAAGACCACCAGTACAACACTCCTCCCCTGCCTGTTTAGAGCTATTTACATTTATAATTGAACAGATGGGGGTCTTGATGTCCAAACGGGTGGACATACAAATTATCTACAAACAATAGATTATTTACAAGAAGTCAGTGTCGCACTGGTAAGCTATTTACAAAACTGTTGGGAAATGACAACAATCACCCCTTAACACGTTTAGAAACAAATCGTGTAGCCAGAAATGGATATTCGCAAAAGCTCATACTACAAAAGTGAGTTCAACAGAACACTTGTGTAATCATCGACAGATTCATTAGCTGGAGCATGACAAGGTAGCAGAAATCGCCTCCCTGTCAGACCTGTCCAGCCACTAAAACTGTCGCCAATTACAATGAATGCTGAGCCATGAATAAACATTTGAGACAAAAGTGATTTGCGCTTTTTACAAAATTTAGCAGATAGAGAACAATCATCCCCTAAAACCAGAGTGAAAATAAAACAGATTTCCAGTTGGAAACTTCTCTTATTGCTGAAATGGAAAATATCCAATGTCAACGAATCTGGGGAGTGGATTCACTAAAGAAAGCAACAAAGGCCTTCCCTAAAATGGCACCACTCACCAAAAATGTTCACCGCCGAAAGAGAAGTTTACACTGCATGGTTCATAGTACCTTTAAAATTACGCACTCTGTTTGAAATAATTTGACACAATTTTAAAAGTTTTAAAAACATTATTTAAAAGAAGATGCTGATGTGTGTAAAAGGTGAGGATTTTAAAAGACATCTACAGACGAATGGTAAAAATAACGGAGTGTGTGCTTGCGTTTGAGCGAAAGTTGCATGGTGTAAAGTGAGCGAAAACGTCCCCGTAAGGAAGTGATTAAGACCTCCCTACGGAAAACATAATGTGTTTGTGTATATCTGTTATGTAATGTGTTATGGGCGCTGTCAATGTTATCCAGGCAAGAAAGCATATAGAGCCTTCCTGCACTGAAAATGTATGATGTATGCATCTGTGTTGGAATTGGAGTTATGTAATGTGTTGAGTGCTGTCCAGTCTTGAAAGTCTTGTGTCTGAGTTATCTACACCGTTGCATGTCTTCAGGGTAGCATAAATTGCCTCCCATCCAACAACAATGGCGTTAGTATAATTTGTGTGACGTTTCTAGGTGCAATGTCAATATAATACAACACATTTCATATATTTATGGATGCCCAACGTCTCATATGAGGAACACAGGGGCTGTGAATATGGGTACAGGCACAGCTCCTCTGAAGGCTGGTTGCAGTCGCGCATCAAGTACATGACCAATATTTTGGATCTGTCCAGCTGGAAATATGGATACAGGTGAGATTATATGTTGATATGGAGCCATCATCACACTCTGCAGTGGGGTGGTGTTGTTTGTTCTCTGAATATTTTCTGGAACCAAGATCGGTGATGAAATTGGCAGTGGCGTGCAGCCGCCAGGTAGGTGTACTGTGTGGACAGGGTTTCCGTTTGAAGCCATTGGAAAATTGAGATGGTGTGCCATCCTTGGTGCGTCTGGAACATTATTTGTAGGTGAGGTTTTACTAACTGTAGGGTTTGGTCTCGCTTGAGTATATAGCCTATTTCTCCTGTATTGTTCAGGTACACCAGGGAAGGGGTGAATACTATTGCGTCTGTTGTGATGTATATTTCCAGTCTGAGAATTCGAGTTGTTTTGGAGACCACTGGAATTGACATGTGGGTTACTTTGTGGTTTAGATTTCTGTCTAGCGCGATTTCTGTTTCTTCGGTTTCTTCTTTTGATGTGCATGTCTTCAGATGGAGGTAGACGGTTCTTTGGTGGTGTATTGTCAGTCTGGTCAGTAAGCATTGTTTCACTTGATGAAGAGTAATTGCGCTGCATGTTACACACAGGACGTTCATTAGTTAATGCAGGATCGGGAAGAATTGATTTTGTATTTTCTGCTGAAAGCATTTGAACTTCAGTACTTGGATTCGAAACGGCGCATGTGTCATCTAGACCACTGTCTCTTGCATTTGCGAGAAATGTGTTGTGTCGCAAAATTGTGACAGTTTCCATTACGGGCTCAACAACACAGCCTTGAGATAAAATTGAATCACTGCCCAAGTAACTTTGATCCTCTTTTGTAAAATTTTCAGCGTCATTGCCTTTCTGCGTTGCATGAGGCTGTATTTCCTTTACCGTCAAAGTGCAGCTTTGAGCGACTGGATTTTCGTAAAGTGGCGAGTCTTCCCTACTGCATAACTCATCTGAACCAGGTGTCTCCAGTTTAGACCCAAGCGCATCTGTGATCTCTCCACTAAGGCTATTGCATCGCTCAAGGAGTTGTCTATAAGCCTGGCATTCATTTTCTAGGTTTTTTCATTTTCTTTTCCCAGTGACTGAGAATTTTCTGTTTTTTCTCTTCAGTTTCTTTTTTGCAAACTGACATGTTCTTTATCGAAGATTTCCCATTTGTGTTCCCATTCTGTGTTCACGCTGCAGATCTTTTCCCTATGTTTTTCCAGCGAAATATAGTTTTGTGCAACAAGAACTTCCCAGTTTCTGTTTGCATCTTCCATAGCCATCTTGTAGTTTTTCACATACAGTTGTTCCTTCCTTTCTGTTTCAGTCTTGAGGTTTTCAATTTCCTCTTTGAGCATTTTTACGAGACCACGCCAAAAGTCATTCTCAAAGTCCACTCTTCTCTCGTTCCGTGATCGAGTCTCATTTTGTTCCATGCCTTCGTCTGATGAGTGTATCCTAGGTTGCTTTAGTTTAATTTTTCCCTCCATCAACCAGTTTGACCAGATTTCGAGTGGAACGCCCGTTTCTCTTTCCAAATCTTCTAGCTCTAATCGCCCGATTCTCCTTCTACATTTCACTAACTTATGCGCTTTCCGGTCATCAATATATTTTAGTTTTTGAAACTCTTCTGAACTGGCTGTTTGAACATTCACGACGCCCATTTTTGAAAACAAAACTTATCAACCGAACAAAATGTAAAAATCGAGGGTTTTTTATAAATCGGCTGACTTTCTCAAAACGACTATAAATTACAAAATTGTGTTTTAAAATATTCCCCTTTTACACTTACAAGGTACAAAGCAGAAATCTGTTGAAATACTGAGGTAAAAATACAATTAATTGAACAGCAATGTTGTAAAAATGAAATCAATTTACAAATATTCCAACCAGAACTGTACAATACAATAATGCTGGACAGTCAGCTGCTTGAATGAATATTTACAAACGAGTGCCCAGTCATTGAACAGTAGAACTTGCAGTGAGCTATACTCATAATTCATCGACCACAATCAAAAAGTTTTCAAACAATGACTGACAAAACAATGGTGCAGTGCAAATAAATATCGCCGAGAATCACATCAAAAGACATACAATTTACAAACGACGAAATGTTTTGAATAATTTTTACACAATATTTTGAATAACTGAACAATTTTTCTTCTGTGGAAGAGCCAAACAAGATCATTTTCAAAAGAACAAATTACAGTTTTTACACAAAATCAAATTTACAAATGGGAACTTTGAAACGAAAGGGTTCAAATTCCATGACAGAAAAACACACAACATTGCAAACAAAATACTGTTTTATCAGAAAATAACTAAACCTAATGTTCATGGAAACGATGACAAAATTTGAGAATCAGGCAGCAACTAAGATCCGCCCGGTTCACGTATGCTCTCATATCGTTCCATGAAGAAGAAGAAAAAACAGTTTTACAAACCAGATGACGAAATGGCGAGAATAAAATCAAAATATACAAACAAGTTTCCTCGCAACCATTTTAAATCCACGACGCCAGTATGGTAAAACTGGTTAAAACCATATGAACTACTGATTCAATAATAGCAATGACACTACATTCCACAATGGGATTAACATTGGACGTCTTGTCACTTTGAAGCTACATTACTGAATGACAACAAAGGGAGATTGTCCGCCAGTGAGCATATCAAGGGAGATAATATGTTACAACTGTACATTAACCCAACAGATGCCTGTGTACATACTACAGGAAGACCACCAGTACAACACTGGTTTGCATTGCGTCCGCTCTCTTCGAAGGTCAGATTACAAATGACAAGTTTCTTTTGGAAAGGGAGATGGTTTTAGCGCGCCGAAGGCGCTCAGGGACGCTGTGGGGCAAGCCCCTCCGACCCTCGTGACAAGTTTCTTACGAACACGACCTTTTTATAGGATATCGGACAGAACATTGATGATGGGTTTGATTAACTTTCCTAAAAATCCTCCTTTCTGTATGATCCGCCTTCTCCCGCAATTCTCCTAATTTGGTGATTGTATGGGATCAGCTTAGCTCTCTCAGATTTTGCTGTTTCTTGTCTTTGATCCGTGTTGCCTTCTGAAGTGGCTGAGTCGTCTTCTTCAAACTGCTGCGAGCATAGATATCGGATAGAACTATCCGATATTTATGGGGGGTCTGGACTATTCGACGAGAAGACTATTCAACGAGATAGACTATTCGACGAGAAGACTATTCGACGAGATTTTTCAAAAAAGGTCGATTCGACGAAATTTTTTTTAAAAAAAAATATACACTAAATTATCCTTGTTTCTTTTCTCTTTGTTTGTTTTATTGGTGTTTTATTGAAGTTTTAACAGGACTGAGCGGTGAATGGACCGTTTGATCCGCCGAAAAAGAACATCTGCTACTCTGCACATAACAAGCTTGGCTGGCTTGTTGATGTTGCCGACAGACAATTTCACTGCAGAGTCGCTGGGTATATATTTTTATAACAATGTTTAAAATAGTATATATGTCGGGAAATTTTGAGATCTTCATCATTCAACCATGGCAACTGATAGCGGTGATGCAGATTGTCTGACCTGCCAGAAGTTAGTGAACGCAAGAAGCAATGCAATAGCTTGCGACAAGTGCCAGAGGTGGAACCACAAACGTTGTGGCACTGGTATCACATACTACACCTACAAGAAAGCCCTAAAAGGTAAATATCAATATGATATTGCTTTTCCCACTCCCTTTTCTCTTTCTCCCTTTCTCTCTCTCTTTCTTTCTTTCTCTCTCTCTCTCTCTCTCTCTCTCTCTCTCTCTCTCTCTCTCTCTCTCTCTCTCTCTCTCTCTCTCTCTCTCTCTTTGGGAGTCAGGGGTGTGGGCTCCGGAAAGGGAAGATATACATATGTTTTATCATAGTCCAAACTAGCGCTTGTTGGTATTCGGATACCTGCATGTTAGGGCCCACCACAGGAAGCATGCATTTGAATTTTGCGGAGGGAGGGGATGGGGGCACACACATTTCTGAATGTTGGGTGGGGGCACATTTCTGAATGTTGGGTGGGGGGAAGCACACATTTCTGATCATTGAATGAAAAAGCCGGGCATCTGACACGAGTGCTGAAGGTGTGAAATGAAAGAGGAGCGGGGGGGGGGGGGGAGGCGGTTGTGACATAGATTCTGTTGCTCAGCAACGCTTATGTAGATTCGACGCACCACAAATGTGTATATTCAGATACCTGTTAGACACATCAGTTTGTATGGTGTTCTTATAAATTATTGAGCTCAGTAACGATAGCGCATATTCGTGCCCACCACAAATGTTTAATAATTTATTATAAGGCCACACAAATATGGATGTCGTGACACATCAGTATGTATGGTGTTCTTATAAATTATTGAGCTCAGTAACGATAGCGCATATTCGGATACCTATTAGGGCCCACCACAAATGTTTAATAATTTATTATAAGGCCACACAAATATGGATGTCGTGACACATCAGTTTGTATGGTGTTCTTATAAATTATTGATTTTATTTACATAGCATATAAGCGACTGTTTAATACTTAGTTGTAATTTTTAGTAATTTTCTATTTTAGGTAGAGCAGTTATTGAATGAATTTGCACTCCCTGCCAGTCGGCCGAAAACATTTCAATTTCAGAAGAGGTCACGAATAGTAGTACTGAAACAGAAATTGCACCAGATATAACCACTCAGTCTGAACCACATCCTAATAATCAACTGAATCAATCAATATCTGAATTCCATTCACAAACTTCCCCCTCGTTCTTCTTTCTCCGACATGTAATTGAACATAGATGCCATTGAAATCGGCTCAACGAGGCGATTCCAAAGGCAATATGGCATACCCCCCCCCCCCAACCCCCAATTTGAAAAAAACCCACGTATTTCGTCGAAAAGTCTTTCGTCGAATGTGTTCTAAAGTTTCGCCGAACTGTCCAAACTTTCGTCGAATCGTCCAAAATCTCGTCGAATCGTCCAAACTCTCGTCGAACTTGCACGGATTTCTCGTCGAATCGTCCAAACTCTCGTCGAATCGTCCAAAAAAAATCTCGTCGAACAGTCTTCTCGTCGAAAAGTCCATAACCCTATGGGGGGTCTGGACTATTCGACGAGAAGACTATTATGGAGCCCTGCGATTGATCTTCAAAAGTGGTCCGACTTGTCCTGCTCAAATTATCTTTACCGGTTACCCCGTTTTATACGATTGTCGACAGACGTTTTTCAGTATTACCAGTTCTTGACATATCGAATGGACCCCTTATTATTGGTTGCCCTTGCCTGAGCTGAAGGTAATTGTTTCCACACACTTAAATTCAATTTCCAGCTTTAAAATCAGAAACATTGATTGCGTGGAGTGGATAATCAGAATATAAAAGCTCGTTTCTGGTTCACAGAATCATAGCAATTACAGAATCACAATGATATTGATAACAACAATTTTCCTCTCGAGTCTGTTGTGACCCGTTTCCCTCTAAATACCACAAAGAATCGCTGTCCCCCACCCAAAAACCCAATTAAACAAAAAACAATAAGGTCCGCAAACGGTCACACTGATTTACAGTATCTGTTACCGAAAGAAAAGTATTGTGATGAATTTAATATTAACTTTGGTAAAACCAAGTACCACGCACAGGCTTGGTTTTGAAAAAATCAAAACCAGTGGAATCGACGACTATTTTATTCTGGTTGAAAGAAAGAAAATTGAATGTGAAAAGAAAACTATTTTGCAGGGGTCCGTCGTTTCACCCAATTAAACCCAATTAATATATACGTACACAAAGTTATTGTTTCTTGGGACAAATTCTTGAAGCAAGACTACAGCACACCAGTCGAACTTGACCCATTAGTACTAACTAAGTCGGAACAGGTAGAGATCGTTCAGGTAATTTTGGAGGACCCCCCCAGCCCCCCACCCCACCCCCCGCCTCGGTCATTTTCTTTGACTTGGTTTTTTGGCAATTCTGGAAATGAAAGGAATTGCAAAGTTGGCAATGCTGGAGACTATTTGGTCATTCGGCTTGCATTTTTGTTTGGTTAAGAATTTAGCAAAGAACTCATCTTTCTCCTTTTCTGTTTTCGATACCCAAATATTTCTTTCAATTTTGTAATATTTTACAGTTGGGCAAAGTATATAATTGCCACATCCATATAACGCACACCGTAAATCTATCATCTGCAACCTTGTCACAGAGATCAGCTTTGGAATTAACTGTGGAAGTTTTTGTGGTTTCCATTCTATGACTTGCTTAAAGGCATGATTAATGCTCTCACAATTATTATTTGTCCAGAGCGTTTCCGTGATTCCTTTTTGATTAGGTATGCATACATTGTTCCTAGAATTCACCCCCAAAAAACAATTATTTGACGTTTTTCATTAATTGGGTATTAATTGGGTGTTAATTGGGTGAAACGACGGGCCGATTTTTTAAAAAAAAATCGTTAGAAAATATTTTTTTACAAACAACTTTGATCACACATAACGTTTTAACCCATAAATGGATGCAAAAGTATCATGCATATTTAAGTAGAGGAGATTCCAGTCTATCAAAAATACTGGATGTCGATTGGCTAATGTTAGGATCTTCCAGTCAATGATTTGTCATAAAACGGTGACAAAAATAAACCGCCTTCCAAGATTTCCGCTCCACAAGAGCATGTCATTTTATAAACACGTGCACAGTGCATCATTCGCTTGTGCAAGAAAATTCAAATTTCCTCTCGTAACGGAAATGTATCAACTAATGAAATAATTTGGCTTGCAATTCACCATAATTTCAAATAGAAAAATACTCAAAAAAGTTATCAAAACACATTTATTTGAGTGTCTTGGTTGTTGGCTGAAAGCTTCGCCCATATTCCTGAAATTTCCAGCAGGCCATGTGCACTTTCTAGATTTGGAATTTCGTTCCCGAATCGGGCGGAGTTTTTCAAGCTGCAATTTCATCGGAATATTTTGGGACCGTACTTTTTTTTCACGAAATATGCTTAACAGGGTTTAATTTAAAATGTTGAATTGTTAAAAATAATACTAACAAAAAATAAATAAACCATGTCAACAGTGACAAACGTAAAAAACAACACATGCTTTTTTGATGACAAACAAGCACCTGAGGCTGAACTTTTGAGTGAAATGGCCCTTATTTTCTTTCCAATCTTCGTTAGTTAAAAATCTTAATTTTACAGGCTTGGCAATTTCAGGAGAGCGATTTTTTAGCTCTCCTTACTGCCCTCCTGAAAGAATTAAGGAGAGCGAAAAATTGCCCTCCTAAATATTTTGGTCTGGGATGATTGAGATTACATGTATTATGCTCACATTAAATTTTTGTTGTAAAGCAAAAATGTAATTTAACTTCGAAGACACATAACATCACGTAATTTCATTTTGAAAGTGGTTTAGTGGTAAAAGGTAATGGCTGCAACCATACCCAAACACAGTTGCAATCATTTGAAGCAAAATGGGTCACAGCAATATTTTTTTTCTGTCAGTTTCAAGTTCAACAACTGACATAACAGTTTGAGGGGTAATTATTCAAGGAATATTGACACTATAATATACTACCATTACTACTATCCTGTCACTTGAAGCACTTGCACCAGGATGTGACTGTAGATTCAAGCAGACCTGTTGTCCAAGAAAGTTATACGCCTATCACTACCACCTTCAACCCCCTTGGGGGGTTGAAGGTGGTAGTGATAGGCGTATGACTTTCTTGGACAACAGGTCTGGGTACACACACAGGTCTTGTCAAGTGTGTGTTCGGTTGTTGAGTGAGACATCTAGATGTAAGAGATTTCGCTTTACCTTAGTAAAGTTAATAAAATCACTGATGTAGTCTGTTGGTTTCAGTTTCAATGAGTTCGTTCAACTGGATACTCAAAATGTTGTGTAAAGCTAATTGCTCTCCTAAGCTGATTGAGGAGAGCGATTTTTTGCCCTCCTGCATTTTTCAGAATGCCAGGCCTGATTTTAAGGTAAATTACCTTTGTTGTTCAGCACTCTCACTGATAGGTACAACATGGGAGTCATCCGACGAAAAAGTTTTTTTTTTCTCAGGTACAGAATAATTAAAAATCCATTTTTTTTCACGTTCATTTTAGATGACTGAATACAGTGTCTAGTTGTGTAGACAGTCCTATCTGGGGAGGGGGTTAGGAGGATAAAATTAAGCAGAGTTTGCTGAAAGTGGAAGTTATTTGATTTTCATGCTCCCCTCCCTCTGGATTAGTTTAGAGTAATTGTTTACGGGGGGGGGGGGGGGGGGGGGGGGGGGGGGGGGGGGGGGGGGGGGAGGGGGGGGAGCTATAGCTTCCTCTAGGGGGAAGCATTTGTTGATCTAGCTTTTTTGGGTAGAAATGTTTTAATGTTTTCATTACTTTGTGTTCACTCTGGACTGGGGGGCGGAGGGGGGTAGTGATTTATATCATTTGTTTTTCACTGATAGGTGGGGGTGCAGGGGAGTAGTGGATATTAAGAGGGACATTGTTGGGAACATCCTCTCCCTGGGCGAACTCCTTTATTTTTTGTGATGTTGTCAGGGGAAATATCTACACCCCCCCCCCCCCCCCCCCCATCAGAGAGCCCAGGCTCTCATGTGGGAAATCCTAAGGTCTCGGGGGTGGCAGGGGGTGGGGTTGGGTGTAACTGGTGTACTAGTAGCAGTAGATTGTGCTCCTACCTGGAAAACTATAGTTCCAATACCCACACTTTCATTCTCTAGCATACATGTTTTGGGAATGTTAGGACCTGCCTGTTCCCCAAGAGAAGTACTGTCCATTATCCATGTATTAGTTTGTGTGCTACAATATTTAAAATAGAGAAAGCCTTTGCAATTTTTTTTTATTGGCACAGTTTCGTGTGTTTCCACTATAATAAAACTTTGGCCAGCCACTGATTTGTAATGGTTCTCAGGTTAGAAGGCCTTATTTATTTATTTATTTATTGGGGTTTAATGACACTTTCCACAGCTAGGGGAACCTCGTCTAAGACAGTTATACGGGTGGAGGAAGCCAGAGTACCCAGGAAGAATCAGTGAGCAATGGCAAGCAGACTCCCAACATTAGACGGCCTTAATTAACC